>JAUMJM010000035.1:1913928-2541071 GCA_033558235.1 Neomorphus geoffroyi
AGTTAACAGTGACTGCAGAGCACAGGGCGCATGGGTAGCAGGGACAGAAAATCAACTGTACCTGCAGGCATCCAGGCTGCACACACCCATTCTACTGGAAAAGCAGATATTCAGAATCCTGGGCAATGGTATAAAACCCTCATAATCCATGAGGGAGCTTTTAATTATACCCTTTTTCTCATTTCGCAAAGATGTGTATTGGAAAATTAGATGCATGCTGGCCCAAAACCTTTATGGTGTCTATATGCATTTTTTCCTCTCTGAGGATCATCTGTGCTGAGTAAATCAGTGACTTTGTCTGCAAAGGTATGTAGCTG
This sequence comes from Neomorphus geoffroyi, assembly GCA_033558235.1. NCBI lineage: Eukaryota > Metazoa > Chordata > Aves > Cuculiformes > Neomorphidae > Neomorphus > Neomorphus geoffroyi. The sequence continues at coordinate 1,914,246 of JAUMJM010000035.1, forward strand.
TCTATATTTCTATAAGAAAAATCTGAAACCCCAAATCTCAATTTGTATCCCCCCTTTCAGGGACCTATGCCTATAAACAATGTAGGCATCTAAAGATTAGATATCTAAACGTGAACTAATCACATGAAGCTCACTTGAATAACTGTAATAAAAATTATCTTCCCCAAGGTTACGAAACAGGTGTCCAATTATAAGAAATCTGACAAATCTCTGGAAGTAAGTTTTTCTTCTGATGCCTATAAAAAGCCTTTGGTTGCTAGTTCATGGGAGGAGGAAGAAGTTATGACCCTTTTCCCCTTCAGGGGTTCGGTGCAACGGGATCCAATGCACCTTAGTGCAAGAAAGGCAGCCACAGTGCTCTGTAGTGCTAGTCTGGCTGTGAAGAACATGGCTTGGCTACCGCAACGCTCCAATGGGTGATGGATTTTTCACAAACATGTATTTTTATCAGCCTGAATAGCTCCCTATTTGCTTCCTTCCATTTGTCTCCTAGCTGTAGGCATAGCATGTGGTTCTATACACGGGTCTTTCATGGTAAAATGATTATTATAACTGTGCTGGAGTCACAAGGAAGAACCTACGTGGGTATTAGGTCTTGCATTTTCTTAGCAAGTTGTACATATTATGTGGGAATGTAACGCATCCACGTGAGCAGCAGCCTTGCTTCTTGTTTTAATTACTGAGTAAATTAACTGTGAAAATAAAGTGATATCTTCAAGCAGTCAATGTACCAAATCAGAGAAAACATTCAGAAAGTATGAAGGAAGAGAAGACAAGTTGAGTGAGCGCTTAAGTGTTTTACCACTTTTGCTGAGACTGGGGTTTTTTTCACAGGTAGGCATGTATATCATTCTCCTTCATCACCCTGCCCTCGCCTGGGGACCCAGGGTCCTCCAGAATAAGAATAAGAGCCCTAAATCCCTGTCAGACAGCTGAAGCCATGCACAGTATAACAAATTTCCTATGTCTCCAGAGGTGGCCTCAAACAATTTTAATAAATCTTTAGCTATGTAGCTTCTGTATCTCAAATACGTAGAGGTCAGACAGTGCTATTCTGACTGACCCTGACCCGTGGCTGTTCCCTCCATGACAGCAGCAGGACTACTTAGGGCATAATATACTGCAATTTTGACCACAAGAGGCATAGTCTGAGTGTTCAAGACCAGGTGGTCCTTCTGCTGGTGCCAGGCCATGGTAGCTGCCTCACCAGCCACCCTTGATTCACACTGCCCTGGGGAGAGGAAGCGCCTTGCCCCCGTGTGCTGCTAGCACTGGTTGCCTGTAGATTTAATGGCAATGCCTCTTTTTCAGCCAGACTTTCTATATGCCGTTGCTTCCTGGCTTCCCCTCCACGATTTCCATGTTTGGTTTTAATGGTTTAATTTTGCCAAAACGTTAAGGTAACATTTCACCTGCTGACCGGGTGTAACAGCACTGCAGTGAGTGGGGAAAAAATAAAAAGGTGCTTAGCTCAGCTGAACTCTCTCTCTTGCTGCTGTAGAATTAATTGTTATCATTATCTAGCTGCTTTCTAGAGACCATCATCTTACCTGCTACACAAACTGTAGTGGCAGTAACAGCAGCTGGACCTGACATACAGCCTTGCCCTCGGTGTATTAAATCATTCTGATGTAATGTCTAACAAACCACATGACTCACCTATTAAACCTTTTCAGGGGCAAGTGCTCTGGCAGTAGGAGAGAGCTTGTAATGAGGCCAAACTCACAGAGGATAAAAGGAACATATTATGAAAACAAGCTATTGAAGGCATGCATGCTAATTTGAGTGAATGCATTTGGACATGTAAGAGCTTTGCTGTGTAAAATGTTTCCAATTCCTTACTTCCCATTGCAAAGCTGATTGAGTCAGCAGCAGCTTGCCACTTGCATTCCAGGTGGCGCGACATGTCTTCTGATGCACTAACTCATATAGGTCATTAATATGCTAAATAAGTTGTAGCCAATTGGCTCCCATGGTGACAGCTCCAAAAGCTTCATGAATAATCAGTGGAGCACCTGGAGGCATGAAATTTTCATACAAAGAGTTTCTAGACTTCTGCATTAAGCTCTGAGCAGGGACAGACAAGTGATAGACATGACTGGCACTTTGAGGAGTTTCAAAAATAAGAAGTGTTATTTTAAAAGAAAATAGCAGTCTTATTAAAAAACCAGAATGAATCTGAAACTCCATCTCCTGGAGCATTTCTAAGAAAGGCATCTAAATTGATTCCCTTGCCATCTTTTGGACAGAAGCATGTTTTAGAGTTGGTGAAGGCAAGTGGGAACACTTCAGCTGTGCTATATAATCTGCAATAAACTTATCACAGAACAGTAAAGATTCACTAATAGAATTAAACAGTGCGATCTTTAGAAAATTAATAAACAGTTACTGCTTTTACTTGCTTTCTCTGCAAGAATTTTTATACTTATATATTTTTAGGAGTAAAAATCACGTGGTCTGAGTGACACTAGTAAATATGATGAGCAGGTTGTCGCTTCACCCTCTTAAAAGTAGGTGTCTTTCTGTCATCGTTTCCATTTCAAATTTTATCTTACAGGCTCTTTCAGACAACTTCGTTATTGAAATAGGCAGACCACAGGCAGGAGTTTGCTTGCTTGTTTTGTTATTTCAGCATTTGTTAAGCCTCCATACGAACTGAGAAGATGGTAGATGTAGTCCTGGCTCATGCTTTCCCCAAACAAGTTTGTGCTTCATGTGTTTCCAGTGCAAGGAAAGAAGAAACTAGAGATGTGCTGGCTGGTCAGTATGTGTATATTGAAAGCTGCAAGAACAGAATAGAGGCAGCTCCAGTGTTTTCTCCTCCACCTGTGGGGCTGTTGTATGTAGGATAGTCTCTTGCAGAAGTATAGTGCCTCAGGAGTTGTGTGTCCTTGCCCCTCCAAGGCTTTGCCCCACTGTCTAGTTCTCTGTCATTCATACAACTTCTCATGTAGGTGCACTGAGAGGAGCAAGAAAAAGTGCCAGTACTTCATCCCTTCTTGACATAATTTTCATGCAACTGCTGAGAAGGCAGCACAGGCCCCAGCCTCTCCTTCTGACGTCACTATAGGCAGCTTTTCAATCAATTCCAACAAAGCCTGAAAATTAAATGTACTTCAGTGTCCATTATATTTGAGGTGTTTCAGTTGAGATCCTTGGCAAAATATTTGCGCTCAAAATATTTGTGCCATCTATTTTGACATAATGTCAGTCTCGGTCATCAATGAAATGTTTGGAGAGATCATGCTGTGGAAACACCAGGACCACCATCACGGACAGTTCATGTATCAAGAGATTTGCTGATGAGGAATGCGTACAGATGGTGGAGCTAATCAAAACTGTCACAGCTAGTATTGGCTGAGTAACTTAGAAATCTCCTTTTTTCCCCTTTTAACACCTCTGAGTAGAAATTGCAGTGTAAATATATTATCAACATCGCTCCACATAAGCAGGGGCAGAGCTTACTTTGGGACCGATGGAGTCTGTCTCCACTAGAACTTCACAAAACTTGCTGAAATCTCTCTTTGCTGTGTGTTTTACCAGTGATGCACAGTAATTGTATATTACTAGAAAGGCAACCTATAGGGTTACTAGAAGGTAACATGTAAAACTCATAGTAAGTTCCAACAGTTTTTTTCCTTACTTAGGTTTAGCTAGATGTTCTACAGAGTTATTGTGCATTTGTGTGCCCACACAGCAGCACTCTGCAGCAATTGTGCTGGCTGACCTTGGAATGCAGCAATAGACAAGGGATGATTTAAGCATAAAAAGAGGTACATAAGAGAAAGTATAAGGTCCTTTACAAGGTATTGGCAGTTATTTTAATGTTTTCTAAAATAACAGAACTATATGTTCTTATTTTGTAAGTGTTATCTTGGTAATGAATAACTTGCACTGTTTTTGCTTTGTGCGATGTTGTTCTCTTAAGCATGTTACATTATGTGCTCTGGGATACAGAAGCAAATCCCCACACAAAAATGCACACACACTCGCATGCACACATACCAGTCTACCACGCAATTTTCTGTTGAGATCAACCATCTGTTAAAAGGCATTGAAGGTATCTTGGCAAGTGTCTGGCTTGAACACAAATATCTTGAAATCCTCTAGTACTTTCATTTACAAAGGAACAAAGCAGAGATTTTACCAATGAATTCCTTAATTAGAAACTTAAAACTTGCCCCATCAGTAGAGTAATGGCATTGAGTTCTGAGGTGAAATGTATATCTTGTTGGAGGGAAAGAAATTGCCATCAAAAAGCCATGAAGGAAAGAATAGTCTTTATAAACTACAACACTAAAAAAAGTAGTTGAACTTTCTTACTCTGGGATGATGAGGTGAGAGGTGTGCTCTCCACTGAGGTGCATTAGAAAGATGGACCTCCATCATTCAGTTCTGTGGGCTCTGAGAGTTCGCTCAAGTCCTCCAGAGAGAGTGATTTCCAAAGAAGAGCTGTCCTGTCACACTAATAAAACCTGTTCTTAGTCAAGTGAAACGGTCTGGCAAAGAGTACTAATTTGAATGGTGTCCACACTATCCTGCTGCAGAATTCCTCCACATAGCGTTGTATTGTACTGTTTCTTGGTAAAGAAAGCTTGAGGAAGGTGGAGACTAGGCAGGATCATATCATCTCCCAGCTGGCTTCACAAAATTGTGATTAGTATTATTTTTCTTCAACGGCTGTTTCATGAGAGCTGGGAAATATGGCTAGTAAGTCATAGGGTCTTTATGCCTGTGCTGGTTTTGGCTGGAATGAAGTCAATTTCCTTCATAGTAGTAGGTATGATGTGATGTTTTGGATTTGTGCTGAAAATTGTTGATAATACAAGGATGTTGTAGCTATTGTTGAGCAGTGCTCAAACTGTGCCAAGGACTTTTCTGCTTCTAACATCAGCCCACCAGCAAGTAGGCTGAGGTTGGACAAGAAACTGTGAGGGGATGCAGCTGGGATAGCTGACCCCAGCTGGCAAAAGGGATATCCCATAGCAGGTGATGAAGCTGCTCAACAATAAAAGCTGGGGGAAGAAGGAGGAAGGGAGAGGTGCTCAGGCAATTGAAGTTCTGCATTCAGCATTCCATGTTCTGCTATTGCAGTGCTCAGTGTGATTGCTGCACTTGCTGCTATCACTGCACTCTCTGAAATTACTGCTCAGGACAGTTTAATCATCACATGATGAGTGGTTGTATTCTAGGATATTAATTTATATTTATATTCATATCTATATCATTATTCTTCTCTTATTATACTATTTTTTTGTATTTTTGTATATTGAGATAAAGCTGTCTTTATCTCAACCCATGACCTTTCATTTTCTTTTTTGATTCTTCTCTCTGTCCCACTTGCAGAGGTGATGTGTGTGTGTGTGTATGAAAGGGGAGAGAGTGACTACGTAATCTGTAGCTATCAGCTAAAAGCTAAACTATGACATGAGGTTAACAATGCCATAGCTTAAGAACATCATAGGCAGCATTTGAAACCTCCTAGTTATGTAGATTTTTCAAGATTTTTTTCCTCCTGGGTGGTAGTCCCCAGTTTTCCAGATATCTGCGTCAAGGACATAAACTTTAGAAAGATGTCTTCTCACATCTGCTTCCTTAAGGTTTGTCTAAGTAGGATTTTCTTTTCTCCATTTTGCTTTCAGGGTTCAGTGCCCGAGATTTATTAAGCTTTGCAGCTTTGTTACCTCATCCAGAATATGCAATTAGGAATCATACATTGATTGTCTGTTTAAGAAATGAAACACCACACTGCATATAAACATCTTTCCATTTGAAAATAAAGTGCATCACTTGCAATGACTGATGGAAAATTAGGGAAGTGGTGAAATTTATGCATGGGTTGTTATGGCTTCTGTACATGTTAAGTACTACAAATATGTTACATGGAATAACTTCTGTAAAGAGTGCTCACTTCTGTTTAAAATTAAACTCTATCCACATTGTGCGAAAGAATCTTACATGAGATAATTACTGACAGGGATAAAAGTATGACTTTGACATTTTGAACATGCATCTTTCTAAATTCTGTTAGAGTCATTTGTAGTATCTAAAAAGCTATAAAACAGATTGGTGGCATCTCTTCTGACATATTTATATGTGTGCAAGCTCCTTGCACTGTACGAATATCGTAACTGCTTGTGGAGTTTTGGTGCCTCCCTGGATCATGGCTGAAATCTTGCCCTCATCAAAGAGGACAAAAATGCCATTGCATTTAGTTACATCAGAATTTATTCTCATATATTTGTTAAACCTCCTCTGATCAAGGGTTCAGTGGAAGTCTGAAGATATCTGTGGTGAAGATTAATCTGTCAATTTGACTGATATTTTAAAAATATATCAGAGTAGAAGAATCTTCCACACAAGAACAGCAGGCGATATTAAATCAGGATTTCCTGTGCTCTACCAGGCTTGAGTCTGGGGATCGCCCTGGATTGCAAAAAGGTGCAGTACGTTGAAGCTGAGACTTGGCAGGGTCTGCACTGAGACTCTGCAGCAGGATGAAGCCCACCGAGGATGCACTCTAACAAGTTCACCATCGTAAATGTGCAGAGGATCAAGACAGCACAACAGTGTATAGGTAAACAATATCGATCAACAATTTTAAAGACTAATGTAGTGCTGTTGACCTTGCCCCTAAATCTGTGAGTCATGTCCCTACTTGACTGGAGACTAGCAGATGCTACACCCATTTACAAGAAAGGTTGAAGGGAAGATCTGGGGAACTACAGGCCTGTCAGTCTGACCTCGGTACCAGGGAAGGTCATGCAGCAGATTGTCTTGAGTGCTATCACACAGCACATGTGGGACAACCGTGTGATCAGGCCCAGCCAACATGGGTTCACCAAAGGCAGGTCCTGCCAGACCAATCTGATCTCCTTCTACGACAAGGTTACCCATTTAATAGACGAAGGAAAGGCTGTGGATGTGGTGTACCTGGACTTCAGTAAAGAATTTGACACCATTTCTCAGAGTATCCTGCTGGAGAAACTGGCTGCCATCGGCGTGGAGAGGCACAGCCTCTGCTGGGTTAAAAACTGGCTGGATGGCCGAGCCCAAAGTGTTGTGGTAAATGGAATTAAATCCAGTTGGAAACCGGTCATGAGCGGTGTTCCCCAGGGTTCAGTGCTGGGTCCAGTGCTGTTTAACATCTTTATCAATGATCTTGATGAAAGAATTGAGTGCACCTTTAGCAAGTTTGCAGATGACACCAAGCTGGGTACAAGTGTGGATCTCCTTGAAGGAAGGGAGGCTCTGCAGAGGGATCTGGACAGGCTGGATCCATGGGCTGAAACCAATGGAATGTGGTTGAACAAGGCCAAGTGCAGAGTCCTCCGTTTGGGACACAACAACTCCATGCAGCGTTACAGGCTTGGGGAAGAGCGGCTGGCAGAGAAGGACCTGGGGGTGTTGGTTGACAGTGGCTGAACATGAGCCAGCAGTGGCCCAGGTGGCCAAGAGGGCCAATGGCATCTTGGCCTGTATCAGACCCAGCATGGCCAGCAGGAGCAGGGAGGTGATTGTGTCCCTGTGCTCAGCACTGGTGAGGCCGCACCTCGAGTGCTGGGTTCAGTTTTGGGCCCCTCACTACAGGAAGGACATTGAGGGGCTGGAATGTGTGCAGAGAAAGGCAACAAGGCTGGTGAGGGAGCTGGAGAATAAGCCCTACGAGGAGAGACAGAGGGAATTAGTGTTGTTTAGCTTGGAGAAGAGGAGGCTGAGGGGAGACCTCATCACTGTCTACAACTGCCTGAAAGGAGGTTGTGACGGGGTGGGTGCTGAGCTCTTCTCACAAGTGACAGCGATAGGACGAGAGGAAACAGCTTCAAGTTGCGCCAGGGGAGGTTTAGACTGGACATTAGGAAGAATTTCTTTACTGAAAGAGTGGTCAGGGATTGGAACAGGCTGCCCAGGGAGGTGGTGGAATCATCATCCCTGGAGGTGTTCAAAAAATGGGTAGATGAGTTTCTTAGGGACATGGTTTAGTAAGGAGATAAGCACGGTTGGACTCAGTGATCTCAGAGGTCTCTTCCAACCTAGTGATTCTATGATTCTATGATTTTATGAATCTATAATGAAAGGATTGCTTTATCCCTTTTAAAGATTTGAGAATTTTGCACAAAAAGCATAAAAGAGCCGCAAAAAAATATTCTGCATAGTTTGATGAAGAAATGCCTTTTATCCTGAGGGCAATATGCTGCGTCCACTGGGTTTCACTGTCTGCATTGCTCCTCTTGGATCACTTTTTAGATAGAAGCATGTAAGTAAAAAAAGTGTCAAAAACCTGTAACTGCTTGTCTAAATTCCATTTTAAATGAATTGAAAGAGAATCTGTTACTAAATAAAACATACCTTGCAGTCACAGAGGGCTTGCTCTGCATGGGCCTGTTGTGTTTCATCATGAGTCTACTAAACACTATAGCTACATAGGTAGTTGGAAAGACTTTTACTACTTTTACACTGAATACAACCTTCTCAGGCTGCAAGTCAGAGAGTGCTGTCCACTTCCTGCAACAGAAATTTCTGACATCCATGGATATTTTCAGTAATTACTTTGCTGACAGTGGATGTTCACCTATGTAAGAAAACCCATGGGCATATTTTATATTATGAAAGGTAAAACATTACAAAACTGATGAAGCGACACAGTCTCTATTCTTAATTAGCTTCAAACCATCACACACATCTTAGTTCAGCAGATAGTATTGAGCTCTGATGTGTTTTACTTTGCTTAGAACCTCTCCTGACTCGGAGCAAGTTTGTACTTTCAGCTATTACAATCATTGCTGCAGTTTTAATGTCTGCCAAGTACTGCTTTTGTGAGCTTCACTAAGTAAATATTATATTTTGCATTCATTTGCAATTTGTAAAGTGTGTTTTAATAGATAGCTCACAGACCAAATCCTGTGAAAAACTGTGACCATTGATAGAGTTTACCACTGTGAACCTCATTGTATATAGTGAACAGAGGTGGGATATTATTGGCTGTTTTCAGTTGGTCACTCTGGTGTATATATGCAATAGTACATGTTCACAACTGAGCTATAGTTCCTTACATTCATGGAAGAAATATAGAAATTTTGAGGGACCAATTTATTTGGTCTACTGTAGATACATTCTTAAGGATGAGGTCAGTCATTCTTTATTTCCTTTCCATTTCCTCAAAAGTGGCCAAGGGTGAATTGTTAAGGTGTAGATGTCTACCCCATAAACATCTACACATGAAGAGATGAATCCCCACTGCAGAGTCCAGCATGTCTTGTTAATCAAATTCATGGGAAAATAGCTGTGAGGTGTGGGTACTGAGATGATATATGTAAACTATTTACAAGCTGGTTTTAAAACATCATCTTTCTTAATTGCTTAGATAATCATAGTAATGCTATGCTTTATTGTGATCTTTCCAAACACCACTGTAAATTATTGTGAAGCAGTATCTGAGCTTCTCATAGCTATAACAATTAAGTCAAGCAGAATTCTAAATTATAGAGATACATTTAAAAAATTGACAAGAATTTTAGAGCTTTGTCTACAGCACAGGTTATTCCTGAATGTCAGTTTATCCAATGACATAAATACTGTTTTACAAATGTCATTTAAAAAAATTCTTATATTTACTTATCTAAACTAAGTATTGTGTCAGTTGTTTGTTTATCATCATTGACTGCTACAGTAAATGCTGTTTAGAATCTATTAATTCTGGAAAATATTTAATGTGAACTTCAAAGGGTAAATAATGTCAAACAAGAAGCATTAGAAATCCTGACTCTGGTAGCATCTCCTCACAGAATATCTTACTTAACACCCATATCGGAAATAGGAGGACATGGCCTGGTTTGATGGAAGGACCCTAAGTAAGACATTCAACTGGTCTGATTCAATTTGGTAGTTTGCTTGTAGTACTTCAGCATATCAAAGGCTTCAGCAATTGAAGCAACCACAGCCTGCTGTCTAATTTGACTAAACTACCATCTGCATTTGAAATGGTCTACCATCACTTTTCACCCTCAAGACACCTGATAGTTCAGGAAGACAACATTTTTTGGTGCTATCTTTTCTAAATTTGTTCCCCTCCTTTATTAGTGTTTTTTGCTGCCTCTAAGCAGTAGACATGGGAATGCTGTGCACAGGTTGCATTTTTTGCCCATGGAAACAGAGGCCACCTTCTGCAGAAGGCCAGTTCACTCTCAGCTGCCTGCAGACAGATGGCCCCTCCATTTCCTCTGCATATGATGAGAAAGAACTGTGTGTCAATTCCAAATAGACTGGTGCAGTATGTGGACACAGCTGGAGGAGCCATTTGAAGCAGTTCAAGTGCCAGGAGCTGCCTCTGCACAGGGGCCAGGGATCTGCTGTCCTGGCATCCAGCCTGGGAGAGCAGCTGTGGGGGCTGTTTCCTAGTCCCACTGCCTGCTCCTCCATTGCCTGTATATAAATCCTTCAACCTGTTTTTAGCTGCCTTGAAGTCTTTTTATTGTGTCTTGTGTTTCAAACAATAATTTTTTTACCTATAAGAATAACTGAGGTAATTTCATCCACCTTTCCAAAAATTCATATACGTTTTTTCAGATACTGTTGAAATTTTTGTCAATATGTTATCAATGTATTATTAAAATTACTGTCTCATCCATCAGTGCAATGACTCAATATCATTTTGTTGCATGTTCTTCAGATCCAACCATGAATTTAGGCCTTTCTTCTTTTCCCCCAGGATTTCCAAAATTGCAAAGTTATTGCTACCCTATATGATCTGAATATGTCATAACTGTTAAATTGTGCAGTAAACAATGCTTTTAGTCTCATTTTACAGGGTGAGGAAGCAAGTCACGGAGATTGGAGCAAAAGATTTACATAAATTTTGGTGTCCAGAGATGATGATGACATGAATTTTTTTCCCAGCAAGTATAGCATGGAATAGTAGCACTCCAGATGTTCAAAACATAGATCCAGTTGACTTTTGTTCCAGGTCTGAGAGAGGAGGAAAATCACAGGTATGATCACTCTTCTGACCACTGCGAGTTATGGCGTGAAGGCTACAAACACGATGTTTCTTCCATCTTTCTGTCTCAGGAGAGGAGGAAGCCAGGGAAGTGGATCCTTGTCCAACCCATGACAGCCATTACAGAAACAGGCCAGCCAAAAGCAATGATAAATGTGATTTGAACCAGTGATGATGCCAGTACTGAAATCAATGCAGCACAATACCATCAACAGCACTTTATTGCTAAGCCTTTTGGGTGAAGACTCATTAAGCCCACTTGGGAACTGCAGACTGGAAGGGCTTTATTGCCACATAAATTTTCTGCTCCCCACTTTTTGTTCTCCCTGAGATCTTGAATATGGCCCTGGCAGATATGACTCCATTCATAGAGGACCCAGAAAGCAAAATTATTGTGGGGCCTCTGGAACCATCCTCTTCTCTGTCCTTCACCATGCCTGTTCTCACCACAGCCCCTTTCTCACCTGCTTCTCCCGCAGGATTTTGATCTCCATTTGTATGGCCTCTCTTTTGGGGCCTGGCTGGGAAGAGGGAAGGTGCTGTCAGTCAGGGAAGGTGGGCCTCAGCCCAGTGGCAGCCTTCGGCATCTTTCCTGGCGGGAGAGGAGAGGCCAGTCAGATAGTGTTCTTGCCGTGCCAGAGAGAGACAAATAAGCTGGAGATTAGAATAAATCAGGTCTTGACACCCACATGGTGAATCATTTCCACTGAGGACTGAGGCGAGCTCTGCAAAATGGTTCAATCTTTTAAAAACAGACAATTTCAAAGCTTTTTTTTTTATCCTATCCATCCATGCTTCTTGTTCTTGGTTAAAAGAGAAATAATGTATTTCACTTTTTGGTGAGGAGAACACGTGGTCTGCCTGTTCTCAGCAGGAACTGTGGAATGGTAGACATGCATAGTCCATGCTCACATGGTAACATGTTCTGGTCAACACTAAAGCAGGCTGGTCAAGCATGCTGAATGAAAGTATTTTGAGAAATATTTAGCTCCATATCCTAACTGACCTGAGAGTTTTACAGGCCTTTAGGATTTGCAAATATTTGATTGAATTCTCATGGTGATAGTAAAGGTAAATTTTGGGTTACAGAGATGTCTTCTCTGTCAAGTTTCTGTATCATGCAGGTGTAACAGATGCTCACCAGCAATTTGCAGCACGGGGAACACAAGGTATTTCCCCCCAGCCTTGTTCTTAGAAATTCTTAAAGAAATTCTCTGACATTACTCCTGCCTTACCCTGATTCTTTCTGATGAAGCAACCTACTGGCTTGCCATTTTCTGTGTTTGTTTGGAACTGTCAAACAACCCTAAAATAGGCATTGTTACCTACAGCCATTGTATCTAAGGCAGCTTACTCCAGTAATGAATCAGTATCCATTCTCTTTCCACCCACAGATACACACCTGCCATTAGTGACTATCACAAACCACATGACACGTTCCTGTGGGCAAGACCTTAATTATTTCCCTCAGTTTCCCCTTGTATCTCCTTAGAAAACTTGCCAATATGATCAGTTATGACTGAGTTGGAAGTCTGCTGATTTGGAAGGCAAGAACTTGTGAAATGTTTTTTTTTAAGAGATCAGGCATGTTGCGGGTGTAGAGTTAAAATTAATGGCATCTGCGCTGGGCTGTGCAGCAGCTGTGATAGCTGTGACGGATGTTGTGCGGCGGCACATTGCACGATGGTGCAGTCACCCCACATCACGTGCCTGAGGTGTATGTCATCCTCAGCAAGCTTTATCTGTGGAGAGAAAAAGGCTGACTGTAAGCCAGTCCCAGCAGTTGCTTAAGGCAGGTAGAACTGAGAACCACCCCTAAGGTAATGCAGTTTTCCAGCGAAGTCTAGTTTACATTACAAGAAATAAAAAAAAAAAAAAGAAAGAAAATTCTTTAATATGTAGCAGTTCCCTTGAAGCTGTCTGAGCACAGTGACTTCAGTGATTTTTCTGGACTGACAAAGTGTATTTTCTCTAGAGCTCATTACAGAACCGGACTGTGTCAGGAACAAAGAAGTGGCTTTATGTAAAGACTTGAAAGAGAGGGCAGAGGGTTTGCAAGCCAGCTCAAGAAAGGCATTCAGTGCAAAGGGGCCACTGAAGAAGAAGCTGTGGAGACAGTTGCAAAAGAATTTAGCACATAAAAATATGTGCAACGCTACACAGAGCATGTATATGTAATATTCATGAGACTGTCTTTAAGATGCACTCTTCCTCTAGATTTTGAAGCTGTCTGAAATCTGCAGACTTTCAAACCACTTAAATATAATAAAGCCTGCACTGATTATATCATGATTGCTGACATTTGGTGTCTGTCAGTCTGAAATAACTTTTCCTCCTTGCTATAATTTCATCTAAAAAGCAAAGCAGAGTCAGTGATTTTCCACAAAGCTTTCTCCAAGCAACTCCTGCCTAAATGCCTTGCTGGTTTCTTTCTAAGGTCAAACACTATTGCCCAAAAGCTCTTCTTTTCATCCCATGTTTACTGCATTTGTTTGTCTGGTACTTCTGTGTCTGATGCTCAACTGACAAACCAGAGTGCTACCTCTGTATTAAAGAATATTATTAAAAAAATCTTTAAAAGATCCTATTAATATTTTATTAGCATTTCTTTTCTTCCTGGGACTGAATGACAGCTTACCCAAGATAGAAAATTTTAATTATTTTTTTCAACCTATATTCCTCTTGTCACTGTCTCTTCCAGCATCAATCCAGTCAGATGTTTTTCTTTAGTATTACCATAAGGCCTCAGCAGCCTATAATTACTCTAAAGAATTTCTTATCTTTTTTTTTGAAGCTTAGATTTTTCCTTCTTTTCATTTTCTTTTTTCTTTTTTTTTAATATATTTTGGTAAGATCTGTAATTAACCTTGCAGCTGTTGATAGTCTGCTCTAGTCTGTAACTATTACACTTTGTGTAGCTTCTTTCTGTCCCCACCCCCTCCTTTCTGTTCATGAAGGGCTGGTTACAGTAATGATATTCCTGTCTTCAAAGCGATGAACAAAATGTATACAACAAATTCCCTTTGGGTTTGCTTTACAGAATCCATTTTTAATGCTAAGATGATTAAAAGTCCTGCTTTTAATATCACACAGTGCATATTTCCAGATATCTCCAACCTCCAGTTTCCTAAGATTTCCAAGGATGGGCGATGCAGAGAAGATGGCTGGGTGATGGTGTCTGTGTGACAGCCTCTGCTTCACTAGAAGGGAAGCAGCAGGGGCCTTACACCAGCTTTTGTCTGGGACGGTACCATGCCTGAGCTGTTGGAACTCAAATATAAATAATTGCATAAATTACATGACTACACTGCTTTCCCTGGAAATAAGTCTATGCCTTCCATTTAAGATACAGAATTATAGAAATAGGAAGGAAATTGTTTCAGATCTGTGATGAAAAATAAATAAGGCTACGTTTGAGGTATATTACCTTGACATTAGAGATAAAAAAGATTATTTCGAGATACTGCATCATTCTCCAACAATTACTTGTGAGCAGAGCTAAAAGCAGATGCAATATTTCCATGGTAATTGTCCTTTCTTATATTTTCACAAAGGTACCCATACCTTGGGTGGACTCATTGATATTACTGTGCTTGTGACATCTCTAAGAAATTTCTTTTTGAAAAGAAGAGAAGTACATTCAAACAGAGAACATTCAAACATGAGAAACATATTTAATGAAGGCATTGTTTCAGCATTTTAAGACTTCAGTTTAGTCTTTTCCATGGACTATAGAGAAAAAGCTTGTTCTCCAGTGATTGAGAAATCAGGTAGAGGTTGTTATAAATAGAACTCTATCGTCAGTAAGCTCATTGAAGGCTTCTACAATGACCTCCACAACTTGCAGAGGTCACCTATTTTATGAGTTAAGGATCAAAGGCTTTTCAAACCTCAGGAGTGAGGTCTGCTGAGAAGAACTGAAACTTCTCCGCTTGGTTAATTTCTCCTGGTGTAACATGCAAAATAAATCCGTATCTAGCTCTTTGTGAATTGCTTCCTAACTTTTAGAGCTCATAATAAAAAGGCCATTAAAAGAGACATTCTTAACAGCAGTTGACTTAGGACTTGTATACTAACCTAATTCATTATTTGTTTCGCTGGTTTGGTTTCATCATCTCATCTTCTGAGTCCTTGATAAGGAAAGTAGGAGTTGGGAGAAATTAAAACAAGCGTAAGATAATAAATACCTTAAATGCCTTTAGCTGCTGAACTGCAACCAAAGCTGGTGACTTGGGTTCACTACACTGCTGGTGAAGACAATAGTGCCTTTTCAAAGAGCAAAATAAAAATTACCGAATGTTGCAAAAAAATTATTTTAAAAAGCAGCTTGAGCAAAATCCGAGAACTCTGTTTTAAACAGAACAGCTCTCTGAGCAGCATTTGCTGTACTCAGCAGTTCATTTCAATACACACGGTCTTCGGGACTGTAAAAGAAAAAAGTAAGCCTGAAAAATTCCATCGTATGTTACATCTCAACATGTGTCAAGCAGCAAATTCGTTAGAGTCTGGTACTTCTTTCTTACTGTATCTCAGGAAACAGAGGTCCATTGAAATTTTAACTATGTTCAAGTTCACAGTAACCCACAGTGGAGATAAAAATGTCCTTTATCACAGTACAGACATAAGTCTACAGTACACTTCACTGCATGTTGCTGCTCTGCTAACAAATCTAGCCGATCTCTCTCTTTCTTCTTCAGTTCCTCTACATAAACCTTGTCAAATTGCAGGACATGCTGTGGCAAAACATTTGAAAACTCTCCTTTAGACTGGACCTACATCGGATATGAAACCATGATGTTCAGCCATGTGCTTTCTGGTATCAGACAACTCTTCATAAACTGTAACAATGTTATGTAGTGAACAGACAGTGCCCGTGAAACTAAAGCATTGTTCATGTCAGCTAACAAGAATTAAAACCTTAAAGCAAAATCAACAAGATGAGGAATTCAAAACAGCAACTGGAATGCGTTTCTGCCTTGCCAAATTCCTTCCATACTATTCTGGTTATTAGTCCAGGTACCTCTAGCTCATCCCTCCCTTCCTCCTCCAAATTGTTAACTGTCTGAAGAACTTTTTCCGGTTCAGGCAGGATTTTTCTCTTTGTCTTTAAAAACCTTTCCTGTCCAGGTCCAAACAGGCTTTGAGAACAGCTGACACCAGCAAAAAAAAGTCAAAGCTAATAGTTTTGGTATTGTCAAAAAAACAGTTAATGAAATTATCAGGTATCAGGTTGAAAGCAAACCAAAGGAAGTACTTCTTCACACAGTATATCATTAAATTGTGGAACTCAGTGCCAGAGGATGTTGTAAAAGCCCAATGGATACAAGTTTTTAAGAAGGAAGTAGGCAAACTCATGGAGGATAAGTCCATCAGTTGCTACTGAATGCAAGGGTCAGATATGACTTTCCTTGCCCACTACTGATAACAACCAACAGCAGCTTCCTGGAGTGGATGAGTTCTTGTTCTGGCTCAGCATGATTGGTCTTATTTTCTTGCATGACTTAAGCATTTGATGAGATATGCTTATTCTGAATAATTCTTTTCTTTTTTGTCTGTTTTTCTGGACAGAACCTTGTGAGTTTAAACCTGTGCAGAAAACACCTCATATGCACAATATGTATCAGGTTTATTCCAATCCACCAGTTCCCTCTGTATTGTCATTTTAAATTTACAATTTTACATTTTACAACTTATACATTGAAATCTTTACCCACAAGCTCTAGAAAAAGCTGATTGGAAATATTATTTGCGAAGTTGGTCAGTAAAGATATAAACAATACTTTGAGGTACTATGCTTTGAAGAAAGAAGAACTTACTCTATTACCTTGATTACAGAAATGATATTAAAATTACTTGCAAGGAAAAATCACACATTACACTTAGACAGTGTCAAGTTTCAAAGAATCAGGGATGGGAAACACCAATTGTATTTCGGTTGCAAGGCAGGCTCAGGGTAGGACTTCTCCTTGCTGTTCATTTTCCATTGTTTCAACCACTTCTCCCAGTGAACTTCTTTGTTTGCAGAAAGTGAAATTTGAAAGAAAAAATTAAGTGCTTGAATCTGTTACTGCACTTATATTAAGTCATTAGTTGTTACTGGTTTTAGAAATACTAGTTCGTCTTGCCTGTTCGGCAGGAGAATTCTCTGGAAAAGCTGAGAAGCGGGTGGACACTGAGATAGCTCAATCGGCTGAAACGCAAGCTTCATTTTTCTGACTCCAGTTTCTAGAGCCATAAGCAGACATAATCAGCTGTCTGCAAGATTCTCCTTATGCAATTTTAGCATCACCAGAACTGCAATGAAGGTAAAATCCATACTAATTACTGATTGATTATAATAATATTCATTTTCCTAAGTATACTTACTTCTACATGGGTTTTGTGAATACACGTCGTTACACTGTTTCATGGTTCCTAACTGCACCAGTTTTTCTTTTAAAAGGAAGCATTAAAAAAAGAATCCAGCTTCCAAGACTGTTCCTGTAACTTATACACTATTATTACTAATGCTGTTGTTGATCACAAAAGCCCAGTCAGAGTACTAGTTTGTGGGATTTTTTAATTCATGGCAGCAAAACAAAGGTACAATCTCTCTCCCAAGGAGGTTGCAAATGTGAAATGTAAAATTTTGAGACAGAGAGGATTCATAAACAGAATTTGATTTTTCAAGGTGTTAAGCAAAGAGAGCAGCAAAAATAACAGTCTTGTGGTTACATAAAGTAATTTCTTATGCAACTGAATGGTTCAAATAATGTTAGGAGTTTGGGTTTGATTTTGTGATGATTTGGAGTTTGATTGGGTTGGGTTTGTTCTATTTCATTTTGTTGTGTTTTAAATAAACTAGTAGATGCCTGCTACCTTTAAATGTTCTTCTGTGGTGCATTGATGGGCCGTGGTACACACCCCAGGTGAATTGTGTTTGGGGTAGATCCAAACAGAGCAGTGGACTTCTGGATTAGACCTGTGGAAAGATGTTTTCTTCAGAATGAAGCCACATTTGTGCAGTTTTGCTAATCCTCCTGGAAAGCTTGAATATAACGGCTTCTGCTTCTAAGTGTCTTGTTATAAGTGTCTCAAAATTGCTGCTCTATTTTCAGACTTTTAAAAATTAATTTAGTGTTATTGAAGTATTCCTCCTCATAGCCTCCTTCATGAAATATTGTTTGGTTGCTTTTGGAAAGTCAGGAATCCTGTAAGAGCTCTGGCACTGCCTGAAGCATCTTCAGCCACTTTACCTGACAGTGAGAAAAGAAATTGGAGATCAAATGTTACAGATTTCTATTCTAATCCATATTTTTTTCTGATACAGGGAGATAGACTCTGGTTTTGTACATTGAGACTGATATCCAATATGATTTGAAATTAAACAATTATTTTGGTTTTGCCCTGGTTTAAACAAAAACATAATTTGTAAGGGTAGATGTCCTTTTGGTTTGTGTTTGCTTTTTACAAGCTGCCACGTGTTTCAGTCACATGCCCATTATTGTTTTATTGCCATTCAGTCACCTGACTTGAGGATTTCATGTTTGTCATCAAATTTCTGCAAAACAATTATTTATTTCTTGCCTTCTTTGCCAGTCAGAGATCAATTCCTCTAAAGTGTTTACCACACCAGGGAGAAATCTCTGGCTGCCAGAACTAAACACATCAGAAAATAAAAGGAAATTTGACCAGAGTCTTCCTTTCAGTGTGTCACAATAGCAATACTTCTACTGTATGCGCTTCTTTTCTGAGTAGCAGTCATTTTCATCCTTTTTACAACTAACAAACCCTTTTTTTTTTGAAACATGGTCCCTCAAAAAGTGTAAGCTTTCTGATAATAGCCTTTTCTTTTCTTACTTACCTTTCACTTCTCACAAGAAATCGTTCCTAGACCACTAGTAGTCCATACCTTAAAAACCCCCTACTTTGCTGTGAGAAAGATAAAGATGCTTCAACAGCAGTGTGTTGCTGTTTGAGAATTTCACTGTCTTTATCTTAAGTCATCCTCTAATCTCTGTTTCACAAGGTTTTAGTATGGTAATGGAGCTTTGTCTTTGCTTTGTGTACACTTGCACTTGTACTAGTTCTCATTTAAAATTGATTGAGTTCACAGGTACAAACTCTTTGTCCCAGGAGTGCAGGTTGGTGACATGGCATGGGCAGAGGCTACACGATCACTATACTGGACTGATAAGCAGGAGAGGACAAAGTAAATGGAGCTGAAGTATAAACATCCATGTGCTGTAACAGGCTTTCAATTTGAGCTTTTCAGCTGGACTCTTTAATGATATGTTCACAGGTCACCTCTAGGCTCGTTCAGCCTTTCACATATTTTCTCAGTACAGCAACTATGGTGATGGTGGGATTTTTTAAACATGGATCTTTGGCCACTGAGCTGGACTGAAGTACTATTTGTTTTCATTCTGAAGTCCTTGAATCTACATTCTCTTTTTTTTTCATTTTTTAGGGGAACTCAATTTACTTGCTCTTTTCTTTTCTTCCAAGAAGCCATTAAAAGATGAAAAAAAACCTAAAAACAACTGGGAAAGGGAAAAAAAAAATCCCACATAAAGGACTTTAAACATGTGTTATACATGATAGTAACAGCTGCAGCCCTGTTGACAGTATAATACCACTGCAATCCCTGGGATATAACTCAGATACTGAATTTCAGACTGCAGAAGAAGGGTGCTTGAAGATTCTTGAGAAGAATTATGTTTGGGTCCACTGGAAGGGGAAATAAAGTTTAAGTAAAACAAAGAAGAAGAATGCTGGTGGTCCAGTGCAGAAACCACAATACAGATTGGTAAAAAAAAAAGAAAAGTTAGTACACCCATAATAAACACATTCAGTTGATATGTGCACTTTTTCTGCTATAGTCTTAAATTTTCAAGGTTTATTTGGTTTTAGTGCTATTAGGGACTGAAACACATGGTGAAGGCTGTTGTTCTTGTATTGCTATGCTGTTAACAAGCAAGGAACACATGGTAACATTAGAGTAATGGCAGAAATAAAAATAATATCAATGATGTAACTGAAGAACACTGACAAAACAAAACCCTACTTTCCTTCTTCCTTTAAAATGAGCACACATCAAAACTAATCGCAAAACCACTTTTAATCCTTTTTCTCTTCTTTAATTACAGTGATTTTTGCTTTCAGAAAGAAATTATAAAATACGCTTGCTTCAAGAAATAAAAAGCATAGACCTTGTTTCAGTTTCTACTGTGAATGAAAGTTTCCACTTTGCTAATAATCCCCACAAAAAAATTTCTAGACTAAATTAAAAAAAATTGTTTACAGTATTATATCTGCTTCTTATCTTTTGCTAAACCTGTTAGTTTTATGGGATAAACAGTTCTTAGAAAAGATAGGAAAGTCTGTATTAACCCCTTATCCCTAGCAGTGTCCATTGTATTTGATGTTTTCCTTATACTTGCATAGGAAGAATTTACACAACAGCAGAGCCCTGCTTGGGAGCAGCACCTGGCTCCACACTGCTGAGTAAAGGCCAGCTGGAGGCTTTTCATATTACCCACCTTCTGAGACTCCCCCAGGGCTAACCATGAAGTCTAATGCAGGGTCCCAAGAGAATCGCTCAAGTGCAGTCTGTCCCCTGTAGAGAACTTCGAGCAGCACCCACTTACCCTGTGGGTGTGCCTTGATACACTGTGCCTGTTCTGATGGCAGCTCTATCACCTGCCCGTCACAGGCTGGGCTGAATTTCCCCTTATAAAGGTCCCAGTTACCTACCAAAGGACAGGCAGAGTTCCTGGAAATCTTTATTCAGCCTTACCACGCAGGAGATGCAAACGCATCTGGTGGGACTGGTATCAGCCTAACTTTGAACTCTTGCAAAAGGCAAGAGGCAGCAGAAGGCTCTTGTTTGAGCAGTGGCGAGAAACAGCCAATTGTAAAGCATTGAGTCGTCTGACCTATTTTAGATGTGTATATGTCTAGTTTAAGATTAAGTGAACCACACCACAGAAATAATACACTAAGAAGGTATTGTGAAGAGGTTTGTCTGGACATTAATATTTCAGATTTTTATCATTGGTCAGATGAATCCCCCACAAAAAGCTGCATTTTAGGAGGAACTCAGAATTCAAAATATCTTCACCAAATGTAGGTGTAGCCAGTTTTAGAGATTTACCTCCAAGTTCAAGCAACAGAAGCAGAAACACAGACTGGGAGAAGTTTAACAGTGTAATCTCTCTGTGTATGGTTCATTGCCCTCCCATCAGTGATGTTAGTTGTTACACAGCAAGTGAAAACAGGATGCAGAATAATCCCAGGCAGGAAACTAAGTGACTGATGCTCAACTACACTGCTGAAAAAAAGAAAACAAATTTGTATGTGGCAGAAAATCAGAACCTCAGAGTCAAGCACTATGCTCAATGCATCCCAAAACCCACTGACTCAAAATACCTTGTATTTGAAAACAGTCTTAATATGTCATTACATACAGCTCTTCCTTGCTACTCCCTTGAGTTACATGGAACAATCGGAAGTGGAAAGGGGATAAAAGGATGAACAAAATTCACTGAAGGTTTCCACTGTTCAGGAAAGATGTGGTACGAAAAGATGGGTCAGTTTGCCTGTAAAGTAAGAGAGTAAGAAAAGGACACCCACAGAAACCTACAATCAGTCCTGCAGCAGTGGCTAAACAAAATCTGTTTTATTTTACACAGGAATGGACTGTCAACACTCACATCACCAGTTTCTATGTTTTAAGTGAAGGACAGTTGAAGAAAGTTGAATTGTGATAACTCTTAACCTGCTATCGAGAGCTATTTTGGATGACGTCGACCTGTTCCTTCCTTAAAGATAACTTGACTGCAGGAAAGACCAGAGAAAACAGGCAAGATCCTAATGGGCAAATATCCTAGATATTCAGAGAAATTTGCACAGACAGCTTCCCCAATGCCTGTTTCTATAGCGGGAGATTCTTCTCCAGATGGAGGAAGTTTTCTGCACAGAATAAACCTGTGGGAGTGACCATAGTCTTTATGATGAACAATGCTACTCAGAGATGTTTTCAGAAAAGATTCAGCTTCCTAAATGATTCTAATATAATTTGGCAATAATTATTATCTGTTTTATTAAATATTAATCTCAATAACTTATATTTCTTCTCAAAGTTTAAAAGTTGCTCCTGACTGAGGACACCACTGCACACAAAATGTATACATTTTCACACAGACCAACAGGTTGTACCACCACAGAGAGGACACAGCAGCTGCAAGAAAAAAGGCACCTGTTGGATCCTATCTTCTTCCTGATTAGTGAAATGAAGAAGTTATACCAGTATGAGCATATACATTCAAAGCAAGACTGACATCCTGGTTGGAGTGTGTTACAGACCGCCCGATCAGGAGGAAGAGGTAGATCTATTGTTGTTTAAGCACCTGGAAGTTGCCTCAAGATTGGCTGCCCTTGTTCTTTTAGGAGACTTTAATCTCTCAGATATCTGCTGGGAACTTAACACAGCCGATAGGAGGCAGTCCAGAAGGTTCTTAGAATGTGTTGAGGACTGCTTTTTGTCACAGCTGGTGAGTGAGCCTACCGGGGTGAGGCTCTCCTTGACTTGCTGCTTACAAATAGAGAAGGGCTGGTGGGTGATGTTGTGGTCGGAGGCTGTCTGGGCTGCAGCGACCATGAGATAATCGAGTTTTCCATAAACAATGAAACAAGGAAGGGCATAAACAGGACATCCATGCTGGATTTTTGTTGGGCTTGTTTCAGATTATTTAAGGAATTAGTCAGGAGAGTACCCTGGGAAATAGTTCTTAAAAGCAAGAGGGTCCAGGAAGGCTGGATGTACTTAAAGAATGAAAGCTTGAAGGCGCTGGAGCAGACTGTCCCAATGTGCCGTAAGACGAGCTGTAGGGGCAGACAGCCGGCCTGGATGAGTATGGAGCTTCTGAAGGAGCTAAGTGAGAAAAGGAGGGTGTATCGCCTTTGGAAAGAAGGGCAGGTGATTCAGGTTATATTCAAAGATATCGTTTAGTTGTGTAGGAAGAAAATTATGGAGGCAAAAGCCAAACTGGAGCTCAAATTGGCCACTTGTGTTAAGGATAATAATAAGTGTTTATACAAATATATTAATGGCAGAAAGGACAGCAACTACCTCCACTCCTTATTGGATATCGAGGAAAATATAGCAACTAAAGATGAGGAAAAGGCTGAGGTGCTTAATGCCTTCTTTACCTCCTTTTCAATAGTAAGGTAGATTGTTCACTGGACAACTGGTCTTCTGAAATGGTGGATGGGGTCAAGGCGCAATACAACCCCCCTGTCATCCAGGAGGAAGAAGTTAGAGACCTGCTGAGCCACTTGGACCCTCATAAGTCTATGGGAACTGATGGGATCCATCCTAGGGTGATGAGAGAGCTGGCGGATGAGCTTGCCAAGCCGTTTTCCATCATTTATCAGCAGTCCTGGCTCACTGGAGAGGTCCCAGAAGACTGGAAGTTGGCCAATGTGACACCCATCCGCAAGAAGGGCCATAGGGACAATCCAGGTAACTACAGACCTCTCAGCCTGGCCTCGGTCCCAGGCAAAATTATGGAACGGATAATCCTGGGTGCGATCATGCGGCACCTGCAGAATGAGCGAGAGATTAGACCCAGCCAGCATGGATTTAGGAGAGGCAGGTCCTACCTGACCAACCTGATCTCCTTTTATGACCGTGTGACTCGTGTGGTGGATGAAAGGAAGGCTGTGGATGTGGTGTTCCTGGACTTCAGCAAGGCCTTTGACACTGTCTCCCACAGGAGACTCCTGGAGAAGCTGGCAGCCCGTGGCTTGGATAGGAACACTCTGCGATGGGTTAGGAGCTGGTCAGATGGCCGAGCACAGAGAGTGACAGTGAACGGTGTCACATCCAGTTGGCAGCCGGTCACTAGTGGCGTCCTCCAGGGATCGGTGCTGGGCCCGGTCCTGTTTAATATCTTCATTGATGATCTGGATGAGGGGATCGAGTCCTTCATCAGCAAGTTCACAGATGATACCAAGCTGGGAGGAAGTGTTGATCTGCTGGAGGGTAGGAGGGCCCTACAGAGGGACCTGGACAGGCTGGAGAGATCGGCTGAGTCCAATAGCATGAGGTGTAACAAGTCCAAGTGCCAGGTCCTACATTTTGGACACAACAACCCCATGCAGAGCTACAGGCTGGGGACAGAGTGGCTGGAGAGCAGTCAGGCGGAAAGGGACTTGGGAGTGCTGGTGGACAGGAAACTCAACGTGAGCCAGCAGTGTGCCCAAGTGGCCAAAAAGGCCAATGGTATCCTGGCCTGCATCAGGAATAGTGTGGCCAGCAGGACTAGGGAGGTCATCATTCCCTTATACTCGGCACTGGTCAGGCCGCACTTTGAGTGCCGTGTCCAGTTCTGGGCCCCTCAGTTTAAGAAGGATGTTGAGATGCTGGAGTGTGTCCAGAGGAGAGCGACGAGGATGGTGAAGGGGCTGGAGCACAAGCCCTATGAGGAGCGACTGAGGGAGCTGGGGTTGTTTAGCCTGGAGAAGAGGAGGCTCAGGGGAGACCTTATTGCTCTCTACAACTACCTAAAGGGAGGTTGTAGTGAGGCAGGGGTTGGTCTCTTCTCTCAGACGACTGGTGACAGAACAAGAGGATATGGTCTCAGGCTTTGTCAGGGGAAGTTTAGGCTCAACATTAGAAAGAATTTCTTTACTGAGAGGGTGATTGTTCATTGGAATGCGCTTCCCGGGGAGGTGGTGGAGTCACCGACCCTGGAGGTGTTTAAAGGGAGATTGGATGAGGCACTTTAGTGCCATGGTTTAGATGACGAGTAGGTGTAGATGTTGGGTCATAGGTTGGACTCAGTGATCTCAAAGGTCTTTTCCAACCTTGTGATACTGTGATACTGTGAATATCTCAGCTCCTGGATGACAGATGCAGACAATTCTATAGGCAACTACATTGGCTCTGAAAACATTCAGAAAATACTTAGTCAGCACTTGGAGATATATTGGGTTTGTTTGTGTTTGTTTTTTTCATTTTTCTCTCCTCATTTTTCTCCTTTTCCCCATGCTACAGAGAATAGTAGTGAATATTCTGACTGAATCATACTTGCCACACTCTTGGCTCATGTAGAGTAGTTTCTATGGAAAATAAAATACCTGACATCCTTCTTCACTTCTCATCTAGGTCAAGCAACCCAGACAGTCATAATAAACCAAGGTATTCTTAGTCCTCAGAACTGTCAGATATTTGAAGCCATGTAGCTTCCTTTCCTACAAGCCAGCTGTATAAACGGATAAGTTTTTTATCTAAATGGTCAGTAAATGTAAGCAAAAATAATAATTATATAACAAATAATCACATAAGAAATTTGCTCTTATTCTTTCACACTACTTTCACCTTCAGTAAATACTATCCTGCAGTATTTATTTCACTTGTATTGGTAGTTGAGTCTGAGCTTGGGCTGAATAGACTGCAAAATCTTGCCAACACGTAGTAAATTCAAACATAAATCATGGTTGGGGAAATGCTCAGGCGAGCTTAAGCTTGTCTTTCAGGGAAGAAACTTTACAAGAATGAACTTGCTGGCAGTAATAATGTCCATACTTTATTGAATTATATTTCTACTTTATTGTTTCTTTTTTTCCTTTCTTCTTTTTTTCTTCTTTCCTTTTTCCCCCCTTCCTCCCTGCCCTTTTTTTTTTTTTTTTCCCTTTTTCTCCCAGACAATAGTTAAGTTGTAATTTTAATGCTTTTTGGGAGCTTCTGGAAATCAGTATCAGAACATTATTTACATCTTGAAGCCAGGCTATGTCTGGAGAATTTCAATCACATCATTTTTATGAGATTCTACAAACCAAATGCTGAAAAGTCTTCTGCGACACTTTTCTTTAAAGCAGAGCAGGGAGCAGAGGCGAGGGGAAAACTAAGAAAAAGAGAAACTTTGCACTGCAAATGCACGTTTCACTTTTCAGTAATAATAGTTCCTCAGTGCAGCTGTATTAACATGATATCCATTCTGTAGGTTTGATTTAACTTTATATAAGCTATGTTCTGATACTAATTTTTATTTCAATAATCCATGCTTACTCTGACCTTAATGAAAAATAAATGTAAGTGGATAGTAAGATGTACAAGCTATTCTCCGGAGCTTTGAAGAGTGTTTCATGTCTTATATACAGTACAAAGGAGAACGCAAAAATGTATACACTTAAAGCAAAGATGCAAATCATTAAATTGAACGAGAAGAAAAGCAGCAATGAACTAAAACCTGAATTTAAGATGGAAAATTGGCAGTGTCATGTTGACAGATGTAAAAGAGATGTGATAAAACCCACTATTAAATTGTTGGTTTAGCATAAAATGATAATTCTAACATGAACAAGTTAGTAGTAGGTATGGCAGATCATGAGAGCGCAGACTGTGCCACAGCCATCCCATCATCTTTTGTATTATGAAGAGAATGGTTAACACATCGGCCAGGCAGAGACAATGATTTGAAAATGTCCAGGTGTTTTGTCACTCGTAAAGAACTTTTACCTTATATTTCATTAAAGACATATAGCCTGCTAATGCAAGCAAGGTAAATTTGCAAATCACGTTCTCTTCTTAAGTAATCTTTCTAATCCAATTAAAGTCAATAGAACTGCATAGACCAACAAAACACAGAATTTGTCCTTTTATATGCCTCCAGAAGCAACCTAGCCAGCAGCAGAGATAAAGTCCCAGCAGACATTAAAGCTTTTATCTCTTTTCCAGGTAGGGTTTGATTGGATGGATTTAAATCAGGTCTTGCTACTTCGATTTTTTTTTTCTGTTAAGCTGTTTGCTTTTGACGTAATTGATGAGCTTGTCAGACTACTGATATATTTAAACTGGCAGCAATATCTCAGAATGGGTTATCTTTTATCAAAGACCAATAAAACTACTCACTGTAAGTGAGTATGGGTATAGATTAGAACAATGGAAATCTCAATGTGTCTTGAAAAAATAATGCTTGATATTTTACATTTTCAGTCAAAGCATTGCACAAATATTAACTAGTCAATCATCTCAGTGATCCTAAAACTTGGTAAGTGCTACATTTATTTACTTTTCAACTGTATTTGTCTTTTTGTATCTGAGAAAAGTAAAATATAAGCAAACAATATATTATGCCCAGCATTGCATCACCCAAGTGTTTCTATTATTTTTGGATGAAAAGTCTTGATATCGTTCACCTCTGTGACTCAACCATGATTTTCAGGCTGGATTTTCTGCAAGTTCACCTGACATAAGGAGGAGAGGAAGGAGTTCATGCAGCTACACCCTTGGTCCTCTCAGCCTTCCAGTGCAGGTACTTCAGACAGTCATAAGGTGGATTTGTGACATTACTGTCCTCCAGTTTAGTTATCTAATGTGAAGTCTCTAGGTTTCTGATTTATGACTCAACAGTTTCATAAAATTCTAATCCCATGTACATACAAACCATAATACTGCCAAAGAGCTCATGTAGTGCCTTAGTTCTTCCCTGCCTATGTTGCCAGGGAGGAGTTACCAAATAAATGCCTAATTCAGGTATTCAGTAATGTGCACTTGCAGCCCAGAAAGCTAATCTTATCATGGGTTTCATAAAAGGAAACATGGCCAGCAGGCTGAGGAGGTGACTCTCTCCCTGTACTCTACTCTTGGGAGAGCCCACCTGCAGTGCTATGTCCAGTTCTAGGGTTCCCAGCAAAAGAAAGACACGGACCTGCTGGAGTGGGTCCAGAAGAAGGCCATGAAGATGATCAGGTAGCTGTATACTGTGAGGACAGGGGTTGTTTAGCCTACCCAATAGGTAGCTGTGAGGGTTGGGAGAACTAATTTACACAATATCCTTGGTATTTTATAGGGAGAGGCGAGAGGAAGACTCAGGGGAAACATAATTCTATGGGTTTTTATGGAGGAGGAGTTACAGGGTAAAGGAGTCTATCAATATTTTAGAATTTATCTCTTTGAAGAAGACATTAGAAGGGTTTGTTTGTGTCTTATGTCATGATATCTACATTTTGTTTGGCAGTTGATTTGATGGTCGTGAGGTTTCAAGCAATATGTTTCTGGTTATACTTTGCTAGCCCTCTACTAAAAATCATACTTTAGCACTTCAGAGCATCAAAGAAAGCCCTTCAGCATGTGTAACATGGAAATGCCCTAATACAGAACATGCCAGCATGGAACACATACATAAGACACTCCACCACCACACCACACAAAATTAAGTGAGGTGGGAAACCTTATGCATGGAGTCACGAAAGGGCAGTGCTATAACCATGAGACAAAGATTTGTGTTGTTAATATGACACATGAACAAAGCTAGTTCTTTCCAAAAGTTAATATCATTGAATAGTACAGACATGAGTTACTCTGATTGCCCTGGGGACCAGGATTTCTTTCCTGGTAGCGTGGTGAAGGTATGTCCTACATTCCTTCCAGGTATACTAGTATGGATGTATGAAATACTTTTTATAGGTCTGTGTCTCAGTGATTCACTCAGTATCACATAGAGATCTTTGAGAAAACATGAACTGCTCTAAACACAAATAGTGTAAATTAGCATGAGAAGCACTAGGCTGTGCTCCTTCTCCCCTATTGGACATGTATAACCATAAGTCAAGAGTGGGGAAAGTCAGTGGAGGCAAAACTCAATTGGCTTTAAGTCCAGGTTTCATCCTTTTTTTCTGTAAATTTGTTATTGTATCTGTCCCAGTAATATGAGCTGAGAGGAGCTGTAGAAATCCATGAGGGGAAGCTCTTCCAAAAACGCTTTATTGCTTCAGCCTTCTCAACAGCTGGTTTCTTTCTGGGGAAAAGCTGACAGCAACACCAGACTGTTGAATTATGTATCGTACATTTGGGGAGTAAGCTGCAATATGCAATGCAGTGAGCAAAGCTTTCCATATACATTTGTCTAAGGATAAGACACAGATCCAAGTCCAAGAGGTGATAAACCCAGTGGTTTGTGTTCCAATCAGTTATAGCTGTGCTCAAACATAATACCGTATAAGTGCACATTAGAGGCAATGAAGCACAAAATTACACGTGCAAATATAACTCAAGACACTGAGCCATATTGTTGGAAAAGGATTTTTCTCTTTCTTAAAAGAGCACTAAAGAGTAGTGCTGTTTGCAGGGTTCTTTTGCATTCTGCCATCTAAATTATGACCCTTACAGACAAAAAGAGCAGGTGCAAGAAGGATTTCACTTAGGTGCAAGAGTGTGGCACAACAGTGTTGTAGGACAACATTGAACTAGAAATTCTTTGATTATGAGAAGTCTTTCTAATTACAAAGTTTTGTAGCTAGAGAAAAAGTGAAGGTTTGGTCTTGACATTAGCAGCCATATTCCTGAATATCAATAATAAGATAATAATATGCAGGTTATATTTTCAGTGTCTTTATTCAATGTCAAACCCTCAAGAAACAGCAAAGAAAAAGGAAATGTCTTTGTCAGCATCCCCCATGTAGGGTCACTCCACTTGAATGACAACCCAAACGCTGAGCAAATTTCAGAGCTATGTACCTTTGTTGATGGGATAATAGATCGCCTCTCTATGAACCTGAAGATCCTTTCACCTATATAGTTTCACAGTACATAGCTCCTGTATCTTACAATGTACACAGCATGATTCTCCCTCAAGAAATATCTGGCCCCGAACTTCCTGACTGTAATTAACATTCTGTTTCCCCAAACTACTTTCCCTCACCCAGACCATTACTAAAATCATTTACTACTGCTCATTAGTAAACATAGGTATTTAATACCTATAAAGATACCCACTAAATTCAGGCTCTGGCTATTTCCTTGAAAGGTATAGTTCAGGTTAAGCATCTGCTCTGTAGGTCATTAACTAGCAATAAACAAATTGTCTTCTCCATGCTAATGACAATAATATGCCAACACATTTCAAGAAAAGACTTGAGTAGACTCTGCTTTGAGAAGTAGTCCATAAGCTCAGGGTTTTCTCATTGGCAGAGGAGTCTGTGTGTTCATTGAATTAAGAACACAGATGAGTCTCCTAAGACAAGTGAACACAGAGTGGATGATTGGCTTGAAGGAAGGGAGGCTCTGCAGAGGGATCTGGACAGGCTGGATCAATGGGCTGAGACCAACGGGATGAGGTTCAACAAGGCCAAGTGCAGAGGCCTCTATTTGGATCACAGCAACCCCATGCAGCGTTACAGGTTTGGGGAAGAGTGGCTGGAGAGCTGCCTGGCAGAGAAGGACCTGGGGGTGTTGGGTGACAGCCGGCTGAACATGAGCCAGCAGTGGCCCAGGTGGCCAAGAGGGCCAATGGCATCTTGGCCTGTGTCAGACCCAGCGTGGCCAGCAGGAGCAGGGAGGTGATTGTGCCCCTGTACTCAGCACTGGTGAGGCCGCACCTCGAGTGCTGGGTTCAGTTTTGGGCCCCTCACTACAGGAAGGACATTGAGGGGCTGGAGTGTGGGCAGAGAAGGGCAACGAGGCTGGTGAGGGGGCTGGAGAATAAGCCCTATGAGGAGCGGCTGAGGGAATTAGTGTTGTTTAGCTTAGAGAAGAGGAGGCTGAGGGGAGACCTCATCACTGTCTCCAACTGCCTGAAAGGAGGTTGTGGCAAGATGGGTGTTGGTCTCTTCTCCCAAGTGACAGCGATAGGACGAGAGGAAATGGCCTCGGGTTGTGCCAGAGGAGGTTCAGACTAGACATTAGGAAAAATTTCTTCACTGAACAGGTGGTTGGGCACTGACAGAGGCTGCCCAGGGAAGCAGTTGAGTCCCCATCCCTGTGGATGTTTAAAAGATGGCTAGATGAGTTCCTTAGGGACACGGTTTAGTAGTGGACAGGCACGGTTGGACCGGATCATTTCAGAGGTCTTTTCCAACCAGATGATTCTAGGCTTCTAGGATTCTATGATTGATAGCAAGATGAGAACAGTGTCAAAACATGGGTGCAATGTGAACAAAAGCATTAAAATTAGAGGAAGACTGATGACAGAAGAAAAAAGAGGTGATATACTAACAGCATCATGGAGCAGACTGAGATTATGAGAGGACTGGTGTAAAGGGGTTCTGCTCTGTCTCAAAGATGAGCTGCTGACCCCGAAATATTAAACCAGCACTAGATACGACTACACTCTCTATTTTTACATTTTCTTTGATGTTACATTTGGAAGTGGATATCTACTTGCACAGAGGGGTTTGGACACAAGGCTAAGAAAGATTTGGAAGGCTAGAAACCTCAGATGGTGCATTTAAGTTCTACAGAAAGATGGGAGTGACCAGTGGAAGGCAATTCCTGACTCTAATTACCTCTGCTGCCAGTCAGCTGTTACTTGGATAGGGTATCACATGAGAAGATATAAGTCATAAAATCTAAAAAATTAACAGGAGTACCAAAATAAGAGACATAAACCCATGGTTTTTCTTGGTTTTGTCTTACAGAGAGAAAAATTTGAAAGGTTGGGACAGTTCTTGCAGACTGAGCAGGAAGTATGAGATTACACAATAGAAATTCCACCTTGAAGCACTAGCACATGAATAAAAAGTGATTTTCACTGGGTTAATGACAATTCAGTTTGGAGAAGACAATAGAGATAAAATTCCACTAGATGGAAGAGTTGAAGCAGATATTAACAGGCCATGTATGGAAACATAAGGTTTGGGCCAACGCATCCTATTATCTGTTTACTTGGAAGAGGAGCAGAAGCAGACAAAATACACATTCTTGCTCAGTACTCTTATAAGGTTTTTCTGTGTAAGATATTTTTACTTAGGACTCTACAGATTTAGGATCAACTAACTAAAAAAGAATTTTAGTTATTTGATTATATGGAAGTAGTAGTAGCATTAGTTTTACAGTTACTATATACATCTAATGACTGAGATGAAACAAAACCCCATATTTACTTCAGATTGAATAATTCCGCTTAATTTGTGGATTATTTAAAGTTCTTTATTTTGTTTTTAAAGCTTTTCAGTTTCAAAATGCAAACACTGTTTTTAATATTTCTGAAAAGCTGGAACAAAATACCTCATCCAAAAGAGACCTCTTTCTCTTGAAAGCATTTATAAAAGACTCCACTTTTTTAAAAACTGTTTTCTGTTCTTTTTTTTTCTAAAAACGCTTACAAAAATCGAGAGAAAATTGTGAAGGTGTGGTTGTTAGCAGTTGATGGGCAGCTGCTAATTCCTCTTAAACTATTTTTTAATGAATTTATTTCATTGTAAAACATTTTATCCTGCTCTAGGGCAAAGCCCAGATGCATGAAATCTGTTAAAGGGGTTTGGATCTTAGGGAATAGCTTTACCTGAAGGAAAAGATAATATCGTGACCAGTATAGGACTGTCTGGGAAAAGACAGAGAACTCCTTTCACCAGGTCTCACTTCCTTCTGAAAGCCTCTTGCTTTTCACCTGTTGTTGCTGGCATTTTTGACACAACACTATTCTGGAAATTGGAAACCGAGGCTACCGTGGTCAAGCAATATGTCTCACTCCTTTGTGCACCTGGTCAATAGTCTCTTGTATTGTTGAACTCAGGGCACAGATGGTTTACATAGCTGAAAGACCTACCACACTCTTACTGCAATATGATCCACCACCAGGATTTAGTTTCTTAGGCAGAGATATTACTTGTAATTTGACTGAATGACTGAAACACTCTAATGAATTTCAAAAGTCCATTAAAACCTACTTAGAGAATATAAAATTTTCTGCATCTTTTTTATAATGAAAAAAACTTTAGAATACTAATGCATATGTGTTCCATAACATTTGTAGAAAGAGGGTTCATTACATCAGAGACATTTTTCTCAGTCTACATTTCCTGGATATCATTAGAATTTTAGAGTCAATAAAGAGGTGACATGAGATTTACTGCAAAGCATTAAGCTACATTTATCCTGCTGTTCTTAGTAGTTGAACTGGTGGAGAAGCACTTCCAATAACAGTGTAATCTGAACCAACTCCCAATTTTATCACTGAAAGTCACACAACTATATTAGATGCATGAAAGTCTTCCTGACCCAATATCTCATAATGGGATATACATAGCAAAAATCAATGTCACCATCTTTTAAGCAAAGCATTCAGAACGCTTGAGAATTGACCTCTATTGCATTCATTCATTTTCAGATCTTTTGCTTAGTTCTGTAATACTTGCCTTTGTGAATGACAATAAGCTATTATCAGTGGGTAAGCAACATTCTCCTGCAACGCATAAATGAGTATTAAGGAGCTAGGACAATTACAGCACAAGCAAGGCTGTCATGTTAACTTCAGGAACTGGTCTGAAACTGTTCATTTGGTGGTTGCCAGAGCTGAAGATTGCTTCAAGGAAGAATTACCTTGAAACACACTGAAAAATGAATTCTAAGGACTTGGTTTAGGTGTTTCTACCCATCCTACCTGTGTGTCAGAGGTACTCTCAGGCTTCTGAGGGGTAGCAGCACTAGCCACACTGATTCCTAAGATACTATCTGAATTTATGGTGCCTGGGAATGTCAGTCTGGACAAAGACACAGAATACAAACAGAACTCTCTAGATGTGAACTCAAATCCTCCTATGACACTATTGTGACAGAGATGGTAACTTTTGGAAAGAGGTGGTAACTTTTGGCAAGCAAGTGAAACAATCAGCTGGAGGTGTAAACCATCCTAGAGAAATTTGCAGGAGTCCATCTATCTTGTAGACTCTTTATCTCCATGTAGGAATCTCTGCTGGTTTATAGCTGAAAAAGGACACAAAATTTCTCCAGCTACAAATGAGAGCAGCACTGTGATCTCAGCTCCCATCCTGCCTGCCCTCTGCAGTAACCTTTACTCCTGCTTCCCTACAGAAGCCCAGTCAGTGAGACTTTTCACCAGGGAACTGCAGTCCTGTGCTTGTGGTTGCAGATACAACTTTTCTCAGTGTTTGTTTTGTGGTCACTCTTATCTGATACGTACACCTTTACAGTTAACATCGGGAATACTGTACTTCCCATGAAAAAAGTTTTCTGAATGAGTAAATAATCATAATTTGCTATTATATAATGATTTCATTGCTTTTATATTTTATCATCAATTAATTAAAAGCCATCTTCATTTCAAGTTATTGATGCTGGAGTTTTCTTTGAGAAGCAAGGTCTGATTTCAGTTACAGTCAATCAGTGCATAGTTTAATCCACTGAAGTTTTCTGAAATATTGCATGGAAAGTTGCAGGACAGAAGTTCGTTGCTTTCTGTCTTTTCTCAGTTCTACTTTCTTGCTTTCCCTCTCAGTTCTGATATTCAGCAATCAGATGTCATTAAGAGCTTCAGAACATTCATACACTTAAAGATATGCAGATGTTGATACCGACATTTCTGCAGTCTGGATTCAAATTTATACTTGTGGGAACCATTCTCAGAGTTGAAGACTATTGCAGGTTTTGCAGAAATTTTCCATGATTTGCCATTTGTCTTGGGTAATTATCATAATCTTCTACTTCTCTTACAGGTGTTCCATCTTTTTCAAATAATAAACTGTATTGAATACAACATACACTGATGTTTTTCAAGTAATTCACATAATTTGCGACCCTAATTCTGACCGGGTTTTGCTGTATGTAGCCAACATTTGGTAACAGTTATGAGCGTATTTATAAATAGAAGGGATCACATCACTTGTTACATGATATTTTCTGAATCATAAAGTGTGTATAAATCTTGATCTGAGCGCTCATCATCTCTCATCCAGAAGCTGAGCTGCTGGACTAGCAATGGAAAATTCATGGGTGCAGAAAAAAGGACAAATGAAAGCCAGCCCAGATGGACAGATTAGTAGTAAAATTGCTGAGCTGTAAGGAGACCCAAATCTGCCAAATTCTGCTCCTTCAAGTATTTCCTTTTTATGGTTTTTGATTGTGTAATCACAATGCACTGCTCAGGGAACAATACGTAGAACTTTGCTCACCTCCACAATTAAGGCTTTAAGAGCTGTTTCAGTGCCTGACAAAACATATAGACCACCACTTTACGAAGAAACTCTGCCCTAGGAAGTGGTGATTCTGAAAAGAACAGAGTTTTTTGTAAGAAGCCAGCTGTGAGTCATCACATCAGCTCCTTGTGTGATGTTGTACATAAGCAACTCTTGAAGGTTCAAAGAAAGATACTTGAAAAAGAAGATAACTTCTATATGGAAGTGCTGGTTAAAACCAGAATAACACCTTGACAAATTGGAGAAGACTCAGAGAAGAGTGTTGAGAATGATCAGACAACTGGACTTGTAATGAAACATTAAATAACCTTAACAGGAAAAAGTCGTTCACCTCCCTGAAATATTTGTATGGAAAAAGAGATAATTGATGTATTTGTTGCCAATTTTGAATTCAAGATCAACCACTTTTCAAAAAGAAGTGTTGCCCATTCTTCAATATCTTTCATTCATTGAGTCAAATAGTGGTCCTCATGGTCTTTTCAGACTTAATAGTCAATGGAGTCATGATCAGCATCAATTACATGTACAGGGAAAATACTGAGAAATTAACTTTATTCCTCATTGTAACTGTGATATCCATGTGTGAAAGGAGCTAAAAATATTGTAAGGTGACTTTTTTCAGAAACAGACAAGTTCTTAGTTTTTGCAGATGTGGTTGCTGTCTGCATCAAATGCTAGTCAAAGCAAATTTTCCTCTTGTACATGTCTAAGCCTGAGATCTCTTTGCTTTCTCTGTGTTAAGCATTTTCAAGTAATTTTTAACATTGTTTGATTTTTTGACTCTTAATTGAAATATCATTGCAGAATCCTCAGATTCTGTCCAAGGATAAGATGCTATAAAAATGTCAAACGTTACTTAGAAGAGCAAAAAATGTGTACTCCGTAATCTCCTATTTTCAATTTCAGATATGCCACTGTGTGATTTTTTTAAAAAAATATTTATCAATTAATAATAAACTTTGGCACATGGTTACCCATGCATGAAAACCTCTGAGTACAAAAGACAACCAAAATAAAACCTCATGTGAAAATAGTTGGAGAGGTCACAGAATTAGAGTCTTCAAAATTCCAATAGATCTTCAGATAAAATGGAAATAAGCAAAACAACGAAATAAAAACCAGGTGACACAGAAATTAGAGATGGTGGTGGAATGGGATTTTATGCATTGGCACAAGCGTGGTAGCACAGTTTTGCAGCAGTAGCAAGGGAACCATTAAGTATACTGTAGATTTTGTTTCCTCAAACAAAAGGAGTAGGATTAATATGAATATACATTTTCCTAAATATTAATTAAACAGTTGGACCTCATTGGTGATGCTGATGTCCAGCATATGATATGCAATTGTCAGCGCCTGAGCAGCACAAGCAAGAGCACATCTCAGCTATTGCTCCTCCAGAGCCTCCTTTGCTTTTCTTTTTCTGCTGCTGAAGTGAGGGATGTACTTTACCAGAAGTTACACATTTATCATCAGGTATATTTTACCTGGAAGTTAGTTCTGACAGGCTGACTAAGTAAAGTCTTCTGGTTCAAATCTGTTAATTTCAAGCACATTTTAGTCAGTTTATTAATCTCAAGCACATCACTGTACTTTCCATGTCTTTTCTTCTTTCCTCTTTGACTATTTGGTTCATTTCCAGGATAAACTCTATGGGACAGGAACTCTCTTAATGCACGTGTTGCTCAGAGTCAAATGAATTTGAAAGAGGCACTTGAATTCTGACTGAGACCAGTAGGTACTACCACAACACAAACCCATTGGTGTTGATTTTTCCTAAAATGGGAAATTAATTTAAAAATTATTCTTTCATTTTTGCTTAGATAAAAGTCTGAAAATTCAGGTTTAATTTTAACATTTTGTCTGTTCCTTTGAACACAAAGTGATTGAAGATGAAAGGAAAATATAACTGTAGAGGTCCTGATACCCAGTTTACTGGAGATAATAAAGCATGGGATCCACGCTGCCTAACTTGACTTGCACTGCAATTTCACGGGCAAAAAAAGTGCCAGAGCTGTGTTGGATCAGTACATATCCCTGAAAGAAAGATCTGTTGGCACAAGCTAGGCTTGACAACCCATCTGGGAGAGTTAAAAGCATTTACCTCCTTTAACCATATAGGATGTACTTTCCTGCAGGGAATAGGTTCTCAAGCCTACATATATATCAGTTTATTAGATGTGTTTGGGACAATTCTCTGTCACTGAGGCTGACTGAGGAAGCACAGCCTTCAGTCAGCTCTCTTACCTTACGAAACAGGGTAGCTTCCTTTGAAACACTGACGGTAAAGGTTTCTCTCACCTTGGTTGTGCTGTCGTGCGGACTTTTTCTGGGAGCTGTTTGCAAAACTGCTACTTATTGGAGGAAAATGTTTCTAGGATCATTCCATCAATGAAATTCTTCAAATAATTAAGTCCCAGTACTTAGTTCCTGTCCCAGACTTTAACTTACCAGCCTAGACGTACCCTACATCTTCAAAAAGCAGGAGAAAGATAGGCAGACTGGATTCTATGTGGAAGGTGTATCCCAGGCACAGACCTAGCCACATCTCTGAAACAGATTCTCTCTTTTTGGCAACTGAGAGAAGATAACAGTAAGATGTGGAGGCTGCAACACGAAAAATGAAGGGAGTGCTTTCTTTTTATAATTCTTGTATGTGGTATTTTGAACACTGAGAAATGGCTGTTTTGACAAAACTTGATTAGCTCAGGTCATTGCAAAAGTAAGAGTAATAAATCTGGAATATTCCTTAAAAATAAGTGGAAACATAACGCATTGAAAAAAATCCAAGAAAAATTAGGTTTAGCAGGTTTCAAACAAGAGTTTGACTATCCAGTTATACTGGTTAACACTTAAATGGAACATTGAGATTAACGTAAAATCTGATGTTTCAAGTTGTAAAAATATTCTTAAATTTCAAAGATTAGCATGAGACCTTCCTGGCAAGAAGATGAGGACAGATTATAACCCATGTGCCTGCTGTGGAATTTCCTACATGTTTTTCTGAAGCATCTGGTGCTGGCTGTCATCTGATACAGGCAGTAGTGAATAAGCCAAGGTTTTCTGCCCCTCTGTCCTCCCCAGATGGCACTTTCTGTGCTTCCAAATTGAGATGGAGTTGATTATTTTTTGCTGATTATTTTCTCCACACAACTCAGCACATACACCGAGATTTATGATTTCTGGGACTCCTTTTGGTTGTCATTCTCCCTGGTTTTATTAAAGTGCTAGCTCAGGGACCACTGTTATATGGGCTGCAATCAATAAATCTTCAGCCATTTGCACTTCCTTTACTTTCACTTATATTTCTGTGTTTCAGTCCCTTGACACTTAGAATGTTTGCTTATTTTTCCATTATTCCCTCTCACTTTCCCAACCAACCAATGGGAGTTTCTGTCAAAGCATAAACAGTCACAGGGAGTTAACAACAACCTCCCTTGGTGCAGCACTTGCATAGTTACTCCTGCTTTACAGAAACACAGGCTCAGGTAGTTTTCAGCAGAAACCAGCTCTTTTCCTCATAAACAGTCCCACCATCTCCCTCAGCAATTTGCTGCCAGATACAAGGACCTGCAGCTACATTAGGTAAATATTCAACAGATTTGTTGCATTCCCATATTACCACCATAACTTCCTGATTATGTTGCAAAGAAGCAATTAAATGATCCACCATGTGACTAAGATTTTTACCCTAATATAGCAATAGCTGTTTTGGGCTTCCTGTATCTTGCATTCTCACCTTACGTGCATAGACTAGAATACATAGATCAGCAGAGGATTAAAGACAGAAGTGTTGCAGGAGCTGTCACTTTGGACATTTAATTAGCTTGAAGTACAGAGAAAGTGGAAGAAAGGTCTCTGAGTTAAAAAAAGAAATGCTGGAGGCTTGACAGCAATACTGGAAATTCCACCTCTTGACACATTCACTCAGTCACCTCCACAGCTTGTGCATTCAAACACTAACTCCAGCAGTTACTAACAGCCTCTTTTCAATGGAATATATCTAATTAAGCATTTTGAAACATTTGAGTTCTATTGTAATTTGAGTATAGTGATAAAATTCCGGATTGCATCTCCTTGTACTTTAATGGCAGTAATGTGACAGTTCTGTTTGGCATTTCTACTTATTAGATTATTCTAATACATCCATGTGCATGCTCATCCTTTTTAAGTAAACAAAATAGAAAAAAAAAAAATATAAACCCAACCAATCCTAGTTTTTAGGTAAGATTTCAGACTCATGATGAAGACAAAGCTTCTGCAATGGTTTTGAATTCCACGCAAGACTGTTTTAGACCCTGTTGAGGGGGGTACTCTTGCCTGTTGCAATCTCAGCTTCTCAAAATGCATCGTATCCCTAAGTGCCAAGTGTAGTTGCCAGCATTTGCCAGTTTTCCAGATTTACAGCAAAAGAAAGGGGCAGCAGCCTGCTGACCTGCTATCCGAATGAGAAATTAGAAAAGCACCAGCTGGTGTTAGAAGACATATACCAACCAGGCTAAGAACCTGGGGAACGTCTTGAATAAAAGAATTATCTGAACAGTTGAAGGGTTTACAAATCAGAGCTGTGTCACAAAGAACCATCTTAAAATTAATCATCTGGTTTACAAGTCACTTGTGACTAATGAAGGCATGTGCTCTGCTCACTGTAAAATGCAGCTGAATGAATAAGATGCAAGTGCAGGGCACCTAGCAGGACTGAGACATACATAAATCACAAATAACAATGTTCGTTTGTAGAACACCAGCAAAAAATTAGTTTCCAGCAGTTAAGTTTCTGTCCTGTTTTGTCTCGAATCTGAGTTTCATTTTGGTTTTTTATTATTACTAAATTTTCAAAAGATATGATATGCATAAGTAGTAACCAAAAAGCTATGAAACCGGAACAGAATTCTTTAATAGTACAGGTGGAATGAATCTCAATGTCAATAAGTACTTAAAAGTTAAGTTGTCCAAGTGTAAAGTAAATTCCAAAAGTAGGCAAGGTGTTACCCTCTGCTGACACTTCCTTCTGCCTATGATAAAAGGAAGCCCTGTGTGACCAAGTTAGACAATTAACTTGTAGACAGCTAAAATTAGGTGAGGGAAATTCCACTTCATGTGAGCAGGCTTGTGAAGTAAAATGAGCCTCTATTGTACTGTGGGGGACTGTTAAAAACAGAAAGGAAGAAAATGGTTTTGCATAGAAGTGCTCAAAAAAACACTCAAAAGACCACTTTCTGTAAGGCTCGTACCTCTCTTTGCCAATGGATTGCTGGTCTCATTGCAGAAGTTGGGGGCTGGAAGCAGTCAGGGTACTAAAACAAGGACTTTGTCTTGGCAAAGAAAGTATGAACTTGATAAAAAGGAGGTGATTCTTAGAAGCCTCATCCTTAGACACTGGAAGGGAGAATAGATTCATGAGTTGAAAGAGTAATATATATCAGCTGAGATTTCAAGGGTCTTTGAAACATCAGCACTACCAGCATCTCCCTGGAATACAGTTAGATAACTGACAAGTTAAATTTTTATTACTTTAATACTTTTCTTTCTTTTTTTTTTTTTTTTTCAAAATGTGTCTGCTCCTAATATTTCTTTAAGGAGATTGTTTCATCTCTGGCTATAATTGCTATTGCTCCCAGCATGAGGAGACATCTAGATGATGGATATGCCAGAGGTGGTAGGATAATTGCTGTCAATGTACATAGGATTTCAAGCTCCCCGTATGGCCTGAAAATAGGAGAACCGTGTGCAGCTGAAGTGATGATCAGACCTCACAACAGGTTACACTGAGAGAAACCAAAATGACGATCAATTGCTAAAACCCTCCAGTTTCAACTGGAACCTCAGTAATTCAAGCATGCAAAAAGATTAGAGTCTAGTTCTGAGCTGCAAAGAGGTTTTACCCACTTAATGTTAAGACTAGTCACTTTGCAAAATCTTCAGCATGTAGGAAGGTAAACACAAGCAGTGCCTGCCACAGAATTGGATTTTGGATGTCTTAAGGGTGTATCAGGAAATAGCTCGTTTGAGACTTCATCAGACTGTCAAAGTGTTTACTAATAGCAACTATTTTGAAGGATATTTCCAGTTGTATTTTCACTTCTTATGTGAGGCCTTTCCCTGTGACTCTGTCCGTTCTATATTCCTCTTCTACTCTCACCCATCATGATGAAACCAATGTGAAGCCTGCGGAATCATTGGCTTTTCCCCATGTGCTTTTTTCTCTGTTCTTTTGATATTTTTTCCAAGACTTTTACTTTAATGATAGCTCCAAACAATTTCCTGTACTTTTGATAATCTTTCAGTACAGATCTACTCTCAGCAGACTGCTCTTCGTATTTGCATGCCAGCACAATGTTAAGCCCTTTCAGCCTAATTTGAGTGATTGACAATTTTAGTTCCTTTTAGCAGTCTGGAACAACTGATTTACCACTGTGGGTGTAACTGCTTTCTTTCTGACACTGTTAATTTACCAAATGATTTGTGTTCTTGCACATTTAGTGAGGTTAACAGAAATTGGAAGATAAAATTCTATAAGTCAGTTGAAAACTTATTCTGAATATTTCACTTAAACTGTTTTTTATCTTTGCAGAAGTAGGTTCCATCTGTTGCCATTGACTAAGGTGTAATTGATACAGATGGGTATCGCATTTTTATTTCTAAGTATATAAAAAAAATCCACCTCTGACATACAGCTAATGTTCATAGAAAAATCAATATTATAGCAATAAATTCCTGCACCCATCTTTTATGATTGCTTTACTCATTCTTCTTCATCCTATACAACTACCAATGAAACTGAATTAAAACCAAAATATTTGCAGCTAACTCAAGATTAATTGCAAATGCAAGATTTAACTGAATTTACATCGAAGAAAACCAGGAGAATTGTAGAGGTGGTTAATTACTTTCATATACTTTATTTCAGGTTGCTTTGTGTTTTGTCAGGAGCAAGGAAGGCATAGCAAAGAATACAGTGGTAATTTGAAATGTATGAACAAATGTTACATTAAGTATCTTATGGATTTGCAGAGCTGTTCCCTGTGTCCTTGCCATGTCAAATCCAAGCTCTGTGTTCCTAAGGAAGTAGGTGATGGCGTCCTTGTTTTGCAGTCTGGCTGACCTGAAATTAAACAAACATTAGTTGGAGGAGGGCTGAAAGCTTTGCTGAAAATTTCCACTTATCAAAACCAAAACTGGTTTTACAATAGATTGCATTTCAAGCTTTTCTCAATCTTAAATAAATGCATAATAGGGATTTTCAATTTTTTTTCCACATTTGTTAAAACCCCTGTCATTTGATAAAAATGCTCCATCTTAATAATTTGAAATTGGCTTGTTATGTACTTGCATTTGGTTATAGAAAGAAAAAATACTGATTTTGACATGAGATTGAAATCAGTTACATAAAAGTAATTTTTGTTCCTAAGTGTTATATGTCGAAATTACTCAAAATAAGTTCTGAAGAGTATGATTTTAATTTTCTGGGAACAAGAACATTTACAATAAGAAATCTCTGATGATGTTAACAGATGAGTATCTGCAAGGAGAGAACAATAAACCAACTTCTTTTGGATTTGATAATAGAGAAAAACTATTAATGGTGAAGAAAACTGACCAAACTGACCACTCAGCTTCCATATGCAAGACTTATTGAAGGACCAGATGAACATTGTAAGGTAAATTTTAATGAAAGTTTTCGCGTATTCAGTGGTTAACCTACAGAACTGCTGAGGAACATTAAACACGAATTAACGCACTCCTGGTATGCTTAAGGTTCATTGATGAGAGCTAGGGGACAAACGAGTCCAATATGTTCAGCACTCTCAGGAAGCTTCTCTGGCCAAGCACAGTGTTTGCAAGGATGATGCCATCTTGGATAACACACACACCTTGGCATGTACCATGTGTTTAAGCCTTGCCACTGGTGGCTGATGCTGTCCAGGAGGAGAGGTATCAGGGACACATGGCAGCAGTAGTTTAAGGAGCCAGAAGAAAAGTGTCCTAGGGTAACAGGTTCTCTAAAAAACACAGGTCAGCTGAAAAGTAGCACAAGAGAGGAGGCAACTGTAGGGACTCTGCAAGCATCCCATACTGGGAGTTTGCATTGCCATGTGTTCACTGTTACTGTCAGCTGGCTCACTTGATAACACTGACAGTTCGGTTTACTCTGGGCTGCAATCACCCTTCCAAGTGGGATGTGGACCCATCTCCTCTAAGGAATTGCTTTTGCCTCTGCTAATCTCTGTGGGACCAAAGAAGGTCTCTCCCAATGTTTACTGGGCTGGCAGCCTGCTGCTAAGTGAGCAACATTTCCAGAGTAATGGATACGGGCAGTTGCATCTCGGTGTAGGGTCAGTTAAAAGGCACACAGCAGAATGTTTTGAAATGGACATCTGGCATGCAGTAAATGTATTTAGGAAGCAATAAACAGCTCATTTTGAATGACTTCTGCAATTGGTTTCAACACAAGAAGTTGATGGAAAAACAAGCTTTTAGAAAGGTCATTTAGTGCCATATATAAGCCATCTCTTCCAGTTAAACTGCTTTGCAGTCTACAAAGCAAATCCCAGTCCATTTATGGTCTGATAATTAATAGAGTCTTCTACTCTAGCTAACGCAGTACAAAGAAAATAGATGCTGTCCTTATTATCTGGACTTAATAATTCACCGTTTGAATTGTCAGGGCATCTTTGAAAGAAGTTGACTGTTGAAATCCATGTACAGTAGATGTGAAATATCACATATTTTTCCTTCAAGATGAACATAGAATTCACATACTTCTAGTCAGTAATAGACTACTGACAGCCCTTGAAAAAGGAGGAATGATTTTTGATCATAAGTTGTAATAATGCAATTTTCTTGCTGATATTCTATTCAAGGAGTATAAATAAAATATGAATACTAAAGTATTTAAATTTCTAACCCTTAAAAATGAAATATTTTCCCCCTCCCCCCCTTATTTATCATTTGATATGATATATGAGCAGCTTGAGCATTACAAATGTAGGCTTCCAGTGATAAATAAAAGGATCACATTTCTAAACTGGCCAGAAAAATTTATGCTGATACATGATAAATACATTGCAACTACCTTGAGAGAGGCTATTAGTTAGTTCCAAAAATAAAATAAGTATATTTGAACTACTAAGCTGTCACTTCTTGACAACATTGACTCCACATGTTCCAGATCCAAACCCAATCATCTTTACTCCTGAAAATCATTGT
Source organism: Neomorphus geoffroyi (assembly GCA_033558235.1). NCBI lineage: Eukaryota > Metazoa > Chordata > Aves > Cuculiformes > Neomorphidae > Neomorphus > Neomorphus geoffroyi. The sequence continues at coordinate 1,958,368 of JAUMJM010000035.1, forward strand.
GTTTGGTTTGATTTAGTTATATGAGGTTTGCACTTATGTAAATGAATTTAAGTAAATCACATTTCAAAGCATGGATAAAAAATTGCAATGCCCCAGGACAGGTTACTCTGATTTTTTGTACCTGTGAAAATATGAAGAGAGCTTGGTGAAATGTTTCAGATTAGTATTGTAATAACTGAATGCATGATGGTGACAGCAACTCTTCATGAACCTACTCTTTTTCCAAAAGAATTTGGAAAAAAATTCATTTTAGTGTTTTATTTTAACAGATCATATTAAAGTATTCTGAATGAAAACTTTTTTTTGAAGTCAGATTTAACTTAAAAATCAAGCTGAATTTTTGTTTTTTCAAGAGCATTATTTCTTATTTTTTTTTTGTTAATTACCACATGAAAATAAATGTTGATGTCATTTTAGCCAGAAATCCCATCCAAAATACGTGGCTCTTGTCTGAGAACAAATATATCTCCTTTTCTAAGTATGATTTTCTTAATTATTAGTTAAAAACCGACAGACATGTAAATTTCATTTCATGGCACAGGGTAGAAATGTAAAGTTTCACATTAACATTGTATTAACTGTGAGGCCTCCTGCTCAGGCCTGGCTCAGAAACAAGATTTAATTTTGCCCAAGATGACAATATTTCAGACTTTGCTTTTGTTTTGTAAAGTAAGGCAAAGAGCGTCTGACCTTTCCATTAAAAAAACAGGAGAGCAGTGATTAGTGCACATGCCATCAGCTTGGACAGAGTTAGAAGGGCCGTGGTGTTCCTGGGCAGCCTTGTCCTGCAGTGTTCCAACAAAATGTGTGCTCAGAAAAGCCATCACCACCTACAACCAGGCATCTGGGGTAGGGGAGCACCGAGTGATCTGTCTCAATTCTAAGTTAGCGTTTGGCTATGAAGTGATTTCTATTTGGATGGTGAAAATTTGTAGTGAACATCTGTAACAGGAAAGAAAAAACTTATCCCATATGTGCCCTTCCTATATCCCCTTAGATGACAGGATGTTTCTGCGGAAAGAACCTTCAGAAAAGTAGTTAACACAGACCTTAAATGGTCGTAATTAGGTCTGTAAATTAAAGAGCTATTCAAGACAAAAATTCCAGCTGCATTTCTTCAGAAATTTCTATTGATAGCCATCTGCCTCTGGACCTTGGCATATCCTCACAGGAGGTACGGCTGTGCTTGTGCAAGTACAGCCAGTCTGAATCTCACTGATTTACTGCAAATAACATCAGAGTTCAGGTGGGCCAGTCGGTTGGGCACTCACCAGAGCCTTGAGGTGGGCACTTCAGAACGCTTCAGGAATCCCACGGCCACCCTCTGTGGTTCCCTAAGCCAGTTTAATCAGGTCAGGAGTATTAAATGGAGGCACCACCTCCTGCAGGAAAGCCTGCAGGTCTCTCATTGCTGGGGGATGGGGAAATACTCTGGGCAAGAGCTCACCTGTGCTAACTGGGCCTTCATGATCCTTTGGGCCACAACTGGCGGTGAGGGACTGTGCCAACCAGAGCTACCGTCTGACCATCTACATAGGTTCCTGAGTAATCTCTCGAGCAGACATAGCTCTAAGGGTGTCCAGCTTTGGACAGAAATACAAACCTAGCAGCAGAACACTTCATTTTCTGATGGAGTCCACCAAGGGCTTCAGTGGCATCAGAACAGTATTTGCACCAGCATGGATCAAACCATAATAATTAAGCCCACATCCAAACCCCACAGGCTCACTAGTGTCACATAAAACAGTTTAGTCTCGTTTTTCCTTGCTTACTCTTTAACACCATGGCTTTGTCCTTCATTATTCACTACCTGCCACGCAGGTTGACGGGACAAAGCAGCAGAGTTGGAGGTTCAGTCTGAACCCTTTACAAGGGATTAGTACTGTTCAAAGGCTGGACACTGCCAGCCAGAGGAAGGGGACCTGTCTTGTTGGAAAAGTCAAGCATTTCGTTGAACACAGTCTGACAGTGGCATACAACGTGGTAGTGACTTTATCACACCTAGCTCAAAGTATATATGCATGAAATTATCCTGCACTTCTCCCAGATTAAGGTTGGGCTGAACACTTTTCAAAGTGAAGCCACTCTAAGATACAGCAGCTGACAGCAGCTGATGGTTGTTCAATCTTGATAAAACAAAATTTAAAATATCAAGACTGCAATAATTAAATAAGAGCACAGCTCTCAATCACATCTGGACACTCCAGCACATTTGAAATTTATGGGATATTTACATTATTTTGATGCACAATTGGAATTGTTGACTAACAGTTTTGTTTGAATATAAAATTTGAGTGTAAAAAAAATTACGTGCATATGTAAAATTGAGCAATAATAGAAACATAATTGTAATAGAAGAAGTAGACAAATATAGTTGTAACGAAGGAAGACGTATTTTTATTGGACAATTTTGCTTCTTACAGCCAGTTTTTTGGGAGAACAACATCTTACAGATAGACTAATTAGCTGTTAAAAATCAGTTTAAAAAAATAGTTGCAGGAAAGGGAGATTGTAAAATAAATAATTATCTGTTTGTCTTCCAGTTCTGTCAACAGACTCTTTGGAATCAAGGAATTTTGAGGGGAAAGTGGGAGCTGGCTGACTTTTGTCCTTATCTAGAGAAGGGATTGCAAATATACAGACAGGTTGTATTCCATTTCTAGATGTAAATGTCAACCTCAGGTATTAATAGATTAGATCATCTGAAGAAATTATCATCATGCCTTCTTGTCTGTAAAAAACATTGTGATGATTCTGTGCCAAACATTTTCTTGGCAAAATCACAGTGAGCTCAGAGAGCATTTTAGTTGGAGGAATGCCTGTTTCTGACTGTACAGACACTTGCAGAAATGCTTACACTTGCAGGTAAGCTAGGAATGAAGTAGATCTAACTACATTATATTAAGGAAATTAAGATGAGGTCCTCACACAGCAGGTCCTCACACTAATTAAGAAGTGGGAAAAATGAATGTGAGGAGCAGCTTTGTTTCTTTTGCTCCCTTAATTCATCCACAGTTACGTCAACTCAGCTGTATCTTGATATTCTCTTACATGCTTGAAAAATCAAAATCTTATCATTTTGGTTCTAGTAGGCACTACTGGTGCCTAACCATATCTTAGAACCCTGACATCTAACAAATACTTCTTATTCAGGAAAAGCTAAGCTTTTAAAATCCACCTTGATCTTGCGAGGGAGAATGCTTCCTTCAGAAAACTGCCGTCATTCCTCACCTTTAAGCACAAAGTCAAGGAAGCATCTAGCCATTATCAGAGCTACAAGTAGCCCGAGCTCACCATCAGCACACAACAAGGATGTACAGGAATAAATGTCATTCTTAGGATGTGATGTGTCTCTCACTTCTGCGCCATCTCCCTTGAAATGCTGAGAACAAAAATGGAGAGAAAACCTTACTGACCTGGCAGGAAGGACAGAGTGGAACTGTAGTTCTGAACTGTCTTCAGAAAGGGAATTAAGCTACCTGATTGTATCCATAAATCTCCTCTTGTCAAGTCTGACTTTTTTATAAACGCTCGAAGCAAAACGTGAACTTAGAACAAGTGTTCAGCTTGGGAGATGGGCATGCAGAGGCACAGGCCTCAGCAAGAAACAAAGACCGGACAGTGAGAGACATCTTTGTCTTCAGACTGATCCTCACAAAGCTATCTTTCCTCAAGAAACAGCACTCTATGTGGAAAAGATCCCTGATCTCACTCTGACCCCTCAGTCAGATGTCACAGCGGACAATACACTGAAAACTTCTTAGTGTGCAAGAAGCAAAGAGAGGATGCATCAAGAGTGAAAGAGAGGACAATATCAGTAATATTGTAATACTAGGCAATAAATTGATGGTGCTTACTGATGTTATAAACATTTAAGTCCTACACCATATCGATAGTCCAGGATGTCAGGCACATTAACCTGTGGAGGGACACTCAGACGTGCCCAGGATTCACACACAAAGCATGAGATGCATCTGGCCCACTGTGGCCCTCCTTAGTTTAGGATATCAGTGTCTCAAGGTACTCATCTGAGCCTCACTTCACGATCAAAGACAAAAAATGAATATCTTTAACATTCAATCAAAAAAAAAAAAAAGATATCTATCAATGAGCAAAAATATAACTATAAAAGGAGACAAAAAAAGATAATAGCTCATACATTTCCTATGTTGCAGACTCCTTGACTCAGACACAGTGAATCACATCATCAGTGTCTCTGTTCCTGGGTTTCCCAAGAACATCAGATCCAGAAAAGCTATTCAGCATGTAGTTTACTTATGTGGAAAGCACACACCTAGTCACAAGGAACAGCAACTTTGGTCACTTTCAATCAAAAAAATAGACGAAAGCTTGCAGTAGTGTCTAATTTTGGAAAATGATACAGTAGATAATTCACTGAGGAAGATAGTAGAGGATGCACGTACTCCAGATGATACTGGAGTCTCATTCTGCAAAGACATTTCCTCATGCTGCATAGGTGTGTAGAGTTATCTCTTACTCTTTTGTCTCATTTTCCTGTTTTCTTCAAGAGGCATTTGTGAAGCCATGAACCCAAGGAGCCCAGCTCTTGAACGCTATTGAGTATTATGAGCAACGAGACCACTTCAAGCCTCATTTATAGAAAGAATGGGGCTTAGTGTGATTGTGTAACTTATCAGAGTTCCTTTTCCCCCCATCCCCAGCCATAACCTTTGAACTCATCAGTCAGTCCCAATCAGACAGTGTGTTGCCACTGTCAGCAGCTGCTATTGCGTGAGTTTTGGTGCTTTAATGAATTAAGACACTGCTTCAAATATTGCTCCTTCTGTAAATCCAGCCCCAAAACACTTTTATCAGAGATTCTCATTTCTCTTACTTGAAAGCGTTATTTTGCATTTTAACTGGTGCCACTGCTCGCAGAGGGATTGCTCTGTTCCTCCTTTGGTCTTCAGCAAGGGCACAGAAACAGTGGGTCTTCAGTTTCTCTGCTGAGAATTGCTGGAGGAAAGATAGGGGGAAGGAGAAGAGAAAAGAGAGCAGAGTAATTACCATTAACTGCAGGCACATATGATTAATGTTATTTGTATAATAGCATTTAACCAACAGCAACACTCTCATAAAAATAAGTGGTTTGAGAGAATGTTGTGGCAAATGTAAGGAGCTGTTGTTGTTGGATAATAATGTGCTTCTGCAAAAAAAGTCTCTTCATGATTCATTCATTAGAGTTGCAAAAATAACAGTAAGGGGGAAAAAATAGCTCCTGGATACAAATACCAAACTGCAGCTGAAGCTAGTCGGTACTTTTATGACTATTACAAGGACACTGACTTACCACCAGTGTATTTTCTATGTAGCACAGTCTTCAAATTGTTAATAGGACTAAATGAAACTAGCTGCAAGCCTTGCTTCTCTATCCCTATCCTACTCTGGTGTCTAGACCCCATAAGAATCACCAAAACCAGTATTCTTAATGTTTAAGACTACAGATATTTCTGTGAGAATTATCCTTCAGTATTACTTCTTCCAGTAAAAAATGCAAGCAAAGGAATATTGCCTCAAACTTTCTTCAAAGGTTAGAGAAACAGACAGCTTTTATTCTAAATGCTTGCACTACTTTCATCTGCAGCCTACAGGAAATCAGGCCTGTGAGGGTCACATCCTTAAAAAGTCATTTTTCTGTGGCCATCTAATGGTTTGTTCAAGTCACTTTTCCATGCTGGTCCTGGGGAACATTTGGAATGTTCTGTTGTATGAGCTGTGGCTCCAGCTCTACTGAAACGTGTGATTTGCTAAATTTAACCCCCTCCGAGCCTTCACTGTCTTCAATGAAATTATTCATTTGAAAAGAATAGTTCTCCAGCTATAAAAATAAACATGACAGGATCCCTATTTATAATGATAGTGAGCTATTATTGTCTATTTGTTAAGCATCTACAATTTGCTTAGCACTGACCATCACACATTGAAAGAATGCGAGGGTTAAATCTAGGACCAAAAGACAAAACTCTCTTAGGCTCCTATGGGACCATTATTCAGTCTTGCAATCTGTAAGACGAATCTGAAAATAAAATTCCCTGCAACCTCTAACTACATTTGATCAAATAGTGACAAGGAAAGATGTATTAAAATTATTAGCTGAATTATAGAAAAAGTTAACCACAATGGAATATGGCATTGTTTTCTTGTAGGTTACATGCCTCATTTAATTATTTTAAGAACTTTGTGATGTTCTGATATAACAGAAACCCAAGTCAGTCAGAGCTCTTTGGTGCACTTCTGGAATTAGGTACATACTCAGATGCAAGAGCAGCGCAAAAATAGCCAAATACAATGTTTATATTATAACTGGAACAGGAAGGTGAGTATAAGATAATGTCTTCACAGAAGCAAACAGCATGGTTTCATCTGTTCTGCTGTGTACAATATTGACCATTCTGCAGGAAACGAGAATTTCCAGTTGATATTGCTGGCAACATCAGGTGTGCTTTGGGGCATATGTTCCTTTTACTGTCTCTGATGAAGAAACAGCAAATTCAACAGGTTAGAAGCAATGATGTTTTTGGAAGCAACACAGGTCTGTAACAACCTGTGCTGCTTTTGGCTGATAGGGTTAATTTTCTTTATAGTAACCAGTATGAGGTTATGTTTTGGATTTGTGCTGAAAACAGTGTTGATAGCATAATGATGTTTTAGTTATTGCTGAGCAGTTCTTTCACAGCATCAAGGCCTTTTCTGCTCCTCACACTACTGCATCCACGAGTAGCCTGGGCATGCACAAGAATTTGGGAGCAGACACAGCTGGGACAGATGATCCTGACTGATCAAAGACATATTCCATGTTATATGCCATCATGTTCAACATATAAAGCAGTGGAAAGAAGAAGGAAGGGCGGACGTTCAAAGTGATGACGTTTGTTTCCCCATCACCATTATGCGTAATGAAACCCTGCTTTCCTGGAGATGAGAAATCGTGAATAAATTCCTTGTTTTGTTTTACTTCTGAGGGCAGCTTTTACTGTACCTATTAAAATGTCTTTATCTCAACCCATGAGTTTTCCCTCACTTTTGCCCTTTGGATTCTCTCGCTGATCTCATTGATGGGGAGTCAGAGCGTGCCTGTGTGTTGCTTAGTTGTGGGCTGGAGTTAAACCACAACACAACCTACACTCCTCTGGCTGCTGGTTCCACCCTCCCTTCCGGCTCATAGATACATGTTTCATTCCTGACCTACAAGACAGTGTCAAAAATACATAGGTCCGTATTTTAAAATCACCTCATGGCAATATTAAAAATTATTTCTGCAAAAGACTCTGATCCAGAGCTATACCATCCCAATGGTCGATCGCAAAGGAGGAACAGGAATGTGTGAACGTGTGGCTTGGACAGGAGCTGGCCTGACCCTTTCAACACAGCACAGTTATAGATTGACTTGAACAGACCATGAAACTGTATTCTTTGAATATAGTAGGTATAAAGAACAATGCTCCTATTGAGTCCGGGGCTTTCTACACACAGCTGAGCTAAGAATTCGAGCTTTCAGGCTCCCCTTGTGCCTCTTTTCTGTGACTATGCCTGGAAGGGCATGATGAAGAGGATATTTTTTGAAACATTCACCCACTTGCAACTGGACACTGATGTCTTTTATTCATCATCTATGAGAATTCTCTCCAACAGTGACAAGAATGCCTGTTCAGTTTTCAACCATGGTGGGTGACAGCCTTTTAGACAAGATTTGATTCCACCTCATATTCATAGTAAAATCTCAGATGACCATGATTTTAGAGGTTTTGGAGAAGGTTATTTAAATATAGATGTATTAGGAGGGGAATTTGTGGTAACATTATTTTGAACGTATAATCTTCTTCTAGTGTAATTTAAAATTGCTTAATTATTTTCTATGCAGATTTCAGCATTATGAGTTGTTATATTATCCACAGGTGTGTACAGTTGTTGAAGTCTCTTTCCTAGCAATAATCTTGTATGATGACATGAGCATCTCATACTAAATTGAAATTTATTTCACAAGAGGAGTAACTGCCTGCTAAGAGGTCTTTTTGTCTTGGTTAATTGGGAGTTGTGACTGTTTCTAAAAGCAGATGCAGCATTATCTGAAAGCTCAACTAAATGCCAGAGTATGTTTGTTTTATTTAGAGGATTGCTACCTTTCTGGCAGTTTTGTATATGAGAGGTTATCTTTTCTGGTTTTGTTGCAGAGTTTAGCCATCTAATATTGATAGAACACTGGTGATATCTACTGAATTCTTGATGAAATTGGTTCTAAACCTGTAGTTTGGAGTTCAGGCACACATCCTAAGAACAGCACAGTTTTGGTTATGAAACTGTCTAAAAGATCTGGTTTAAGTGGATCGTGGAAAGACTTACATGACAAAGTGAAGGCTGCTTTCAATTAATTAATCCCCCAGTCTGTGTTGGTATTGAGGGTTGCCTCAAGCCAGGTGCAGGATCTTGCACTTGGCTCTGCTGAACTTCATCAGGTTTGGATAAGCACACTCTTCAAGCGTGTCAAGGTCCCTCTAGATGACATCCTTTCCCTCTAGCCTATCAATTGCACCACTCAGCTTGGTGGCATCTGCTATCTTGCTGAAGCTGCACCCAATCCCACTGTCTGTGTAGGGGATGAAGACATTAAATAGTATTGGTCCCATCAAGGACCTTTAAGAGATACCACTCATTACTGTTTTTCCCACTTGTACACTGAGCCATTGACTGTAACTCTTTTGATGTGGCCATCCAGCCAGTTCCTCACCCATCTAACAGTCCATCCATCAAATCCATATCTCTCCAATTCAGAGGTAAGGATACTATAGGGGATATCAAAGGTCTTACAGAAGTCTATATAGATGACATCCCTTTTTCACCGACACAGTCATTCCATTGTAGAAGGCCACTAGACTAGTTAGGCCTTATATAGGCCAGGATGAGTCTATGAATTTTCATGTTTCTTTAGTATGGATACCACAATTATATGCGATGGCCTGTCTTAGGTCTATTTCTTTCTGAAAGCTGGTGGAAAAGAGAGAGGAGATTGTTGGGAACTCATACAAAAGGGCGTTACTGACTTTAACAAGAGGAATGAAGAAATAAGCTAGATGTTTATTCTGTTTTGATTTACTGTGCCTTCATGTTTTAAATGTTTTCAGAAAGAAAAAATAGTGTTATAGAATTAAAGACTATTACATAAGAAAAAAGAGAGCATTAACTGTATGTGTGATCGCAATTCTGTCATTGCATAACTCCTGTATATTTGGAATTTTTTGCAACTATGACCTTGTCTTACAACTTTCTGTGCTTAAATGTTTAATTCATAGAATCATAGAATGGTTTAGTTGGAATATTAAGAGTTCAACTGCTATGCTCTACAAAGCACCTGTTAGCTAAGAATTGCTGGTTTGAAACTTGAAATTCAAAACCTGGTTGTACCTGGAATAATTATGACAGGAAGAATAAAGGCACATTTTAACACCAAGACAACAGCCTTTCAGTTTTTCATTTCCTGCTCAAAAGCCAAACAATATGCAGGCTGTTCAGTTTAGAGTCATATGAATAACTTAATTGAAAAAAAAAAAGGGTATTTTTCTCTGTTGTCATTGGAAGAAAAATCTTTCCTGTTTTAACTTGAGGGGTTTTTGTTGAAAAATAAAGCTGTGCCAGATATCATGCATCAAAATTTTCATTGCAAACAGGTAAAGTCACAAAATTTTAAACAACTTAAGCCTTTTGATTAACAGCATGTGGGACTCATTGTAGGCATCACAGCCTATACTACATGAGCAAGTGACCTTTCCATTAATTGAAAAGGACTAATCTTCAAACCAGCAAAGGATTTTTAAATTATAAGTTGTGCAATTAGATCGGGAAACACATCACTACAGGGAACTGTTAAAGTCAAGCTCAGGTAAGATTCAGAATAAAATTTCCTTTTCTGACTTCAGTAGAAAGGCTACTCAACAATTAAAATTAATTAGAATATCCTTTCTTTTTAAGTCAGGGATAGAAGGATTCAGGACTTGAATCTTTCAGGATGGGTTTTAAGACATTATATTTTATACCTGCCTTTCTGTATAACAATTGCTAGTGTCTACAGTCAGAAAGAGATTACAGTATAAAAGGGATGTGGCATCTCACCCGTTACAGTAACTATCCTGTAGAATAATTCTGTGGTGTAAAGCGCTGCTCAAGATAAATAAGGGCAGCAGAATACAAATGTCAAATGTAATCAATATCTGTCCCTAAACTTCGATGGAAGTTTCTGGTAAGAAGCCAGAATAGCATCCCTTAGATGCATTCAACTGTTGTACTGGGAGCAGCTGTAGTTATCCATCTTATTTATGGAAAGCTTTAGTTATTATTGATTATATTTTATTTACTTTGAGAGTTTAGTATTCCTACAAATATAAAGAGCATAATATTCATCTTACATTAAAAAAATATCTAAGTGGTACATATTTTGTGAAATACCTTCCAGGATGCATCTAATATTGAGATGCCATTCTCAAAACAGCTAGTGGAAGGTGGTTCACTGCAGTAATTATTTGTCAGTAGAAAATGTGATTAAATTAGAAATAGATCTTTAGAAGTTGATGAAAGACTGTGAAAAAAACCCCCCACCCTATTTCCTGCTTAGAATCAAGACAGAAAATTTAATATTGGTCTTTTTCCCCATAGCTTCAGCTATCAACACTGAAAATAGAATTAATACATTTTGCTATTTTCTTCTTTAAATGAAAAAAAAAAAAGTATGTATTCTTGAAATTAATGTGTGTGTTTCATTTTATTACTCTGACTCAAGTTAGAGCCACACTGGAGCAGGCACTCTTCTAAGGGACTGAGGGCTGTGAGTAAGGAATTAATTGCAGTATTAAACCCTATGACCTGATGGCAATTGTAACGGATGTACCTTTAAATTGATGTAACCACCTGAACCAATGGAGTACAAGTGCTGCAAGAGGGGGTGCAAGTGCAACAGTGACCTGATATGAGCTGGCTTTAGTTCCAAGTACCTCCATTCAGCACACCACCTCTCCTGTCCTGATTGACCACCATAACAGATAGAGCCCAAAGTCATGAACTAAATGAACCCAGTGGAGGTTTTGTCGACATTTATGGACATTTTGTAGACATTTCACAGGGATGGTCCATAGACTGAGGGAATAATATCTATGTATATATGAAAGGATGAGAATGAGGGAAGTGGTTAATGAGGATCTGTTGGGCAGTGTGGGATCCAAGCATGATGTGAATGGTATGGAATAAGGGGTGGAGAAGCTACTGGCTTTGGCTAGAGTAGAATTAATTTTCTTCATTGTACCTGGTATGGTGCTGTGTTTGGGATTGTGCTGAAAACAGCCTTGATAACACAGAGATGCTTTAGTTATTGCTGAGCAGTTCTTGCACAACATCAAGGCCTTTTCTGCTTTTCACACCACCCTGCCAGTGAGTAGGCTGCAGGTGCACAAGAAACTGGGAGAGGATGCAGACACGACAGCTGACCTTGAGTGACCAAAGGGATATTCCATGTTATGTGACATCGTGATCAGCAATAACATCTGGGGGAAAGAAGAAGGAAAAGGAGATGGTTTTGAGTGATGGCATTTGTCTTTCCAAGTTGCTGTTACACATGATGGAGTCCTACTTTCCTGGAGAGGGCTGAGAAACTGCCTGCCAGTGGGAAGTAGTGAATGAATGCCTCAGTTTGCCTTGTTTGCACGCACAGCTTCTGCTTTACTGTCTTTTTCTCAACTCACAATTTTTTACACTCGTGAAAGTGAGAATGGCTGTATGGCGCTTAGCTGCCGTTTGAGGTTAAACCACGATGCTATAACAGAACATTAATTCCCACTCTTCTTTTCAGCTTTGTGAGCAACATGGGCTCCACGTTGTGCAGCTATTGTGGTAAAAAATGTGTGAAATTTCATCTTTAAGCTTTGCTTTGTGAATTGCTTTAAATATAATGGACTGAATCGTTAACATTGTACCATGAAATGAATAAGGATTATTAAAGATACTTAAGCACAGACCAGTTGCATGACTTGTAGCCTCTGTGTGTGTGTTCTGTGATTCCTCTTCAGGCACAAGTAGTCACAGGTGATCCAGACCTGAAGTGAGAAGTACTTAAGATATTTCGCAGGAAATGGTGGAAAACTTTCCAGGAAGCTGGAAGAAGATTTCAGCATTGAGCTGCCTCACACAAAAATATTCAGATCATGTCAACAAGTTAGAATATATTGAAGAAAGTTAATTTGGACTTAGAGTTTCTTTTTTAATTTTTTTTTGTTGTTGTTTTACTGACAGAAGAACAACAAAGAGATTAATGCTTTTCTGAGATTTCCAGTAAAATATTTTTTGTCAACTCCACCCAAATACGATTCCTTCCCCAAGGAGATTTACTCCCTCTTACACTCACGCATAGTCACGGCCAATATGATTTCTATCTGTCACAGCCTCTGTAATATTAATAACCCTCGTAATTACATTGTGCCTTCTGACCTCAGTTTAACATAACACATTTGAGTTCACGCACTAAGTAAAATGTTTAATCACAAGCGTGCTGAGGGAGGAGCAGGTGTTCTCAATATCTTACCTCCAAATGCTTGCCCTATGGCTGGTTTCCTCTTACACACCCATTTATTATAAAGCTGATGGAACTCACTGCTCCCACCTCCCTGAGCTTCTTAAGTAGCGCCTCTGGCATTAGCTTTATTAAAAAAATAAAATCAAATGGGAAAGAAATAAGGCAGCTGGATGGTCATAAGGACTTGGTGCTATTTAGATTACACAGCTCCTTAGGTATGTCCTTACATTTAATGGTGAGCAGTTGGTACCTGCAAATATATAATCAACTCAGCTCATGTCATTACTTGGTTTAACAGCTAATGCTTAAATCATGGTTCTTGATGGATTGACAAGAGAATGCTTTTCCCTTCCAACTAAATACAAAGGACAGAGATCTAGGTTTCCTTTTTTCTAAGGATTTTTTAGGACTGTTTCGTTCCTGAACCTGCAAGGGCTAGTCAAGAGTTTTCATGCAATAATGTGAGAAATTTACTTGATACAAAACTTGTGTCATTCTGTGCCGAAAGGTAAAGCATGAGTCACTTTCCTTTTTCAGAGAAGAACTATTCAGCATCAACTAAATCTGAATTCTCAGTCTGCAGCTGTAAGGTTCAAATGAATGAAAATTAATCCATTGAAAAATTATTAGAACACAAGGAAGGCAGATGCCTATTATGCATAAGGGACATCTTGATAAGAATACTTGCAAATTGCTGCCACTTCTACGTTTGTAACACTCTTGGAGCTTTCCCAGTGTTGACCCATGTTTTAAGGCAAGAAATAACTGCTAACCTTCCTATTGCTGATCTTCAGTACAGCACAGACTGAAGAATACTGCTTGGTAATGCCTGAATAAGGTCCATAACTCCTGATTGCACTGTTCTTTAAAAAGCCATCCAGTCTTTATTTGAAGATCTTAAGTGATGAGGAATGGATGAAATATTTAGATAATTAACTGCTATAAGAAGTTATTCTTATAGGAAAATTTATGTTAATTCAAGCTACTAAATCGTATGTTGTCTATTGGGATGAAGAACCTTTTTCACTCAAAAACAATCTCTCAAAGCCAGTACTTGTACACTATGAGCAAACCGCCTCTTAGCCCTCCCTTGGATACACTAAAGAAATCACACTTCTTTATCTTCTGGCTAAAAATATTTTTCCTGAGCATGACTGATTCATATAACTCTTGTCAGCCTTTTTTAATATCTTTTAGCACAGACACCAGAACCGAGAATAATGGTCTTATTAATGCCAAGAAGAGGTGCACTACTACTGCTTTGCAATTTTCCTTGTTTCCACTTCAGAAATTCCCATAAGTTCTTTCCATAGTGCTGGAAATGGATGCTCAATTGGTTTACTACTGTAACTCTGTATCACCTTCAGCATTACCAGTTGGTAAAATAAAATCTTATCCTATAAATGTGACTCATTTCCTTGTAGTTGAACATATTAAAATGTGAGTAACTAAGTACTATTTATAACAAATCTCAGATCACTCTACAGTACTGGCCTGCTCTTGCACTATTTCCTCTTCCTCAGGTTTTGTGTCAGCTGCTGATTGCCTGTTTTGTTCAATTTAGCATTGCTGTCCCATTAGCTATCTCTCAGACTATTCTATGTCCCATTTGTTCTCACCAAATGGAAGTTTTATTCATCTTAGTCCTTATTCTTTCTCAAGTTCATACATTACTTCTACTAATATTCCTTTGTACAATCTGAAGTCTTTCTTCTTTCACTCCAGGAAGCTAGTCTCCAGTGCTGCCTGGCAAAGGCAGTGATTGCAATGGGTGAAAATCTGTTTTGTTTGGTTTTAACCTGCTTTTTTCCCTCCTCTGCAGCTGTTCTAACTGATTTGGGAAGGACCTGCAGGCAGTCAGCAAGCACCTTTATCCCTATTCATCATAATTTGCCCTGCTTTTTATTCTGTCTCATCAAGACAACTAAAGCATTTTTCAAAGTATCTGGTTTGTTTTTTTGGGGTTTTTTTGTTGTTTTTTTTTTTCCCAGTATTTTCTGCAAGACAGGGTAGTAACAAGGCTGGCACAAGACCTGCTGGAGGCAATAAAACATGCCTTATGACCAACTAAGCCATTTTCACAGCCCAAAGCTCAGTCAAATCTTTATTGTCGATCCCCTCTGCTATTCCATTGTCCACTCAGTTTACTGCAACCCCTATATCAGGAAAATTCTTCCCTCCCCCCCACCCCGTCCCAAGAAGAATATCTTAACTAAGAGATGCCACTTCATACATCACAAAGTGTAGTTACTTGGAGGTGTACCATTTCTGTTTGTAGGGTAACACTCTTTGCTCTAGTAAGCAACGCATCTTCTTACTAGACGTTACCTACAAATGGATTTTTAAACATCAGTCATGGGCTACTGAGAAATATTTGACCATGTGCTGACATTAATATTGCGGTACCTTGCTCATATGTCAATACTCACACACTTGCCTGAGCTGTTACACGGATAATACACCATGTTCCCCAGCTGGAGACCTCTTTGCCTGTCATCCAAAGCTGTGTTTGCGGAATACCTCACCATTGACCTAAGAAAAAAAAAAAAAAGGAGAAATCGTTTCCTCTTGCACTGGGAAAATTTACACTTTTGGTTTTAACAGGACATCTCCCTGATCTTCTGATGGAACTGCACCTCCAAGCAGCAAAACATCCATAGTTTGGGAAGGGCCAGAAGTGAGCAGGAGAAAAGGCTAACGCTCAAGACTGGGAGTCTGGGCTGGAGGAAGTAATCAAGATACCTGGTCTGTGCTGCACAGGATGCTGACACGTAGTCTGATGGCTCTTCCATGTAAACTGCAGAAACCAAGATGCAAAACAGTAAGCTGTAGGTGTCTTCCCTTCAAAGAAGGTTTTGAACCAGAGAGGGTGTAAGTAACTGCCTGAAGCCCTTACTTGAGGTGTTCAAGCACTGGAAAGGAGAGAGTTTTACCCCTCTGTCCTGAATATTTCTCATTGTCAGCAGTAAAGTGACCTTCATTTAGTGTGCAGAATTTATATTGTTGTTTTTTGTTTGCTCTCCTTTGAGTAATTCAGAGCTCTGGATGCTGTTCTGGGACCTCAGAATACTCAGAAGGCAGGCATCACAGCATCAACGTGGTAGGGGGTGCCCACATCCTGCGCTCACTCCAATTTCAACGAAAGCAGGAGAAAAGAAGGTCAACAAGGGGTAGTGCATCTGCCTCAAACTGGGGAAAATTATGATTATGAAGGGGAAGTCCCTCCAGATGGGACGCATTAGGGTAGGATGAGGTAAGGATGAGACTGAAACAGATTTTTTCCCAAAGAAGGAGTTGAGACACAGAAGGGAGAAAAAAATAAGATTTTTAATTGTGAGCAATCTTTAAAAATCACAAAGGTGTAGTAAGGCCCTAGGTAAGAGTATCTCTCGTGATCATTTATTTTCTGAGTCACAGAAAGATTCCTCACAAAGAAAATATTTTTTCCTCAAACTGAGGTGATCCAGGGGTCAAAGTCTCTCCTGTCTCTGTAGTCCTTAAATGGTTCTTACTGCTTGCTCTCTCTTCACTCTTTTTGTTTATCCCTAACAAATACATCTGGCCCAACTATCACAAGGCTGCTCAATGTCTCACTGGGTAGGGTTTCAGACTCCCTTATTCATGTCAAGTTTTTAGTCAGAGACCATTTGTAGGGGTTTTTTTTTTGGTTGTGAAAATTACAGGAGCTTGAAAACAATAATTTTTAATAATATGATTTTACTATTCTAATAAAAAAAAGAGATCACAACAATAAAATTACTCTTCTACATTTGTTATGTTAAAGCAAAACTGTGATGATCTAGTTGCATGATAGGAAAAAGGGGAATTTAAATCTTCATTTGAAAACACCTTATTGCTCACAAGCTGACCGAGACTGAGTTAATCCTTTGTGCTGGGGAACCAGAATGGTTTTTAGAACATCTCCAGCTTCAAACAAGAAGCGTACCTGAATTTCCTGGCTTTTTACATTCTGAGAATGGGTCCTGGTACGCTAACCTTAAGCCAGCGGCAGTTTTAGCAAACCTCAAGGTGCATCAGGTTTCTCTGGTACAGCAGTTTCCTACCAAGTCTTCCCTTCTCAATACTCCTTTCACTCCTGTCATCGCTGATGGCCTTTGGAGTGATAAATAAAACCTCTTGGGGCTGATTTGCTAGGCTGAAGGACAAATGGTATAGAAAGACTCACGTCTACACAGCTTAACTCTCTTAACCGTTCCTACCCATGGAGACTGTCTCCTGGCCTGAGCTGGTTCCAGGATTGTCCCCATGATAGCACTACGTGGTTGAGACCAAAACTGTGCCAAAAATGTCACAGTATGAATGGTTGCATTCCGACTGTGCTTAAGCCCATGTGCTGACCTTGTTTAGTTATATTAGTTTAGCTGTAACCATTGTGGCCACATCTAGTTCTCCAGAGACTGCTCTTTGACTTGAAGTAGGGTTGGTTTTACATACCCAGCCTTGCATGTGAAGTTACCTGAAATATAATCCTTCGGTGTATCTTTAAAAAAACCCCAAATCAAACACAAAACCACAAACAAATAAGCCAAACTCTTGCCTGAATATGTAATTAAAGTTTTTTTCTGAACTTTTTGTCCTTTTATTTTAATGTTTAAAGATTTGGATGCGATGCCAGAAATCAGTTGAAAAGAATCCAAACATTCTAAAACACATCTAAAACACATCTATTAATAAAAAGTAAATGACAAGTACTACAAAAGGAATGTACAGTTTTGAAAACAAGGAAAATATTAATATCTATTATAATAAGCTGTTTAACAAACAAGCAAACCTAACGATGCATATTTAGTTACTGATTAGACTTTGACCACTCCAAACTGAGTCATTGTAAATTTTGTTCATTAAGAGTGTTCATATTATCACATAGCAATATAACAATTACGTAAGAACTACTTTCTGTCTAACCATAAATTATTTCTAGAGAGAGTGAATGTTATCAGATGCTGAAAATGACCTTTCTTCTTCATCATCAGAGTTGGATCTAGAAATGATATGACAGCTTCTAAATGGGGAGGTGGACAACCTCAGGTGGACAGAGGTCAGCCTGTATCATGAAAGAGGAGGCTTGATAAGCCTAAAATTTCTATGACATTGTTATTAGTTATGTCTAGCGGTTTTTTTGCCCCCATCCTATGAGTAAAACCCTTTTCCTTTTAACTTATTATTATTATAGCTCCATCCCTGGTATTTCCAAAACCAAGAAAATACTTGGTAACTACCTTGCTGGGTATGGATAATGTAATTTGAACTTCTAAAAGGCTTGGAGAAATTTGATTTTTCATGTTGTGGGGTCAGTAATTAATTGGTAGGCTACAATACAAGCAGCAGAAGAGATGTTGGTACCACTGCTTCCCCCTGCTGTGCAAAGCCTGGTGTCTGTGGGTATGTGTGAGGAGTCTCCTTCTAGAGAGCAGTGGCTTGCTGAGAATTTACATTATGAGAGTTAGTTTTTCCTGAAAGATATCTTAGTCATTAATTATCAATTTAAAAATGTGTCTGCTCTAGAGAAAAAAATTTCTTTCATGTACAGCCTTTTTTCAGTTCTGCAATAGACATTTACACATCAAAACTGTAACCTGCATGTTGCCTGCGTAACAGCCTGGTGACCAGGGCAGGTGCTGAGTGGTCAGGGGGAGCTGGCCGCTTGTCTGTGGTCATTAATGTAAAGGGAAGGTGATGAAGAGAGTGAGGGAGACTTTCCTAAGACACATCATACCTTAGATATTTTGGGTCAGAGTGGAGGCTGAAAGTGCTCCTCGAACTCATATCCCTTACCTCCTAAGCACTGCTTTAATTAGGCTATTTGTCTTTGCAAATCTACTTTGGGAATCTGTTGCAGCACAGAGATAGAGTCAGAGCGCATCTGCTACATTAGATGCTAGATAACCCTTCTTGGCTTCTCAGTTTATGAAACACAGATTTGAAATGACGTGGTTATGGTGTATTTTTGTTGTGCTGTGTCCTTGAAATAAAGATGTGAAAGTCACTAGAATACAGCAGATTAAATGAAAACACAATAACCATTAAACAAATGCTGCTTTGAAGACTGAACGTTCTGCAGAACACTAGCAAGAACTTTGATTGTCATATGAAAAATGCAAGAGTTAACTATACAGTTATTAAAAGCCAGGCCATATTTTTCATCCATTTTTATTTGTGAGGTCTCCTTGAAATAACTTTTAAAACCCGGGAACCTAGGTAGCTTTTCTCTAGAGAATATAAAACTACAGCAGCTGATAGTGGTAAAATAGGCTACATGGAGCCTTAGAAATAACTGCTTGATTTGTCCAGTATTTATTGCCTGAGTAATGTACAGAAGCAGTAAAACAGAAAAGCACAACTTTCCATCTGTGCTGCATTATGCCATACATAAGATCTATTTTTCATTTGAAATGGTGGTAGCCCTGTACACTTTCTTGCTTTGATATCCTGTGCTACCATACACGATATGATAGAGTATAAACAGACTGACTATAAATCTAAATCTTTACAGTTTTGAAAGCTGAAGCATTCCAGCATTACTTCTCACCCAACAGGCGTCCTAAAGTATAGGTTGAGTCAGGTGTTTGGATTTTTTTAAGCAGAGACCAAAGGTTGTTGCATCAGAAACCTGAAGCCAGCTAGGAAAAAAAGAAACAAAACAAAAAAATCAAACCAAGAAAACAAAAATGTCCACATCCAGTACATAGGATGCATAGCCCAAAAGCTCATCAGGACATAAGCAAAGGTTTTGCTTTTTTAAATAGCCAACTTTCAAGCATTAATTTCCCTTTAATTCTCTGAAGCTTGGCTCATAAGTTAGTATGGCTTAAATGTCACCAAATGTGACCCTGAATGATACTGGAGGAACACTGCCCTCCTTTATACTTACCCCTTTGTAACCAGAGAGACAGCAGGTTAAAACAGGTGTGCTGATGGCCTTTAAAGGGATCAAATTTGTGGTTTAACAGTAGGGTTCTATTGGTTTGTTGGAGTTTGATTTTGGTATTCTGTACCTTTTTTTTCCAAATCCACATAGTGGATTTGGTGAATTAAACACCTTTCATTACTTCAATATTTTATAAATTTTTTTCTGAGTTGAACTTTAAATAAATGGATGAGGGGTGAAACTGTAAGCACTTTCTAGTGCTGAGGAGCACTTTGAAGCCCAATGAAATTATTTTGATTGCAGTGAGGAGGGTAGAAGGACAAGTGCTGGGTATTCTGAACAAAATCTTTTTACATCTATAGATGGGAATACGTCATCAGTGGCAATAAAGTCTGTGCATGGAGCTTAAATTAATTAACAAAATAAAAATACCATAGTGTCAGAGTTTTTCAGCAGAAATAAATACAACGGCAATAAATCACACTGGTAAGGACAGGGTGGTGGAGAAATCTAGATGCTTTCTCTACAATATTCTGTTATTTCTTCGAGATATTTTAAATACTCTTGTCGAAGGAGAGAGAGAAAAGAAAAAGTGAGGATGCTCCCAGGTCCAGGAGGACCAAGGCAGTGGGGATGAGGGGTGGTCCTGGTCTCAGCCATGGCTGGGAGACATTACCCTGCAGCTGAGGGGCAGCACCACATGATTTCCAACCACCTCTACAGGAGCTCCCGGTGTTGGTAAAAGCATTGAGCTGCACGCGTGTGTGCAGTGGCCTGGATACACACACAGAGGCACAAACTCACAAACACAAAACCTTACATTACTACACTACCAAGAATCCAGGTACTCAGAAGGAGAAATCCTAAGAAGACCCATCAGCAGTGCATAGAAACAGTACTGCACATTCTTAAACACGTACAGGTCCTCGAAATGCTGAAAATTAAAGTGTGTATAGGAAAATATTCTTGTATCTCTTGTACATTCCTTGAAAAGAGCTTGAAAAATTTCATTGTCTCTTGTAGTTATTGGTTTCTCAAAACTAAATTTGTCTCTTTCCTTCAGAACTATATTGTGTATAATTTTCATTACAAAGGAAGCACTGCTAGACATGTTTATGAACCAAAGTATAAATTCTTCACTCTTGAATGACAGGTATATCTGTATTACAAATGGCATTGCCCTACACTCTAGAGTGTTTATACATATACAAGCTCTGGCAAAAAACTCTAGACTAACCCTATAGCTAAAGAGTAAGAGGGAAGAGACAGAGGTGGTTATAGAACTTGTTCTAACCTGTCACAGTGAGATAAGGCTCAACTCAATCACTTCGCTCAGTACAAGAGGACATGTATTCAAATATAGACATTTTTCTTACCCTCAGTTGGAAAATGTTGGTGTTGAAGAGAGAACAGTGAGCTAACATCAAATTTCTTATGAAACTTAAGAAATCTGCAACAAAAACTTTTCAGTTATTGACTGAGTCTTATGATGAACAGACGTCAGATATTAAGTTGGTGATCAAGGAAACCCATTTTTTGTCAGTAGATGTGAAAGCAAAAATGATAGAGATCCTCAACACTCTTAGAAAATCATCTGCGTATTGCTTTGAACACTGGCAGCATCACACGCAGCTGAGTGTCAGCTCAGAAGCGAACTGTTTTGAAGGTGATCATAGTTGATTTTCTTAATTTTTTTAAATAAAGTTACAAGCACAGTCTGGTTTGTTGTTTGGGGTTTTTTTGTCTTACCTCATATATACATGAATATAACTACTATTTCTAAAAAGGGAAAAAGTTGAAAGTAAAAAGCATTAATATCTTGTCTTGCAACAAAAAAGAAGATTCTGATTTTGAGATGAACAAGACTTCAAATTTTATAGTGTAGTTATTAAAGAAAAACATTTCCAAGGGAAAAATAAGAAAATAAATATGACATCCCCAGGTACACATTTGTTATAATGCAGCCCAAGGGGATTACAGATACATGGCACATAACGCTATAAGACAAGTGAAATTACAGTTGCTTAATATTAAAGATTTTAAATTAAATTATTTCGTATCTTACACAAATTAAATTTTTTTTTGAGTGACTGAAGTGCAACAGCTATGTCATTTTAGATTTCTCTAAAAAAAAGCCTTTCCTTTGAGTGCTCATCTACTATAAAAAGACAAATTTTTGTTGTCAGGCCTTGTCAGGGGAAACGTAGTCAGTTCCCTCCTTCTCCACATTTTCCCTAGTGACAGCTTCTCAACACTCCAGATATCATTCTGGAAACTGGCTGTATGACACCAGATTGTTGTCTTAGCTTTGAAGTAACCAGCCATTCTGTAAAACTCTGACCCAGCCCCAATTCTGCAATCATTTTGTTACTAAAATCTTGGTCAAAGTGTGTCCTCACAGCCCAATAACCTTCTTGTTTTCCCAGCAGTGTCTCACAGAGCGAACAGGACAGACCTTGCCCTTTGTAGCAACATCTGTAGCTTCTCTGTAAAAAGAAGTATGGTCTTTCTGAGTCAGGTAGAGTATGTCAAGGTTTTTCATGAGCTGTGGTGTCAAAGGCCCATCTTTGCTCCATTGCTCCATTGTTTGCCAATGAGTTACTGATGGGGGAAGGGAAATTTCCAGACTTATATCAGGTGGGTTTTCATTTGTCTCATCTGCTCAGATTGTTCATGGCTGGACTTCTTGCAATGCACTTGTCTACACCAACAGCTTTCTGGAGCTTTGGTGCTCCAGAAATGGCCAAGACTCCTTCTGCCTCAGCAAGGCTGTGAGTACAGGCAGGAACCTCTCCGCAGGAGCAGGCAGGACCAGTCTGGGTGAAGGGGCTGTGTCGGCTGAGGTCCTGTCAGATGTGGGGAGAAAGATCATCCCCAGTAAATGTTCTTGCGATGTATGTGGAGGGCACAGGCCTCAGTGCTTGCCAGTCCCTCGAATGCCACTCTGCAGAGGAGTCTAGACCCAGCACTGCTCAACTTTAGCAGCAGCTATCATGGAAGGAAGGAGAAAAATGATTGAAAACTCTTAATGATCAGGAGACTCACGCTCCTTCTTACGTCCACTCACCTCTGACACCAAACTTTACAGCTTGGATGGAGGTAATTAAGGCAGACATTTCCATTATCTGAGGAAACACACTAAAACACTCTAAAACCAAGTAGTATCATAACCATACCTTATGGTTAATGCTGGATGTGACTTTTTGGTTTTGTTATCTGAAATTTGTAGCTGTTACTCATGACACAGTGATAGAATGCCGCTCTAACTTTACTTATTAGCTTTCAGTTCCAAATCCTTGTTAGAAACAGAATTTTTTCTCCTCAAATTTCTCTTGCCCTGCAGTTTCCTCAGCTGGAATCATGATGGCATAGTGAGCCTGGCAGTCTATGAGGACAGACGTTAGCCTTGTTCTGATTACCTCATAATAAATTGTCCTGTGAACTGTCCTCACCTTGACAGATGTTTTGAAATCAATTTGCTTTTAAAACACAGAAAGCATTTGTGATATATGAACATTTTTAGCTGACAGTCAGTAAATATTTTCTCTAGAACAACAAAGTAAGCTTTTACATTAGATTTAAACCTAGGTAGTTAACTACCTAACACATGCTTGGCTCAAGATATTAGTGAAAATAATTTAAAAATTCTACAACACAACTTGACATCAAAGAAAAGGATGCACTTCTAATATTGATTCTAAACTGGTAGTTCAAGTTATCCAGACAAAGATAACTCCAATTAATAAACAATTAAGAATCAATTAGTAATCAATGCAGTACCGTCAGCACAAAACAAAAAGTGGCATAATAATAGTTTGCATATTTTGCATTCATGAAGTATACATATGCTGTACCCATTAAAGCCGACTTAAGTTATTTAACATTCAATTGTGCATTTTGTGGAGTGAGTCAATAGAGTGACTCACTAGCCCACTACAGTGCCATATGGGAAATTTTCCCTCTCCTGAGCAGATGGAGACTAAGCATGTCACAGACAAAATGTGTTTTGTCTCTGGAGAAAGGATGTTGGCTGCTTTGTTCTTAGACTTTTCGACATGCCAAACCTTCTGCTCACATTGGGAGTCCTACATTTTGGGGTCTCATGGATATTTCAGCATGTCTCTGAAATGCTGAGCTGCAGAAGACTGACAAAACCAGGCTATCCAGAAGCCTGCAAGTAAAATCTGACTATTACTGTGCAATCCAAGATTTAACTGGTAAGAGAGAGTAGAAGAAAACATCCCCTTTGCCATTCTTTTAACACATAATCCTCTCTGAGGGAAGAAAGTGCTTCCTGTTTCCCTGTGGAAGATTTAGATAAAGGGTAATTTAGATGGTGTTATACTCTTGAAGGTGACTGAGGCCACAGAAACCCTATTTTCTGTTTTCTCTGACTGCATTTACCTAAACTACATTTTCTTTTCTTTTTTTCTTCCTACATTCCGCATCCCTTTTGTACTCTGTACTTTTCCTTATTTTTCTATGCACAACCTTCTGTGGGTGAAGGATGACCACATGCCTATGATTTTTTCTGAAAATGGCAGAAGGAGAATACTAAGCTGTACTATTATTTACCTTCCTTTCTTAAAGAAATACAGTCAGGACTACCCTAACTTTTGTATGTTAATAAGGGCATCAGGGACAGAAGTCTAGACATCATTGGCTGTGCCAGTTGTCAATGGGCAAAATTGACATTTGGATAGGCATTCAGCCTATCCAAAATGTAATCCATCTTCTGAAAGCATCTGTCTACCACTGCATGCTGGCCATCGAAACTTAAAGCAACACCTAATTTAAATGCATCCAGGGCTGGATGAATCTGAGTTTATGTGTAAGGAGTATAAGCCTACACATGAACAAGTAGAACGTATTGGTTTTTACAGCTCTTTCTTTACTACATCACCATAACTTTTCAAGATTGTGCACTCCAAGGTTCAAGAGCATACATTTTACGGTTTTGCAGTGTCTAGCACATTGAGATTCAGCCTAACTAGTCTCCTGAGTAAAAAGACTCTATAGACCTTGCCAGATTCAACCCCATACGGACTTTAGCTTTTCTAACCCCACCTTTGCATGCTTAGACAGGGTCTCTGCGTTCCTCCTGGGTCATATGCCTCCTAGGGGAGGACTATCCTTGCTTCTAACATCTGTTCACTTCCTTTTCATGTTTAAATTCAGTGGGCAGCATTTTGCTCACCCGTGCAGGTCTCCTGTCACCTTTGCCTCAACACTTATCAGGATGTCATCCTTGAAAATCAACCAGCTCTTCCGGACTCCTCTTCTATGCTTTTTCATTGTTGTCAAGATATCTTCAGTCAGCATCACCCTGCACCTTCTTACCAATTCAGTCCATAACCTCTTCAATTGATTGTGGGTCATCATCATCATCATCGTGTCCCCTCCCTGCCCCTTTGTTCCTAGATTAAAGCTCTCCTCATCAAGTTGACCAGCCTTTTGATGAAGATCCTTTGCCACTTAGTACTTGCTCTAATTGGTTAGGTAGGTGCCATCTTTTTCTCATTTCTCATAAAGGGTCCCAAGGTTGTAAAACCCAAACACTTGTCGTCAACACTGACTGTGCAACTGTTTGTTGACCCACGAGATCCTTCTGGTTTTCATTAAGCCCTTTCTCTCACTGGAAGAATCAAGGAGATGCCACCTGGTTCCCCATGTCCTTGGCCTTCACCTCAAGTGCAATGTATTCATGCTTGGTACACTCCATGTTTCCTGTGCCAGTGTCATTGCTGTCCACATGGAAGAGCAGCAGGGAGAAACAGTCTGAGGACCAGACGAATCTTGGCAACCTCTCCACAGTGTCCTGGATTCAAACGCCTGGCAAGCAGCAAACATCCCTAGACAATACGTCAGACCAGCAGATGGTGGCCTCCATTCCCTGCAGCAGCAAATCTCCCACAGCTAATACTTCTGCGTCCTTCTAATGCTGCTGTAAAGTTTAGGCTTGGCCAGCTCAGATGCTTCATTGGACACAGCTCTCAGCCCTTCATCTGGTACCTGGGCGATGAACCTCTTCAGTAGTTGCAGATTTGCAGATGGGTCAAGAGTTTTATTCCTAGTGTGAGAAGTCACAGGACTCCAGCCTTTACCATCATGGAAGTCTTTGGTAGGCATAAACTTGGTCTTTTCCTCATTCAATGCAATAAGGGGTTCACACCCTTGAAGATTTGGTCAGTGTCTTTCTCACCGTCTCTATTGCTGCACTGTCTGTTGACCTTGTCCCACAGCTGCTTTAATTAGCTACACAAACCCGATTCCAGTGCACATATCCTACGGCAAGGAGCTCACCTCCATTAGCCTCAGAAACAGGACCCAGTCATCCCTGCAGCCTCAGGCCACAGACCTGAGTATTTCCTCAGGAGTTTAGTTTAGGCTGAGGTCTTGGCACACCATGAAGATCTGCTCCAGTCGGTGACAGGGGACCATTCTCTGTAGCACTTCACCTTCATCACAATCACCAGACATGTACGCTGTGCACAGAAGAGCCTCTGATGCCCTTCTGTGCCTACTTCTGCATAAATAGTTACATTAGGCTCACCCCAGCACCTGCTGGAAGGGTGCTTGGCCCTCCAAAATCAGGAGTTAGCTGAAGCAGAAAACTGAAACCACCCTTTGATGAAGAACAGCTGACAGATCTTGTTAGAAGCTACTAGAACCTGCTAGCCATCCCAGCCCATTGTAGCCACCTTTTCCCAGTGGCAGCAGTCATCCCAAGGTTCCACAAAGAGTTCTAGGGAGAAATTCCCAGAAGAAGCAGCAGAAGCCAGAAACTGCTGCACAAACTGCTGTATCCATCAGATACCTCTTTTAGCTGTGGCTACTGAAGTGAGATTTTTGATGTCATCCAGTGCTAGTCAGTACAAACTAAATTCAGCAATCAGACTATTATTTTAATTACTGTGATTTACAACATATTAAATTTCTTAAAAGGGACATTCTTCAGACTGTCTTCAGAAGCCACAGCCATCAGAGCTGACAGCTCTGTATTGAGCTTTCCAAAGTTTAAAGAGGCTACATGTAGTTTTAACTTCAAATATGCTATTGTAATTCCAAGGTTAAAAGTTGCTACCTTATGGTCAGAGACTGTGGGATCAAGCAACTGCAACTGGCATAAGTTACTTTACCTCCACCAAAACAAGAGGAATCACAGCAATCCACGAGTGTTCTGCCCCTAGAGAGACTGGTTTCTCCATTGTACGTGTGAATGACAGCTTCAGAGATGAGACAGGACCATGCCGAGCCTTCAGATTTCACTTAAATCACTGTCACCCATCCGTTTGTAACAGGAGAAAATGTCAGCTATGGCTAATCGAAATATGTTTTCAGAAGCTGTCTCTTAGCACAAAATACTATTAGTGACATCATGCAGAAAATACAAATTGTACTCAAAATCTGCTAGGGAGGGATCCAGATTTTAAGTGACTGTCATAGTTGCTTGTGGGGGGGACTTTACTGACAGTACATTTGTCAGTGCCATATGAGCAAATTAGGTCAACTGAAGTCACTGAATCTGTAAATTTTTATAGCTAGCCTTTTCAGTTGTAATTTTAATGAAGTATTGAATATGCAGAAGTATAACACATTGAGGTGCATAAGTTAGAGTTAGCACATTTTAAATATTCACATGTACATTATAAAAAACTGTTAGAAAATGACAGACTAAAAGGTTATAAAAGCAACAGAAATGGAGAGGGGTTTTGACTATAAAAAAGTTTTCAATCTATCATTTCCATAGATCACTAAAGTAAGAACTTCCTTTAGTTACTCAGCAATAAGTTTATACTCAAATGAGAAGAGGAATATTCACCCGCCAGGAGCAAATATCTGATTAAAGAGTATGTTAGAGTTGAAAATAAGAAGATGATGATAAAGCCTCTCAAATTAAAAGTCATAATCTCATTGTCCATTTAAATACTTGGAATAACAAAAAAGAGAAATGCCAGAAAACCATAATGTGATTTATAAAATATGAGTTTGAAGATCTTCCTTCCTATTTGTCTTTTTATTCTTTTATATTATTAAGTATTAGGTTGAGGCAAAAACAATTGTCATTTTTGGCATTGTAAACTGTGAGGTTTATTTTGGATTACTTTTATTTAAGTGTGTTCATGTAGTATACCATATTAAAGCATGAAATTTGCTCTAATTATTTAAGCTAATGGGTCTTTTTTCTATTTTTATTCTTTTTTACATTACACTATCAAACTAAAGATGCAAAAAAAGCAAATTCCAGAGATTTTGTTCTGTGAGTTCAAAAGGGGACATAAGGGAATGGAAACTGCTAACAATATCAACCAGGCATTTAGGCAGGGGATCATCAATGAACATACAGCTTGACATTGGTTCAAAAAATTTTGTAATGGAAATGAGACTCTTGAAGACGAGGAGGGTCACAAACGTCATTCTGCAATAGACAACAACTAATTGAGGACAAATATTGAAGCAGACCCATGAAAAACTACTCATGTGGTTTCAGAATAACTAAATGTTGACATTTCAACATTTGGACCAAACGGGAAGAAAAAAAACACTCCACAAATTGGTGCCACACGAGCTGAACAAAAATAAAAAAATACCTTTAAGAAATCTGCTCTGTTCTTCTTTTTCACAACAAAATCGATCCATTCCTTGATCACACTGTGACATGACTCAAAAAAATGCATTCATTATGACAGCCAACAACACTCCATGCATTAGCTGGACTGAGACGAAGCACCAAAAACCTACCCCCAAACCAAGGCTATAGGCACTGTTTGATGTTTGGCGGTTAGCAAGTGGAACTATGCACTAAAACCTTTTGAATCCTAGTGAAACCATCACAGCAGAGAAGTACTGCCATAAATCAACAAAATGCATCAAAGCTGTAATGTTATGTCCAAACTTGGTCAAAAAGGAACAGATCTTCTCCATGACAATGCCCAACCTCAAGTCTTGCAAGTGACTCCGCAGATGCTGCACAAAATAGATTACGAAACTCTACCTCACCCAGCTTACTCACCAGACCTTTCCCACCAATTACCATATCTTCAAACATCTCGACAACTTACTGCAAGGGAAGGTTTTCCACAACCAAGCAGCAGCTCAAAACATCTTCAAGAAATCAGTTCCAGGACTCCAGAATTCTATGTTATCAGAATAGGTAGACTTGTTTCTTCTTGGCAAAAATGCGTTTCTAATGGTTCTTATTTTGATTCATAGATTTTAATTTAAGCTGAGGTATAGTGCTTTAAAGTCCATCCAGAGTCAACTCACCACATCATCTCAGGTCACGTAACCAGAAGTGACTTGCCTACGCCTGAACTTGCCAAATAGAAATAGGGATCACTGGAGAAAGAAATCACCCTTTTCTGAAACAAATGACAGCAGGAGAATCACCATGGAGGTGTCTCCCTCTCTGTTGAAAGAAGGGCTGTCTGTTCAGATTTAAAGTTAGGTGAGATGAATCCCACCTCCAGTGTCTGAATTAGGAATCACAGCTATTTCTTTTCCACCAGCTGTAGTGGAGGCAAAATCTGGCAGGCCTGCATAGCCTGGAGCACTCATCTCAGTCTTAAATTTAAGCACTGTATTAGAAGCAATGCCTAAATTAGGCATTTAGAGTAGGTGGCTTAAATATGGTCCCTGATCACAATTTCATATGCTTTTAGAGTGCCTGGAAACACCCGGGCTTCTTTCCAGACTGAAACATCCAAATAGTATTGCATTATAAAGATATTCTGAATGATGTATAGCTTTGTACCACAAAGTAATGCATCGCATTATTATCTGTATTTACTATTTTCCTGAGTTTGATTTGAACAAACACAGCAAAGCTGCTGATATTAACCACAAGAGTGACCAGAATATGATTGCACCATTGGCAAAAAAACCCCAACCCCCAAACCCTCAAAAGTAGTTGTATTTATTTTTATCTCTGAATATTCCTTTTCCCCTCTCACATTTTTGGAAGATATTACTTCAAAGATTGGACATTTCAGTTCACTTGACATTTTAAGAGGTAATATGAAGGTTGCAGATCTACAAATTAGCCTTATCTGGTCAGTTAACAAAGAATGTGTGCTAATTGTATGCTGAACACTATATTGTCTGCTCTGCCAGGAAAAAAGTAGTCTCCAGCTCACTACGTTGCTGACTTTCAGTTCATTGAACAGTGGGGAAGGTTTTATGGAATTTGATGTACAGTAGAAAATATAATTTGACTTCCTCTTTTGGGCAAAGACTTACAGGAGGTCAGCATCAGGAAAAAAAAAAATAAATAAGAAGAGAACTTGAAACAGTGAAGATTCCAGTTTATGGGTCTCAGAAACATGGATACATATATGTTTCATCTGCTTCAGTTTTAGTTTGGTTTTTTAAAATTTTGTGTTTGGTTTCTCTATTCACAGTAATGGCACCATTACTACATTAATAGGAATCAATACAGACATGTTCTGGAAAGTATCTTGAAGATACAAGATATTTAGCTTTTGTAGAATTATTATACATTATTCTATGTGCCTTTATTCGTATGAGACTAGGGAGGAAAATGCTTACTTTTGAAACTATATCCTGCTGTCTGTTACAGAAATCATCTTATTTAAACTTAAGTGAAAATGAGCATTCATTATGGACATCCTATAGACCCTACTGAACCTCTGGAAAGGTGCATTCTGCATTCAAAGGAGGAAAGAACACTGAAGCTAAGTGAGACAAAAGAGGTTGGGACTCTCACATCTCTGTGTGTGTTTATGTGAACACTTTATAGGACTGCACACAAATTGCACTTAATCTAGATCTTACCTTTTTTCTCTTTTAAGAGGTATATGACTCACTGACAAGCTTTGATCCTTTAAGACAGACCCTTTGAGGGGCAAGATCTAAAAATCTCTTTTCCTCCAAAAATTGAGATTTGCAGAGACCCCAGTATGTCACTACTTTTTCCTGCAAATGGCTTATAATACAGCTCCTCCATCTGAACAGTCTTACCACCTCCCCCCCCGCCATTCCTGCTAATAATTTTCTCTTCATCTGCTCCCAGATAACTCAAATAAATGTTTTCAACTCTCTTTGTGGTCCTTTGGAACAAAATACATTTACATACCATAGAAACATATGTCCAGTGCAGGCCAGGGAGAGAGATGTGGAGTTTCCATTAGTGCAGGAACTCCTTGGCGTATAGTTCAAACTGACTGCAGGAAAATGTACTTGGGAGATGCCATACGAGAGAAAGGAAGATTCCCCTGTTTAGAAAGAGCTTTGAAGCAGAGCCTTTGTGGATTGCATTTCACTATTCTAGCACAGAAAACCCAAATATAAGCTTTCTAATAGACGATTTTGGGATGAACAAAAAAACTGTAAAAAGAAGTTCAGCATGAAATGAGTTTTATAGCCACTGTGATGCCCATGGCCACCTTGATGTCTATAGCCACTGCAAAGCTAGACCTATGAAGTCACACCGCACAGCTACAAGCTGAGACCTCCAAGAACATGTAGCAAGTGAGAATCTGACAGCTTCTCAAGGTGAGGCTAAGAATAGACAGTGTTGCTAGAAATGTGTGCTAGTAAAACTGAACCACAGGTTTATATGAAAGGAAATATCCAAGAGTATTTTTATTTTTAATCTTCTATTATTTTCATAAGAATATTTTTAGGAAAAAAGTACTCTTTTAGAACCTTCTAAACAGAAAATTTCCTTTCATGAAAAGCAGTTGAAAAATAGTTTCCTGGCTGGTGTGGTATGAAAAACTTTGCTTACTTGATATGTATAAGTGAAGTCACTATTAGTAAGGAAATGTTTGATGATTTTTGCTATGTAAGCATTAAATTTAGATGCTATGTAGGTTTTTACACACATATTTCGGCATTAACCACCATAACAGTATCTTTAATTGTAGTCATGTGTGTTCAACACTGTCAGTTAGAAAACTATTTTGGAAGTTTTCATGATTTTGTTAAATTTTAATAATACAAGATGAAATTTCCCATATTAAAGTCCTGCCTGAGGCTTACTTAATTTACTTTTTTAATTTTAAAAAATGTTTTAGATTATGTTTTTGAGACAAGCATAAAGGCAGTACACACCATTGTTCCCACCCTAAGAAACACAACGTTTTTATTGGGCATTTGTATCGATACAATGCTTTTAAGTGAAGACTCAAAAATTCATAATAGGCGTGTATGTTGGGTGGATGTCAAAGATGTCATTTTATTTATGGCCTTGTTGAAGTTTGCAGCTAAATTCTGTGTATACTCTGTCCTAAATGTGCAGATTTACAGTTTAGCTCTTTAGACTTCTTGTGCACGTTGCCTTCAGAGCAAGCGAGGTTGTGCCTTTCAAAGCCGCAGGTACTGGGCAGGCAAGTTCCTTTCCACACCGCTGAGGCAGGAGCAAAGTAAGGTGCAGAATATTTTATCTTCATTGACCTCAACCAAACAACTACCCAAACTGAAAGAATCGATCAATTGTTCTTTTCCGTGCTTCATTCTTGCAAATCACTCAGCCATTTGAAACTTAAGGAAGGAAAGAAGGGAGTGAGGAGCCTGAGGCACATTATTGAACTACAACAATCTGGGACAAAAAGAATGGAGTTGCAAGTAAGATCTTGCATAGATGAGAGAGGAACTGTTTTGCACGGGAACAATTCTTCATATTCTGCAAATGGGTAATATCAGTAACATTCAATGACAAATATCTCTTAAAGACAGAATATCTTGGATTATGTACATCACATGCTACAATTCATTAGTCTTCCCATCTTGAAATTAAAACCAGATCAGACCCAAAGCACAACTGGAATCAGAATAAAACCCTTTTTAAGTGTTGCAGTTTAGTGAAAGTGTCATTTTACTGTGTATTTCGTGGCTGAGTAACAGAAACCAAACACTGGAAGGAAAGCTGTTCATGCTGTGCCATATGTCTAACCAAACTGGAAAACATAATAACAGAATATCTCATGAGATCTTGTCCTCATGAGATTTACAAATTTGAGCAAGTGTTAAGATAAGTACATGAAACCACGAGTGCTTAAATCTCAGAATCTCAAAAGATTTGAAGCTTGCCTGTTATTTCTAACGTATTTTAGCCTACTTTGTTATGACCTCGAAGTGTTTAAATTTCTTTCAGGTTTCTTTTTAATTCTGTATTTCTGTGAGGCTATTTAGAACTATCTTTGATGCCACCATTGAGTTCAGAAATTTTTATAATACCAGGAAGTCAAAAATTTCCAGAACAGGAAGAACTTTTTATTTAGTTGCACATATATAATGAACATGAGGTGTATTTTGTGTAGAGCTTCTAATCATAATTTTTAAAAAAGCACAGATGTTTTGATTCAGAACACACTAGTCCTGACCGAAAGAACAGATACTCCTAGAGAACTGAGGATTTATCCACACGTTTCACAGCATTATTAGAGATAATCTTCCATGTTTTGTTCAACCTACTAACCTTGATTTAAAGTAGCAACAAGTCAGTTTTTGGAGCAATCTCAAAATTGCTTGCACCTGTAATCATGAAGTATTTTTCTCCCAAAGCTGGTGTGAGTTCTCAACTTGAGAATAGTGCAAATTTACATAAAGTTTCTACTGATGTGAGATTAAATATCTAAGGCTGAATACCCAATGCAAAGCTACTGTATTGAAATAACAACAAAACTCCTGACAGTGATCCTGGTCAAAGGATCCAATCCCAAGACCAAAGGCTACATCTGAAGTCTGTAATTTCTTCCTCGATCCTTTCCAAAAAACTCCTGCTCGTATAATTTGACCCTTTTGCTTCCCTATTTAGAATATTTCCATGGTCCTTAGGACTTTCAAAAAGCTGTTTCTGAATACCATAAGCCTTGTTCCACTGGTGCTGGGTAGTGCTGACTAGTCGCAAATATAAGTCCTGTGAGGTGCTGTTCCTCCACTGAACTTCACTTGAGTTGAGCTTCAAGGACAGATTTTTTGGGGGGGGTTTCATGGAGGCACAGCTGTGAAGAATGATGGCACATCAAATGGCAGGAAGTGAGGTAGATGGGCTGAATGCAAGCTGTATAAACAAATTTTTTTGTTGCTTCACAATATCTGGAGATCTTAGATAACAGTAAGAAAATGAAATGTGCAGTTTGGAGGATGTGGTGATTAAGTTATTGTGCTGGCGTGAGATGCCATGGCTTCTCTTCCCGTTCCACAACGCAGCATCAAGGTTGTCCCTGTTTCAGTTATCGCATTCTAGCTTTGAACAGTTTTGCTGAGTTCAGCTGTAAATTCACTGCCATCTCAACTATCATTGTGCTTCATACATTTCTGAAGCATCTCAGCATTTCTTTAATTCAGGCAGAAAGAGTATGGACTTTGCTTTAGCTTTCCAAGAAGAAATTCTAGGGGTTTTTTTTAGCATACAAATCTTCCCATTCCCAATCCACAAAGGTAATTTTGGCAAAAAAAATTTATAAGGAAACTGCAAGCCATTCTTATAAAGGTTTATGCTTTCTTTCTCTTACAAGTTTGCTTGTTCAGCCTTTCTCCAGACTTTTTCTTTCTCCCCTTCTGATCTTGTCCTCCCTCTCTTTCCTTTGTTAGGCTTTTCCTCATCTGTCTCTGTCTCCTTTCTTACTTCTTTTAGAAGGGATGGGGGTCAGCACTGGCCAGCCATGCTTCCTCCAGGCTGATTGGACACTTCTGTCTGTGTTTGACAGATGAAATTCCCAAAGCTCCTAGTTAATTTTAGGGTGTCTGGAGGAGGAAGGAGTCTGGCACTGAACCAAACACACATTTAAATGTGCCAGAAAATTACACAGCAGTCAGAAAATTGCAAAATCTGCAATTTTTACACAGCCCACAATTTTCTAGAGGTCTTGATTATCATCCGGAGTTCAGTGTTTTACAGGAAGTGCAAGAGGTTACATTTCCAATGATTTTTTAAATGACCTCAAAACTATAACATTGGAAAAAAAATCATACCAGGGTTAACTATTTCGGTGATATTTCTATTTCAAAATCAGTCAACATGGAAAAAAGCTTTTTTTATGAAACAGATTGCAGAAGGTGATTTTCTCAAGGTTTATATCTGTGACAAATTATCTAAACATTGGTGGATCTAATGCATTTTGTCTTTGGGGAGATCCAAATTGAAAATTCTGTTGTAGGAGTGTGGTTATGTGCATCTCTGAATAACACAATGGAGGTCTGAGAGAACAATATCTTACAAAGAAAGAGCGGTATAAGCTATTCATTATACAGATAACGCTAACAAGATGAGACGATGTAGCTGCTGCCTGTTGAAAAACAGAAAAAATGGGATGGTCATTATCTTGTCACTGATCTTGTCATTTTCTCTAATATGACCGCTTTGCATGCACCCCAAGCTGCCAGGAACCAACTCGTGAGCTTGGGAACAGCCAGCAAAAACCCACTGGAGGCGACTTTAGAGGTGCCTGAATGTACAGAGTTCTGCAACACTTTTTTTTTAGCACAAAAACCTCCTATTTATTCAACTTCATCACTAAAAGGCGGGCAAACCCACAAACTTATGCCATGAATTCTCACCATGGCACATGAATGTGCACTGTCTTTTGTACGTAGGCAGAGTTGCCACCAGTGTGTCTCTGCTGTTTGAGGACAGACAGTGAAATCCATGCTGTGGGTTACTGCAAAGGCACAGCGTTTGTGTCCTGGTGTATTCTGGTGCTGGGTGAGGAGCTGTTAACATTCAGTGTAAGAGGCAAAGAAAGGAGGTTTGACTGAGCATTGTCAAGACCCCACTGCTCCTAAGAGCTGTATCTGTATCCAAGAATCCTTTTAAGGTTTCTCTTCCAGATTTTACTTCTCTCAGTTTTTTAATTCAAGTCAAGGGACAGTTGCAGATGTTGAAACTTGTGCAGAGGCTGTCATATTTGGGGTCCTAGCCTGGAATAAAATGTATACAGCTGTGATTATGCTCTGTGTGCATTCTACAGCCCTGTTGCCCTCCCTGCACAACCTGGCAATGTGGCTTTGTGCAGGGATGGGAGCTGGGCTTGTGTAGTCGGGTCTTGGGGGATTTAGCGAGAAGGGAGCAGTACCCTTCTGCTAGTTACTCATTCTGGGCAACTAGGAACATGGAGCTTGAGGAACTTCCACACACTGAAGTACAGCCATCATGTTGGTATTTAAAACAATCTTGCAAATTGATCATAGTATCTTTTTCCTTCAGTAAACCATAGCACATTCCTGTTACATGCCAGTTTCCCTCTAGGAAAAATGATGACTGCATGCTAACCTGGAAAGTCAGTGACAAAGAGGCACAAGAGCAGATTGCAATACACTAGATTTGTAATCCTAGCAAGCAGGTATCTAAGAGCTTCACAGGTAGGAAATGGAATGAGGATGGAATGACAGGATCAAGTGACCTCCGTATCTTACTAAGGTCCCTGTAGGCACCTATATCCTGAGCATATGAGATCTGTCATATACTCACTTCTCTCATTACTCTGGATTCAAGCTACATCTACTGCTCCAGTACTGACACATTCACATGAACAGTTCCGGATCTTCCGTTGAATCCAGCTCCCCTGCACTGAAGGATGTTCTACATGTCCCAGTAGATGGCTAAGTACAGTTAATATTTAGTATAATTCTTCCTTGTATGATGAACATGCATGGGCGTGCCACGTGTGTGAAGGGTAGTACTTTATATACAAAGACATCCTGGTCTTCAGCATGTGAAGTTGCTAGATGGAGAGTCATTTTGACCTACCTGTCTTGAGAAAAACTTGCAAAAAATGCAGCTTCTAACTGGTGTTAGTCAAGTGGAATTCATACAAAATTAATCAAATGGTTGGTACTTGCAACACTAGGTTTGTCCTTTTAATAACATGTCATCTCTTCTATTGATACACTTCCTAAGCTGACATTTAAGGACAGCAACAGAAATAAGTATTTATGGGCTTAATTTCTCTGTGCCAGTTCTCCTTATAACCTACAATCATACATCAAGTTACAATTGTGCTCCTTGACACTGGAAGAAAGGTGATAACTGTGAGGTTGTTTTTATAAAAGGAAGACTAATAAAGTTAAGCAATAATCTATAAGTATGAGAAGGCTACGGTTTTAAATAATGTCTCCTGTTGTGAACTGAATAGCAAGGTAAAGTAAAGGTTTTAGCATTTATAAATGTCAAGGCAACACAGACATTCATTTTAACAGGCTGTCATGCGTATCGCGTATAAACTTATTGCATTTAAAGATTATTACCACTATACTATACAGATGGTTTGAGGATCCAAATTAAAAATTTAAATAGTTTCAAATTTTAAGGCTTTGTTGAAATAACTGACAATTCTACTAAATGTCTTATTGCTAAAGCCAGGAACAACAGTAATGTTATAAAAAGCATCACATTCTTACACAATATTAAATGTTTCAATGAGAAAAGAAAATCCTATACAACCCTGGATGCTGTCTCAAATATTCTGATCAAATAGCACTACAACTGGAATTGGCCAGAAAAGTCATTTAGCCCAAGCTGTATTTTCTGTCTGCTTGCTGTCAAGAGACACAGGAAATGCTAGAATTAAATGGTATAGATTCAGACTGTCATCAAGACACTGTGCTTTCAAAACACTGGTGAAATGTATTTACTTAGCCAGAAAGAAATGAGGTTGAAAAAGTGAGAGTTGTCATGTCAGCACCTCCAACTGGGAAATAAGATGTGGTCTATATGCCAGTTTATTACTCTGATCAGGGACCCTGACATTTTCCTTCCCTCTCCCTCCCTCCTATCCTCCAACCTGCTCAGCTGAAAAGACTGATGAAAATGCACCATAGTGGTTTCTTCCAGGATGTCACTGCCATTTGGTGATCTAATTGGCCCCAGAGGGCCACTCAACTATTTCCATCAGAGATAGAAAAGATTTTCTTCCTTCTGCTAGACTCTGATAGGAGACATTAATTATGCGGACAGCATCCAAGAGAGCAACAGTCATTCTCAACTAAATCAACATGCAAAACAGCCATTGAAATTGTCACATCATAATAGCAAATGGCTACGGCAGAAGGGAAAAAACCTCCAACTTATTATAAAAATGAACCAATACTGAATTGGTTTTGATGTGCAGATTCTACAAAAATACAAAAGCTTGTACTTGATATCATCTCTTTCATTAGAGATGTGATTTAAAATACAGTATTTCCACAGCCTCTTAAGAAAAAGACATTGTAATAAAATCCAGAGAAGGACTCTTGAAGCTTTTATTTGTGCTTCTTAAACTGTTAGGAAACAAAGATACATTTCAACCAGCTATAATGGGAAATGCTTACTTTATAGGACTACTCTTCTCACCACCTTGAAAGACTAAAAGAAAAAAAATGGGAGAAAAAAATCAAATTCAGTCATTTCTTTCTCAGAAAACATGAATGCTTCTTAAAGTGTGAAATGAAAATCCTGGGAGAGGAAGAGAAAAAGAAGAGGGTTTGGACAATGAAAGCTGCTCCTTCTTCCAGCAGTATGAAATTGTGCAAAATGCTTCTTCCTTCAGAAAAAAAAAAAAAGTAAAATGAAATATAATTTACAAGGGGGGAGGATGAATTATTGGAGGAGGAATATTAATAAAAGAAAACAAGGGAAACAGGTAGCCTCAGTTCTACAAATTATGTATATATTGCAGACAGCTGCGTAATTTACCCAGGAGAAAGGTGTCACACAAAGCTACTGTCAGTAACAAAGTGAATGTGTTTGAAACTTGCTCCGGCCCCCTGACACTGCACTGCTACCCCCGTGGAGATACCCCACTATCATCTCTTAGACGAAAAATCAATCACTGGAGAAGGCTCTGTTCTATGCTATCACTGCGACTTGCCTTCACCGGGGCCAGCAGACTAAACATGCAGACAGGCACTTTGCACGTGTGTTGCAGCATGGTTGATGCCTCCAGTGGAAGGCTGTGATCTTAGCCAATGTCAAGGAGCAACATGCAGTACACACACCACAGAATGTAAATCCACTTGCTGACCAGAAAGTTACAAAAATATGTGCATAATAGCTGGCAAAACCTCATAGTTTGGAAAGGGTAAGTAAATACATTGTAGGCAAGGCTGGTGCTTTGAGGTGGACTTTGTTTCTCTCCCATGCGGCTGCAGTATTCCAAAGCGCTTCAGCTTCAGTAAGGAAGAAGTCTTTCAGGCAATGGGGAAACAGTCCCTGCTCTTCCTGTGCCAAAGAACATGCCTAAGTCCCTGAGGAAATTTTGGAAGATCCAGAGGGCTGATCTTTCTTGGTTGGTACTTGGCTTAAGCAACCAGTGGGATGTAGATAGGTGGCTCTCCCTTTCTTACACCTGTGCAGTAGTAGGAAAAATTCTGGCCCAGCATCTGGTAATTGTCTTTGTGAGTCAGATTCCAGCCAAAAAGATTCAAGCCAACATTAGACATAGCATTACTAGACAACAAGCCTTAGTCTGCCGAGCTGAACTCTTCCCTGTGTAGTCTTAGGGTCCTCGAGGAAGACTCCTTCTGAATTCCCATCAAGAAAATCCCATGCTGCATAGCCAAGACACATTGATTTCACTGCAAAGCATATTTTGGAAATAGAGGAGTTTACCAACATGATATACCTCATGGGTCTTCCCTGATGAAACAGTAACTTTCCCAGTAACCTAGATATTAAGAGGACCAAGTGAAAACAGTGAAAGTGAGAGCACGGTGCTCAATGTCCTTGTTTTTTCCTGCTTTTCCAGTGCTTCTGTTTAGAAGTATGTCACTTTTCGCACAAGTGCCTGTTGTCGATCAGATCTCATTGAAATTGGCATAGGTAACTGTAGGTTAAATCACATCATTTCACAAGTCACAGGATTTTATGATAACATATCAAACACTTTCACGATGCCAACCAATCTGTCAGCATCGCTATGAGAAACAGATTCTTTTTAAATTAAGAAAAGATGGTAAATGTAGTTAAAATGGTAATATAAGCAGTGGAGCCAGCACATAATAAAGTCAACACTGTACAGCGTATAGTTTACTTTCAACTTGAGAGAATGTCTTATGACAGCTAATGACCAGTAAAATAACCCTCCTGGCTTAGAAAATCTGTTTTATCTTAAAAGGTAAGGAGTTATGAGGTTTTTGCAAACAATTGTCTCTGTGTAGCGTTAGGTCCTGCTCAGTCTCACATTAATGGACTCTATTCCACATTGACCATTTACTGTAGTCATTGGTACTTCATGCAGAAGCATCTTCCAGCACTGTGTGTGGCAAAACTAACATTTTGGTCTAGTTAAGCACTTAAACTACAAGTATCTGAGTACAATAACACTAGTTATATGGTGAAAACTGATCACCAGTTAAGAAATCTGCCACATCAAAGAGCTAATAGATTTCTAAGAACGTGATTAAAATATGTTCTACATAACAAGCACTGGTGGGTGCAAATCTGTGCTCCTTCCACTCTAGACACTGCTTTTCAGGGATTTAGTTAAGTGTTTTATAGCTGGAGCTGGCTTGATTTCTGGGTTTTTTTGTTTGGGTTTTCTTTTTGTTTTTTTTTTTTTCATTTTAAATTCTTAAGTAAATTTATTTTAATTGGCAGCTAATGGAAAAAATGTACCTTATTTTCAAAGAGAGGCAGAAAAATGTAGAGCTGGTTGCAGGCTGCCATAATTGTAACACTACATTAATTTGTTAGACCTGCAGGGAAGCTAGGGTGAAATGGTAGCATGCAATACTAGTGTGTATGCCACAGATGCTACCCAGGGATTCAGGTTAATTACATACCAGGCATGCTTAGGGACCACCCATGTAAAGCAGCTGGCAGGATGGAGGCTTAAAATTGCTCCCTGCTGGTCCTACCATTGCACACTGCCCTCTTCAATTCAGCATGAATATCTTCGCCTGGGCTAATTTACTTCAGCCAGGATAAGTAACTCAGATTCACTTATCTCTGCTCTACAAGCCTTGCTGGCTTTGGAATGCATCCTCTCCATTCCCTGCCTCCTATGTCGCTTCAATTGCCTGAACCTAAAGTGTTTATTGACATGGATGTATACAGTTTTCTAAGTGCCATACACTTCACTGCAAAGCAGTATTAATTTAAAAGAAAAATCAGTAACAAGACCCTCTCTAATGTGTGCAGTCATCTACCCAAGAAATGATTCACCGTTTTACTCCATGTTCTGATGTAGTTACACAAAATAGTGTTTTCTTTTCTTCACTATACTACTGTATCATCTGAGTTACCACTGAGGTCATCCTGTTACATTTGTCTTAATTCTGTATGCCTAGGGTCTTCTGGCTTTTAGCCAAGCCACTACAATACTTCAGGACAAGGAATACCTTTTTTTTTAAAAAAAAGTGACGTATTATGAACACTGGTATGTATGATCATAGGTGATAGAGGGTAATGGAATATATTTGTAGCTATTCTCACCCAGATAGTGAATTAGGTTTAGTTTCGTAAGACACTCCATAATCATAAATTAAAATGGTGTTAATATTTCCTTGGCTTTAGGGACATCAGTTAAAATGACCATCATTCTTAGTATAATTTTTATTATTAAATTTTTCTTCTGTATTCAGTAAATAAAGTATTTCAAGAGAGTGGTTATTACAGATTGGGTATTGTCAGGTAGGTTTTCCTAAAAGCTTTAGTGAACTGAATGTAGTAAGTGACACTGATGGATACATTACATCGCTGATGCTCTTATTTTGCTTAGTATATGGAAAAGAGATTTGGTTTTAGATACTGCATGACAAACTGCCCGTAAACTATGTGGACAGTCAAACAGCAGTCTCTAACCATGAAAGTACTTTGCAGGCTTCCACTTTCAACCTCCCATTCTCCCACTGTAATGTCTTTTATGCAGAAGTTTGCTGCTTGACTTCAGTTCCCTTTCCTACCTCAATTATTCAGCAGGCAGAGTGAGACCTAGCTTTAGCCTCAATAACCAACATTCACATTACTAAAGACCTGCTACAGCACTTAAATGTAACTTGAGTAACTGCTGGCACTTGAATCTAATCCAGAGCCCACTAAAGCCACAGAAAAGACTGTCAGTGACTTTGGTAAGCTTTAGAGTAGGGGAGTAGGCTCTCAAGCAGTACTGTGTGCACTAGTTCCTCATTCATGGGTGTATCAATCTACACTAGGATCAAGTTCTTTGGTAGATGGATAGGGTTCTGCTGAAAGAAGCTCTCCTGAAGTTCCAGAGTTTTTTCGCTCATGTAAATAACATCACAGCCTTTGATCAGAACAAGCTAATTATGAGGCATTTCTTGTAGTTGTTAGTTAACAGCAAGAGAAAACAGCGATATAAATAAATTTAGAAACTTGACACAGCCAAGGAATATGAGCAACATCCAGTAAGTGGGAGAGAAAGATATTTGTTCAGTGTCCAATGACTAAAATTAGAGGTTGAATCACAGAGAATACGTCTGAATCTCACCTCTGCCTACGGTACACAGAGATCCGTTTGGGTGGACGAGCTGCTACACTCACTGCTGAGAGTTAAGGTGTGTAAGACACATCTACTTGCATTTAAAAAAATGTGGCGTGTACATTGGCCCTTATCCAGACAGAGCTTCAGTTACAGCTCTATTTCTATCTCATTATTTTTTGACTTAACGAGGTAGGGGCCATGCAGGATCACTCATAGTGCAGCATTGCCTTGAGCTCCTGTGCAGCAGGAAAGGGAGCAACCTGTGGAAGGAGTGACTTAGACAGGACTGGTTAAAGCCAAGGTTGTATAGTAGCTCCTAGCAGTGAAACAGAAATCACTAACCACACTCAAATATACTACTGGGATAAATGGGAAAGTTTATTTCCTTAGCCCACTTCATATACCTGTTATAACTCCCTCTCCCCTCATTCCTGCTATCTGACTACAGCCTGACTTTTCTTTTCATGAAATCAAGTATCGAGACACAATAAAATTAATCTATTCCATTTCTATGTTTAAATATATATATGTATAAATATGTACAG
Organism: Neomorphus geoffroyi; assembly: GCA_033558235.1. Lineage (NCBI taxonomy): Eukaryota > Metazoa > Chordata > Aves > Cuculiformes > Neomorphidae > Neomorphus > Neomorphus geoffroyi. Next base: position 2,000,761 of record JAUMJM010000035.1, read on the forward strand.
TGTATAAATATATAGTCCACCAGTGAATTGTAATAATAGCAATAGATGGAATTTTAACGGAGCGGAGGCACGACCACCCTGCATTACAGTTGCAGTTCTACCTAGCCTAGCTTCCAGCCTCTCATGGTGGCAAACAATACACGTTAAGGTACTGGAATCCTGTAATGAGGCACTTCAGCTAATCTGGCCTAAACTCTAGATTGCTTCCCAGTACACAAGATTTCATGTCCCTTCCGAGAACATTGTGATAACCAAGTTTTGATCCCCATTTCTGTGTTCGGCAATAGATTCAGCAGTCTAACCCCCATGCTGTGAAAACTATTCCCTATTGTTCCTTTTGAATTTATCACCTTTAAATGTCACTGATAATTCCCATTTTTCCCTCTCATTCAAAAAGGACAGCCAGTTTCTAACATCTTCCTTAGATGTATATTAAATATATATGTAGATACAAGCTTTGTCTTGAATCTTTATCAAGCAGCCTCAAGCTTCTGATAGCATAATAAACTATGGACCAGGGACTCTTGAAAACACAAAATGTGCACTCTGAATACACCTGAACACATGAACCTTAAGATGAAGCTAATTTTTTTGAGTCATGCATTTTAAATTAACTACTCTGTAGTGGATTCAATCCAATAGTAAGAACATTCTGTTGCTTTGTGGCACCTAGACAGATAGGTTGAAAAGTCTTCCTAAGAGATGAGTTATCAGTTTCTTCTGTCTGAGGGAGAGAGACTAAGGTGTCCTGCTTCCTCAACATATACTTCACTGAAATGCAACTATGGAACATGAGAGGTACTAGGCATTTTAAAACATATGTGATGCAGAGTCTTTCCTGATGCGTAGCTCAGCTCCTTGCATGCTACGTAACAGATCTGCAAGTCAACCTCAGGGAGGCTGACTGTAAAACTGCACTGAAAAACTGCACGAAATGACAACAATTTATTTTATTTTATTTTTTTTACTTATGTTTAAAGGGCTCATTTATATTTTGTATTGCTTTGAATGCTTTCAATTTCTGACAGGCATGCTCTGTAAATGCCTATCAGATCAAGCCTCACACTGAATTTAGGGGTAGTTCTAGGAACACTTGAAAGAGGAGGTTTAGATGTTTGAAAGCCATTCATGTCAAACGAAAAGATTCCATGAAACATTGGTGCCCCCAGGAATAAGAAGGGATCAGGAGGTGCCCAAGTGCTTTTTTTCAGAATTGCATAATTCCAGTTTGTCATAGCCTCATCACTTCAGTACTTTCCGTCACCTACCACAACCTCCAGCGTCATCTTACAGCACCTAAATCTCCACAGCTTTACAAGCTGCTGTCAGGAATTTAGTACCTTAAGGCTGACTTCAACACCTTTCTTTAATGTTTTATGTTTTTTCCAGTTTTATAGCCATTACACAACTGCAGTAAATGGCAACAAATCAAGTGAATGACTTAAAGCACTGCAGAAAAATATCCCTTGTCTGCACATGCTGCTCTCTCAAAAAGTTAAGTGCTTATTAGAGTAATAAGTAATATTTTGACCTGCACAACAACATGTTTTCTTCTTTTCCTTGTTGACTGTTTAATATAAAAAAATAAAGGACTCCCCTGTAAGTTCTTTTTGATGAGGCAATGCTAATAAACAACACCTGAGTTCAGACTCCAAACATTCCAGGTGCAGCTCACACTTGCCTTGGTGCTGTCAACATATCCTTGGGGAGCCCCTTTTCCTGCTCCATGAAAGTAACACCCACACACAACCTTCCCAGTTCTGGCTGCTCAGGGTGTGTCATTATTTGGTTATGAAAAGCCTGGTTACCTCAGTTTTGATGTTAAAAGGCAACAAATCAGGCTTTAAGTTGCGAGGCACCCAGAGTCTTGTGATCAAAGAGTTAACTAGGCATAGTTTTATTTTCCCTTGGGTTTGTTCCTTGGGTCATTGAGCTATTTCTGTAGTTTGTACTTTTCCAAGCTCCCGGATATGGCATATATCCACCGGCAATAGGACCAAGAACTCCAAATGTAAGTCCCTAAAAACACCTGAGAACAATCAGATGATCGCAATTTGCTATTGTTACAAATGTGAGCTATCTTCAGCCAGTTGCAATCTAGGCAATTTCTAGAAAAACGAGCTTACCACAGTGCTGATAGTCTTCATTCCTCTCCTGGAAACTTTTCAGTGTTTTATATGTATTCACTTTCTATCTCCCTCTCCCTCCCTCTCTCTTTCTGTCTCCCTCTTTCTATCCCTCTCTCCCTCTCCTTCTCCCTCACACACACATATGCGTATGCATGTACAGCTATACAAAATAATTTTTAAAAGATGACACAATGTAAAAAAGCTTATATTATGTCATCAACTCCTACTTTCCCACCAGTAGCTCAAATTAATTAGATTAATCCTGACTAGAAAAAAAACAGACCAAGAAAAATTATTGCCGTCAAGAAAACAGAAACATACAGCTGGAGCAAAGCATAGACACAGATTGGAAAATTTTTCACCTAGACCTGTACTGGAACACAGAAAACATTTTTTTTTTAAGTCAATTTTCATTCTTCCTTCTAAGTCTTGAGACTTCATTTCATATTTGTTTAGGGGTAATTGGTTTTCACATTTACAAAAGGAACACTATGACCAGCATTGATACTGTATGAGCCTACTGGACTGTTTCTAGCCTTAATTCATGCCTATAAAATACACCTGGGACCCAAGAGAAAGAGTAATTGTGCTGTTCTTCATAACTTTAGCCAGATTGCTATCTGTGTTAGAAAGGTGGGGGCTTTTGTCTGAGGAAAACACATATTGCTTCACTTGTGAGTACCAAAATGTGTGGGTGTTGGAAGGTACCTGAAATGACAGGCTAGGTAGCCAGAGAAATTCTTAAGTTTCTTTTTTACCTGTAAGCTTTTTACTGATATAGAAAAGAGCTTGATTCCTGTTCCCTTTTAGGCAAAAATCAAAGCATTCCACTTAACTTCATTGGATAGTTTATCTGTCTCAATTTTTCTTGCCAGGACTTTCAAAACGTTTACTATCTGAGAGGGAGAAGTGTACAAGGGAGTGAAACAAAGTAGGAAGACAAGGGGTGGGGGTGTAAAAAAAAAAACTTTTAGTGACAAGGAACAGCTCTGTGTAAGTGTTCCTTTTATCGGCACTATTCTCCTTTGAATCAACCACATTTTCAAAGTCAGGTCCAGAATTTTAGCTGTGCAATTCATATGGCCTTTAATTGGATCAGCCTCCCCAGCCTCCCAAGTAACTTTGAAGATTTAGACTTTACTGTTTGCTTTAAGTGTGGAAATATTGATACCTTCAGTCTTTAAAAAAGTCTCGATTATTCAGAACAAGCATTATCAGACTCGACTTTGTGTTCCCTCTTCAGGCTAGATATCCTTTTCAATAACACACATTTTTCCAGTTGCATCTAGTTCCTTAGTTTCATTAATTTGTTAAAAAAAAGCCCTCTAAAAACAGTATCTGAGGAAATGCCGTGTCTTGTTGTTGGTCTTTTATGATTTCTTTGCTTGTTCACCTGATCAAAAGTTGTCTATTAGCATAAAACTTCTCTTTGGTTTTTTGAGGGCTTCTCTACGTGCCACTGTCTAAAACCTTCAGGAAGGCAGATGTGCACTCTGGGATCAGTGCACGCTTCCTCTCTTCCTAATGGCTTCTGTCTTTCCTGGAGAAATGAACACCACAATCCACACATAAGCATCGTGGCCCCCTGTGCCCAAAGGCTGCAGCAATGGTGCCCTGAAGGTAGGTTAATTCTGGCCTTGCGGGGCTGGGCTGGTACAAGAAAGAGAAGCCTGGGCCCAGAATCCACGTTATAACACACCACAAACAGCTGCCAAACCACAGCCTCAACTCATGTCCTAGGAAATATATTATAGTTTTCTGACTGTGCAGAATTGATCAGTAAACTTCAACTCCGAACACTGTCTATGTTGCAGTATGTTGTGTGACATGACTTCAAGTGTGTTTTCGTCACAGCTGGGTTTTGAAAGGGAAAATATAACATAATAGGGAGTTTATCTTTCAAGTGGGTCCTTCCACATTTTTTACCTCTCTCTGAAAGATGATATTTGGTCACTTGTAAAACATCAGCTTTAAGGCATATTATGTTTCTTTGTTGTCTAGAACAGAGCCACTATACGGGGGACTGATTTATCATCATTGTTCCCTGTTTTCAAGTGAAGCAGCATCCAAAACTAAGCACAGATTTAAAGTGTGATAGATATTGCAAGATTATTAAGCTGAGGTTCCTCTATCCCTTTCAGATTAGTGCTTTAGTTCAGTACTGGGGTTCAACAGTTAATTAAGAAATTGAGCTCTTTTCAAGTTTAATGTATTTAAATACTTTCCTGAATTGGAGCCACATTAAAGAATTTTAAATCCATAGATTACAATGAATATTATAGGAATACTGATAAAACTACTATTTATTGACTGCTCCTATAATTATGTCTCTATTCATTTTCTTACCGTCCAGATTATTAACATGGTGTTGAAACCCATTAAAAAATTCACGTCTGATGATGACAGGGTTGCATTTATTCCCTGCTGATGACCAGACTGTCTATAAACACATCTACCTGCTTAGTTGCAGAGCACTATGAGTTCATTCTGTCTCTGCTCTAAGTCAACAAGAGGTAAATCAATATAGAAGCTGTTTTGACACCTCCTCATGAAATTTTCCTGGAGTTAATATATTCTGCCTCTTTGAACAGATATATCCTGACAAGAGTAGACATAGCCTGTATGTATGTGGGTGCTAATCTTGGCAGTAACACTGAATACCCATATGCTGACGAACTCCAGACAGTTCTTCCCTTATACAGAGAATTTATTGAGAATGTTGTGCTTCTTTGAGCACATCAATGGTGCTTTGAACAAATTCTTCTTACCAGTTACCACTTCATTGATAAAATTCTTGAAAAGGAGGAAGAAAAACAAAATGAAAGATTAAATAAATATGAAACCAAATAAAAGCTATCAAATTTTTCCTGGCTGAATAGCCTCTGGCTGGATTTAAAATTCCATTACTGACATTATCTGTTAATCAGTTAATCTTGGATCTCCTGAGGGAGGCTCAAACTCCAAATTCTTTTCTAGATACATTAAAGGAAATCCAAATTAGGCAGTATAAAAGATGTTCTAACAACCACATTAACTAGAGAGCAACAGATCATTTTTTAAATGAAAGCCTAAAAGATGTTTTCAAGATTAGAACTGGAATTCAGATTAGAATTAGTTATGACAAATAAGAATTCTTTCACCACAAATAGTTGAAAGGAATCTGAACGTGATGGTCCATTTACAAGTCATGACTTTAAATCACAATTCTCCTACAGTTCTTGCAGAACACGAAGATAGACATCCCCAAGGAACACCACATCAAAGTGAGCTCCTTGGCTCACAATGGAGGACTGGGATGTTTCTGGGACACTTGTCCAACAATTAACAGGGTTTGAACAGAGAATATGTCATTAGATGTCTCCTCACTGTAGTATCTGTGACAGAGATTTCTTATAGATGGAGGCCTCCATCAGGTATCCACTCTGTAGGTGAGTCATAGCTTAAGAGGAAAGGAATCAGCTTTGGTTCATGCAATCTTTTTAAAACATTTTGTTTAGCTGATTCATAATCAGGTTCCAGAAAAGATGTACCCATTACCATGATTTCACATAGGTAACAATGAAGCACTGACACCAAAACAAGGGTAAGAGTCACTATTTTCTTGCTAGAATCACACCTGTGGTTGAAACCAACATGGACACAGCCATGAGGCAGGGACCATAGAAACAAACTAGGTAAGACACTGATTTGCTTTTCTATAAAAGGCAGAGAGACTTGGCAAATGTTTATGAAAACTGAAGCAAAATGAGCTAAAGAAGAGTCATTAATATAAGCTCTCATACAGGCATTCTGGAGCCCATAGGTTGAGACAAAGAAAGAATATGGTCTTATATATTCAGGACTTGTTTCCTTCCCAAGGACTGCAGTTCTGGTGGTATTTTTTCCCCCAGCTCAGCAGTTTTTAGGAGGCAAGAGCAGAGTTATCAGTCACTGTGCCAGTGCTTGCTTTCCCTTTATGTAAGCTTCCCTTAACATTCAATCTGTCTTCAAGCAGCTGCGAAGGAGGGTGAGTTTCTTGTTCTGCAAACTGTTCAGCAAATAGGGCCTCCCCTGACACCAAAAGACAGTCTTCTAAGTTCTCTGTACATGTCAAAGACTTAAAACAGAGTGACAATAAAAAGAACTTTTACTGAAATTGAAAAACATTAGCTATAAATATGACTTTTAAAAAGCATTTTTCCTAAACCAGTGTTTACATATTTGTATAACAATTGTTTTGGTATTTTTCTTCTATGGCTTAGCTATTTTTAGAAAATAAAATAAAATGTTTTAAGTAGTTGCTAATATCTTATTATATCATTTGAAAAATTAAGTTTTTTTCATAATTATCCCACTAATGACATACCTTTCCATGCACAAACAAAGTAAAAAGCAAGGAAAAATTATACTGAAAAACTACCTCTATTGTGAAAACTTCAAAAATCAAACTTCTCAATGTTGTTGCTTTAAAATACTAGATTATGTTAAACATGGGTTAAAAATGGAAGACTAATATGGAGCCAAATTCAGTGTAGGTTCATGGCAGAAGTAACTGTAAGCCTTGCTGCTGATAAAAGAAAGATAAATGTAGGATTTAGATCTGCATAAAACCAGAAAGAAAGCAGGCAGCTCCTAGCTCTGATAAGAAATAGAACACTAGTGCCAACAGCAATAACAAGGCAACAGGCACTACCAAGACAGCAAGAGATAGGTTGGCAGACAGAAGCAAGAAAGAAATTATACAGACCTTACTATGGTGACAGGACGAGAGTTTGAAGGCTTCCAGCTTTATACAACTGGCAAAGAGCTGCCTCCTCCCTCCTGGAGGAATATCCGACCCACAAGGGGCTATGGGGGCCACACAGGCATGCACTGCTAGCCTCCTTCACTTGGGTTGGCCACCACCGTGCTACTCCACTGTGGCTCCAGGCCTCCTGGAGTGTCGCCTGTGGGCATGCACAGGCATAGAGCCTTCCAGCCTGGAGAAATCAAGGAGAGACAGGCATCCAACATAGCGAGCACTTGCTTCCAGGGCATGGAGGCAAATACCACAAGAAAATATTCAGCTGGTATGAGGGCATCAGGTGGTCTGATCACATATGCCCCTATTGGCTGAGGTTCCCAGCTCTCTAAGATCTCACAATAGAAGCTTTCATCAGGATAGGGCAGGTGACACCTCCTGGAAGAGACGTAAGAGTAGTAAATGACTCTTGGGACAGATAGATGGGCACAGGCTCTGCAGCTGCTGACTTTCCAAAGGACAATTATAGCCCATTGCAGCCAAATGCCTATGGTCTTCTACCTGACAAATGACCTCCATCTGCCCTTTGAAAAGCCAGTACTCCCAGGCATTACATAGGAACACATCTATTAAAAAATTAGTCTAGAGTTTGAAAGAATGCAAAAAGATCTGTAAGTAGAGCTTAAGATTTTGGCTGATCAGGTAGGAAACTTTTTACATGCTATATCTCACTCTGTCCCTGCAAACCATTAACTAAAAATGATACTGTAAATTTGTTTTCTAAATCTTCTCTTTCTTTGTTTCAGACCAGCCTAGGAGACAGAAAAATAACGCTGAGCAATTGAGAAGGTTTTTAACAATGCAGACTTTGCCTCAATTATGAGGTCAATACCAATAGCGCATGTTGGAGATGAGATGAAGTACATGCCATTGTACCTTGTAACAGCAGTAATCTTCAGGTTTTTCCTACTAGAAAAAGCAACGAAACTAGCAGAGGAAGGAGAGATCAGGCTGTCGTATAACGTGAATTAACTGATAGAAAACCAGGTTTGCTTCTCTTTCCTGATAAAACCTTATTTACAGTAGAAGCAGGGAGGTAGTAGAGCGTGCATTCTGTGTCTATAAGCACCTCCGTGTTAGATGTTGAAAAACTTAATTTGTTACATGCAGGTTGAGCCTCTTTCCTCTGGAGTTTTCTGGAATACCAAACTATATAGGAAAAAAGTGGGGAAAGCACTCGTTTCTTCCATTCTGTCTTACAAAGGTATTCACAGACAAAATATTAATGCTTCCCATCATGGATCATATGATGGTGGTCAGCTTTTATAATTATGCAGTACTTTCAACAAGTTACTCTCTGTCTTTCAGAAAAGTCAGTTTAATGAAATAAAGAATTAACTTCCCCACCCCCCCTGGGTAACAAGTAGGTAGGGATAACTAAAGATAAAAAAAGTCTCCTAATTTGACACGGCGCTCCCACTCTTCCCCCAACGGGGTTATATTTGTTTCTCAGATGGAAATCCAGGTAGCTCAGAGCGCAGAAATCCCACACAACTGATCAGCTAATGCTCAAATACATTGTCACATATTTGCCAAGCTTTTAGAGTATGAATGTTCACATAACTTGTTTAAAATGCTTCTGTGCTGTTTGGAGACAGTCAAAAGCCTGGAGATGTTTAGTTTCAGCAGCATCCCTAATGTAAGCTATAGGCTGTAATATTGTCAAGGCTGTAATAAATTTCTGTCCAAGGCTCTTATCAGCAGCTAGACGAAAGGACCTGAATAATTTTGTAACCTCGTCCTGGCTATTCCTTTGGTAGTGCACCATGTTCCTGTAGGACTGGGGGTGCTCGAATAGAAATGCACTACCCAGGGAAGACCCTGTGAAGGAGGTCTTTCATCAGCAGGAGGTGTTAACCTTGGCTATCTCTACACCCAGTATGCAAAAGTCATAGGTTAGCCACCTTTTAAGTCTTACACTATTGCAGATGCCCCATACCCTCCATTAACAGTAATGGGTATAATGTGCAGAAATATCAAATACTAGTGTTTCTGAATTTATGAGACCATTTAAGCAGTTTTACTCTGTCTAGGTGCTTCCTGGAATATGTTGCGAGGGGTGATAAAGGATCCATGACACGACTGAGCTTAAATAATAATGCATATTTTGTGTGTACATTATTTCCTTGTTTCTAAAGTTCACACATAATGAACAGAATTGCTAGTTTTATGTGTATTAAGTCATAGCATAGATTATTTTTTGCTCTTCTGACTCCCGATAAGGATTTTTCTTTTCATTTTTTCCTTCCTGCTGTGCCACTGAGATTACATATTGATTGAAATTCATGACCTGGTAGGATGCAAGAGTGTGCAGGCAGGAGCATTCCTGGAATCCATCCACCATGTGTCCAGGCTCCCCAGGAGAGTCGAGGAAAGCCTCATGCCCCTGAGAGTGGGATGTGGCACCCCGACTTCCTGGCTGTCACCGTACGCTCCAATTGTCACAACAGTTTACGACAGATCACAGGAAGTGGCTTTGACTGGCATATTAAGAAAACTGGTTGACACCAGCACACTCAGCTAGGTAGGCCTAAGCCTGCTAGCTCCCCAGCAGCAACTCCAAGCATAGCTATCCTTTGTTTGGTTAATGAAGGGTATTTATTAGTAACTAAAAGAAAAGCACATGATGGGTCTAGTGCATCCTTTGCAATCCAATTTCATTTTTGCTGAAAGCTAATGAAGAGTAAACAAGAAGCTGAGATAAACTGGACTGATAAGGAACAGTACTTATACATCTCCTCAGCCTCATTTACACAAAGTCCTAGAAATGTGTCTGTAGGCAACCACCAGACTAAGATTTATTTGTTTGCTTAACTTGATTAATAATTTTGCACTTTTGACTTGGTTTGGTGTTTTCTTTACATTTGTCCAGATATTTGAACCAGATAACTAGCAAATGACAGCTTAAAAGGCATTAAGTAGGCAAATATACAAACACACCCTGCCATATCTGCCTTGGGTTTTCACATGAATGACATGTGTCAACCTGATCAAGGCAGAGGGATGCAATGATTTACTCTTTGTGAAATTGTTCTCAGTCATGTTTGTGTGAAAGGTTGTTCAAGTAAATTAGTTTCAGTCAATGGTACTGTGGAAAATATGGGCTAAGTGCTAAACAGACAGGTGGATCCAGTCAGTCTTTTATGTATATTTACCAAATCTCTGGGAAGGGTCAGGGGATCACATTACCCCCTGCAACAGTAAAAGCCACAGAACTTCTGGTGCCTCTGAGAGACCAGTTCTTGAGTCTCTCAAGGGGTGGGGTGGGCTTCTCAACTTGAAATCGCCTCTTGCGAGTGCAGCTTAGGTGGGGAAAGGAAGATGGCAGGATTTAGAACAAAAAAAGTCCTTAGGGCTTTCAGGTTAACTAGTGTAATTTTGAGTGTCTAGGCCCAAAGATTTGTCTGTTTTATTCCAGAAACTACCTTACCCCAAAAATCTTGCCTCTCTTAAAACTATAGTTCTACAATGTTATTCCTCATGCTGTGTGGATGATAGGTTTTACCTGTATAAAGGAAGAGTTCAGCAAAATGGAGCACAGATTTTGGAACCACAGCTTAGGGTTGGTCATGATCAAAGAGCAGATAGGTGTAAACATCACACTGTACCCCCCACATTCCACTTTTAAATATGTATTTTAAGGTGAACTGGTGGAGAAACCTAGAGGATTTGCTAGAGCCCTTGCGGATGGGCACTCTGCTTCTCTGCTTCATGCTCACTCAGTGCCCAAACCAGCCTTCACTTGTGTTCTTTCCACCCACAGAAAAAGTACTAGTCTTGGTGTCAGCAGAGTTTGTATCAAATAATTGAAGTCTCTGGAGACATAAAAATCAATTCTTGGCTCCAAGTCCATATTCTGTATCAGCAGAACTGTGTAACTACAATTTGATTACAGTGGTTCTAGTACAAGTTAGTTAACTACTACTGAAATGAGGGGGTGGAGGGGAAGACAAGCATTTCATCTTTTAAGTCACATTGCACTTTGTTTCTGTCAGTGTTTAGCAGTGCTAAAAAAAAATAAAACAAAGGAGATGCTGTTGTGCCTGGACAAGATGAAGAGGAAAGCTACAAAGCTATATACCACAATGTGCTACAGACCCACATCTTCCTAAAGCCTGCTGGTGTTCATCCAGGGGTTTATATTTTTAAATTTTATTGCATTTATTTATTTATTAATTTTAGTGAAAATGCTTCCCCTGCTAGAATAAAAGGAAAAGAAAACGGATAATAATTGACTTTTTCCAGGGTGAAAATTGTTGATGTTTCAAGCTCTACCTATCAAGTCTTAAAGCCTCCGTGGTTTTATAGAAGTTCCTGTATGTCTTTCTTCTAAGCTCTGTAGAAAATGTTTCTCTGGTTGTCACTGACCTGCCAATACGGCAGGGTCACATTTTTGCATGTGCAAGATTGCAGCTCCCAGTGAAATACAAGCATGGCAAAGGCATTGAGCTGGGGAGGATGAGTAGGTTGTTGTTGCACACAACAGCAACAAGAACACCTTGCAACTTAGATCTCCTAGATAGAGATTAAAAATATTACTCACATCTTTTATATTAAATTCTATGAGAGGCTTACAGCCCTGCAGTTCCCTACACTAGCAGCCCTTCAGAGGGATAAGGGATGCTGCCCCAGATCACTTGCAGGTGGAATGGGAGATAGTAGCAGCCCCAAAAGCTGCCCTACCGAATGCTGAGTGTCCCACTGGACATGTCATATCTGTCTCTGCAAGTAAATAATCATAGTTTCATATAAATGGGGTATTTCTCTTTTGCTGCACACAACCCCATGAAGGATTTGTTAGGGTGGGATAGCAACATTTATATGATCAGCATTTTGTAGTGCCGTGGTTAATGAAATAAATTTGTTGATAATTAGAAATAAATCCAAAGACTTTATTTTAAATTCAGAAGAGTGTAACATACTATGTGGAAGTCCTGAGGAACTCCATCTTCTACACTGATAATTCTATTCTACACATTTTGTGCTTCAGTTGCAAGATAAGGTATTCCAAGATAGTTGCAGGTATCCATTATTTGAATAGAGCTATTATTCTCTAATTCAGCTGAGAAATTAGTTTCTGGAATTAAAATAAGGATAAAATATTCTATATGTAATTACGATATATGCGTCATATACACAGAACATACATAACCTGTCCATTTACATGATCGTTGTAACATTTTTTTTGGACCTGTTTTCATGAGAGAAACATGTTTTCATGTTTTCTTGAGAGAACTGACTGTGGAACACATAAGGCCACCCTATACAGTCATAATATATTCAGAGTATATTCCAATCTTCTTTACTATAACCTATCTAAAAATTATGCAAAGTACAGGACTGGAGCTGAATCCTTACAAGTCCAGGAAAAACTGTCAAAGCATTACTGAGGGATTTGACCAAGCTGTTCCAATTAATATCACACTAAATCCCTATGCAGAGCTTCAAAAATTGACCCCTAGAAGACTAACCTGTTTCCCTACATTCTTTATTATTATTGTTATATCAACAGGATTTGTAAAGCTAGTTAACATTAGTTCATCACTGCCACCACCTGGTAAAACTCCAAAACCTTGCATTAGTGAGCACAGGTGTATCGGAAATGTAGTATAGACGGTAAAGAAGAAAAGGCAAATCTTAACCTAAACCAGTGCTTCAATGTGGAATGGAAATGTGAGGCCTTACAGAATAGCTTCCAGTCCACGTAGAATGAAAAGGTAAGATCAAGCCTCCAGAGGTGCAGGTGAGTTTTGTTGTTTTTTTTATTTTTTTTTTTCCTTAAATTGATTGATTGCTCTGGTTGAGGGTATTTTACAAAGAGGAGACTAAGAGTCGCTAGTTTAGGTAAACCTGTCTAGGAAAGACAGTAATACTATCCTTCAGATCCTGGTTGATCTGCCCAAACTGTTCAATATTGCTTCAAGAGGACTTGCTTTTCACTCTTTGCCGTGTTGACAACCATTTCCCTTCCTAAGCAAAATGCTTGTGACTAAACTAGTGGCTAATGGGTTCTCCCTTATTTCCACAACCATCCTTTTCCATCTCTTCCTGATATCCAGATAAATGAGTTCAGGCCATTTATCTGCCAGGGACATTTCATGCTCCTCCTAAATCTTTAATCCTGCTTTATATCATTCACGTAATGATTCGGTCCTTACTGCAGCTGGATATCTGATATCTGTCTGTTAATCAACAACTGCCAGAAAGTCTTGCACTCCAGGTGATACTGTGAGGTACCTACAAGAGTGCAGGAGCTGTTGGGTAGCACAATCACACACAGGAGGGTATTTCAACATCTCAGCATTTACACCTTCCATAAAAGTTGCCACGTTCTTTAGATATGTGTTATTTTCACGTAATTTTAAGCGGGGAATTTCTGAGACAAGTGGGAGGAACCTGTATTGATGATGACTGGGTACTGGATGTTAGCTTTTGGGATGAGTTCCCTGAAAGAGGAGAAATATTGTTGCTGCAGGACATTTTTGCTTTTCAAGGACTTACAAATTTCATGCAATTTTAACAATTGTCATTAAAAACATACCACGCTTTTAGGTCACTAGTTCCTTCTCTGGTGGGAAACTATAATGCAAGGTTTCCTGTAAGCTGCTGATCAGAATAAAAAGTCAATATAAATGTAATAAATTAGGAAAATTAATCTGGACAGTGGGAAGGTGGTTAAAGTCATTATTCTGTTGATGGTTTTATTTCCACCTCTGTTTTAGCTTGGCACCTTTTATATAACTTATCACAACTGTCTTTGTGCCAGGAGGAGTGAAGCTTCCATTCCAAGCTTCTGCTACTTTAGATAAGCCTGCAATAATTATTTCTAAGTGAAACAATATTAACCCTCACAATGGAGCTTGAGTACATAACTGTGTTCCAATTTGGATACCATTTATCTTGGGATACAAAGACTCTGATTCCCCATAGTACTAAACTGTGTTCTTACGGACTCAGAGTCATACTGGCAAACCAAATATCTTAAAATCAGTATTATAAATCTATCATCATTGTTTTATTGTCACTCTATGTTCCTGTAAATCCACAGCAAGAATTATTCTTTGGAAACAAAGTGTAGATGAAGCCTGTCTCCCCATTAATTTACAAACTGGAGGCGCAGTTTTCTGTTCCCATTACATTCAGAGATGCACTGCTGTGAGTCAGGATTGCTTGTGTGCCTGTTTTGGTATGTACAGCCCAAATCTTAAGTAAAACACAACAGAGGATCAGACAAAGAAAATAACGGGTAAAAATGGAAGGGGTAAAAGGGGCTGAAGGGAAGGCAACAGAAGAGAGGCGTAAGAAGGAAAGGGGAGGGTACTAAAAGATCTCTTGAAGCCCTTTTATTCTGTTTCCTCTGATTTTGTAACAGATAACATAGGGTCTTGTTTTAGCAAACCCCATTTCATACTACATATTTCCCTTGCCTGTAATTTGAGACTGTTAATGAAACTTCTACTGGTGGAAAAAGTACTGCACAGCAGAAATAGGGGAATACAAAATGTGATCTCTACTTTCAGGCCAACACAGTGGAATGGATTTATACCTAAGTAATACAGAAATTGTCATTTAAAAGTATCATTAACTGAATCCCCATGAAATTATTAAAAACAAGCAAAATGAAACAAAAATGACAGACAACTCTGAAGAAAAATAAATAAATGTAGTTTCTCTTCTTTAAAGTGCTATGCATCAGTTACATATGTCAGCAGACAGTGTGAAATATTTGTCTTAATCTGTAGAAGAGTGGTGTCTGTGGAAGACATGTCATGGTACACCTATCTTCATATTCTCTAATCTATTAGCAAGTGCAGCTCTTCTGGCTGATAAGAAGAAGCATTTCTGCTGCCTCCTCCCCCTGAGTAATCTGGTAAAACCACAGTGACAAGTAAAAGCATACCCTCACGTATTACCACAAAAAGTTTTAGACAGCCAATAATCCTGATCTGAGCATACCCACCTGTAGGAAGCCAGATAGCTGTTGAAAGTGTGTTTGAATACACAATGTAGACATGCCTGCCTAATCCTTCACACTCATGCACAGGTCATATTATAGTGCTCCAGCGAAAGCTAGCGTGCCCCTCTTCCCAGTTATCCACGGGTGTGCAATTACAAGTGAGGTAGGCAGACAGATGTTGAGCAAGCACTGAGACGTCACCATTCATCATCGGCTAACAGATACTGAACTTGGCTAACTACCCCGGCTTAGTCAGATAGTTTGGCACACTATCTCTCAGCACTAGGTTTTTCACTCAGGATCTTAAATTGTACTAAAAGTTCACTCCGTAAATCATGCAAAACTGGGGGATAGGATTGGCTTTGTTTTTTGCTGTCAAGCAAAGTTATTAGAAATTCAGACCTTTTACAAGTGATTTTGCTTCTCTGTTTAGGTCTCATCTTTCATCTCAAAACAGCATCATTGCCTATTTAAAAGAGAAAAGGGCATTTGGCCAGCTATTAGTTTCAATTCCTTTCCCCCATTCTGCATATGCTCAGTCTTGAATATGAAGCATAAAAGGGAAAACCAAAGCCCTAATAGATGGGACCATAAGGAGCTTCATATGCCATCTCTGAGTAAAAGAGATCAAACAAAGACTTTTGGGAGCTCAGAAACATGTCATCATATGTGGTATTTCTCTTGTCAGCAGCAAAGCTGTCTCTAATGCACAGCACACTTAGCAAATCAAGAATGCTTCAGGCCAAATTTGGGTAAAAGCTAAAGCTTTGCCTCCCACAGGTTTTATCTGCAGCTGCTGAAGCAAACATTTCTACCTCCCCTCCCTCACTGAATGGGAGATTGTGTTTCAGACCATTGTTTTCTGTAGACACTTATTAACCCTGTTGAATTTAGAGCAGGGGATTACACTCAATATCTATTGATTAGCAGTCAGTGCTGCAGTAATCCTTAGGCCTTGATCAATTCGGGCTGTTGACTAGGACTTGGTACACAGCAGTGCCCTTTTCAGCAGTCATTGATATGCATGCAAGGATGTGGGAGAGGCAGGAGGGAAGGTTAGCGTGAAGTCAAGTGTTTATACATTACAGGAAATTCCTGGTGAGGTGATGGCAGCTTTTATCATAGCCTGACAGAGTCCAGAGTTTAAATCATGCAAGCGTACATCAAATCAAAACACTTCTTGAGACAACGTCGGAAAACAGAATCCATTATTCAGTGACTGCAAATAATATGAGCTTTGCCTAGGTAGAAAAAGAATCAGCAAATTCTTCCAAGCTCATCTCCACCAACTAATGGTAATATGATAAAACTTTATGGATCATTTGTTTTCTCTCCTTGCTCATCCTTTCTACACAGAAATGAATGTGATTTGACACAGCACTTCTTTCCAATAAGGAACTGCGTTGTCCAAAATGTGTCCCTTGCGCTGCAGCCAAACCCCAGAGACACCTGTTTATCCAGAGTACTGCTCATTTGTGGATTTTGTTGGGTTTTTTTTAGTTTGACGTACTGTTCATTTTGTCCTCCTGCTAGCTTTCACTCAATAGTGACTTCAATCTTCGATTTAAAAGTAGGGATGGACTACTCTGTGAAGACCTTAGTGTATCCTTTTTCTATCTCCCCATCACATCTCTGCTCCAGCTCAGATGCCTACATGGCAGCCACCAAATCATAACTTACACAAAATAAATAAGAAACTGCAGTGTATGTTTAATTTAATATTCCAGTCTGAAAACAATGGCAATTCAGAACTGCTGATTCGGAAGCTGTCTTTTTGGTATGTAAGCACAGACCTCCCAGAGAGGTATAGGGCAGATAGCTGAGGATAAGATTAACTTTAGCTAATTCATTTAGCAAGTTTAGACCCTTCATGAATCAAAACAAAATATCCAAATAAAATAGCAGAATGTGTAACATTCTGGATTTTGATCCTTGCATTTTTAAGGAAAATGGATTTAAGGAACTCGCTTCTAGAATAGCCTAAAACACTGGAGGCATGTAGGCTTGTTTATTAGTAATATACAATTGTGTTGTATGTTTCTTGATGGGTTTCATAGAGTGAGTCCAGTGGATGGGTGTGGTAAAATGCCAAAGAATATGAATATGGTCTTTGATTATGCAATTTATTCCCTGCTGATTGTATGTGACTGGAACAATCTATCTGCTGGGACACTATAATTCTTTTTCATATTGAAATAGAGTACTGCTACAATGCTTAAACAAGAGTCATTTGAACTTAATTTTTCTGCTATTGATCCCTCTCTCTATGCTTCACCCTGTGTGTGATGAGAACCCTACTATAAGCACCACACAGAAAGGAAACAGTCCAGTGAAAAAAAAATGTTCAATCACTCTCACAGTAAAAACTGTTTTCTTGTGTTCAGATGGAATATGTTGTATTCTAATTTGTGCCCATTGCCTCTTGTCCTGCCAGTGGGTTCTACTGAGAAAGGTCCCTCACCTTCATTCTCTCCCATAAGGTATATACATACATCAGTAAACTCCTCCCTGAGCCTTCTCATCTCCAGGATGAACAGTCTCAACTCTCAACCTATCTTCCTATGAACAACGTTCCAGTCCCTTCATGATCTCTATGTCCCTTCATTGGGCTTACTTCAGTACGTCCAGAACTGGACACATCACTCCAGATCCCTCTCAGTAGTGCTGAGTAGAGAAGGATTACCTCCCTTGACCTGCTGGCAATGCTCTGGTTAATGCAGCCAAAGATATTGTAAACCTCCCCTGCTGTGAGGGTACCTTGCTAGCTCATGGTCAGCATGGACACCAATGTAATTCTCTGCAGAATTTTCCATCTGGTAGCTCCTCAGTGTTTAAGAGTACATAGATTATTCTTCCAGGCACAGGACTTTGCACATCCACCTATTGAACTTCATCAGATTTCTCTAAGCCCTGTTGCCCAGCTTGTCAAAGTCCTTCTGAATGGCAACATAACCTTCTGGTGGACTGGTCACTCCTCTCAGTTTTGTCTCATCTATGAACTTATTGATGGTGAAATACGTCCCAGCATCCACATCACTAATGAAGAAGTTAAACAAGAGTGGCCCCAAAATTTGACTTCTGGTCACCACTTCTGACTTGCCTCCAGCTAGACTGCCACAGATCACAGCCCTCTGGGCCTGACTGCTCAGCCAGTTTGCAATTCACCTCATTGACTACCTACCTAACTTTTACTTTGTCTATCAGGATTTTATGGAGACAGTGTCAGTAGTCTTGTTATTGTCAAGGCAAACAGCATTCACTGCTCCCCCACCATCCACCAATCCAGCCACTTCATTGCAGAAGGTCATTGTGTTGGTAAAGCATGATTTTCCCTTGGTAAAGTAGGCCTGGACATAACAACGTGACTGACTGACAAACATTAAAACTCTGAGTATAATTTAACCTGTCTTTGCTACCTGCTAGTCAGAGATAATACTTCAAAATCCATATGACTAATAGTAAGAGAATATGCTAACTGACAAGATGAATAATGACACCCAAATACTTATGAACAGCTTATATGTGCATATATATATTTTTTTAATGCGTATATTTGCTGCAGCTAAATGTGATTATGTTAATAGTCTAGGAGTCATAGCCTGTTAAGTTTCATGTACAATCCAAGACCAATGTAGGTTTTCTGGGAGGTAGTCCATGCTTTACTGAAACCTTCATTGACAGCAGGTGGGTTTAGGGTCTTCATGTAATACACAGGGGAAAAAAATAAACACTCTGTTCCATTCTTTTTGAGATGCAGCAGCAAGACCTGAACACCACGTTTTTGTATATCAGCAAAACAGTGCCTCCTGCCTTGTTCTCAATACCTGACGTGAGGATGCCCAGCACTTTCCTAGCTTTTTTTTCACTGTAGCTGCACACTTAGCTGCCAATTTCAGGGAAATATCAGTGACTCTAAGATCTCCTTGCAGACTTGAAATTACTAGTCTGAGTTCTGAGCAGAAAGTCAGATTGATAAACCAGGTATGATTTAAAGAAAAAGCCTTCATTAGAAGCAAAACAGAACAAATCAAAACAAGACAAAATACGACAAGACAATTTGTACTGTCCTGAGCGTCAGGAGCCCACTTATCTCCTCACTGCAGCCCTGTAGCTCTCCCCCATTCTCATGTTCATCCTGCTTAGTCAAAGTGGAGATCTAAACCATGGTCCATACCTCCTTCAGACACCCAGTTTCCTCAGTTCCTTACTTCTCATCCATCTACCATACGTCCCACTTCCCAACAGGAAGCCCTGATACTAGGACAACGTGACTAATCCATCCTCCAGTTGTCCCACTCTTCTGTCCCAACCCCAGACACACACACAATGCCTCCTCACTGCTAAGCAGCATACAGCAAAACGTTGTAGGAGCCGTTGGCTGCTGCCTTACACAAAAAGATCTTAGTACAAACCAGCTGCTCTATGATGATTATGCCTTATATGAAAGATCATTCAAGATTGCTTTAACCTATTCCAGAAGAAAGGTGAACAGCCTCTGATGTGTTCCAGAAGGGCAAGCCAATGATCACTGTGTCTGCTTGTGCCTGCCTTTCCTAATAAAGTAGAGGTAATGTTCAGAAATGAGTTGAAACATCAAACTCATACCAGGTAGCTCACCATAGCGTGGCCACAATCCTGTGTGTGTGGCAGACTCTGTTGGGTCTTTTTGATGTCTATTTTTATTATGTTCCTATAAAGACTTTGGCTGGGTGATGAAGCCATTCTTGTCTTGTCCCTGTTGCACACCCTGGAATGGGGGAAGCCATCCTGAAAGAGTGGAATATTGTGCCTTCCCTGGTGAAAATTCAACATGCATGACAGGAAGTGTTTTCCACTTTGAAGTAAACTTGAAAGGGAGGTGGTGGCAATCAGGATGCCAACAGTACTGCTGTTAGGATGATGAAGTGAGGAAACAAAGTTCTGCATCATTTCCAAATTGTCTAATTAGGCAGTGATAGACTCCTGTTAAATCAACCAGGGCAAAGTATTATAACTAACAGAATATCATAGGACTGGATTGCAACCTGATGTTTGAGACTTTATGATGATTCTTCATAAGATGACTTCTTTTTGTAATACATTTTCCATTCTTTTAGTGAAATAAACAGATACTGTGAATTAGATCCAGACTTTTATTTCTCAAAGAAGAAGATTTGCCTATTTACAAAGACGTTCTGTTTGATTCTTTTTTTCTTTTTTTTTTTTTTTTCCTAAAAGTAGCATCATCCTGTTTTGGTGTTGGTTGCCTTACTCCTCCTTTCTCATAAGCTTTTGTGAGAAGAGAGATAGTCTTGATCTTCTAGCAGTAACTGTACATGCTTCTGAGGTAGGGCCACAGAAGCTCTGACTTGTATGTTGCTCCTACGTGGCAACTCAGCTGCTCAGATGCTCACAATATCTGCGTGGTGTAACACCTAACATAATTTTGGACTTAATAATAAGATTCATCACCACTTCAGACTGGCATTCATTATTGTGAGATAAAAAATGTTATAGATCATGTCTGATTTATATCTCTCTCTGGGATATTCAGAATAGCTTTTGGCATTTCTGGCAGTTCCGTTTGTGTGTATTTCCTAACTCTTTTGCATACATTCATCCTTCAGTAATGATTGGTGATTATCACTAGGTAATTAAGCATTAGAAATCCCAATAACAGGACATTATTGAAATGAAGTTTCTCAGAGAACTGGGAAATAAAATTAGAAATGTCATATATATATTTTAAAGAATAAATTTTCCTGTCTCAGAATATGTTCCCCTTTAGCTATTCAAGATGAAGAGGGAAAAGCTAAGTGAGAAGGATTATTCTACATTTCCTAGCTGAAGAATTCCCCTGCTATTTGTCATTGGCTGCTTCAAGGGACCATAGGCCTGGTCCAGAATGTAGTTCCTATGCATAGAGCAACTACCAGTTAAAAGACAGATCTTAAAATGCAGTCAGATCTCAAACTTACAGCAGCAATATTTATTTTAATACTGATAAATCTAACAGTATGTTAGGTGCAATTTATTGATGTATCTTATATCACCATAGGGAAAAATCTCATCTGAAGAGTAGAAAGATGGAAATATAGACTTTAACTGTGCCAAAATGTCTAAAATGCAGTTTATAGAATCTTATTCTTTATTTCCCTCCATTGAAATTTCAGAGTTTGCAGTCAGTCATCGATTCCTTATATGGACAAGCAAATTACCCCCTTTTTCTACTTTTCCTTACAAAATTAATAAATTCATATGTATGTCAGTTTGTACACCCCTAAGACTGCACCTGTTTCATGCCACATGGTAAGTACCACTGTGTGGAAAAGCGACACCCAACAGCCAAAGAGCACGTGTCCTTTAAAACTACTATACTAGAAAAATCTTGCAGAAGAAGTGAATTATTTTCATTCAAGTGAAACAAAATAATTTTGGTTTGCAGTAATAACACTGTTCAGGAATTGCAAAGATATCTACGTGTGGGCAAGTTTAAACTGCTCCCAGACAGTGGAAGTAGAAGATGGTCAGCTGCATGAAATAGCACAATCTTGTTAACCCACAATAAATAAATAAATTATAAAGTCTGTATTTAGAATAGAATAGAAAACAGCCAAACAGAACAGAAATATTTCTGTTTAAATGGACCTACTATGATCTTCTAGTCCAACTGCCTGACCAGTTCAGGTCTGATCAAAAGCTAAAGCATGTTGTTAAGGACATTTTCCAAACGCCTCTTCAACACTGAGAAACTTGGGGTTTTAATCATATCCCTAGGAAGCCTGTTCCAGTGTTTGACCACCCTCTTGGTAAAGAAATGATGCCTAAACCTCCTCTGATGCAGCTTTGAACCATCCCCATGTATCTTAACACTGAATAGCCGGGAGAAGAGCTCAGCACCTCTGTCCCCACATTCCCTGCTTAGGAAGCTGTAGAGAAAAATGAGGTCACCCCTCAGCCTCCTTTTCTCCAAACCAGGCAAAGCCAAAGTCCATAGCTGGTCCTCACAGGACATGCCTTCCCTCTCTTTCCCAGCTTTATGGCCCTCTTCTGAACTCATTCAAGGACCTTCACATCCTTCTTACATTGTGAGATACAGAAATGCACTCAGTACTCAAGGTGAGGCCACACCAACACCGAATACAGCAGGGTAATCATCTCTTTGGACAGGCTGGTTATGCTGTGTTTTATGCACTCCAAGATGCCGTTTCCTTCTAGGCTGCCAGGACAGTGCTGACTCCTATTTGCCTGCTGACAACCAACACGCTCAGATCCCTATGTGCAGGGCTACTGTCCAGTCACTCTCCTGCCTCTAAAGAAGTAGGCCAAACTCTGGCTGCTCAGGGTTTTTCCTGTTGTCTCTTATTCACTAGATGGGAGATTTTCTGGGTTTAGATTTGGTTTTTGCACATCTCTTCCATGTTTTTTGTTTTGTTTGTTTTTTTCACCTGTATACAGTGGGAATAAAGAGGGGAAAATATCTATTTAGACTAGTGTAAATGTAGGGAAGTAACGTGAAACAAAATGGGTCCTTCCTAGGTGTTTAGATCAAACAGAATCATGGAATCATAGAATCATTTAGGTTGGAAAAGACCTTTAAGATCATCAAGTCCAGCCCTTAACCTAACACTGCAAAGTTCAACACTAAGCCATATCCCTAAACACCACATCTACAAGTCTTTTAAATACTTCCAGGCATGCTAACTCAACCACTTCCCTGAGCACCATGTTCTAATTCTTAACAACCCTTTCTATGAGGAAAATTTTCCTAATATCAAGTCTAAATCTTCCCTTGTACAACTTTAGGTGATTTTCTCTTGTTCTATCACTACTTACTTCAGAGAAGAGATCAACACCCACCTCATCACAGCCTCCTTCAGACTGTTATAAAGAGTGAGAAAGTCTCCCCTCAGCCTCCTCTTCTCCAAACTAAACCAGTCCAGTTCTCTCAGCTGCTTCATGGAAGACTTATGCTCCAGACCCTTCACCAGCTTCGTTGCCACTCTGCACACACTCCAGCAGTTCAAAGTCTTTCTTGTAGTGAGGGGTCAAAACTGAACACAATATGTGAGGTGTGTCCTCACTAGTGCTGAGTACAGGGGGATAATCACTTTCCTAGTCCTGCTGACCACATAATTTTTGGTACAAGTCAGGATGCCATTAGCCTTCTTGGCTATCTGAATGCACTGCACAGTCCCAGAAAGAAATTTTTTCTTGTGAGTGTGAGTCTCAGCTAAGAGCAGCCTTGGGAAGAAGTAGAGATGGAGCTGGGACAGAAGATTAGTGCGGAGTAGGGTTTGTTCTTCCAGCTGCTGCTGGGGACCTTAGTAAGGAATTACTGGTTTAGGAAGTTCCATTCTTTCTTCCTTTTTTTAAGCCTGACTTTGCATATCCTATCTCAGACCACAATTGCAGTGGCTGGCAGGGGTTTAGGCATCTGATAGTAAATAGTACTTTAGACTCTTATGCTATAGACTCTTTAAGCCTGAATTATACTGCTAGGCTGGTCACACCGGGAGCCAGAATAAGACTGTAATAGGTAGTTTATGATACAGGAACACTTCCCTGTTGATAATAAGTATATCTGTGTCTCTAAGGTGCCTAGGTGTGCATATCTAGTTATCTTAACTTTTCATTTCCATGCTTTTGCTTTTTTGTGCTTTACATGTCCTTAATTATTATGCCAAATTTGTGTTCATGAAAGTGAGAATTGTGCACACAGTTACCAGTATTCATGAAGGGAACAGATAGCTTAGAGTATATATTAGCAGTACTAGTTTAAATCCAGCCAGCTGAATATAGATTGAAAGCTATTTACATCTAATGCATTTTTAATGATTCCTGTATCAGTTTGATAATGATATCTGTTAATGAGCTGACTGAATATAAATCTAGTTCCTATCACATAAATTTTTTACCCTGCTATACACTAATTGGCAAAGGTAACAAGT
Source organism: Neomorphus geoffroyi (assembly GCA_033558235.1). Classification (NCBI taxonomy): domain Eukaryota; kingdom Metazoa; phylum Chordata; class Aves; order Cuculiformes; family Neomorphidae; genus Neomorphus; species Neomorphus geoffroyi. The sequence goes on from JAUMJM010000035.1 coordinate 2,024,557, forward strand.
TGTTCTAAGAACCTTAACTGAATTTTGATTTTTCTGAGGTTAAAAACCCTAGAATAATCATGATGAATAAGGAGACTGAATAAAATGTACCAGGTAGCAGTTGTGGAGGGGTTTTCTTCTAGCAAAGCTTTTGATACTGTCTCTCACAGTAATCCTGCCAGACAAAACGTCCAGCATAGAATTAGACATGTACACAATATAATGGGTGGACAACTGACTGAAGGGTCAGGCTCAAAGTGTTGTAATAAATAGGGTAACATCTGACTGGTGGCCAGTCACATGTGGTATTTCCAGGGCTCTGTTTAAGGGCCAGATATTTTCAATGGTTTTATCAATGACCTGGACACAGGAGTTATTTTGCACACTAAGAAAATCTGCTGACAATACTAGATTAGGAAGAGCTGTTGATTCTCTCAGGGGTAGTGAGGCTTCTTAGAGAGATCTTGACAGATAAGAGCATAGGGTAATCACCGACTATATAAAATTTAACAAGAATTGATGTAAGATTCTGCATCTGGAATGGTGCAATTCTAGATGTACATACAGATTCAGGGGCAAGAGGCTAGAGCGCAGGCCTGAAGAAAGGGATATGGTGTCGTGGGTTGACAGTAAATTCAACATGAGCCAATGACGTGCCCTGGCAGCCAAAAGAGCTGACAGTATCCTGGGGTGCATTAAGTACAGTATAGGTCACTGGTCAAAAGAAGTGATTGTCCCACTATATTCAGCACTGATGTAGCCTTACCTTGAGTGCTGTGTGCAGTTTTGAATTACACAATATAAAAACATTAGAATATCTGCAGGGAAGCAACAAAGATGATGAGAGGACAAAGGTGATGAAAGGACTATAAGGCATGACTTACGAAAAGCAACTGAGAATACTAAGTTTGTTCAGCTTAGAGAAGGTGAGACTGAGGAATGACCTTATTGTCACTTACCGCGTCCTTATGAGAGGGAGACTGGTGATGTCTTCTCACAGGTGAACAGTGATAGGACACAAGAGGTGGTCTAAACCTACATCAGGTGAAGTTCAGATTGGATATTAGGAAAATGATCTTCACTGAGACAATGATCAAACACTGGAATAAGCTCTCTAGGGAAATAGTCATGGCCCAATCCTGTTGATGACCTTAAAGCATCTGGACAACACCTTTAGATATGTGATTCAACTTTTAAAGGTTGTCCTGTGTGGAGTCATGAATTTGGCTCAATGATTTTTGTGGGTTCCTTCCAACTCAGGATATTCTTTTACTTCTAGTTTTGTTAGGGCTTTTAAGCCACATACCATATTCATAAGCTTTTCTCTGCAGCATGTACCTCAAAGACAACGAAAAATCAAATTAGCATTAAGAATGATAAATGAATGACAGCAGCTGAAAAGATAAGTGGAAATAAAACTTTGAACTTACTTCCAGGTAAGTCCAACACTGTAAATTGAAAGGTCCTGTTCATCTCCCATTTAAGCTGTGGTGTGTTCTTCACCCCTGCAAGTCCCCAAGAGCTGGTACACGGCTTTCCAGTGATACCAGAACATCAGTGTGCTCTCCCAGGCAAGCAACAGCGCTGCCAGGGCATTGCTGCTAGGGTGCACAGACAACAACACAGAAGGTATTTGTAACCTCATCTTCTTAAAAAAAAGTAATTTTTGGAAAGAACTAGAGTGGAGGAAAGAACTACTTTTAAATCTTCCTACTTCATTTATGCCAAAATACAATTTTCAGTTCCCTGAAAGAAGAAAAAGGATCTGCCAAGTCACTCAGGTGAGGCGACGTATGCAAGCACTAAATGCACAAAGCCCGGCCTTGGCATCTGGATGTTTTACCAATACTCTGAACTGAATGCAGAAGGCCACAAACACTGCTATAGGCGTTCCCCTGCTTCTGGATGATTGAATGAAGGAGAACTCATATCACTTTACCTTTAAATATATTATGTATCTTAATACTTCCATTAATGCCCAGGTTTTTCCCCACTGACTTTACACAGAGCTGTTCAAGAGCTGCTGATAAGTCTTGTTGCTAGTTACAACCATAAAGAAAGAAATGCATTTGTATTTCTCAACAACACTGTGAGGAAGAAGATTTTTTTAAAAATATACTAAACATTTCTATTCATCTGTAAAGATAGCATAGGAATGATCTTAGCTTTCAGGAACACTCATCTTTACAAGAAATCGTATTTTTCCTTTTTATTTTCATGATAATTACACATTTACCTTACTATTGTTACATTTATTTCTCAACATACTCATGTACTGAATGAATTTCACAATTTCACAAGTCTTACATCTCTGCAAATATACATAAAATAGGAAATATTTTGGACACACATTGTGTTTTTCTTCTTTTCCTCAAACTTTAACAGCAGTGTCTCTCAATTTTTTAATTTTCTAATCAAACTTCTTACTTCCTAAAGTTTTAAATATAATTTCTGCAGTTTATTTGTTCCTTGAGATATTTTGTGTATCTCTACTCAAAATGCATCATTTTGGCTTTTATATGATTTTAACTTCTTGTCAAAAGTTTTAAGAAATACAAATTCACAATCATTTTGTCATAATTCCAGATAAAAGCTCTGGAAAAAAAAGAATGTCAATCTTTTTAGTATATTTACATCCATATAATATTAAATATTAAAGTGAATATGGACCTTTTCCAACTGCAATATGTATTTTTATCCACTCCATCCACATCTCTTAAAATCACTATTTTCTTGAAAATTCTTCTTCACTGAGCAACGTTTGCTTACTGATAAAGTTGACTGGTACAAGTATCAGTTTGTTCTGAATTTTGATATTGATACCTTATTAAAAAAATTATATAAACCAAAATGACGTTGAGGATTGATTAAGCAAAATGCCTTGTTTTTATAGAACTGCCCTTTGCAAACTTTCATTTTGGAATGCAAAGCCTATCACTTTAATTATATGTCTATTATCAGGGGATATGAAAGTGTGTATTAAATTAATGAAATGGATTACCTCAGTTACACACTGCTTATTAACAGGAAGAGCTCCCAGTTTTCATGTTATGTACACCAGTAACTTTAATTGCATTAGGCTGAGCTAGGAGAGCTATTTTAGGAGATATTTCAGCAGCACAATGATTTCTGCTGGCTTTTTGCCTGCTATAGTTCAATTTCTGAGGGTTCCCTCATAAATGCTAACTTATTATTTCTGTCAGTCATGCTTTAGCAAACACAGCCTCATTAAAACTACCCTAAAGTGGCTTTCAGTTTTGAAAACTCTCCCTTGATGTCTCCATGAGACAACTGGTGCTGGAGGGCTATTTCTTGCATTTGGGTTAAGAGATAAGAGCGTTAGAGAGTAGGAATTTACAAAAGACCAGTTTTGGGGCCAACAGCAGTAAAAATGATGGACTGTGATGAGCTCGGGCTATGTAGGATATGATACAAAACTGCCTATGATATTAAAAGTACGAAGCAAATTAGCTTTTAAATTATGGTTTGCAAGCACTGATACACAAGTGTAAAATCAATTAGCTGTCAGCTATTGGTTAATAGTGACTCAGTGACCTGCCTGCTCCTGCTGGGAGTAGTGAACAGGGGTTTATAATAGGGAAGGCATAGTGTTTCTTCTCTGCTAATAATGTATTACATGCTAAAATCACTTTATCAGAAGCTCCTAGAAAGAGAATGTAATCTTACTGAAATAGATACATGTTGCTGAGATCCCCCACTATTATACACAAGCTTCATATGCTGTGCTAGCATGAGGGGGACGACTAAAACAGTTTCTCAGAGGAGAGTGAGGCAGATTCACCCCTCATGTAACTTTAGGGAACATATTTGTCTCTAGTGTATATCTGCCTGCATGCGTGGAAAATATTCCAATGACACTACTGATATGCTGCATTACAGCATTTCCCTTTGAATCAGAGATAGGTGCAGCAAAGTTCTCCACAGGTCAGGGCTGGAGGGAAAAACATGAACAGGGTAATTGAGGAGGCCCATTGGGACTGAACATGAGTCATTATATTTTCTTATCCCAAAGGACTTCAGGAAACATGCAAGGATTTAAAATATAGGGAGAGAAAGCAGTCTCAAGCTGAAATCCTGCAGCAAACCAAGAGTGTTTTCATACAATTGCATCAGCAAGTGGAGATCTCAGTAAGTGATAAGACAAGTTTGTTGTCTCAATAAGACTTGCATTTATACCCAATGCAACAGCGTGAGCTTCATCCTCAGACTGATAATGTCCCTAGGCTTGAACACACAGAAGAAAGAAAGGATTAAAATGTGATGTAGCTTGATAAATGTATAAGTTAGTCTGGACAAACTGCTAGAATTATACTCCAAATTGGACAGGATGTAAGAACTAAATTGCCTATTTACTGTTAATTTTTATTTGTCTGGTTGCTTATACAGCTTCATTGTCATAGCATTTCAGTAAGTCAAAATAATTAGTTTAGCCTCACAACTTTGTTAATTAAGTCATGTACAAATGGGGATCTTGAACTTGAAACTCAGTGCCACAAAACACATAAGATGTCTACTGTGAGATATGGAGAGGATTAAAGTGCTGAAGTTGGAAACTGCGGAAATGCCAACTCATCAGTAACTTAAGGCTCCAAATAAATTAGATTTTTTATTTCTTTTATTAAAATTCTTTAAGCAAAAGAGAAGAGTCCTGTTATCAACTACATAATTGCCCTTCTGGGAGTACTGAAAACCTAAAATAAGTATCTATATATTTATATGTAACAGAGAGAAAGGTATCTATATGCATGTATGAATAGATAGGTTTAAAGCAAAAGTACAATTCATGTTTTCTGCAGCAAATAACACAGAATGAGAGAAAAAGAAAATCCACAGCAGTACCTATTGCTGTAACCCTCCCTTTCTTCATATCATCTACACAGCCTTTGTTATGAATGTGGCTGGGTGAGATCTAAGTGCAGGGGACAGGTGCTGATCCACTTAGGAGGATAGTGTGATTTAAGCAGCGAGATAAAAGAAAGTATATCTGGCATTGCTGAGCATGCATGGATAATGGATGGTGTTAGATGTGCATAGCTGGTCTGCTGAAGAGGAATGACTGAACCAGGGAGGAGGATAAGAGGACACAGAGGCGGTGCCTCAACAAATGGTGGGAGAGCTCTGCCTAAAGATGTGTGAAAGAAGATAAATGAGCACAAGTAGACAGACAAAGAAAGGTGTGAACAAACTGAACGAGGGAAAGGGAGAATGATGAGTGGACTGAGGTGTCAGCAAAGTTGAATGTCCTAGTATTGTACCGCTGCGTGAGGTGACAAAACTTAGTGGAACCTGTCTAGAATATGAGAATCTCAGCAAGTGCCAGTCACAATCAGGATATTAGGATTCAAGGAAACTGTGGATAAAAGTTGTTTCCAAGATAATCTTGCACTGAGGACATTTATTAGCAATGCTTGCCACCAGTGCTAAACTGAGGCTACAAAGGCTTCTTGACATGTTTTGGCAGATAATCAAAGGATTCTTTCCAGTCTTCCCCTTTTTATTCTTTTTTATTCCCTAAAGGAATTTAGAGTCCATCTTTTTGGAAACAAGAGTCTTGCCATGACAATATTTTGGGATCCTCAAGGTTCAGGTTTTCTTTCTTGTTTTCCTGTCTCCCTTTCTAGCAATTTCTAGTGACATTTAAAATAAATCAGAAGATGACTGTTGAACAATGCTTCCAGGGATCAGAGGTGTTACCATTGTCAGATATGACAATGTGCAGACACATCAGGCTTCTTCAGAAAGGGAGTTCTTCAATGTAAAAAATGATGAGTGTGTTTTTAGGTGCCAAATTTGGCAGCATTGCAGCAATGTTAACACTTTTTCTTCAGGCTTGCAACATTTGACAGACATCACATGCCTCCTCTGAGTTTTATCAGAACTTTTGATAGGGCTTGTGTTTGAATTCTTAAGCTTAAGGCAAGGTACGTACAAGTATTTCTGTCCAAAGGTAGAACTTACTTACTAATAACCACTCATATGTACATTGAAGTCAGTGACTGGCTTCAGTAGGACCACTATTACTCCCAAATCCAGCCCATTCTCTCACCCTGAACACGAGTTAGACATGTTTCTTCTAGAAGCATGGGCAACTTCATGAATACTGCCTGTTTTATGAAAATCCTTGGCTCAGGGCAATTACCTGAACTGGAAGAGCACTATCTGGCAGGGCCAAAGCTGTGCCATGGTGCATATGAACAATTGAGTGGCATGGAGGATCACAGGCTGGAACACAGACCTTCAACCAGAGCCTTGCTTCTCGCTGGACAAATAGTCCGAATCACAGAATCACAGTATCACAGTATCACAGTGTCACAAGGCTGGAAAAGACCTTTGAGATCACTGAGTCCAGCCTATGACCCAACACGAACACATACTCATCATCTAAACCATGGCACTAAGTGCCTCATCCAATCTCTCCTTAAACACCTCCAGGGATGGTGACTCCACCACCTCCCCGGGAAGCACATTCCAATGGCCAATCACCCTTTCAGTGAAAATTTTTTTCCTAATATCAAGCCTAAACTTCCCTTGACGAAGCTTGAGACCATGTCCTCTTGTTCTGTCACTGGTCGCCTGAGAGAAGAGTCCAACTCCTGCCTCACTACAACCTCCCTTTAGGTAGTTGTAGAGAGCAATAAGGTCTCCCCTGAGCCTCCTCTTCTTCAGGCTAAACAATCCCAGCTCCTTCAGTCGCTCCTCATAGGGCCTGTGCCCCAGCCCCTTCACCATCCTCGTCGCTCTCCTCTGGACACACTCCAGCATCTCAACATCTTTCTTAAACTGAGGGGCCCAGAACTGGACACAGCACTCAAGGTGCGCCCTGACCAGTGCCGAGTATAAGGGGATGATGACCTCCCCAGTTCTGCTGGCCACATTATTCCTGATGCAGGCCAAGATACCATTGGCCTTTTTGGCCACTTGGGCACACTGCTGGCTCACGTTGAGATTCCTGTCCACCAGCACTCCCAAGTCCCTTTCCGCCTGACTGCTCTCCAGCCACTCTGTCCCCAGCCTTTAGCTCTGCATGGGATTGTTGTGTCCAAGGTGTAGAACCCGGCACTTGGACTTGTTACACCTCATGCTGTTGGACTCAGCCCATCTCTCCAGCCTGTCCAGGTACCTCTGTAGGGCCCTCCTACCCTCCAGCAGGTCGACACTTCCTCCCAGCTTGGTATCATCTGCGAACTTGCAGATGATGGACTCGATCCCCTCATCCAGATCATCAATAAAGATATTAAACAGGACCGGGCCCAGCACCGAACCCTGGGGGACGCCACAAGTGACTGGCTGCCAACTGGATGAGACACCATTCACTATCAAATGTTACTACGATTTGTTTCACAGTATCCTGGAGCAGGGCAGGCTATAATTTGAATTTCTGTTGCAAGAACACAAACTCAAATCCAGGACTTACACTGCATCCAGCACAGGAGAAAAATAACATATTAGAAAAAGCATTTTGCTTCATTTCAGCCATTGTCCTGTCATGACAACCTGCAGTACCCTTCTAGGCAGTAGGTAGGAAGCCTGTAACACTTAGTTAAAATGATAAGACATTTTCGTACTATCATTTACTTTGCAGGTTACGATGTCCAAGATTATATGTGAATTACAGTTAAGCGCTTCTGCACTTGCTCATTTTCTTAACTCTGCTATTCACTGTTTTGTAATACATTTGAAATCCTTGGAATACAAAAGTGTTTCTATAAAACTCAGTCAATTTTAATAATATAACTAGGAAACAAGAATACCAAAAGTCAGTGTAGAAGATTCACGGCCAAAGCCCTGGAAAGATTCACAGGTAAGTATTTTCTACATTTCGTGTTTCTATGGACTTTTTTTCTTCCCTCCTTACTTGAATAGATAGATGCTTACACAGCTTTGCATTACATAAAGGAAAGAATAAAATATGTGTTGAGATCTATACTCATCCTGATGAACTGTAGCATGATTTGATCCTTCGTAGGTACAAAATATGTCCTCTGGGTTGCAGCAGTTTATTTCACTACACTAATCTCAGCAGAGTTTGCCTACACCAAGGTATTTGATGCATTTACCAAGCTTTTCTTTTTGTGCTTCATTTACTAGTGCTGCAGGCAAAAACTTTTTGGCAAATCAGAGTTGTACAGAAAACCACTTATCACAGATGAGTCTGGGCTGGTGCTTCTGTTTATATGTTTAAAATCCATGATCTACTGGAGAGGATGTTCCATAAAGGGGTGCATAGCAAGCCATGTTTCTCCACCCTCGCCTTCCAGAAATGAAGTTTACTTGACAATGAGAGAATCCACAAGCCTGTTCATTGTTCATCTATCAGATATTAGACTGCTACTGTCAACAATATTAATAATTTCTGTAAATTTGGCCTTCTCTTTATCAGCTATAAAAGTGAGACAATGCACCCATATGCCTTCACTCTTCAATCACTCTAATGCACATGTACACACTCAAATACAAACGTTGCTTTGGCTGATGGTTGCTCTGAGCATGACTGTGCAGTCAAGGAGCCTTTGCAAATCCATTTTCCTAAAACAATCGACGTATTTGCCTTCTTAACTTAAGGCAGCCACAGCATTGAGAAGAGATTATTATTGCAACCCAAACAAGTTACACTGGGAAATGTCCTTTCGTAAAAAAGCATGCTCAGTGGTAATCATATTCTCATTTGATCAGGAAGAGGCTACCACAATAGCATGGCCCAAGAGTTAAAGAGCTTATTTTCTATATCCCTTCATCCTTTCTAGAACCATGAGACACTGACAGCAAGTCACTTAACTCTGTCCAGCCACAGCTGTGTGGATTTTGCATAATTAATTATTTATACCAAGGCAGACACAGTAATTAACTTCCAGATGAATATGATATTCTGATCAGAAATACTTTGCATTTTAGCCATCCCTCAAGCAAGTAACTGTCAAAGCCGGACTGTTTGACAGAGTGAGTCTTGCCAAAATCCCTCCCAGACATCTGTTCTCAGACAAAAAGAACAGATTCTCAAAGCAGCGCTTGCAGACGTTGCCTCCTTTCAGCAAGGCAAAGAATAACCAATTCACAAATTCTGGCTAATTTTGTCTGATTTCAAGACAGTGTGCCGAAACTCGTAAAAAGACAGAACCTGTTTTTTCCATTGTGGGCACCAGTGCAAATTGAGCGTTTCCTCATGGAAATCAATGGCCTGTTCTGATGTCAGACAGGTGCAAGTTGGGAATGAAGCCCAGGGGATTTGATATGAGGTGGGCTTGAAGACAGTGGACACTTTTATATTTTCTGTGTTTTGGTGAACAGAAAGTAACAATCACCATCAACATTACTATAATACTGAATCATTTACTTGCCATGACTGCTGTCTGCAGCATAATACTGATTTACTGGAGTAAGGATTTTACACTGAGGCAAATTTATGCATAATTTTTTTCCTATTCCTCCTTTTTAGCAGAAATTTATATTAATCACTAAGGATTGTGTCTAAAAATTAAAAAAACAAATATAGGAAAGAATAGACACCCTGAATGCACACACTGCAGTTAGATTTGACTGCAAATTGCATTTTGTTCTTGTGATTTCTGGTGTAGTAGCCATATAATCACGGTGCTTTAATGCTGTGTGCTGGCTGAAATGGAAGACATAATGATGACTACAGGAAAGAGGCTACAGCATAATAAAGGCAAGCCTATCTGACAAATCTATATGGTACATCTGTCTTATTTGCACACAGTTCACTGACCATGCCGGAGTGAGGAGGATGGCTGCTGCTTTGGCGCATCCTGGATGCTATTCTCAGGGAAGTCTGAGCACACCCAAGGCCTGGGGAGGCCATATTCTTCTTTGAAAGTAGCTCAACCTCTGGGGTAGGAGAGAGGCTGTGACAGGCAAAGAAGGACACACAGAGGTCAGCAAGTCTCCAACTGCTCCTGGAAGCTACAGGTTTGTGGTCGGGATGAGACGATCTACCAAGTACAGGCAACCCCAGTCCACCACTGCTCCTTGAAATGGCGTTTACACACACCTACCTTTCAGTGGGCTGATTCAGAGAGCTAAACTTGCAGAAAAAAATATTTTTCTGTTGTTTTTGGATCATTTTTATGCTGATTTAGCTCCCTGGATCAATTCATTACAGGACTATGGTAAATACCAAAACAAAGGAAACAGACAGGACAGAGTGATATTTGTCAGATTGGCTTGGCCATCCTAACAAGGTGTGTGTCCCAGGAAAATCAAAGAGCAGATATGCTCGACCAGACTCCAGCAGCAAGGGAGAGAGAGACTCTTCTGTGTGTTCAGAGGAGACAGTAGAGAGATGTTTCAACCCAGAAAATCCTTGATAGATGTGTAACATAAGGCTGAAGGACAGGAGACATTGTGCAGGGACAAGATAGCACAAATAAGTTTGTTTTCAAGCCATTATTTATTTTTATTCAAGTAGAATTTTTAATTTTTACCTACTTTACTATTGTTTCAGTTGTATTACTGAAAGCTTTGGTGATGTTTTTGGTGTGCTCCTCTTTAAGACCGGAATACAGTTATACCAAGCCAGTTCAAGATGTCGTCTATCTTCTTTGGCCTGCACTGCGTTACAGCATGGAAACACGCCTGCAAATGTTTCAGCAGTTAGGCCATCTATATCTTAGAATACACAAAAGGAGGGCTGTGTTTAATAAATATATGTGTACCTACAGGAATCTGGAAGTCTTTCTAACTTTACTTCACCATTGACACCTGAAGGACCCCAGGACATAGAGCAAGAAGCTGGAATGAGGCTCTATAAGCGGATTCTCACAGCTGCCCAATGACACATAATTTTCCCATCCTCTGAAGTGTGTGTCCCTGGTAACCTGAACTAGATGGCACAGTTATGAATTCCACATGATATGGAAATCAGAAGAAAGACTTAATGGATGCTGCATCTATTCTGATACAACAGTTCTTAAGTTTCTGTAATGGCAAAAGCCCCCCATAATTTCAACCAAAAGGTTCCAAAATAATAAAGAAGAAATTTTAAATTGTTTTCACTCCAGTCATGCCACTTCTCTCATATAGACAAGGCCAGGGTGACAAGCAGATAGACATTTCATCCTTGACATTTCCTGTTTGTAATCTTATTTAATTAGTTCTGTCAAGATGCCTAAAATTTACAGTAACTGCAAAGAGACATAAATGAGTGCCTGGTAGTCCTTCTTCAGAGTTCAACTCTACATTCTCCTGCTCTGCATCTATGAAACTGTATAAAACCTCAATCATTTAAAGGAAGATATTTTAATTGTAACATCAGGAGCCCAATAAGTTCACCCCCCCTTAATGCAATAATTCTAGCTCACATAAAAATTTATAGCTTTGCAAACCTTCCTAGTTTCACAGCTAGAACACATGGTAATTTGTTTGAGGAGGTCTGTAGTCTCCAGTGGCACCAGGAACAAAATTGTTCCTTCAACATGGCTCCTCAAAAACCTTCTACTGCCGGCCAGCCTGCTCACACATTCAGCACACACGATCTTTGTCTGATGACTGCTACCCTTGGCACAGCAAATTGACAAGATGGAACCATGTGGGAACCCTGCCCTATGTTCTGGCTGCAAAATCCAAACATGCATACCTTGTTCTGTGTGGTTAAGCTGTTTACAGAGAGGACACTCAGGGTACTCCAAAATACTTGGTCAATGAGCAAATTCTTTTGTACCACCACCCTCAATTTCTAATCCACTGATATACTTACTACAAAGGTTCACCTAGTGAAAAGACCTTTTACTTTTGAGTGTCCATCTCATAGGTTTGCAATGATGAAATTCAAACCACTAATTTAAAGCATTTGGCCTTATACACTTGTATTTCCAAGTGTCTTCAATACCTGTCTTCAATAACTTAAACTCCCTTCAATAATTTAAATTCTCTTCAATAACTACTTTTTTAGAGAAGCTGGTTCCCAAGCTAACCATCTTCTTCCAAATGTTAATCTTGTTCATTCAGAACTAATTTTGTATCCTATTGTCCTGAACAAGGAGCACGTGTCTGAATGCCTCCTAACAAGGTTTATTAGTAAAAAAAGATTTTTTTCAGATTATTAATCCGCATGTTATCTGGAAAGGAAGCTTTAGACCATGTAAATAATTTTTTTCACTTCTTCACAGTCTTTATAAACTTAACTAACCTTATTCTAATGAGGACAGTAAAAGGAAAGAGCTTCCTGGAGACACAGCTCTCCTCAATAAATGCTCCAGGACTATCTCTCTTCCTACAGACCATAGTAGAAGAGAAGATCAGGCTTTTAGCTTGAGAATGTAAAGAATTTTGCACAGTCTGAATTTCAAGGCCTATAATTCTTGTATCTATTGAAAAATTAGAAAATCCAGATTTCTAATACAAACGTCAAAACATGATTTGTTTCTATTTTCAGTATGGGAGAGCTAAAAAAGTATGCTTTTGCAATAACCCTTTGTTCCAAATGTCATCTTACTGTAAGAGGATTCACACAGCTAACGTCTTACATGATTTTTTTTTATTATTTCAGAAAAGGAGAAAAATCATGCAAAACAGGAGAACACAGAGATTGCTTTCTAAATTAATTTTAAAGCTTCAGAAAGGTGATTCAGTGTGCTGGCCAGGAAAGCCAAGGCAGCTCCAGGGAGGGGTTAGAACAGTGTTCCAGCATTCCAGTTCTTTGCTTTAATCTTTTTTTTTCTTCTTCTTTTTTTTTTTTTTTTTTTGGTAGTAGTATTTAAGATACATCCATAACCATCCATCAACAGAAATGCCCTCTGTTCCGGCCTTCTTTTCCAGCCATGCTAAGTCAGCAATTTCAGAAGCAATATCTCCTGCAAATCACTCTGCGGATGGCTTAGTGCATGGAGCCAGAGCTGAGGAAGAAGTGTATGAGAGGGGAGCAGGCAAGAAGATCCTTTCACTCCCATTTTCTCAACACAAATGCAATGCAAGTGACCCCCTGAAGTAGTGTGTGGGAGGGTATAATCATTCTTCAAGTGACCAGCACTTCAGACAGAAGAAAATGACACGCAGACAACAGGAGCAATGACAACACAGCAAATTCAAGGTTATGCCTAATATGCCTCTTTTTAAAGCATAGACTCTGAAAGAGCAAATCTTTATAAAGAAGAACAGTGCTGCCTCTACTTTGTCTGAAGCATCTCTTTTCAGGACAGAGAGACTATTTTTTCCCTGTAGAATATGAAGGCACATGAGAGGACAATTAATAGTGAAAACCCAGCAGGGCTGCTGTTGCAAGTATGCACAGCGCGCTCCCCCGTTGCTTCTGGACTGGCACTAGCCTGTCAAATGCCTGGAAATGAAGCTTTTTGGAGCCTTTATTAAGATTCATGGGAAAGGCAGGCCCCAAACCCACAGACAGCATCAGCATGAAGCATCTCAGCCTCCTGTCTCCCATAAGCACTGCCAGCACATCTGGCTCAAACTCTAGAGGGGAATGAAGAAACTGGGAGGGAGTATAAAGTGAATCTGTCAGCATTTACTTGCATGACAATCTGCCATGTAGAAATACGTGCCACGCACAATACAACGCTCTCAAGTGCCTGATCCCCTACTACACCCTGGCTGTAGGCTAATGCACTCGCTTTTCTCCCATACATGCCAGAGAAGGACTGCAAACCCTCACACAAGGCTTCACAAAGCACTATGGTGCACACATAGGGAGAAGATGACTTCTTTTTTCCCTTTGTGCTCTGTTGTAGGATCCATAGCAGCCTTAAATCCCATCTTGTCAGAGACACTTCTGAAAATCCCAGGTCTCCCAGGCAATTTATAGTCCAGGCTTCTGAAACTTTGCTCCTTCCTTTTATTTGACATTTGATTAATTATTAATGGTTCATGTGTGTGTGCGCGTACATGCATCTTTATGCATATATAAAAGTTAATGAGTCATGTGCACCAACTCATCCCAGGTATATATACAAACACCTACTGCTTTCTGGTAAGTTGAACTTTGAAATTATCTGTTTGATTCTCCCTTTTCCTGCAAATTTCCAAGGGCTTTTACAACAGGGGAAAAACTGCATAAAGCAGTATATTCCTTTGTCATTCACAGAAAAAAATACTTTTTACCACTTAAAGGTACAAATAGGACATTCGTGAATAATACATATATTAAATTTGTTATCTTGAAGAACCAAAAAAGATGCACAAACTCTAGCAAGTCCCTTCCTATGCTTTGTCTCTGCAGCACTTACAGCAAAGTCAGATCCCCGCAGTCACCTCAACAAAATGCCCAGTCCTGGAAGGCAGAGGCAAGCATGTGCCACTCGCTGAGTGACTGGGAGAACAAGCAGCACTCCTGTATATAAATGGTCTGTGACTCCACATATTTCCACTTGTGCCTCTCAAATCGGAATTCTTAATTTTAAAGAAGTTACTTCATTTGCAACAGACTTGGCAGGTAATATTAGTATCTGAGGTTTTCAGATGTGTGTTAAAACTACTGTATTCTTGGTTTATAAGAGACAGAAAAGCATGAAATTCTGCCTATGAAAATAAGAAAAAGAGTTATTTACAGGGCACCTGAAGTTTCCAGAAGTATCTGTTGCAAGTCACAAGTTAGTTAGTTAGACACACTAACTCTCTAAGCAGTACAAGTATAAACTTTCAATTTAGCACCTGGAGGGCCAGGACTCACGGCCTGTGTCAGACTTCACATTAAATGTCACACCAGTTACAGTGGCTGTTTGGCATTTCTATGGAGGCAGACATGAATACAGTCTTTGTACCATTCGCGCGTCATTTCTGAAAGAGTGTTGGGCACTTGCAAATCTACAGCACTTTAAGATCATCTCAGGCCACAAAAAGTGTAGAAACCAAATCTCCCCCTGCCCAACGGTGTCTGTGTCCTTGGCACCTCTTCAGCTGAGCCATCACCTGGCCAGGTGCTCTCTGGTGTCCTCTGTGTTGCTACTTTGTTGGATGCTCTCAGAGACTGTTGGGGAACAGCCTCAAGTCCCAATCTACAAATCACCATGGCTTGTTGCGGTGGACACACCTCAGCCTGCCCACCAACAAAGTATGGGTGCCAAAGGAGGTCACGAGCTGACTCAGGGTGACCTTACAGAGCTGGAGGCATCTGCCAAGTGCAGTCATACTGAGCAGTAGGTTTCTTCTTCTTTGCTCATCTGAATCTTGGCTTTATGGTCTATGGGTCAGTGAGGGGACTCACTGGCTGATTAACTACATTCCATACAGAATTTCTGCTATGTAGAAAAAATATAATGTTTTGAGAAAGTTAAAGGTTTGGGGATTGGTTTTTTTTCCATAATTGAAAGTGTTTCATGGCTCTTCCTTTTTATGATGCAAATGTTTCATTTTCATCATGTTAAAAGTAGCTCATTTCTATTTGTTTTGACTACTAATACAAAAGCCTAAATGGCAAAGTGAGAATAAACTGTTTTACATTTGACCTTATCAAGATTAAATAATTCAATAATTGTATGAAATATATGCTGATGATTTTGATATGATATTCAAAAACCACATTTTTCTATGAATCAACAGTTTCTCCTAGCAAACATACTATTCATAGCTTGTCGACTAGTTCTCTCCATAATCAGATACTAAAATAAGTCTATACCGTTTCTTGTATGACTGTACTTTTCTTATTTGATGGTTCTTGCTGAAATTTTTCACCTACTCAGGATTACAACTCCTCATTATTGCCCAGAAAGCACAAAGTGGACCTTTCCAAACAGAAATGCTATTTTTTTTTCAATTTATTACTAAATAGTTTATATTTCATTGATGATAAAATAATGGTAATTTATTCAGTAAAACTCTTGACTCCAAATGTATGGTTGTCATTTGTTTTATCTTAGAGAAGAAAAATAATGATGCCATTTTCATTTTCTTGATGTCTGAAAAGAAGTCTTTCAGCTGATTTTTTGTTTTTGCAGCATGGTGAGAATGGCCCAGCTGTACCATAAACTGAACACTTAGTCTTGCATTCAGAAATCACCAGCTTGCATTCAAAAGTCAGTTAGTCTTCTATTCAGGAAGCAAAGATCACATGAATGATAAATGATTTGTAATGCAAGATGCATTTTTCCAGATCTTTTCCAGAGGTCAAAGGGCTCATCATTTTATGCTATTTGAAAATCATATTTTCCTTTAAAAAGCAGTAAATCATTAAAATTTAATATAAAAATACATATTTTAACAAGTAGATTATAGAAGGTGTGACCTATATCAGTTCCTAAGTGTATCAACACTTTGCATTGTCTCAGTGGTATATTTTAAGGAGATCTTAATATAAATCAGGCATTGAATATGAAGATCTTTCCATTCTAACACATTTTAATGAAGTTCTTTCAATGCCACATTGCCTAGCCAAGATCTTAAATCTGACTTATTGCTGCACTACAGTTTGTAAGACGTGCCATTTGTGCAGTGCAGAGAGATTTTTCCTTTGTTAGGAAAACGGGGTTTGTATCTTAGTTTGGAAAGAGTACCTTTAACCAAACTCTGTATGCATATTTTAATTACAGATAGAATCTTCAGCTCTCTAAAAGTAATCTTAATAAAAAATGAAGTAATAATCCTAGAAAATGGACATATTGCACAATTATCATTTAAAAAATAAAGACAGATGGTTTGAATAAGTGGCAAACTTGTATTTTCATTGACTAGAAGCCTACATGTATTTGAGAAAATACTTTGACATTAATTATTTGCCAAAAAAAGATGTCAATGTTCTGGAGCTCTGCCATACTGTAACATCTTGCTTGGTTGGATGAGGGGAAGGCAGATATGGACTCCATAATGATCTGTCATAATTCAGACCAGTGGGGCAGATTCAAAATTAAAGCCAGCTCCAAATACCCTGGAGGAGCCAGTTTCACACTGCAATATGTCGATATTTTGGGAGTATCGCTTTCTTCAACCTCAGTCTCATGTTCAACCTCACTCCTTCTCAAAATCTAGTTTTTCTTTGGAAATGTTTTTTTCTCAGTAACCCTCTGTGAAAGCTCATTTATTTACTACATTTTGGACTGATACAACAAGTCTGAGTGTGAAGACTGAGTCTGTGAAGAGTCCACAGCACCTTGTGAAAGCTGACATGCAAGGAGCTGAATCAGGACCTTACTCCGCTCCTGTAAGCTTGTACAATGTCTGTCACCTTGCATTTTTCTCCAAAATTATGGTAATAACATTTATGTATTTCTCAGGATTGACAGAAAGATTTCACCGTTACCAAGTGATGTTTCCTAAAATGACTATCATTACATTAAAGTATTTAAGCTGATAAAATAATCCTTTTCCTCTTCAGTAAGAGATATAATCACCTGTCTTATCCCTAATGGTGTTTAAGCATCCATACTATGCCCCAACTGCAAAATAAGAGATACATCATATATACTATATGGTTTCCTTTTAAAAGTAAAATTAGCTCTACAGTTTGATTTGATTAGCACTAAGTTTAATTAGCTGAGTACCACAGAGACCTCTGGCATATGAACTTATTTGGGATATACTGACTGCCGCATCTGCACCCAGTAATGTAAAATGAATTGTTATCGACTAATAAATGTGCATAAATGCCTACAATACAAAAGAAAACACGAGCAAGTAGCTAAGACTTTGCCTATACTGCTAGCAGAGCACTGAATACTGTATATATACTGAATATATAGTTTCTTGTAAATTGCTTCAACTTACAATTAAAAATAGATGCAAAAAGAGATGAATAGATGGAAAGAACAGTTTTCTGTTCAAAACTATCTGACATTTTGATGCCTTAGCAATACTATTTCTGTATAAATAATTGATTCTTTTACAATAATCCTATGAAAGCTGGAGGCTACAGTGATTTCAAATCCACACATGTCCATCTCCTACTATCCACCCAGCCCTGACAGGTCCATGTAGATTGGGGGTGAGGCATTCACACTTTCTTCTATAGAGAGCAAAACCTGTGAAGTTTGTGAGAGGAGGGTTGGTGGCTCTGGGGTGCGATCCTGGCTAGAAAATAAAATAAAAAACTACAAAGTTCTAGGGCTGAACAGCTATATATACAGAAATATTATGTCCACACACTGTTACTAGAGCTATGTATTTGTATACCCTCCATACAGAGGGAGTTAACTTATTTCTTCAACACAAATGCTGTATATATCTCAAAAAATAATATTGTTGTAATGAGCAGTTGTTTCTAATGATAATAAGACTCTGAAATTACACATACGTAACTCATGAGGTGAAAGAAGAAAATATATAGAAGAAAAGATAGCTTATTATTGGTGTTGCCAAATACAGTGCTAAGCAAGGTATCCTAGGATTTGTCTGTGAATGTCCACCAACCTTTTCCAAAATTTCAAATGCAGATTGAAAAAAGTCTAAAATCATCTCCTTTAATTATATCTACACAAATCACTGCCTTCATTTGTGTTGTGGGGTTTTCTACTATTATTTGCTTCAATGTGTCATCCCTCCTTGTAAGCCCTGTGCTCTCTCTGACCTTACACTTTAAGAGAGTTTGAGATATTTCATTGACCCTCCCCTCTCAACTCTGGGGTTAATATGTCTAATTATCTCAGTGCATAAAACTGATTATTAAGTAGTCTTTGATGAAGCAAACAGGCCTCCACTTGTCCTTCTAAATTATCTCAATATCATTAATTGTTTAAAATTGACAATGAGGTCATTCAATTACAGTTTTCTCTATAGTCTGTGGTTAATGTCACACTGAGGTTGTTATCCAGAGTAGAGGGGGTTAAATTATCAGTATGCTGTTGCTGCTGTGATCGTAATGTAAATGAACATTTGGTGGTTTATTTTTTTCCTTAGCTGCTGGTTACTACGTTATTAGCATATTTGATGTATTTCTCAGCTCAGTTAACAAGCAGTTCTGAAAGGAAAAGATTGATGTTTTAGAAGGGGGTCTATAGACCGTTCTCCCTTGTAACAGTATCTGGAACATGTCTGTGCACTATTATGACTAACTGACTTTGGTTTTAGGCCATATGCACCACTGACAAAGCCTAATCTGTGTTCCTGTACGCTACTTAGGTGTTTTATTGCTAGACTATGGCCATATTATGAATTCTAAACTCTAGTTCCTACTGCAACTAAATTCTGCCTTGATATTGAAGTGTATTAAAGCATTTTTCATGCTTCAGGGCCATTAAAATTATCTGAATACCATCCCTTAATTCAAATGTGTTCAAAGCCCTGAAGTACATGCAAGTAAGTTTTGTAAAAAGAACTCTCAAAAAATATTGAAAGAATATATGGAAATTCAGGAAATACTAATAGATGTGTTCCTATCAGAGCCAGTGCATAGAACAGCATAGAGAAGCCGATCGGGGTAAAATATTATTATAAAACTTGTCATAGAAGAGCAATTCAGCTGACGCTAATGGAAGTACAGGAAATAGGTGCAGCAGCTCACTGCTCAGATGGGGAGCTTGTGGTGCTCTTTCTTCCTCAACAACTGTGATTTTGCACCTAGACAGAGGTCAAAGCTCTGGAAGGATGTTCAAGGGTTTGTTAGGAGATGCAGCAGCTGGCACCTTGGGTAGCTGCAGCCATAACGAGAGCTTCTTTGGTCCAAGGGCCAGGCTTGCCAGGATGCTGTGGCAACTAAGTCTTGTTCATCTTTTTCACTACCCCTCCCTTGTGTTGGATGGGCGCTCACCTGAGGAACTCAGACTGACTGTTCGGAAAAATAAATTAATATTATCTCACCAGCTGCCACTCTTCTGCCTATTATGCTATTGATTTTAGTGCTGCCGTGATGCTTTGGAATCCTGAAAGGCTTCCAAATCTGTATTTGAAACCTATCTCTTTGAATAGTGTCCCAAGTAATGTGATCAATACGGTTACCATTAAAGCTCACTAAACAATGGCAGAGCCTTTTGTAAATGGCTTGCAGGGTTTCAAATTCTGCTTGAGGAAATAAGACTCTTTACCCAGTTTTGTAAAAATAGACATTTGTTGAGACAGTTTGTCTTCAGATTTTTCAAAATCATTCCACTCTCTCCTCCATCTTTTACCCTAACCTGTCTCTGCCATTACAGAAATAATCAGAAAAATAGTGATTCTTAAAATAGTGATTCTTAAAGAATCCTTCCACGAAAAAAAAAATAAAATTATTAAAAAAAATTATTATTAAAAAAAATTATTAAAACTATTAAAACTATTTCTTCTGCACAAAACATTTTGTCTTTGGTGGAGTAGAGTGTTTGATAAAATGACATTTTGTCTAAACTCTTTCAATCAGCTCTCACTAACAAGCTTTCCACAGATAAGCAATGTATATCCTGTTTTTCCTTCATCAAGCTGGGATACTGCACGCATTTTGCCAAGTCTCTTGGCAGCTAATATTTTTGTTAAATTGGCTAGTACATCTGCCAGCTCTGGGACAAAGCTAGGTTTCCACCCTGAACCTTTCAAGCAGAACCTTTTGTAAAAGACAAAATGCTGTATCTACCTTAAAACATAAAGGATCCTCAGGGCATTGAAAACTAATGTGCTGCTTTAATGCAAACATCCCCTGCAAGGGCTCTCGGTCCTTGTATGCTCTGAACAGCAGGAAGAAGAATACATGAATATAAATGTGCTGCACAGCAGTATTCAGAAAATGGAGCTATAAGAGTTAATGAGATGATGTCCTGCTGCTGGACGCTTGCATGTTAAAAATCCTGATGGTTTTATCCAGCTGCAAGTTTGAAAAACCTGTGCAAAGCTAGAGATTGAGGAGGACTGGTGACTACAAAATGGTGCTTTTTTCTGTATGGCCTTGTTACAGGCAAAGATCTTTTGACGTATCTAAATCTAACAAGGGAAAAAACAGAGATTACTAGAAATCATTCACCTTGGAGGAACCAAGTAATTATTAATAGCATTTTACACCAAACTGCACACAGCTTGTGTGCGTACGCAGCTCTGTCTAGCTGCATACAGCAACTGTAAGATGACCCTATAACTAAACCCCACTTTTAGATGATTCACTCTATAGCAGCTGAATTTAAATGAGAGGCTCCTGTTTATGTCACTGTTGGTCACAAAAGTGTTGCTCCATCCCAAAAATACAATTTCTGTGTTTCTTTCTTGCAACCAGTGGTATTTTCCCATAAACAGCCACCATCCTGAAAATGCCCTCATGGAACTATTGCTCACCGTACGTCTAGCACAGACCAGTCTGACCTACCATCCTGTGCTATCCTGTTAATTCTTTAAATTTCTTTTAAATTTAAATTCTTTAAATTAACAGGATCCATTGCAAGGCAGTAATACATTTGCTGTGCAGTGAGACAGCTCTCTACATCAGAGAAAATCTCCTCTCACTGTGCTTGGGTGAGATGCAGAGCTGCCTGGCACAGATGCTAGTGTGAAGGATTTGTTCTTCACAGTCCCGTGCATGTCCCTACTCTTTCCAGGGTCTCCCAAACCCAATAGAACACCTTCTCTTCAGGAACATGAGTAAGTAAGAGCCATGTATCTGAACGCCCCACGGAGACTGACCCTAAAGAGCCAAGAGGAGCTCTGCGGGCTCTCATCCAGAGGAGGGCAACGAGGATGGTGAAGGGGCTGGAGCACAAGCCCTATGAGGAGCGACTGAGGGAGCTGGGGTTGTTTAGCCTGGAGAAGAGGAGGCTCAGGGGAGACCTTATAGCTCTCTACAACTACCTAAAGAGAAGTTGTAGTCAGGCAGGGGTTGGACTCTTCTCTCAGGCGACCGGTGACAGAACAAGAGGACATGGTCTCAAGCTTCATCAAGGGAAGTTTAGGCTTGATATTAGGAAAAAATTTTTCACTGCAAGGGTGATTGGCCATTGGAATGCACTGCCTAGGGAGGTGGTGGAGTCACCATCCCTGGAGGTGTTTAAGGAGAGACTGGATGAGGCTCTTAGTGACATGGCGTAGTTGACAAGTCGGAGTAGGTGTAGGTCATAGGTTGGACTCGATGATCTCAAAGGTCTTTTCCAACCTTATGATACTGTGATACTGTGATACTGTGATCATATGCAAGATACCCATGTGCATTGCACAATATTTGATGAGGAGAGAGTTACCTGAAGCAATTTCATACCTCTGTTTACCTACGGGTCTATTAAACATTATTTAAAAGCGTGGCACTCATATCCAGCATCAGAGTGAAGCTTAGCTGAGCATGGGGCTTGTTTATACACGTTCAGTGATTATGATCCAGCTGGTGCATTTTTCACTTGGTATTTGAGAATTAATAAACTTGCTGAGTGACAATTCCAACCTCATCTCTAATGAAATTAACTTCCCTGGCATGAAGTGATGAGCACAGTTTTGATGGAAGCTACCAGGTGTCACTCTGATCTACTTCTTGCAAGTTCTTTCTCTAAGGACTTGTTGACACACAGGAAGAGTCTAGAATAGTTGTTAAAAAAGCCTGCAGGGATACTTCTCTTTTCTGATAAGAGTATGTCTATACAGATACTGAGGGTCACATGCAGGCCAGAGTTTTGCCAGACGTCTCCCCTGAGAGCACCTAAACTCATCATGCTGTAAATCTTCAGGCACAGGTCCAATTCCTAGCTGAATGCCAGGGACTATGAGGAAACCTGAAATATCGTACTATCATGTATTCATGGAGTTCCTCTATACATCTGGACATTGCAGACTCAGGGAAAATAAAATGTAGTTGGGGGTTCTTTTTAACTATTAACTGTAAAACAAACTCCTGAATCTTGAAACAAGTGAAGGGAAAATATTAATTTTGAGAACTCTTCAAACATAAGAATAATTTAGTGGGTTTGATGGTTAAAAGAGGGATTAAATTCACTAAGAAATGAGTACCCAACAAGGAAAGAGGTGTATTTTATGTTAATAGTTAAAAATTAGGCCATTCCAAATTGTTTCAAGTAAGAGCTGTAATGATGACATCAATAAAAAAGTCACATTTAATAAAAGATATTTCCAAGGAGGGAGATATAGAACATGTTATTTGGATCTGGAATTAGATGGTTTAAATGTTTTAAATATTATCTGAATACTTCATTTGTGAATAACATTACTGCACTGTAGGATTCTGAATTCACAGGACATTTTTTTCATTACCGATTGGCATTCAGAACTCTGCACAGGAAACTTTCTGCCTTATGAATCTCAGACATTTCAGATGTGAAGACTACTCCAAAAATTTTTACTGGAATTATACTCTCTGTAGTTTGCTCTTCAGTGATCTGGCTCAGGGGACAACATAAATTTGTCCTTTATGTTATATATATTCTGGAGTTTCTAGAGGTAGTGCTGAGCTTATGCCACCCTTTTCTCAATGCTGGGAACCAGCTCTCCCCCAATAATTATGTATTGACATTTGATCAGAAGAATTTAAAATTAAACAATTAACATATAGATTTGATATTAGAAGATATTGTTATCTTAGAGCCCTGTTATCCTTGTTATTCAAGATAGGGGACTTTTCAGCTTCATTATTGTCTATGAAAATGTACTTTAGGACAAGTCATCTTTATCACTGATGCCCTCTGAAGAGAGTCATTTAATAAGCAATTGCACAAAAGTATCACTGAGATAAAGGTTTATTTAATTTTATAGTTCTTGATGAAGTTTAAAAACAGAAAATAAGGAGAAAGAAGTAAGTGGGACAGCATCCTACAACCAGTCAGTTCCTCCTGCAAACCAGTCATGCTGTTCAAAACACAAACACAGAAGCAGCCATCTCAGCCAACTTTGAATACAGAAAAGCTGTTGAAGGTGGATCTAATAACTTTCCAACCCCTGTACTTTCCAATCCAAACAAAAAAGATTTTTCCCATGTCTTAAACAGCTTTCTTAGAGGAAAATTAATTTTATCTGGAAGCACATAATTCTATCCCTTGGCTGAGAGAAGACAATGAGCTAACTTACCTCACTATTATTTTTTTCCCCCGAATAAAGACAATTCAAATTATTTTCCTTCAGGAATCAAATTTAGGGACTAAGAATCCCTTCCCTGGGAACTGCTGATTTAAAAACACTGTTTACACCAGTCTTCCCAAAGAGATATGATATAGTCAGAAGCAAAATGCATTCCGTCTTTATCTGAATACTTTTGGTTATTTTGATTAAAAAAAATCATGAAAAAAGTTGTTTAGATGAAAATAGTTTTGGTAATGCAGATTTAATTTATAAGACCAGCAAAGACTCAATGCCTGCTGCCTTTGTACATTACTGTCTAGTGGTTAGGATCCTTGCTAGGCATTTTGAACAGGGTGGATGAAATTACTGCTCTGAATGAGAAAACTGAATTTGATCCTTTCTTATAATAAAAGAGATTTTGTAAAAGGATAAACACACTACTTTTTCATATGACTCAGCCTCCTTTGTTTTATTTAAAATGTTTTAAACAAAATTAAAACAGACTGTACATGTTATTTTCTTCCATCAAAAATTTTGTTTTCGAGAAAACGTGCACACAAAGACCCTTTCATGGGGATCATTAAAGCACTCATGCTTTTTTCAGAACATGTACCTGAGAAGTAATCCTTTCTTTTCCAAGGTATAATATATTATAGCAGTTCATGTCAGAATGATGGCCTAAATTCATAATGTAATTAATCTACAAGGAATAGGAAGATCCAAGCAATGTCAAAAGACATTCCCTTATCTCTTAAATCCTACCAACCACTGTCATTAGAAGAGAGCATCATGTTCATAACACACCTTGAGTTAAAACACATATAAGTAGAAATTAAGAGTTAGACTAGCAAAAAAAACCCATCCTTTTTTCAGCAGCAGCGTTCCCCTTCTGGTGTAGCACATTATATGGACAGCACATGGACGATAGACATAGAACATGTGTTACTTCTGAATCTTCCATCAGTTTAACAGTACTGTCACAGCAGAAGAAATTTCAAGAGTTCCTGGGAGCAAGGTTGTGAAAAAGTGACAGGAAACTACTTTTCTTACTGCTAGAAAATTTTCTCAGCATGCCTGATAATGCAGTCCAAAAGATGCACAAACATTATGCTGCCTATCTTCTGAAACGCAGTGACAACCAAGATGAAATATACTTGCGGTTTCAGGAAAGCGCAGCAGAGATCCTTTTTAAACACCTACAGGACATGAAAATCATAAGGTGTTTCAGGTACTAAACCAGAAACTTGATTTTTATTTTACTATCACTTTATTATTGTTACCTGCAAAGAGAGACATATAAAATATTATATATACTTGAATTTCTAATAAATCATTGGAATCAGTTGTTCATGAAACTTTATACCCAGGATTAATTCAGATTTGCTTGGATATGAACCCTGCCACCTGGGTGTGAAATATGTTTTAGAGCAGTCATCAAAGGGCACTGATAAGCAGTAGTAATGTATTGAAATCAAAGCAAAAAGGTTGCTGGTTTGCCTGGAAATACTGGGTTTATTGGATTTGTGTGATAAGATTTGGGGGGAGGGGACAGAGAGGGGCTGCTGCAGGAGTGACTTCTGTGAGAAGCTGGTAGAATCTTCCCACCATGTCCAAGAGAGCCAGTGCCAGCCAGCTACATGACGGACCCACCGCTGGCCAAGGCATCTCTGGGATAACAGAGTTAAGAAGGGGGGTAAAAACCCTATGCAACAGCAGTTGCAGAGAAGAATGAAAATACGTGAGAGAAACCACTCTGCAGACATCAAGGTCAGGGAAGAAGGACGGGGAGGAGGTTCTTTAGGTGCTGGAGCAGATATTCCTCTGCTGCCCATGGTGACAACCATGGTGAGGCAGGCTGTCCCCCTGCAGTCCACGGAGGTCCACAGCAGAGCAGATATCCATCTGCAGCCCATGGAGGATCCCACGCCAGAGCAGATGGATGCTTGAAGTAGACTGTGACCCCATGGGAAGCTGTGTTTGAGCAGACTCGTGGTAGGATCTGTGACCTTGTGGATTGAAACTGGAACAAGTTTGCTGTCAGGACTTGTAACTCCATGGAACGGACCCACACCAGAGCAGTTTGTGAAGAACTGCAGCCCATGGAAAGGACACACATTTGAGATGTTTATGGAGGACTGTCTTCTGTGGAAGGAACCCATACTGGTGTAGAGGAAAAGTGACGAAGAAGGAGTAACAGAAACTATGTGTGATCAATTGACTAAAACTGTCATCCCCTATCCTTCTGTACTGCTTGAGAGAAATGTAGAGAAAATCATGACTCAAGTTCAGCCTGGGAAGAAGTGAGGGATGGGGGAAAGTGTTTTTAAGATTTGATTGTATTTCTCATTATCCTATTCTGATTTGATTACTAATAAATTAAACTTATTTCCCCAAGCTGACTCTGTTTTGCCTGTGATGGTAAGTGGCGAGTGATCTCTCCCTGTCCTTATTTCAACCCACAAACCTTTTGTTATATTTCTCTCCCCATCTAACTGAGGAGGGGAGTGATAGAACAGTTTTGTTGGGCACCTGGCATCCAGCCAGGATCAACCCACTGCACTGGTAGTAGGATCTGTCTTGTTTTGTTATATTCATTAACAATAGGAAGGAGAATGAACCTCAACGAGATTCTGATATTTCAGGAGGACTGATAGAGCAGGGCCAGCTATGAGAAGTGTATATAACCTGTGCAATGAAGGTTTACCCTGACATCGCTGGGACACCGCACCTTTCTGGCTATGAGGGTCTGGATCCATCAATAATTACTGGAAGAGCAGTTCACAGAATCCCTCCATCTCTGAGCCCAGGAGACTGACTCCTAGAACCAAGTGTAACGAGACAGAAAAGGAGGGTTTTTTTCAGAAAGTTAATTTTCATCAGAACTGATTTTTAATCAATAAAACCAATGATTATTAATAAAGCAAATAAGATAATAAATAACTCCATTATATATATTTTTTCAATATCTATGTACAATTAACATATATTTTAAGACTACAGGGCTTTATTAAAAACCTTTAGGAAGATTCTACAGATCCAGAGAGGATTCCTGGGTAAGTCTAGTGGTAAGCGTAAAACTCAGGTATCTTCATCATTCAGATAACAGTGGCTACATATGAGCATCTGTATGAACATCAAATTTTCCCAATAATGGGAATTCTTATTTTCATTATGATTTTTTACTGCATTAGTTTATGGTCATGGTAGTTGCTTGTCAGCTGATATTTTGCTCTCTTAAGCCTTCAGATATATATAATGTATGAATATGCTTACATTTATATTCACTTTGCATAAATGTAAATTGCTAGCTCTGGTAAAATCTATTGTAAAACTATGGCTTAGATTTCACTTTCTGTACCTGCAAAGCGAACCATTAATTTCACTGTAAAACAAGGTATGATTAGTCACTAAATAATACCTACTAATCTCTTTATGATTCTTAAATAGTGCATTGCTTACATCCCCTTCAAAAATCCAAAGCAGCAGAACAATTTAATTTAAATATTTAAAGTATATCAACATGAGATGAAAAATCCGAGTGAGTGAAAAACAGCATATGAAATTTAGAATTATTATTATAGTGGAAAGCTATCCTTTCTTTCGGAAGAAAAGTGTATACTGAGAAATTAAAATAGTATTGTTCATAAAATTGTGAACTTTCCCTTTTGTCATCTCCCATAAATTCAAGTTTGATACTGATGCCAAGAAAAGTAGTGTTTGTCTGGATCAAATGGAAATGATCAAAATATCATGTCCATTTCTGAATCTTCACAAAAATCTCATAAAGATATCATTTTGGCTCATGAAATTGAGGCTGGCAATTTCATACTGTTCAGCAACCCCAGTTCAAGAAGGCAAATGCTCAGGTATCCAACTTGAAACATTTCAAGATATTTAAGTGTGTAAATACTTCAACAGAAATAGAACTACAGACTCGGTACCGTCCTGTTATGCAGAAATGGCATCCTCAGTCACAGACGAATTTCCAGGGTTATTGGTAGTTGATGGCCAGACGCTGCCTTTGCAGAATCCCTTGGCAGAAATGAGGTACAGACAGATCTCCCCATGAGCAAGCCCCTGGAGAGGCTCACAGTGAATCCATGGAGCATCAGGGTAATGCTGCTTTGCACGCCAGTGCTGCATCCTGGGAGAACACGCACTGGTTTACACACCAAAGGGGAATTCCTGCTGGCCTAAATCTTCTGTGCAGCGTTAGTGACTAGCTACGCAGAACTGCCGACTGAGGTCCTATATATCAAGCTATCCATTCTGACAGTCAGGTTAGGTTAATCATTAAAACTCTGCCTCTCTCTCTAGGGTCTCCGGGGCTTTGTTTAATGCAGCAGACAGATGGCACTGAGGAAATTCAGGTGGTGCGTGATGAGATTTGGGTGTTTTTTAATGTGGCTGCTAGGATTTTTCAAATAGATTAAGTTCAATTGTAAATCACTCCTGTTCACAGAGTCAGAGTCTTTATTGGCCCCCCAGTGCTTGCACCGAAGAATTGATCCTTCAGCAGCAACCGCACTTGATGGGGGAAGATAACTCTTTTTTTCCCTTGCAGCACTGAACACCAGCTGTTAAAACCCTGTTACAAGGAGGTGATACACACAAGTGTAACTAGCTAATTCCCCAGCAAAATCTGAGTTCATTTCTCCACCCATATATAAATTCTTATTTCAGTTTTTCTTGATTTTCTTTAATCAAGGACAATAAGTCACATTGTTACTGCCCACTTTCATGGCTGCACAAGTCTTTAAAACCACCTTGGCCTACCCTGATCTCTTCATCATTTGTTTCTTTTCTTTTAACTTCTGGAGTAACACTCTATGCTCCCTGTCTCAGTCCCAACAGGCAGACATGCCTTGTGCGCCAGAGGACTCCCCATCCTCTATCCACTCAACTGAGGAGAGTAATTTAGGAGACGGAGAAGAACGGAGGCGGGTTTCTGCTCATCACAGCTGGTGTGTCTAACCTATTTCTAACTTGGCCCCATAGGTTCCCTTGCAGAGTATATATATAGGTCTGGAAGTGGAGCTGAACCACAGTGTTGACAATTCTCACAGCCTGGAAGCGTTCCCCAGGCTAAGAAACCCAAAGCCATCAATTAAAACAGCTTCTGTAAAGAAGAAGAGTCGTTAGGGACTCCCTCCTGAAAGGAACTGAAAGACCAATATGCAGACCAGACCCATTACACAGGGAAGTCTGCTGCCTTCCTGGGGCCTCAGTTGGTGATGTGGTAAAGAAACTTCCGAATCTTGTGAAGTCCACAGATTATTATCCACTGCTTATCTTTCAGGTAGGAAATAAAGAAAAACCGACTAGAAATCTTAGGGTAATTAAAAAAGACTTTAGGGCTCTAGGACGAATGGTAAAGGTTTCAGATGAGCAGGTAGTTTTCTCATCTCTCATAGGGAATGGTGAGAGAAGGAGTGGGAAGAGCCAGGAATTAAATGCCTGGCTCTGAACCTGGTGCGAAGAAACCCACTTTGGGTTCTTCAACAATGGGTTGACCTTCTCATCAGGCCTGCTGGCAAACAATGGGTTACACTTGTCCCCAAAGGGTAGAAGGAAAGAACTTTCCAAGAAGTTGGTAGGGCTAATCAAGAAAGCTTTAAACTAGATTAGAAGCGGTAGGGAAACAACACTGGCCTTGGTAGAACAAAGCGTGGGAATGGCACTTCAGATTCAGAGGGACAGTGCACTAATGAGGGTCTCTGCTCTGCCACCTCAGTGGGAGTGGAGGACAGCACTCCATGTGGCAACCAGAATTCAAAAGTTATCCATGGGTTACAAACTACAGCTAGAAGACACTTAGGACTCATAGCTATTCAAATCAGGGAAGAGGTGGAAAGAACAGCCTAACCGAAGTGTGTTTACACTAATGCACGCAGCATGGCCAGCAAACAGGGGGAGCTGGAACCATTAGAAGGCAAGGAAACAATGACATAATTGCTATCACAGAAGCGTGTTGGGATGATTCACACAACTGGAGTGCTGCCATGGGTGGCTGCAAACTCTTCAGGAGGGATAGCCTAGGAAAGAGAGGCGATGGGGTTGCTCTCTATGTTGAGAATGTTTTGATTGCATGGAACTCAATAATAGTAATGATAGGATTGAGTGCTTTGGGTTAAAATCAGCAGTAAGCCAAATATAGTGGTGGGGGTCTGTTATTGGCCACCTAGGCAGGACAAAGAAACTGATAAGCTCTTCTACAAAGAAACTGATAAGCTCTTCTCTAAGCAACTAGGAGAAGTCTCCTGATTGCTAGCTGTAGTTCTTGTGGAGGATTTCAACCTTCCAGACGTCTGCTGGAAGTGTAACACAGCAGAAAGGAAACAGTCTAGGAAGTTCATTGAGTGTATGGAAGACAATTTCCTAACACGACTGGTGAACTGACTAGAGAAGGTGCCCCATTGGATCTGCTGTGTGTGAACAGAGATGGCCTTGTGGGAGACGTGACGGCTGGAGGATGCTTAGGGCACAGTGATCATGAGATGATAGAATTCTCAGTTCTTGGAGGAATAAGGAGGGGTTCAGCAGAACTGCCACCTTGGACTTCTAGAGGGTAAGACTTTCAACTGTTTAGAAGGATGCTTGATAAAGTTCACTGGGAGGTAGTTCCAAAGAACAAAGGAGCCCAAGAGGGCTGGATGCTCCTCAAGAAAGAAATCCTGGTGGCACAAGAGCAGGCCATCCCCATGTGCTTTAAAGTGAGTCAGAGGGGAAGAAAACATGCTTGGTTGAGTAGAGGCTTTGTATTGATCTTCGGAAGAAGAGGGAAGTATATGAGCTTTGGGAGAGGGGGCAGGCATCCCAGGAGGACTACAAGGGTGAGGTGAGATCATGTAGAGAGAAAATCAGAAGGGCTAAAGCCCAACTAGAAGAGGTTGTGGTGAGGTGGGTGTTGGTCTCTTTTCACAAGTGACAAGCAATAGGACGAGAACAAATGTCTGGAAGTTGTGCCAGGGTAGGTTCAGACTAGGTATTAGGACTTTTCTTCACTGAAAGGGTGGTCAGGGATTGGAACAGGTGCCCAGGGAGGTGGTTGAGTCACCATCCCTGGAGGTGTTTAATAGACAGGTAGATGAGATTCTTAGGGACATTGTTTAGTAAGGGTACAGATATGGTTGGACTCGATGATCTCAGAGGTCTTTCCAACCAGATAATTCTATGATTCTGCGATTCTCCCACGCATCACATGGAGGATGAGTTCCTCCACTTTAATCCAAAAAAAGAAGAGAAATAAAGGATGTCTCCTACAGGTACAAACCTTTCCTGCAGCCTCAAGCTCTTGTCATCGATCGGTCCCTGCTGTCACTCATCAGCCTGTCACAGCACGGCTATTTACACTAACTGAGGCAAAAGGAGAACTTTGGTTTAGGAGTTAAATACAACAGTAAATTCATTCTATGAAGAAAATCTGGCAAGAAAATCATTGTTCTTAAAAATAAAGATTAAAAATAATCCATTATGGGGAATAAAGAATTAAGTGTGAACCTGAGCAAGTATTATTTACAGACCAAAGGTACCCTGAAAATGCAAGAGAACTGAAAAGGTTTCTGGGAACAAGATTCATTCCCTCCCAAAGATACCAGATGCAGTAGGACTTCATCCTTCCATGTGAACAAGTTCTTCTTTTCGGAAGGATTTTACCAATCAGTGATGTCACATTATCAGGATGATTTAAAAATTTTATTCTCATTTTTAACATCATTTATAACCTCTAGCACCTGTACAAATAATGTCTCTTTGTTTCAGACCAGAACAATTCAACCTAAATCACACTTTATCAGTGAAAACTAAGTCTCATCAGTGCATTGCATTTGCATAGATGCATTTGTAAGAGAAAAACAGTAGCTAAAACCCCGATACAGAACTACAGTTCAGTATGGGAAAGCACTATCAGAAATTCTATTCAAGTTGAACAGCTCAACAACAATAAAAATAATGATTTCTGAGCAGAATAATTTTTCAGGGAAGTGTTAGTGCCAGGTACTGGCTTCTGCAATGTATGTTTCGAATTCCAGTATGTCTTCTGTCTCCCCTCTCCCCCAATGTAAAGATTGTATCCAGGTTACAAGTTTTTGTAAGGTAAATCTTAACTCCAGGATACTGGTTTATGTAGAATGGTTTTAACTGTAGCCAAATTTTAGACCTGAAAATGGTTGGTTCTGTATATTACACAGTTGGATTGAGTCTTTCATTATCTTTTATATTTTAATTTCTTCTTTTTTGTTCCATTTTTTTCCTGTAGGTATTTGCAAAATATATTCCTGTTTTATGTCTTTGATGGTATCCTGACAAGAGGAAAACAAAGCTTAAATTTATACCATTTGAGACCTTCTGACGTAGTCTAAAAAAATTGGCTTCTCCAGAAAGATGTTTGTGGGGTTTGTGTTTATTTATTTTTTAAAAAGAAAAACATATTTATCAATGAAATTTTTTTCGACTGACTGTGAAATATCAAATTATTTCTACAGAGATAAGTTTTATGTAGAGATATAATTGAGATATGAAGATACAGTGTATAAAGATAAAAGCATGAAAGTGTTATCTAACTTATTCATCCAAGTTTTGTGATCTTTAAAGGTTTTGAGATTTTAGATAAAGATTCTTCACTACGTCTTCAAGAATCTGATGTGTAGTGTGTGTTTCTTCCTCAGTTCCTGATTAATTTCACTGCTATTGTTTTTCTGCCTTCCTCACCCCTTCGCTTGTATTTCAGTCTCGTTAAAAGGTGGGGATTATTTTTTGGAGGAAAAGACTAAAAAAGTTTAACAAAGCTAAGGAAGGACGTGAAGTCAGCTTTCAAAACCACCTAAGCCTGATGGAAAAAAGAAAAAGGAGGGAATACAACCCCTTCAAACACAGAGTGGACAAGGCAAGGGGTATTAGGGATAAATTTCATGAAGAGGTATTTGGGTTAGAAATCATAATTAAAAAAAACAGTCTTCGTAACTGTAGGACAGTTGAATGATGGACTAAGTTATTGCCAAGGAAGATGTTTTGTAACAGGTTAAACAAACAGCCTCAGGTAACAGCTAGGTGGAGGAGCAGGAAGGATCAGCTGAACTCTTCAGACTATTAAAAAAAATAAAACAAAACACAAAAAAACCAAAACCAAAATCCCCACTTAAAAAGCTCAATAAAATTAACAGGATCTATAATCTTCCAAGTGTTCAGAGTACTCATTTTTGCAGTAGTTAACCTGACAGTAAGTTAACCTGACAGTAAGTCAGTGGCAGAAGACAGTCAGGTACCAGGGCGAACAGATATCACAATTTGCTACTAGGTTAAAATTTGTATCTAATGAGATTATAATATATCTCCTTTATATACAGGAGATTCACTGACAAACACCACATGGCAATCACATTACTGGAATAGTGGTCTTTTACAGAAGTCTAAGGCATGTCAAATGGCCATTGTTTGTTAAATGTGTTTTTCCCTATCCCTCAGATGTTACTAAGCCTCCAGCTGCTCTTTTTCACTGGCAAATCATATGGCTTATATGCAGACAGAGGGCAGGTCACATGCAAAGAATAAATTGGGATTTTTTGAGGCTCCTGAGAACCATTGGAAGAAACTCTTTGCAGTTTCTGCAATGACTCGAAAAGGAAATTAAAAAATAAGCATGTAACTGCATTGTAGTTCTGACTTTAAAATTTGTTTCTATTTTATTTTCTGCTTTTACTTATAAAAGAACAATGAGGCATGGGAAAATGTAAAACAATAGGGCAAAACATTTCACAAATGTCAGCTAGCTTTGCTTCATTGTCATTTTGGACAGTCCTTCACTGGCTTGACTAGAGGCCAGTGGCCAGAACCTCATCCACTTGGGAATCATGAGGTACTTTATGCTGTAAGAAATATTACTGGAAATGCTACTGCAGGGGAGGAGAGGGGAAGGGAGAAATAAATCACTGTTATAGCCACCACAGACTGCCACAACTACGTACCAATTCTTGTCTTGCACCATGTTATCTGTGAGATGATGCTGTGAAATCTCTCCCTGCCTAAAGTAACAATGTGTAGGAATGTCTGCATTCAAGTGGATGCCAGGAGTAGTTCTTCAGGTATCCAGGGAAGTAGGTGGCCAAAGACTTGGATGTAAGGTGATTAGGATTTGTATCCTGTGTTGAATAATGAAGAAAACAAGATACTGAAGTAGGAAAGTAAGGGATGCAGTCTGTAAAGCAGAAGTCCTGATCTGAAGAGGCATGAAGGAAGAGAAGGTTGGTAAGTGGGAAGTATAAAACACATGATGTTGAGGTCGTATGTTGAGGAAATAAGAGAAGTACAGATCCTGTGGCCCAGGAGTGATAAATAGGAGTTTAAATGATGTGTCTACCTGTACCTTTATGTTCTAATCCAACATCACGGTTTTCCTCAGTGGAAAATGTGCTAAAGGAATATCAGTTCCATACTCCTGTACATTGACTTTGAGATTTCCAGCTCCCACCCTGGGCGTCAAAAGAACTTTTGATGTTCAAATTTTATATATTTTGAGGTTTATCGAACAACAGAAGGATATTTTTCCTCTTTCACCTTCCCTATAGCAGAGTGCTGGTTCCTACTACTACTCCTGCTCCTATTGGTACTTCCTCACTCATCTCATCCTGCCAGATATCTTTGTTCAGGACTGAAGGTTTCCTGTTTCTCTTCCTGTACAGCCTAAATAAATTTCTCTTTCTCAGTGTTCTCTAAACAGCAGTTTTTTCTTACTAATTGATAAAGCACTTAAATGGTGCTACTAATATGGTCATAAATGACATAGCTGGAGTTATCATTATTACACTGCAGGATTAGCAAAAGAATTGAGAACTCATAATGTGTTTTTAAACAAATCCCTTATCTTCCCACATAAAATCTAAAGATAAATCGAATCAATAGGGGAAAAATATGACCATCAGAAACGTTTGAAGGATGTGTTTGGTATCACTAAGTTTGAAAATTTTGTAATCTGAGCTTATTTACAATGTGAGGTTAAGAGCAACATTAGGCAGTCTGGCTCCTAAGTTTCCTTTCTAGACTGCCAGTTTGGGAGCAAAATACACATATAATGCACAGCAAAACTTGAATTCAAGCCATGTCCCTGTGGCCCAAGTTGTGGATATTTGGCCCACCAGGACCTGATCCACCCACATTGTCAATCCAAGCAAAGTGGATTTGAGATTTCTGTCTGAGAGGACAGGTGATATCTTTGCCTGAGCAATTGTTTGCATACAAGAAATATGTATTTAAGACAAGCCTTAACAACAGGAAGAGAGATCTTCCCTGACTGTTTAAACATGCCTGCTACTTTCTCGGATGGACTTAAGGACAGTTTATGTTGGAAAAATATAAATAATGCATATGTAGACAAATCAAGCTATTAATCTCTTTTCTAAGATGATTAATATATAAATCCCTTAAGGTAACTATTCCCTCTTTAAAGGTCAAGCTACTGATAAATATTTTTGAAGTTATTCCATCTTAACAGAGATTTGAATCATAAAGAGCAACAAACATTACAAGCTTGTGCACTCGTTGATGTCAATGGTGATTTACAAAATGACATAATCATATGTATGTTTTCTAAAAAATTTACAGAAACTTTATCGGTTTATTTGTCCTACTTTCCCACACATATTAGCTGCAATTATTAGGATTTCACATTATCCTGAGTGGAATAATGTCTAAACTTACAAAATTAATAAACAATGAAATGACTTGAAAAACATGAAAGGAAAATCTGGCCTCTAAAATAATCTGTTTGGTTCAAGTATAAAAAAAAAGAAAAAGGAGGAAAACAGTCATTGCTTCTGCAGAACAAGAAAATATATTGAAGTTTATAGTCAATCTTAATATATGATCCTGCAGCACTTAGAAGATGGAAAATATGACATTATTTACATGAAGTAGTCACTAGAGGTAGTCACACAATGGCTGCAGAAATTAATATTCATCACAAGATGAGTTAAAACAATATTACTTCTTATTAAATTAAAGAGAGCTATTATTATAGCATTTGAGTGTCCTTGGTGACTTTGGTCTGTAAATTAAGAGTTTTAACCTTATATTTTTATATTTTTATAAATTTTATTTTTTTTATTTATTTACTGCCTTTATTTATATATACATTTATCTTATAACCGTTGGGGAAAATTAAGTAATTGAAGATACAGTGCCAAAAGACTTCAACACTTTGCAGCCTGGAAAAAAGCACTTCAGCAGGTGTTGTTCTCTGAAATTCCCTACTCGGCAGGGATGCAAAACAATTCAGCCTCTGGCCAAATTTTTTCCAAAAGCATATTTCCACATGGCTCTGTGGGAACTCAGTGTCACCAGTGGGGCTCACGCTCACAATTCCTGGGCTCACTTACATCTACAACCCCGTTAAGGCAGATGTTTCTCAAGGGGTCACAGGAGCAACAGTGATGTGCAGTGCCTGCCTGCTGCCCACTTTTCAATCTCACGTCTAGGCTGGTGTCACCACAGGCGTGAGCACGGCTAAAGGTGCAGCCAACCTATGAATGGACAGGTAAAGACCCCCTTACAGAGCAAGATGGGTCAGAACAGTAATTAAAAACTGCCTTCCTCTTCATTAATGTGTAAACTTCGACTTGGCCTATTTATTTTGCCTGTGACACTTCAAGAGGTCCAGTGTGTTTTTGTCTATTAATATAGAGGACAGACTATCTGTAAGGGGCAAGAGACTGCAGAGCATCACATCTTTTATGGTTGTTTGTGACCATAGATTGATAAATCCTAACGTTTTTAGTGCCATTTCTACCTTTCTTCACCTGCTCATTTTCCTCCTCACTCTATTACTTACTTTCTTGGATCACTTGTTTTCTGGAGTAATAGCAATCTAACACAGAAGAGTAACAGGATAGTTTAGTTTTCCGAAAGCTTCCCTTATTGTAGATTTCCCAGAGACCTGCTCTGACAAAAATCTCCAGATTTTTTAAATTAATTGTATGAGCTGTCTTTTATAAATAGATTCGATGTCGTGTAGTTTGCAAAATTATTTCACTGTCTGTTTATCTATCCATTCACCTGTCCATCTAGTCATATGTTTATAAAGCAGTCACAGAGTCTGGTGACTATTGATAGGTCAGAAATCAGTGTCTGCTCTCAACAACTTGTGAATACAACTGTGATTAAATTACTGTGCACGTTTTTCATTTATCAGACTTCAAAATATTGTTCTCAAGAGTTCTGATGTGCTTTCACATTTAGTACCTTAATTCCTTGTGTATCTGCCATCTAAAAACATGAAAGAAAGAGAAAAGGAGGGAAGGAAAGGAAGGAAGGAAAGGAAAGGAAGGAGAAGGAAGGAAGGAAGGAAGGAAGGAAGGAAGGAAGGAAGGAAGGAAGGAAGGAAGGAAGGAAGGAAAATAAAACAGAAAACCAGAAAAGGGTAAAAAATTGAGAGAGAAAAAGAAAGATATTTCAAATATTTTTAAAACGCTTTCAAGCGATAACTAGGTAACAGATACTGCTATGTTTTGAAACTTCTCAGGTTATCTGAGAAATGTCATTAATAAAGTATATGTAGACAAAACAACTGAAATGGTCTGCACATACTTCTGTCCCACTAGTAAGGAATTGCCAATGAGAGAGCCTAGGGAAGTGAGACGGCACAAGTGGGTATGCACTTTCAATTTTGATTCAACTGAAAGAGCTTAGAGAACTTCTTTACAGACTAAAAAAAGGAAAACACACAGTCAAAAGAAAAACCCCAAAATGTTGTAACTCACCTGCCCAAGATAACATATTTATCTCTTTCCCTTTTGAGCGTTATCAGATGTAGTCTTTAAATGCATGCTACTTTTGAGGGTTTATAAACCTTGGTCATATTTCAAATGCAGGTTGCATCACAGATGATATGTCTCAGTTGCTAAAACCTATATTAACTATTTGGCACTCTCTGCTTCCCTTCATTCATTTACCCTTCACCGTGTAACTTTCAAAACAAAATTAAGAGTGGATAGCCTCGACTTTTATTTTATCTACCTTTTATTCTGAATTCCATTGTGCATTTGTCATGTAGGCTTTTTTAGCTTAAATTTTATTACTTTCTGTATGAGAAATAAGAAACAAGTGAGTGCAAGAGGAAAATGGCATGGTTCTGAACACCTGCAGAGATACAGGAGTGGAAATTCACTGGGTAAAGATGCCCTGCTGAGAATCTGAATTGTAGGAACAGCAAGAGCTTTTACCATGCCATCTATTTTGCTCCTTCATTTTGGATTCTCTCTAGCTGGTGTTTCAGAGGCTGACAGAAATATTTCACACATTAATGTATGTTATTCTTCCATAACAAGTGAAATAAGAAGAAATTTCCACCTTACACATACGGGAAACTGAATGCATGCTAAATTATGGAATGGTTATAGCTTGGATAACAATTAAAGTTTGAGTCCAAGGCCTCTTCTTGGCCCACAAGTAGGAAGACAAAGTTTTCTGGAATATTAGTATTAACTGAACTTACTGAATAAAGCTCCCCTATTCCACTCAAATTTCCCTGTTCATAGACTTACTTTTTAGGCCAGAAGGAGAACAGATGGTCTACTGAGCTCAAAATGCTCTTTACAGCTTTGGTTTTCTGTGAAACAATGACTCTAAGCAAATCTCCAGCTTCAAATGCTGAACCTGCCAACAAGAGTGGCAGAGAAAGGTTTCCTCCAATTCCTTTGAAGAATCAAAGATTGATCAAAACAGTCAACCTGCACCACGGCAGAAAATGTTTTAAAAGCTTGAGAGCATTTCTTGCTCACAAGCTCACAGTGAAACTTTTCCTTGTGTTTGGGATGTGGCAGAAACACTGGGGAGTTGTGTCAGCCTGAGCAGTACCAGTCTCCTACCACCTGCTGGGACCGTGGGCATATCTCAGCTGATCAGTGTCCTGCCATCTTTCAGCTTTTGTTGGCAGCGATGTTGCTCTTACTCTGCCTAAGACTCAGAGTTTTAAAGGCTGGGTTCATTTAATGTAACTAGAGTAACCGGGATCAGTGTAGAATCAGTGGAGTTAAATGCTGTCACAGGTATGTATGGGATAACAGACTGGATGACCTGCTCAACCTTTCGTTGTTACATGCCATATCTGTTGCCTACCTGCTCTTTAGCCCAAATTCACCAAAAAGATGCATTTCTGGGACACGGTCTGATGGTGAGGTCCAAGATTTAGATAAGCATGGCAGAAAAAACTTTAAATAAGTAAGTCTTGAATTTGACACATACACACCTCTTAATGTACCATGTCAATAATCCAGGTTTTAGCGATGTGTTCGATTAACTTGAATGTGCATGTTGCAACAGCAGAAGACTGAAGTAATCAGACAAGACCTTGCTCTTGTCTGCAGGATGGCAATGTGGGACTTGCAGGATGCTTGACCTCATGCAGATCTCACACTGCAATCAATAACAGACATACCGTACCAAAGCCCAGACTTCCTACAGTCAGCAATGGGGAGTCTCACAGGTAATCTCAGAGCGTGGCCTGCTTTAGTTTGATCTTGGGGGCAGTGCCTCTGAACCCCATCTCATGCACTTATACAGTTATAGTATATTTGAGAAAAAATTCAGCTTAAGTATTTCCAATTGCATGTATGCAAAAAGATTGAGAAGTCTTTTACTGAGTATGCAACTTCACTTAGCTTGTATATATATATAAAGTCACAGTAAAAATATCCATCTCCTCATAAAGCAAATATCTAAAAGAAATTTCATGAAAAACATCTTCCAGCATGATTTGAACTTTATGCTTCCGCTATCCGCATTCATGTTAGAAAAGTATAAATTAAAATAAGCACATTTTTCTATTTTGTAGCAGGAAAATGCATGCACAAATTAAGTTTATAAATTCCTAAAACTCACCTAAATCAGAAAAGAATTTCAAAAATACACCAACCTAAAGTCAAAATATGATATTCAAACTGCCCAGTTTTGATGCCTAATGTAGCCATTACAACTATTTTTCTCAACTGGTATTTACAGAACTGACATGTATATGGTCTGGCAGTGCAGCACCAAAAAAGCTGAAGGAGAATTAACTTCTAAGACATCAAAGTCATATTGCTTAAATAAGACATCTGTAGGGAGAACAGAGCGCATATTACCCTGTGCCCTTGATGCAACCTTTATTCAGAACAGTGTGTAGATATATGTACTCTAAACATAAATGTGAAACAGCAAAAGGATTTCAACACATCTAAAAGGTTTTCTAAAGAAGTGTAGGATAAAATACATTTTGTTGAACTGTTTATAGACTTGTCAAATTTCAAGTTGCAATAGAAGTTGCCAAAGAAATAATATTGCTTAAAAATAAATAAATAAAACCTCTAAAGCAACCATGGAAGAAATGCTTTCTCAGCAGCTTTTCTAGTATGCCAGTGGACGAATTGTTTCCCTGACACCTCCTGTAGTTGTTGTTTTTCAGTTGTTTTTATTTTTTCTAGTTGACATCAGATATGCAATCAATCTGAAAGATGATCATTTGGGAAAAGTATAAACTGCTGAAAAGAACCCAGAGAATGGAAAGGAAATCTTAACCTGTCCTTCTGTGCAGTTTAATCCCAGCATTTATTTGTAAGCATTCATTTTGCTGGCCCATTCATCCAATACTTAACTGCTTCTGGCAAGGAGTTTTTAATGTCATACATACAAAGAGATGCAGGGGTTTAATAACATGAATCCTGAATTACTATAAAGAAAGCTGTGATTATCCAAATAACAATTTCAATTCCTAGCCAGCCTCCAAACACAAAAGACTTATAAACAAAGATACACAACAAGGAGACATTTCTCTGCATTTAAACATTATATTTAAAGTACAAGCATCCTTTAACAGTGTATGGACTTTTTCTCCCAAGAAGATGGCACCTGCTGGGAAGGATTTAGCTTTGCTCTGGTGTCTCAAGTGTGACTGTATTTATCTGCTAAGGAAAACATACAAAGCTACAAATTAGTTGCCTGGTCACTTACATAAACATTAAAATGCACACATACTTGCATTAACAACTTACAGTTTTCTGCCCACTGCACACTGGCTCAAAAAAACTTGTACCCATATGTCACAATTATTGGTTTACTGTTAAGTTCCAGATGATCTGTTAAATGGCAGAAAAAAAGTGTGGGAAGACAGCTGGTGGACTAACACTTCCTTTTATCCTATATCTTTTGTTCCTCATAAATCTTTTGCTTTTGTTTGCAGTGGTTAATGAGGAAAAGTATTCCTAATCCTTCTTTTTCTTGTGGAGAAACGGGTTGATGTTTCCTTTGCTGTTTCTGTCAGTGCATTTGTGAGTAAAAAATGAAATTTATTTCTGCTTTTTTAAAAATTCCCGTTTTCTTTTTGTTTCTCTTACTCTGTTTTATAAAATCATTCAAAAAGATGTAGCTGTTGCTTCACCTGGAATTCCTATTTATGCAACATTTTGGAAAGGGATTAGTGGTGGGAAAACTAAAGAAACTGACATACTTGGAGGCAGCAAGTCATTTTCTATGAAAAATCCACAAGTTTAATTTATCATTTTGAACTGTTTCTGAGCAGGACATGAAGAACCAAATGTGCAGGTGACAGCACAGACAGAGAAAGCAGCATTCGGTCTGTGTCTCAACTTT
This sequence comes from Neomorphus geoffroyi, assembly GCA_033558235.1. Taxonomy (NCBI): domain Eukaryota; kingdom Metazoa; phylum Chordata; class Aves; order Cuculiformes; family Neomorphidae; genus Neomorphus; species Neomorphus geoffroyi. The sequence goes on from JAUMJM010000035.1 coordinate 2,066,008, forward strand.
CCCTCTTTAACACATCAAATCTAATTTGTCCTTTTAGTTAAATAGTTTCACAACTTCAGGATTACACTCAGAAGGTGCCTGGGAGGAGCAGCAAAGCTGAATCTTGCTGAGAAACATCCTTCACCTTAGTACCAGAGGCCAATGCCCTCATGAAAGACTACTAGGATCCACGAAGCAGTATAGACAGGTAATGAATTCACTGCAAAAACATGGAGGAACCATTCCACTTAACAAAGGAGCTGCAGAAGTTTATCTTTGTAACCTAATACTGTTTCCCTCCTTGACTGGCACAAGTGCTAGACTGTACTTTGAACACTAAGATCATCTGAGCCTTTGAAGCGTCTCACAGTTGGTTGCAATAGGTCTATTGGAGATGTTCTACAAGCCCCATCTATATAATTTGCCCCAAGCAAGACTACTAGCTACTATTAGGAGGAGGTTTCAATCAATCTTTGCATTGACTCAATACAGCCATTCCTATGTTCTTGTCTCATTAGAGGAAGGTGTCTAGATCAGTCTAACCTGGGAACACATTTTTTTCTGGTCTGTTTCTGGAGAATATTTTTGTCAGCTTGCGTAGGAATATTAAATGCTGAAAGATGAATATAAAAAATACTGATTATTGAATTTACTGCAAGGGGGTAACAATACATTGTATAGAAGGTCTTTAATGTAATATGGATACCCTTTTTAAGAAAGATTTTGTGTTGGCCTTAGGTCAAGGAAGATTTCTTACAACTATTCTAGTCTATCTGAATCATGAAATGTATTAGCACGATGTAGACATTCCCAGCCTAATGAAAATCCCATTTCATAACTTCCTGTGGTGAAGAAAACCATTCAGATAAATCAAATGGAATCTCGAATCAGGATAGCATTGCGATATTAAGTCTGCCAAAAGGCAGATTATCTTGGGCACCACATCAAACTATGCTGCTTCTGGGCTCAAACTGACTTGCCATGAAAGAGAAATGCTGAATTTCTGTTTATGGCACCAATATGGTTTAGTCTTACAATATCTGCCTTTTTTTAATAACTTTTGCTTAATGCAGCTCTTTGCTAGTGCCAAGAGACTGCATTTTGCTCACAATATGAAATAAACTGGCAACTAAGCCTCAGAAAGCAATTTACAGCAGGGCTAATAGACTCTTTCTGCCATCAGCAGTTGCAGTAATTGCAGGTACTTTCATCAGCAGTAGTGTTAAATGTTGAATACCATCATCAGCAATGATGGGTAGAAGCAGCAGCAGTAGTTAGGAATACCACCAGCAGAAACTGGTGCTGCTGGCTCGCTGCCACAGAATTTCATGTAGCTGGGATTGCACTAATGATGAACACAGTAGCTTGGGAACGTTTGACTTACAGTGCCATCATCAGAACTTAACTCCAGCTTCACAACTTCTATACAACTGCTTTTTCACATACAGTGGTTATTAAAAGCTCAAAGCCCAATAAAGAAGAGAGACAACAGTATGCTTTATGTGGAGAACTTAACACTTTTAATCATTAACAGCTAAACTGAGTAAGATTTATATTCTTGCTAAGTTTAGCAAATGTTACATATTTTATATGAGGTGCACTTTCTTGCTAGGAAGAACTTTTTGAATCGCTGCACTTCTATAGCTATATTTTCAGAAAAAAATTGTTCATTGTACTGTAATAGAGAAAATCAGCACTTCTACTTTGAATCACAACACATCTAAGGTAGCTACATACATCTGTCATAAGTCTCTGTCTGCCATGATTGAGAAGGGGAAGGAACTGATACTGCTAGTGAGGACCGAGCCTCTGCCTGACCTTGTGGCTTGTGAATGTAGTGCAGGTCTGCTCCAGTTCTTTAAAGGAACACACAGAGAAATCACCCTTGAGTATCCAGATCCCCAAATCTTCTAATAACTCGCCAGTTGCCTGTTCATGCACAGCAGCATGCAGTAAATGTCATGCATTTCTTTTTTACTGGATACTTGATGCACTGCACAATTTTTCTCAGTTTTGTACTGGACCTGGGACTGCCAGGTCAGACCTTTACACCCCTAAAGCAGAGCAGAGAGATAAGGATGAAAAACTGAGTTCAGAGTGCTGCATCCCAATAGTAGCCTCTCTTTTCTCCCTGGTAGAAACAATCTTCCTTCTTGACCAGAAGAGAAAAAAACTGGGCATGGGTAACGAGAGGTACATAGAAGGTGCCAAATATGTGGGAGACACATCAGGATTCAATTAAAATAGTCCTGGTTGAAATATAGAAGTCAGTCAGCTTCCAGTTCCTCCTCTTGTCTCCTCCAGGAGAATAATTGTGGAGAGGCAGCAGGAGCAAGATGCAGACCTGGGCTGTGGCAGAGCAGGGTTCTTGGTTCAATCCTTTAGGTTCAGCAGAATTCTGTCTAATAAGGCTTTCACATTTGATTTTTCTGTTACTAACTAGTAAGATACAGAATTTGCTGTCTTCCATCTTTGTTTTGCTCTCTCTCCCTCTACTAATCCCTTTTCCTGGTGGAGTCCCTGACACAGTCAATCTGCTCTGGAGCACTGAATCTTAGACCTCCTGGGTGCAATTGCCCTCAGATTGTCCAATGTGTCCTCCATTCCTGTGCAAATCATCCCTGGAAGATGTCTGTACAATGTCTGGTGGGAAAGTCTGTCACCTCCATTTGTAAGTTGTTCCAGAATTTTATTATCCGTTTACAGAAGCATTTTTTACTAAAACGTAACTCAAAATTTCAGTGCTGGTTTTATCTCATTATCTCATTTTTTTGCTCATTAGCTGACATGATTAGCTGACCAATCTTTTATACATCAGAAAACTGCAGACATATCCTGAACAGTGATATAGGGATTGTGTTTACACAAATCCAAGTGAGCCCTGCAGAACCCACTTGTTTTGCATCAGTAACTGCTGTTTTCTGTCTCTTCGTGCTGAGCCATGGGGTTTGGCCACTAGTGTCAGAACAAAGGCTGAGGTATCCAGCCCCAATGCAGTCTCTCAGCCCAGCTCTTCCAACGGAGGATGAGATGTGGTGTTTAGGGACATGGTTATGGGGTGGTCTTGGCAGGCTTAGGTTAACAGTTGGGCTCAATGATCTTAAAGGTCTTTTCCAACCTAAATTGTTCCATGATTCTATGATGCCAAGATCTATGCAAGACCTTCTGGAGCTGTGCCAATACACTGCATAGCACACCGGTCTGTTGGAACAAGATTTCTCAGCTTTACTACCAGTACCACCAGGATTCTAAATGCTCTTCACTTATAAGATAAAGCAGGAAAAGTATAACTCGGTTAGAAACACAAACTAGGGCCATACCCAATGCTGGTGGTCAGGCCTTAATTCTCCCTCACTTTGTTGGACTTCTCCCTCACTTTGTTGGACTTCTCCCTCATCTTGGACTGGTCAATGCAGCTTCCCTTTAGGGAAGCCCAGTTCATTCAATCTTTCCTTATGGATAACGTTTTAAATGTCTTATAACGTTTGCTTTCTTTTAGGCTTTTTTGGTTCCTTAACATCACTTTCTAAATGTGGTGCTGATGAACACTGGTGTACTCCAGCAGACAACTGATCAGTGCTGACCAGGGGGATAGTTGCCTCCTATATCTTGCATTAAATATTCCTGGTAATTTGCTCTAATTGACATTTGTCTTTGTTGGTTTTAGAAGGTTACCACATTGTCTAGTCAAAAAGTTCAGCTTCTGATCCATCATGATCTTTTCCACATGTAAGGCCCTCTGATTTCAGCTTTAGTATTGCAGTATATTTCTGCACACCAATGAAATGTTCTCACTCCATGAATCTTCAGCCTTTGCACTACTTCACTGCTGCAGAAAATGACAAATTGACCTTTCAGCTTTCCTCTTCATCTGGATCAATTCCGGACAATGAAAAAAGAAACCAAAGCAACAAAGCCTCATCTCCTAATAAACCAAATTTTTTCCCAGTTCTTGTTGCAGAAAAATAATTTGATTGGACTGAAATAATTTATGGATCCAATCCGACATCTAATAGATTTATCTGACATTGGGCTTGATCAGACTTACGTTGTTATAGAATAGTGTAATGAAAAGATTGTACTTTGAAGTGTTGCTTCTATTATGATCCCTTCCCTGTAGTAGCTGATCATAGAAGAGGGATGGTCAAGCTTGTTGTCATGCCAGGAACTGGCAGACTGCAAGACAAAGCTTGAGCCAGGTCTCCCAAATTATTCAGATTTTGATCCTTTCCAGTCCAACATTAACATACAAAAGATGCGCACTATGATACAGCAGAGAAAGCTATGCATGCACATTTCTGGATATCAACAACACATTGAAAAAAGAATTCTGACAACACTTTTTTTCCCTGGACTATATTATTTTGTTATAAGCAAAACCTTCTAGGAGTATTTCACTGTTTCAATAACTCAAGTGATGTTTTTGCCAGGCAGTTTTGAAAGATTTGCAGTTAAATTTTCAGATCCTTAGCAACACAGTGAGACAACTGTTTCTGCACTGGGTTTCAGGACAACCAGGACCCAGAGACCTACTGTGAAAACTGAAGGAATTAAGCAAACCAAACTTCTCCCAGTGACCAGGACAGTCATCTATCTGGGAGTTGGGACAGGAAGACAAAACCAGGCTTGACAGATAAAACTTGGGAATGGCGCTCCAGTGTCTGAGGGATGGTGTACTAGTGAGGGCTCCTGGTCTGCCAACTCAGTGGAAGTAGGGGATAGCACTCCAAGTGGCAGCAAAAATGTAGATATTATTTGGTGGGTTTAGAAACTACAGCCAGAAGTCACTTAGGATTTAAGACTATTCCACTCAGAAACGGGGAAAACAATAGCCCAACTGAAGTGCATTTACACCAATGCACGCAGCACAAGCAACAAAGAAAGGGAGCTAGAAGTCAAGAAGGCAAGAAAACTATGATATAATTGCCATCATAGAAACATGGTGGGACAACTCACATAACTGGAATGCTGCCATGTTTGGCTATAAAATCTTCAGGTGGGATAGCGTATGAAGGAGAGGTGGTGGGGTATTCTATATTAGAGAATGTTTTGATCGCATTGAGCTTAATAATGATGATGATAGGGTTATGTGGCTATGGGTAAAAACAGAAGTCTCATGAAAGCTAGACCTTGTTCTGATGGGCGAATTCAACCAGACGTCTGCTGGAAGTGTAACACAGCAGAAAGGAAACAGTCTAGGAGGCTCACTAAGTGTATGGAAGACAATTTTCTAACATGACTGGTGAGTGAACCATCTGGAGAAGGTACTCCGCTGCATTTGCTATTTGTGAGCAGAGATGGTCTTGTGGGAGACTATGACTGCTGAAGGATGCTTAGGGCACAGTGATTATGAAATGATAGAATTCTCAGTTCTTGGAGGAGTAAGGAAGGGGGTCAGCTGAACTCTCGCCTTATTAAGGGAGCTGGCAGAGGTCCTCTCCAAACCCCTTTCCCTCATCTACCAACAGTCCTGGCTGACTGGGGAAGTGCCGCTTGACTGGAGGCTGGCAAATGTTACATCAAGAAGGGTCAGAGGGAGGATCCGAGGAACTACAGGCCTATCAGTCTGACCTCAGTACCAGGGAAGGTCATGGAGCAGATCATCTTGAGTACTATCACACAGCACACGCAGGACAACCAGGTGATCAGGACCAGTCAACATCAGCTTATGAAAGGCAGGTCCTGCCAGACCAACCTGATCTCCTTCTATGACAAGGTTACCCGTTTAATGGACGAGGAAAAGGCTGTGGATGTGGTGTTCCTGGACTTCAGTAAAGCCTTTGACACTGTTTCTCACATCATTCTGCTGGAGAAACTGGCTGCCATCGGCATGGAGAGGCATCCCCTCTACTGGGTTAAAAACTGGCTGGATGGCCGAGCCCAAAGGGTTGTGGTAAATGGAGTTAAATCCAGTTGGAAACCAGTCACAAGTGGTGTTCCCCAGGGTTCAGTGTTGGGTCAGTCCTGCTCAATATCTTTATCGATGATCTGGATGAAGGCATTGAGCAAGTTTGCAGATGACACCAAGCTGGGTGCAAGTGTTGCTCAACACTAGGAAGGCTCTGCAGAGGGATCTGGACAGGCTGGATCCATGGGTTCAGACCAATGGGATGAGGTTCAGCAAGGCCAAGTGCAGAGTCCTCCATTTGGGACACAAGAACCCCATGCAGCGTTACAGGCTTGGGAAAGAGTGGCTGGAGAGCTGCCTGGCAGAAAAGGACCTGGGGATGTTGGTTGACAACAGCTGAACATGAGCCAGCAGTGGCCCAGGTGGCCAAGAGGGCCAATGACATCTGGGCCTATATCAGACACAGCGTGGCCAGCAGGCGCAGGGAGGTGACTGTGTCCCTGTGCTCAGCACTGGTGAGGCTGCACCTCAAGTGCTGGATTCTGTTTTGGGTCCCTCACTACAGGAAGGACATTGAGGGGAATGTGCGTGTGCAGAGAAACGTAATGAACTGGTGAAGGTCCTGGAGCATGTCTTATAAGGAGTGGTTGAGGGAACTGGGGCTGTTTGTCCTGGAGAAGAGGCTGAAGGGAGACCTTACCGGCCTCTACAGCTATCTGAAAAGAGGTGGTAGCAAGGTGGGTGTTGGTCGGTTCTCCCAAGTGACAGATGATAGAACAAGAGGAAATGGCCACAAGTTGCACCAGGGGAGGTTCAGATTAGACATTTGGAAAAATTTCTTCACTGAACGGGTTGTCTGGCATTGGAATAGGGAGGTGGTTGAGTCACCATTCCTAGAGGTGTTTAAAAAACAGGTAGACGAATTTCTCAGGGATATGGTTTAGTAGCGGACAGGTACAGGTGGACTCGATGATTTCAAAGGTGTTTTCTATTGTAGAGATTCTATTATTCTATGACATCTGGGGTCCTCCATTCTGACACCCCAAAGGCTGAACATCTTTGACACCATAAGCACAAAATATCTGTCAAATTAGGACTGTTTTCCCAGTATTATTCAGAGGTAGACAGCACTGTTACTCTCTGAAAATATGATCATTTCATCTAGACAGTCAGATTGGAAAGAAAGCAATTTGTTTTAGAAATATCAAGAATCTGAATTCATCAAGTCAGTCTCGGCTTTGTGTAAACCCTGCAGACAACTTTTGGTCAGAACTATGAATATTTTTCTTCTCCTTTTCAAAACCAGAAATATTACAACAAACCATATTTCCTGTATGGCTGAAGAGTTAGAAAAGTGAGAGGAATAAAGAGAAAAGCAACCAAAACCACACAGGTACAAACCCCTCATCTCTGTGTGTTCATCACTAGAGAATCACACCTACAGGGACCTGGATATACTGCAGGGAAAGAAGTGAGTTCTCTCCAGCAATGCAAATCACTCACACACCTCCCTGTACCTCAGCTTTGTCAAACCAAAGCTGCTCATGCTCTGGGATCCATGCAGGATTTTCTGTTCTATCTATTCCTCTGACTTTATTGTTAGTACTGAAGCTACTGTTAAAGAGAAAATAAGATTTGCTCCTGTAGCAAAGACAGGCTGAGTGATGGAAGTTTATTATGTGATTAAAAGAGCTAAGCATTTCTTACTCCTAGGCTGAGAAATTAAGACGGAACATTTATTGAAGAGGAATTATACAGATAGGAGTCTGACTACAGGTAATGAGACTTTTTCTTGCTATTATTATTTTGCTAAAAATAGAGAAATGTAGGACAAATATTAGAAAGAAATCTTGTAATAGAAGAAAAGGAAAAAAGAACCATCCCTTGGGACACTGCAAATAAGCACCAGATATTGCAAAAAATCAATCTTGCAGCAGCAAAACTTTTGACTAAAGGACATACCACTGTATGTATTGTACACAGCATCTGTGCTGTGTTTATTATAACAATGTCTCGGTTATTGGGCTGGGGCCTCTCGGGGCTACTGTTTATGACTATGATTCTATGGCACTGAAGTGACACCAAGAAGTCAACTCTACTATAATATCTTTTTAATATTCTTTTTTTCACAGGCTGAGAAATTTCTGTGCAGCAAACTCCTGACACTTTTGCTCAGACCGAGTGACACATTAACTCTCAAAACATCAAGGTGAATTTGGGATGCTGCATTGTGGAGAAGAACACTGGGCTATTTTGTTCAACTATGATTTCCATGTAGTCCATAATTACTCATTTGTTAAAGATTCAGTTTTCCATTTGGAAACCTGGCCTAATAAACTAATTTCTGCAGATGCCAGACTTCTGGCCAGCCATCTGATACTTGTGTCCCACCATACGGTTACCCATATGCAACCATGTTAAAGACAATAAAAATAAAGATGAAAACAAAAAAAAAGTAAAATAGATAGTTGAGCTGTTTGACACTAAGGTAGTTCAGTTCCCTCTTCAAAGACAAATGAAATAGAGAGCCCTGCACTTCCCATGGAACTCACCAGAAAAGAATAAATAACTGTTCAGTTAAAAAAAATTGAATCTGTCTCTAATGACTCATTTTTATGAAAAACTCTTTTAGAATATTAGTTCCACTTAAACAGGCAGTTCTAAGAACAAAGGAAAACAGAGGAACAAACTCTTCCAATGTATCGCCCCTGAAATTTTTCAAAATCTCATGTAAACCTTTTAAAAGCAGTTGAAAAAATTTACAGCAACTGCCAGTCACAGAGGCTTTCATTGGTCTCGGCTCCACTACTATCCTCCCTTCTTCCTATTCCTTCCGAGAAGATCTGCTGGTAAGACAGCAGCAATCTAGGAAGTGAGCAGGAATTTCAATTTACAATCATTCATAATTAATGGAAAATATTGCCAGAAAAGGCGCACAGCTTGATAAATGAGAGAAGTACGTACCCCACAACCCAAACGATACTCGCTCTCAAGCGTTAGAAGGATTTGCCTTGAAAACCTTGTGTTTGTTGACTCAGACCCAATGAGGCTGGCAAAGCAAATACCTACCAACTCAGTGGCTTTAGCCCTGAGGAAGGAATGGGAATGACAGATCCTAGGAAGCCAGCAGGCAAAGGCCAGTAAAGCAAGGAGGTACAAGGTGGGAGCAAGGATACTTTTTACTCAGGAGAGACTCAGGTCTTATTTTTCTTCTAGAATGAAACTGTTTCAGTGGAATCCCAAATCATGTGTTCCATGGAGCGCAAGGATTTCAACAGCAATTCTGAATCTAACAAAAGTCTGCCTATGGAGCCAGCCTTTGCCACTCATTTTGGTCTTTGTTGGCAATATCAATATGAGTCTCTTTTACTCTCTGAGATTCTTGTACTTCGTACACACCTGTGACATATGAACAAATAACATCCTTCCAAAAGACTGTCCTCCAGTGCCCTGATTCTGTAAAGGTTCACAGGGTTTTACAGGGTTTGCTATCCATGGCAAAACAGTTTGGGGAAAAAAAAGACAAGATAATATACACGGATCATTCTGGAAGTAGATAAGCACTAATGCTCTACATTTAAACTGTCTTTGGTAAATAAATTACCAAAAGCAAAATGCCACAAATAAATAATACTACCACTAATAAATAACCGCAAGGAGAAATCTTTTCTGTATGCACTGTGTGGTTGCATTTTCATATTGACTAGACTAGTTTATGAGCTACATGTCAACTGTTTATGATTAGGGCTGCTTCTGTATTTAAGTGGTGTACACTATAAAATTCACGGGATTTAAAATGCAATCTGTGTTCCGTCTCATGTAAGGGGTGATAGACACCCTCAATTTGTAAGCATTAGTAAAATGAGATGCAGTTGCAGAAAATGTAATTGGATCATCTTTGTATTTTATGTCAGCATGTCTAAGTGCTGTTAAAAGATGCGTGATGCATACAATGCAATCTGACAACAAATAGAGTAGCTGTTGTAGGCATGACAAATAATAGCAGACTTCACTTTTCATTGTCATTTTTTCATAGGCAATATCCAATAAACAAGAAAGCTATAAGACTGCCTAGAAACTTAATGGATTTAAAACCTTTCTTACATTATGTCCATAATCACAATCCATTTGGAAAACATGGAAGGTTGGCTGTTTCCAACCAGTGAAACTCTATCTTAATCACAATCTCATCTTCACTTATTATTACCTTGAAACTTTGAAACATATATCATTAAATCATGTGAAAGGCTTAGTTAGAGTATGTTATATTTTTAAACTCAATATTAGTCCATCAATAACACAAGCTAATCATTACCTGAGTTGCTCTCTGCATTTTTAAGGAGCTCATTAATGTCATCCTTCCACAGCGCTGTATAATTTGAAGATTACTTTGGCCTTTCTTCTGGCGACAGCATGAGGTGTCCTCCCTTCATTCACATGGTCTCCTTACTTCCAAATAATTGATTCGAGACAAATCAATGCTGTGAGCATCTTCCAAGGATCATGCTTCCAGCTTAGCTGTTAAAGAACAGACCGTGAAAAATGATAAGTTCTTTGTCATGATGTGTGCAGGTGAGAAATCCTTCAAGCTCCAAAGATGAGGCTTCTTTACAAAAAGGTGAAGAGTTGCTACTGACTGTGTAGTGTAATAAACGGCTTCCCAGGGCACTCTCTTCTTTCTCATTACCTTTATCATCAAGCGAAAATGAAGGTGATTTCATTACATTGCTGTTGCTCATTCCATAGTAGGACACACACAAATATCTGAATGGAAGGCACTGACAGAAATTACCATACTGGTAATGGTTGCATTGAGAAGTAAGAAAGAAAATCTTCTTTTACTTGAACTCTGTTCTTAAAGACCCCGTCAAGTTTACCACTTGCAGTATGTTTATTTGATTTTCATATTTACTTTGTGTTTAATGAATACCTTTACAAAAAGCCAAACAATTTAGTGGATTTTTTTTTTCGCATTTCATATCAAACATATGCAAAACCCACGTAAATGGAGTTGGGGTGAGTTTTGGGGGTTCCCCTTCCATGGCACTCATATCTCGTACCTGCCTTTAGAATATAAAGAAAAGTCATGAGGACCAAAATACAGAAAAATCAGGGGGGATTCAGGTATTGCTAAGTTGAAAAAAGCACAGGGAGCAACAGAGGAAGGGAAATTTGCTTTGTTAATTCAGCAACTTTTTTTTGATCAAGTATGGTCTCCATCAAAGTGCCCAGTACAACCTGATTCACGAATACAGGTGTGTGATAAGACCTATACAAGACATTTATGCCAATAAATGTTCAGTGGAAATACCGAAAATGTTCAGTTCAGTGGAAATACCGGCAAAACCATTCTTCCACTGTTTGCCAAAGACATATATATGCTGTTCTACATTATGCACACACAGTCAAACATTCCTCTTATTTCAATGTACTGAGGTGCAGTCTTACAGCAAAGGACTTCTGTGCAGAATGCTGACTGTACAGCAATAACTAAAACATAATTTAAAAAATGTACTAAATTTATCTTATTTAATTTATGAGCTTGTCAAATAATGAACACCCAAAGCAGTTTATGAGCATACTTCTTTTTTGAGAAGGTACATGCAAACCACACTAATTAAAACAGGTCTATTCCCATAATTTTATGAGCTCTTGAACAACAAATAGAAAAACAAGCAGGTAAGAAACAAATATAAAGCATTTTATCTGAATGTGTTTCAAGTGTGCAATGCTTATAACTGGTAAATTTGATTTCTGGCTGCCCTTGAGGATTCAAAAAGTTCTGAGCCCTGTAGAACTAAGCAGTGGTCATAAACTGTGTGGTAGAAGACAGCTCCCAGAACATTGCGCAGCTGCTTTTTGTTTCAGATGCCAACAAAAAAAAAGAGACCTTTTTCATTCTGCTGATAAGTAACTAAACATTTATATATAAAGCACTTACAGCAGGAATTTCAATCACCCAATCTAGTATTTACAGCTTGAGTATACAAGCCCTCAGTGCAGCCTACTTAAAACTGCCTATAAGAGAATTCATTACATTCTGTGCATTAACCTCCTTCTCCCTGTTATGATTCTCTCTTAGTTGCTGTGTTTGATTGCTGTTGGTTTCATATCTTTATTTTACCTTAGAATCAAGTGATTTTCCTTTGCCTACATTATGTACTTATTGTAGGTGGATTTAAATATTAACATTACATAAAACTAAGAAATAGGGGCTTGAATTACCATTTTACTTTTTTTAAAATACAGAGAGACGGAGAGGGATGCTGCACGGGTCCCCAAAATAGATAGCAATCTTGAGTTAAAATGAAGTCAAGAATTTTCTGTGGGTAAGTGTACTCAAAATATGATGAAAGAAAGAACTGGAAATCTCCTTTCTTGGGAAAGTCTGAAACTTGGATTCAATTTTCTTTCTAAAATGGAATTTAAAACAAAGTTGACATTTCTCATGGAATGAGAATTTGAAATCTTTAATAGAAAAAATCATGAACTGCATTTCTTTTCTTCTTTTTCAAAAGGTGTTCTACCACTTTGGTCTTTCCAGAGTCTGGCAACCTACCAAATAGAGATATTTTTAATAGGAAAAAAACCACCCAGACAAGTTCCCTGGAAGACAGGAATGCTTTGGTCACAAAGTGGCCCTCCAGCAGTTTTCATCTACAAGCACTGAGTGTACCAGGAGTTTGTATCTCATGCGTGTGGGAGTATAAGAGAATGTCCAGAGGGCACTGGTCTATTTTATGGCAATTATGGGACAACTGAGCTAAATTTCTTACCAGGTCTTGAAAAGCTCTCGCTCTCTATGCAAGTTGCACTTGAAACAGGAATTACAGCTTCATTACATGAGGAGAATAAGGACTATCCTACTCTTGCCAGCTGAGGTACCCTATTTGATCAATAAGTTATTTTTAAACTGATTTCTAGAACATTTACATTGTTTATTCCTTTTTTCATTGCAGTACCAGTTCCAAAATTAAAGTTTGACAATCAGACTTCAAAGCTTCTCTTGAAATGAGCAAATGAAACTGTCAAAGCATGCAAAAAACTGTCCAAAAGCTGAGTCACTTCATAAAAATTCTGAAATCGTTTCAATTAATGTGCAAAATGAATGAAAAAAATACAAATAATTTTATCAAATTATTTCATGTAGGCTTGACAACAGCAATAGATTTCTTAATTTATAAATTAAATTAACACAAAATTCTGTTCATGTAGAAACTTATATAGAAATTAATTCTGTTAATAAATCATCAGAAAAGAAAAAATAAACCCAAACATCACATGTAACAAGTCCTTTCTGGGTATTATGGATGCCTCACAGCAGAGCAGAATTCTGAGAAAAAAAATAAACAAGGAAGACATTCTGCTGGATGGGGACAGAAATGTACCTCAGAAAGAAACTAACAGAATAAGTCTGCAAAAAAGTTCAGAACGATTGACCTATACATGACAATGATAATATTCAGTCTTTGCTCCTAAATATAGACAGAAGAGTCTAACTAGGAAGAACTGTGATTGTAATTACCTGTGCATGAAAAGATCAGCCATTGAAAGAGAAGGAGCAGAAAACACTAGGGACAAGAAAAACATAGTGCCGAGAAACATGGAATACGCCATCCAGCAGTCATGTTCAGATGCATCCAGATGTTAATGCAGTTTGAAACTAAAGACTGCTATTATTTATGCATTGACTGTTCTCCTGTTGGAAGAATCTTACCCTCTCAGGCATAGGAATGGCCAGGGGAAGAGGAGTTCGGCTGGCTGGGTGTGGAGGAACTGGAAGACACAACAGCAGCCTTTCCCGTCAGTGTCTTTGCTCCCATAGGAGTTCTGGGACCCAGTCCCTTAATGTCGCCATTTGTATGAATCCCACATGTGCTCTGACGCGGTGTTCCGAGGAAAACTCTAATCGGTTACAACTATTAACACATCTCATCCACTAATGGGTTTTGCAGGAAACAGAATGAAATCTTCCTTTCCCTTTATAAATTTTTATTAGAAATCCTCTCCTCAAGGTAATTGGATCATTTCTTTTATCCACAGAGCTGAGATCAAGAAATGACAAATATCAAAATAGGTCTGTGACAGAGGACAGAAAATAAATGGAAGCATTTGGAGGTTCTCTGGAGTAGGAAAGAAAAGATAGATTTAGTTATTTTTACAGTTCAGAGATGTTAATGTTTCATAATGCTGAGAATAAGGCAGAATTCACGTTTATATTGGTTTTAAAATGCTGAGAAGGGAGACTTTCAAACTTCTTATTAATAACACCTTCTTGAGCTCTTTCTTACAGCTAATTTATGGGCCTTAAAAGTCTGCCTTTCGAGCTTTAGAACTTTTTCTTCCTGGATCACCCTGGCTGTCACGAGTATCCTGAGGTTCAACGCAACCCAGCCTGTGCTGCTTTAGAGCCTTTATGGCCAAATAAAGAATCTGGGTCTCAGTGACAGGGTCTGGAGTGGATCCCAAATGAAAAAGAAACTGCAGGAACTGAGTGAACCATGAAACTGCCTAAATGTATACATTAGATTAAGTGAAATACTAACATCTCTTTTGGCCAGTAACTTGACAACTTTAAGTCTGATACTTAAGTCTGATACTTTTATTGTTTTGATATGAAAAATTCTCACTGAAATGGACGGATGAAGAGTTGTTTTAGGTGTTTTTCTCTTCTGGAAACAGATCTCAATTGCAAGTCATTTGGCTGATTCTCAAGGACAAGATTAAAATGATGGATCCCAATCAACTAATAGCTCCTGATTTCACTGCAAGTAAAAGGGATTGACTTGGTGGGAGCAGACCTTCCTGGAATTAAGTATGGGATAATCAAAAGCAAATATATTCAGACTTCCAGATGTTCAAAATAACAATCTGGATTCCAATGTAGTAGTTTCACTTATTTCTGACTAACTGCGAACTTTGCAAGAGGCAAAAAAGTCAATGGCATGGTATATACGTGCTTTCTACATCCACAGTATTGCTTATGGGTCCACGGTTTTTGAAATGAGGCTTAGGACAATGGGGCTAAGGTAGAATTGTACTGATAACCAGAGGAAGAAGGCATTTCTAAATAAAATATAAGCAAAAAGGATCGAGGTCAGTGATCCAAAATGAACACCAAACTGCAGGTTTGACATAAGTTTGATTAGCCATTCTGACTGGAAAGCATTATTTAAAAAATATTTTTAAGTTCTTATATGTTATCTTATTTGCATACCCTATGTAAAATAAATTTTATTTAAGCAATGAAACATAATTAGAGTTAACAAAGAAGCAGAGTACGCATTTACATTAAAAGTAGCAACTTCCTTATCATGCCATCTGCTTGCTGCTATTTTTTGAGAGCAATTGAAAATGGCCAAAAAACTAAAGTTATCAGAATTTTATGCTGTTGTCTAAACACATAGATAGTTTAAAAATCAGTAAAACGTTAATTAAAGTCCAGTTCTTAGACATGCTGAGCAGGCAAAGTTCCCAAAGTTCAGTAGGCACTGCAATTCCTCAACACCTCTGAAAACACAGAAAAAATTGAGTAGATAACTAATCCTGAAAATATTAAACAGGTGAGCTTACTTTAAAATTTTACCCCAATTACTTTATGTATAGTAGGCAATGGACTGTTAGCTTGAAACCATGTCTGCATAAAATTTTTATGCAATAAATTCAGATTAATCATGTTGAAAGGTGGTGGAACAAACATTCCTAGTGAATGAAAACAATAGAAAAGCAAGTGATGCACAATGGAATAATATAAGCTGATGTGTTCCAACCATCTCACCTTGAATTTGTTCTCTCCATCTCTATGCATGGACTGTCTGGGCAAAATATCGCTCTGTCATTCGTCAAAAGTATTACCATAGTGTGTGTGTGATATATACATCTCTCTGGAACTGCAGTGACAATAAAAGTGATAGCTGTGGTTTGTAATGTAAGAATCTGGAACTAGTACAAGATAGGTCTGTATACCCAGCCACTAACTCTGTTAGATACTGGGTCCTTCTCAAAGTCTTTTGGGGCTCTCCTAGGATATAACCTTACCAGTAAAGTATGCTGTAAAGTGATTTGGCCTTTCTCCAGCCTGAAACAAAGAAGCCATAGTTTTGCTTAGGTCTATAGGTTAATCTGACTTCACTTTACTCCACAAAATTAATTCTGAAAACATAAGAAATGAATTTTCCTGATCAGTTGTGCAAATATGATTAATAAAAGACATATTTTTTCTGTTTAAACATCACAGTACCTTAAATATCTCTCCTAGTAGCCTGGAGACAAATTTTTGCCAGTAGTGCACAATGTGCATCTGAGTGGTTCTGAACCACAGCGGAGATCAAACTGTACTTGTATAATCCAAGTTCCCATGGAAAGCTGTTTGACATTATCTGTCAGCCTCTTGCTCTTTATCAACAGTGTAGGATGGACATGTCAGGAAGGGAACTGGAACCATAGCCATGAACTCTACAAAGAAAAGGGAGCTGAGGGGGGGAGGAAATAAAAAGAAGCTATTCAGTTGTAAAAGGAGCACTGCAGAAAACAGGAATTGAATTTCACTGAATACCTGGGTCTTGTTAGAGTTGCCTGTAGTATGGTTTTTCCTTCCATGTAATGTCTATGCACACACAAAAATTATGTTGCACAGCAGGAGGTCATTGCCACAAGTTAAATGATGTGATTGCAGCTAGTAAAATGTCTCATTCTGTAGTATATGCTTTAAATACTTAGACATATATTGTACATTACACACTGTGCCATGGAACTCTCATAAATATGTTTTGTTCAGGTCAAATTTTAAAGGGCCAGCTAACCCATATCTGTTCAGAGTATCTATAAAACCGTATCTGGAAAGCTGAGTAGAGCCACAAAAGGACAAAATTTTCTAAAATGGTTAACACTGGCATGAGGTTGCAAACATTGATGTCAAAGGTGATACACAAATGCACCTCAAGGGTAAAAAAACAGGATAATGCAGGAACACTTCTAAGAAAGTCAGGCTTCATCAGTCTTCAGTGTTAAATAAGAGAGCTATTGGGAAAAGAGCTTGGTCAGAGGAACACAAAAACAATTACAAACACAGTTTCTCATAGGTTGGATATTTAACAATTTCTGAAAGGATGGAAGGGATTCAAACCACAGTTTGCTTATGTTTCTGCATATGATATTTTCCGCAGGGGAGGACAAAGGAAGAAGGAAAATATATCTTTGCCTGAAAGAAGATGAATGAGATGGGGAAATTTTGTGTAGAAAAAAGGGTAAGAAATGTCCTGAAGTGGGACATTTTTTCAAAGTAGCTTCAGACCTTACATATGCTTTATGTAAGGCATGATTGTTGCTTTTCCTTTGGTGTAAAACCTAAGTGTTGGCAGTTTTTCATCTCGGATGATCTAATCTCTTTCCAGTCCAGGTTTTTCTCCCCTTAGCTCATTTGTCATGTACTGTAAATACGACAAATAATGATACAGTTGAAACACTGAGAGCCCACAGAGGGCCCACATCTTTCCTTATAATGGGTTCATCACAGTTCTCTGCAGAAAATTGTTCAAGATCTTGTTAACTTGTGTTCAGTAGGTCATTTGTGTCTGACATCTTGCTCTGTATGTTCTGTTACCTGGGAGAAGAAACTATTGCACTTTATAAAGTATATGAATCGCTTCTTTCTCCCCCAGGCAAAATACATCCACTCATGTAAGCCCCCTGACAGCAAAGGCCTGTGTGAAAGCTGCTCCTGAGTTACGATTCTGCCCACGGAGCCTGGTTTGGGCAGAAGGCATCTGGAAGATTGTCTATGTGGTTCTTGTTGCAAATATGGGTCAGCAAGAATATTTAGTAAGGATCAGATCTGTATAATCATCAGGAGCGGATAATATCCTGGGTTTGAATACTTGTTCTGACAAACTGCTTTGGTTTGAGTGAATTCTCCTCCATTTTCCGGCAAGAAGCCATCTGGGATTGGTTGTAAAACTGAACTAATACTGAGTTTCTTGAAGCAGTACCTTCCTCCAGTCCACATACTCTTCATCCTTGTCAGATTCAGACTAAATGACACATTTTTCATCCAGTTACCAAATCTCTAGCAGCAAAGGAGAGCATTTAGCTCTTGGGGGAGGCAGAATTAAGTACTAACTCTGTATTCAATCTCAGACAAATAACTGAAGCAACGTCCAGGTACTTCCTTCAGGAAGTGCAACAGGTTTCTGTAATCAGTCAAGTGAAATGTTGCACACAGGTCCAAACATTTAAATGGGAATAAAGCGACTTTGTGAAAAGCCCCTTCAAAAAGATCAATTTATCTCAGTGTCTTCATTTTACACACGAAGACAGACCAAAATAGTCACTCCAAATCATTACACTTTTTCAGTTGTCCATGCTGTAACATTAAGGCACGAACTGCTTTGTATTGTGCACCCATCTCTTCCCCTTTGAAGTCTCTTTTTCTTCTACCAACTATATGTTAAACTCTTGAAGCAGTTTAAATTCTTACAACACTTAAAAGAGTTTAATGCCCCACAACAGTTCAAATTACTTAAAGGATTCGAAGCAGCTTTCAGTTTTAAAGTAGCTTAGAATTACTCCTTTACAAGGTTCAAATACTTCAAGATGCAGGGTTACCAGAGAACCCCAAACAACACCCAGTTTTACACGGATTTAGAGTCCTGTGTCTGTCAGTCTCACACCCCTGGTCACAGTTATAATTTTAAATGTCCTCCAGGTCAGAGCAGAACTCAGTAGCAACAGCAGAAGTTTTTTAAAGCTGTCGCATGGCTAATCTTCTCTACTTGGAGTGTGAATTTGGCATCAAGAATACCTTTTTCTTTTCCATATTTTAATACAGCTTTCATTTGGACAACGCTTCAACTGGTTAAAAGTGTTTTAATCATAATTATTTTCTCTTTTTCGTGGCTTTTTGACTGGTAAGAACTAAGAACCAAAAACTTACCAAAAATATTCTCAGTTTTTGATTAAGAGGAATCCAAATGTTAGGGAGTAGATCTGTATGTGTACATAAGTGGGTTGTTAGAGAAACATCATGGAAAAGAATAATTGCCAAACACATTCTTGCTAACACTTTCTGGTTGGTGAATAAAATATCATAACAAATATATCTTGATCTTCCTCTTTTCAGTAACATGGGAAATTCCTCTTCCAACTGAATTTTTAAGGGGTTTTTTGTGCCAATTTTGATAATACTTAGAAAAATACTTTTGCATTCTCACTTTTTGGAGAAGTATAATAAAATTGCACAAAGATGATATGTAGTTATAAGATTTCCATGCAATCTATTTTTTAAAGATAAGGAGTACTTAACTAGTTTCAGCCCATTTACTCATGACTGCTTGGCTTTGATATGTACAAAATGCTGAGATTCAATTGGCAGTTTGGACCGAAGCTTTGGTTGCTCAAAACCTCAGCCAAGGCCAGGCTGGATGGGCCCTTGAGCAGCATGATCTAGTGGAAGGTGTCCCTGCCCATGGCAGAGCAGTTGGAACTAGATGACTTTTAAGGTTCCCTCCAACACAAACCACTCTATGGTTCTATGATTCTATGATAAGGTTTGCTAACTTGACTATAATGTTTCTTTCATCAATGAATTGTCTGGTATCAAACAAGTTGCACGTTCATGTTGTAATGTATCCCTTAGGTCAGGGGTATCAAACTCATGGCCCACTGACCGAATTTGGCCCTCCACCTTGTTTTATTCAGCTCAGCACCTTGTTTCTACCCAGCAGCAGTGCCAGGTTCCTTGTCTCTACACTCCTGCCAGCTCCGCTGATCACGTGTGCAGTGTGTGAGGCACATTATGCTGCAGGAGCAGGAGCAGCAGAACAGAAGGAGCCATGACCTTGACACCCCTGTCTTAGGTGAAAAAGTCACTGCACAATTTTCTTGTTCTGAATTCAACGCTTCTACCTTTAATCACTGTTCTAATCATATAGTACTTAAACAATTTGTGAAATATATAAAGATAGGTGTGTACATGCAAAGAATATAGACCCTTCCTTCGGCAATGAGATGTCTGAGGCATAAATTTTCCTAGCTTAGATGCTGGATCGACGTGGATGAGCAGGGTAGTCCTTTTGCTTCACCATCTAAGAGTGTGTATGTATTCATATTCATCCCTTTTCCTTGAAGAGAATCGGTTTATTAGTACTGTAACTGGCAGTCATAGCATGAGAAAATGTGAACTTTCAAGCCTCAAAGAGTCAGCTTCTTGGTTAGAAATCATTGTTTTCCATGAATATACCACATTCTGTCTAGCATTCAAGGGACTGTGCTTTTTCCTGCCTTACTCTAAGACATCTTCACAGTTGAAGAGGGGACTCAGGATAAATTAAATCTGTCCAGATAAAGAAAAAAATTAATATAGAGAATAATATTTCTTAGATGCTCAGCTGGTGTGCGCCTTGCTCTTATGCCATGCTGCTTTCGAGGCTGTGCTGATTTGTTGATTTGGGATCAGGAAAGAATCTTCTAAGTCCCAGATTTTCAAAGAAAGTGCAAGTTGCCTTCCCCTGCATATGCAGTGTGGTTCCTCTGCTGGGATGTCCTATCTCTATTGCATGTATTCATTTTCCTGCATAAGTGAGATTTAAAATATGAGTAACATCATGGATTATCCTCTTCTGTGTCTGTAATATAAGTTTGTTTTCTGTGACACAGAAATGCTTTAGCTTGTGTAAAATCTATGGCTTTAGAATAAGTAAAATTTAATGCCATACAAGAGATCAGATGGTCACTAGTTCTCTTAATTTAATATGAAAATACAGAGATGATCTTTAATGAGGACCCTCTAGCAATAATATTAGAAGAACTGCTAAAGGTTACAAGCTAAATTTGAAACTGTGGAAACATAAATTGTGCCTCAAAACTTGGCCAAAAAATTTCATCAGGGATCACAATACAAAAACTCAAGACAAAAGATTCTACTCTTACACAAGCACTCAGAATTATGGCAAGTGTTTCAGACAATTATTCCTTGGGGATAGTTTTACAATTTTATGAATAATCTACATGGATTTGTATTTTTCTGACTGGCTCCTGTCGTCCTTGACTTTAAGTGGGTGTTCAGTCCAGCATCCATACAGCCTGTAGAAATGGATTGGGAAACTGGGAAAAAAAGGCTTTTAGACACTAAGGCACACTTTGAAAATTAGGATTTCACTCTTTCAGAACTTTGAAAATCCTCCTCTAACCTGACTATGCAATCTGCTTCTTAATATCACTGGAAGTCAAACAAGAAATCTACTGATCTACAACTCATTTTTTACAATAGACTTGAGTTTCCCTTTTTCCTTGCGGAATATCCCTCTTTATTCCAAAACAAGCTCCCCTGCCAAACCCAGATACCAGGTCCCCCCGGATTGTTCTTGATCTGCTTCCAAACCTGAAATCATGTCCTTTCTATGTCTCCTGAGCCTATTGATCCTCACCTACATACAGAGGCTCTGATGCGCCCCTGGTGCTGCAGCTGACGGGAGTTAAACCGTCTGGGGTGAATTAGCTTCTGCTTTGGGTTGGCAGGTAGTAGATAGAAAATAAATGGCTTTAGGATCTCAGGGGACATTAGTGGTGCTACTTTAAAGGATTCAATAGAAAATAAATATAGCTAAATGAAAGAAAAGATAGTTCATCTAAGCTTTGTTTTCAGGCAGAAAAAAAAGTGGGGCTGGAGAAAGGGAGGAATCCAGGTCAGCAAATGCTGCCCCCAGAGTCACAGAAGATATGAAGTTGAGGCTGAGCATAATTTGGCTCCTGCATTTAACTACGTTAGTCCAATAAACCATTTTTATTACACACAAAGCAGAGTTGCCAGCCATCTCTACATTTACTGAAGGTCATTAATTTCTTTTCAAAATATAATGCATTCCTTTCTGAAAAAAACCTCAAGTAACATAAATTTTAGGTTTAGAGAGATGTAGTTATAGATGAACATTTAAAAATAATATACGCTATTATTCACTTTTTTGGCACTATTTTATACAGCGTTTCAACATATATTTTTAAGTGTTTAAATAAAGCCAAGGAATTAGTTTGGAAAACTACTTTTAAAGCAGATGACTTTCCCTAAAGATTTCTTAAAGCCAACATTTGGAAAAATGTGGGGTCATGTCAGCAAAATGTATGCTTTGTTTCAACAAATTAATTAGCAGGTGGGTTGTTTATTCTGATGCAAAGTGCCAAGTTATAGAGGTCAATAGATTTATAAGTTTCAAAGAGGAGAATTTACAACCCCAAAGGGGAGTGACTGGCATGAGGAATTGCTCATACAATTGTGAGCTGTTAGAGTCAGAATGGGACTTCTAACCAAAAAACACTTGTCTGTCACCAAAAATCTTTGTTCATGAAAGGTTTACCCCACAGTTATAGCACACATAAATTGTACAAGAGCCTATTATTATTATTGCCATTTATTTACATTGTAGAGGCCCACGTGCTCAGAGGCCCCCCACATAGGGTTACGGTCCAGCTGTGTTTTGGACTGCGCACACACAAAGATATAGTCTATCCTGAAGGCACTCTTAGTCATCAGAAGAAGTGGTATTTTAAGAGATAAAGGCAACTGTAAATTTTTTTTAAAAAATCAGCTTTATATTGAGATTTATGCACATCAGAAAATTTTAAAATTGTCCTTACAATTTATTCTTTTTTATTGGGACTGGTCTATGGAAAATATCTAAGAGTGAAGGAGGTAGTATTCTGCCAACTGCAGGCAAGTTCTTTCTCACTTCAGAAGCAGCACAGGAGACACACAGAGAAAAGCAAAGAATTGTCTTGAACACAACTGCAGGGCGATGAGAACTCTGTAAACCCTTTGCAGGGAAAAGAAAATTGATTTCTAAGGTTTGGGGTTTGGTTACAAGCCAAGAAACTGGATTCTTCTCAAGGTTAGCTGAGCTTTCCAAATCCTCTCACGATGCTAGGAGAGGTTTGCAGAGAAAGTAGGCTGACATATAGTTTACAATGGATTATGCATAGTCTTGATCCAGTTTTTAAGATTTGAGTTGAAATTCCCATTGGGCTTTGAGGTTTATTCAAATCAAAATGATGGGCTGTAAACCCACTCAAGCCTGTTAAAATGATTCACATGAACCTTTGCAGGCTGAAATCAGATAGTTGCACAATAAAGCTCTAAGAACTTTTTAAACAATGAAAACAATAAAAGTTTCAATACTGCCTTGAATTAGAGGAGTAGTATATTTGGGCTTTTAAAACTGAAAACAAATAGAAAGTGTAAGAATCACCCAAATAGTTAGGATTATGCAAAGACAAGGAAAGCTTCTGCTGGCAGCTGTTGTCAGCACTGCAGTCTCCACCAGCAGCACAGCTATTTTCACAACAGTATCAAAAGATTAAGATGCTCCTTTATTCTCTTCAGACTCTTACTCCATTCACCACTCTGAAGTTTATACTTCTCAAAGCTACACTGTACCATAACCGTAACAACTGAATTTTTGAATGGCTATTATCAGTCTGCCACAATGAAAGTTTTCAATCTTAAGAATAGAGAACCACAAATCCATTTAGAAAAAGAAATTATATATAAATATATACACATATTTGCAGGGTTTCATGAAATTCAGTTATCATCAATATAAATGAAACCAGAGTCACCACATATTAAACTATTGACTGCTTAGAAATAAGTCAATACAGAGTTGGAGATACTCTGCAAAGTGAAATATTTTATGCTTACAAGAGCCAATTTTTGTTTAATTTCTCAAACTTAAATTAAAAATCCATTTTCAATGCTTTCCATGTGAAATACATCTTATATATTCTGTCATATGTTTGATATGTCTATTACACTTTTGTGAAATAATGTGAGTGTATCTGTCACAGGTTTCTGAAATGTACAATAATGAGTAAGTTTATGATTGCAAATAATATATGGCATGAAACCAAAAAATTTTAAGTAATTTATATGGCAAGAACGTTGTTTTGCCTTTTCAGTTTCACCATGATTTATACAGCTATTATGTCACAATGCAACTAAAAAACCCTGCCCTTAGAGTCTGTTTTTCCTTTGCAATTACTATTACTATGAGGTAGGAGATTCTGTATTGGCTGAATGTTGGAATAGTCCGCTGCCTCTCACTCTGTCCATTAAGAAAGCTCACACCTCATAAATAAATGCAGCTAATAATAAAAAAACCTCTCTTTTTTACTTACAAAGCCCAGACAAACACAGAAATTCTGCATTTGGTATTAACATAAGGATCACGATGAATTGTTTTACAAAAGCAACACTGTAATAGAAGCAACAGAAACTTTGAAGGTAAAGCTTTGATTGTACTGTGTAGTTTCTCCTGGATACTCCTCTTCCAGTGCCAGCTGGCTACTTGCTACCTCTCTCTCAAGGTTTCCATCTGGCCACAGCCACATACAGCTCCTTGACTCTGACCCTGCTCCACTGGCTCTGCTTCTCTTCTTTCAGTAACTGTTCCAAGTTGTTTAATTGTTTCCTACACAGCTAATCTCCTTTCTCCAACTGCAACAACAAAATTGATATTTGGCAAACTAAAATTAATTTCAGAATGCTCTTCTATAATTCTAACTTACATTATTCCATCTGCTTCTGTGTATCTTTAGGCTTATTTTCTGTATGTACCTGCCGACCAATTCAAATCATAGGGCACAGGGAATTTTTACTAGTCAGCTGTTTTTTCAGTCTCCTCCTGGAGTTTCTTGGTATATTAATGGTGCTCTGTACAGAATCATTAAAATATAATGTAGACTGAAAATCTTCTCCTCAGTCATGATGGCAGTTCTGTGTTCTAGTTTTATCATTGGAGAACACGAATTTTCTCATGAAATTTTGAAAGAAAATTTTGGAGGTTTTATTTTGGTTTTGCTTTAAAATTGGGAAATATACACCATTCAAAAATTATTTACCATCGGGAACAATAGTACTGATGACAAGACACATGAAATAAGATAGGAAAAATTGCTTTTAGTGGGGATGAGATACACACTCTCATTTTATATCAAATACAAATCTTCAAGGCAAAACTCTGGAATATGTCCACTGAGAAATGACCCAGAAGCAGAAGCAATCCAAATAAACAATATTTAATTAAAAACTATTTATAAGTCAATAGTTCTCTTTTCCAGCCATTATAAGGGGTGACAGCCTGTTAGTCCCTATCATGGGCCACTGGGAGTGTCTTAATGGGTTTGTAAAGCCTTAATCCACAGGTGTGGATTACCACATGCGTTTTTTTACAGCCCAGATCCAATCCAGAGTAACAGCTGCATGTGTAGTAATAGCTGATGCTTAACTACAGAGAGCACAGGCAGTTGCCTATGACTATGTAATATTAGGGGCAATAAGGTGTTTAGTAACTGTTTATGATACAGATGTGAGAATGTAGTAGCATTTGAGATTTTTCAAACGTCTCAGACTGTTTCAGAGTATAAGTGGAAATATATAAAGCACCATTTCTGAACATATTTTTGCTGTAACCTAAAGCCATGCTCCTCCCCCACCTCACTTCTCTTTTTTCTTACATCCTCTGAGTATAATTCAATTAAAAATAAAGACATGTTTTCCTACTTGCTAAAGGGAAGCATGTGTTATTCATTAAAAATTGGCTGGCACAAATGGATGGCCTGTAGATAACATACCAGTTTATACTGCATTCCTTTTTTTTTTAAATTAGACTTTCCCTCTTTTCACAGTCCCCTTTCCTACCCCATTATTTATTGATGTCTTCTTTCTAGCTGTCCTTCCGTCTTAATGTTGAAGTGGGACATGAACCCAGAGCAATAACTATCCCACATGGTTCAAGCTAGGTTCAGAAATAGATGAATGTTTTGCTCACACACTTCTAGTTTACTTGTTAAGAATGGCTTTCACTGTCAGGACAGATCTAAGGTGACATGGAAGAATTCTGAGGAGCACAACTTTTCTATTTCCTTGAGGGCAGATGACCTCCTCCTCCTCTAGCAGCTCCTGAAAGAACTTGGTTGAGGTTCCCACCACCAGGTTTGCGCTGTTTTCACCAGTATCACATCTGGTATCTTCTGGGTAGCATAAACGCACAGCACTGAAAATTGGGTCCCTGGCAGGTCTTCATATTTATTGGAAATTAATATCCAAATTTCTTCATTCAGGTCTTTTATCTCATTAAAAAATGCTTTACGATAAATGGGTATTCTTTGATGTCCCATAGAAGATGCCTTGGCTTGTATGCAGTTTCCCACAGCCCAGTGTTTCCAGCTGGGGTATATAGACAAGAAACACTGCTGTTACCATTATGCTGGTAAAAATCTCTTTTCACACAAGCAGAAATGTTAAATCCTGGATGCAGTAAGCAAAGTACATACACATGTTTCAGTCTTGAAGAACTTGATTCTCTGAAAGTTAAAGATTTCCTTACAGAAAGCGGGGTTAAAAGGTAGCAGTAAAAATGCTAGACTATCTGAACCAGAGTAGGTCAAGACCTTATCAGTGGAATGGTTCTCTCCATTGTCCTAGATAAAATAAACAGAAATTTTCCTAATAGAGCTGTGGTGCTGTAAACCAGCTGCAGAACACTGCCTCTTCTGATCCTCAGTGCTTTGCAGTGGTGCAGTCCCCAGACCTTCCCACTCTCCTTCCCATATAAAAGACTATAGTTTTCCAGTGCCGGACAAAAAATACAAGGTAAAAAAAAAGATCAGTGCTTTGGTAACAAAAAAAATTTGCAACAGACAGGCAAAACACTGCTTTCAACTCTCTCTATTTAAGATATTTGAAATGTATTTGTTACTCAATATATTGAATTTTAACAAAAAAATCTATTAATTGTGTTGGTTTCTTGTTAAGCTGGACAACTTTTCCAATGCCATCAGTGTTGTTAACCATAGATGGAACAAAATTATAAATGCTTATCTTATAGAATATTTCACACTTTATTTTTTATTTTTAGAACAAAATATTTTATTTTATCAGAACAAAATGACTTATTTTCTAACTAATTGGAAGTTTTAAATTATTTCAACATGTGTTTAGTAAAAAAATAATATAATGTTGAATTCAAAATTGATAATTTACTTTTGACGTTTTTGTGATTGTTACTTTTTTTTACTTCACGACAAACAGGAGTGCTTACTATGATGTCATATCAAAGTGTTATGGTGTCTTCAGTCTGCAGGGTAAATTTAACTATGTCTTTAATATTTTTTACACAAACAGAAAAGAAATGTAGGCACTGTAGTGTTAAATATCATGTAATGTACAAGTGGCAAGGTAATGAAATATTTTCAAAATAATTCTTATAAAATGAAAAATACTACTTCAAACATGATTCTAAAATAGTTTTCAAATCACTTGCCATAAGAAACACTGGAAAACAAGGCTCTTTACACATGAAATGTCAACAAAATTCACATTGTTGTCGATAAAATAGATTTCATCGAATAGTAATTTCCCAACGACACTTTTTCCACTGAAGAAGTACCAGTCAGGCATACATCAATTCATTTACATTTTTTCCTTCAATACGCATAAACCCATCCATCAAACTTTCAGGCAATGAAATGGTCAACTAAGTAGAGGGTGCTTATGAAGAAATTTAGAACAATTCCTTTAGCAAAACATGAAGCAGCGATGCAGCAAATCATTTTCTTAAAATATGTATATGATTCAAGTGCACAAGCAGGGGAGGGTCATCCGTCAGCAAACTGAGAATCTTACAGAGAACTAAATAAATATATGCATATACATATACACTGGCCTGAAGAAGAAATTGTGTGACTGAAAACATATCCTTTATTTTTTTCCAAGTAGAGTAGGCTATTTAATAAAATATATCACTTTTTCCTACAATCCTTGACCATCTGGATTAAAACAGGCTTTTCACTGTTAGGAGAGACGAGAAGTATAAAAATATACTATTACATTACAGAAAATTCTTAGAATATAGAAAGTGTCACATCAGAAGATTACTGTAAAACAATTCAGAAATTTTGAAGTCATTATGTGCACTCACTTTATATTCAAACCAAGAAACTGTCAAAGGAACAGGAAGCATTATTCAACTGCATAGATATTAAGCTGCCTAATTCAGCAGGTTATTGGATTTCATACAGGACACGACTGACTGATGAACCCTTCTGGTCCTTGTCAGTGCCAGCGACTCAGCTCTCATCTCGTGCCTCGCATGCCTGCTTGGCCAGGAGATTTCATGTGTTCTCATTGCTGTGCTTTGGCCTCTATCTTTTCGCTTTCAAGGAATTCCAGACTATGACAACAAAGCACATGAGCTGAAACTTGCCTTCTGAGAAATCTGAAAATTTCTATTCCAGTCAATTTTTCCTCATTTTCTACTAGTGGGATTTCATTAAAGACACAAGCCAGAGAGACATCTGCAATTGACTAAGATCACATGAGGTAGGAGAGATGATTGTTCTGAACAGTTCTTTCCAAAGTGATTAAAGTGAAGTATTTAGAGCAGGAGGAGAGGCATTATGGCACATGTGTACCAGCAGGAAGGAAAGATAAAGAACTATCCAAGTAGCATCTAAATCAGTCTGCACTATCACTGAAACTATTGTTGTTACTTTTCTTTTGCTATCTATACTGTTTCTTTGCAGCACATGAGAAAGGAAACTGAAAATAAGATCTGATACAGCTCACTGCTTTTTAAACTTCTTGCTCCTCCTCATTTGCAACAAAATATTATATGATCAGTTTAGAAGGAATTCACCTCTTTTTTCAAACTTAAAATGTCTTGTTACATGAAAATTGGACATTGCTTTTCACTCTCAGCTAATCTTATGACAAAAAACAGTGCATCTGAAATGAGCTAGAAATTGTACCTGCAATGTTAAACACTCACCTAACACTCTTTCACAACCTCTTCCATCCCCAAGAAACAACTGTTGATGTCTTACACAATCTAATAATGTTTAAGGAAATGCAGCTCATAATATAACTCCCTCTAGTCAAATTTCAGGATCTCTTGGAATAAGAAGGTGGTGAGCAGAGACAAATACATCCTCTGCCTAAGTTGTCTTATTTGCACACAGTCTTTGCTCAGTCCAGTTTCTCTGAATAAAACAAAAATCAATAGCATCCAGCAGTTTCCTTGCTCAGAAATCCCCACTGTAACCCTTGCAGCTTACCCAAGTCCCAGAGAAGTTCTTGTTTCTCCTTTCACTGAAAGTTCCACTCATAGAATTGTAGAATCACAGAATTATCTGAGCTGGAAGGGACCGAAAAGGATCATCAAGTCCATCTCCTATCCCTACACAGGACAGTCCCAACTCTCACACCAATGTGACTGAGGGCATTGTCCAAATGCTTCTTGAATGCTGGCAGACTCGGTGCTGTGACTGCTTCCCTGGGGAGCTGTTCCAGGGCTCCAACACGCCCTGGGTGAAGAACCTCTTCCTAATATCCAATCTAAATCTCCCCCGGCACATCTTCATATTCCTTCAGGGGTCCTGCATCCAAAACAGATACTTTACTACTAATTTTCTAACCCCACTGCACGTCTCCCCTACAGCTGAGGTGTCCGAAGTTTACCCTCCAGGAAAATCAAAGTATTTTTACTGTAAAACCATAAGGTCAGAGCCCCAGAAACTGCAGATGGGACCCCTTTGTGGAAGCACATATTTGAGGATCAAGAGATTTTGATGGCTGAGGCAGAGCCTCACTTACCTATCCGTTGTGACTCAATATGGGACAATTTATGAAAAGAAGAAAATGCACCTTCCTTTTTCTAAATCTGAGTCAATATGGCTTTTGTGTCTGCGTGTACCAAGATACAGACAAGCAGAAAGGTCCGCAGCGCATGGAGTCAGTGTTTCAGTCTGCTTTGGGGAGGTGAGGGAAGGTGGCAGAGATTCAGAGAGGGCTCCAGAGGCGCTGAAGCACTGCATCATACATTACCAGAGCCAAGGGATGGCCACCAGTAGTGATTTGGGCTGAAGTTTTTCAGTTCAAGGTCCAGCTGGTGCTTTCCCTGAGAGCTACACGCATTTAGCAAGGCATATGCCTGTGAGAGTTCTACTGAGATCCCATGTTCTTGTGGTCTGGGCTGCAGATGGGAGAATCTACAATTCAGCAACCCTGAAACAGATACGTACCTTTGATAGCAGTAACCTGGAGTCAAAATTACTTTATTTCCCATTCAAAAAAATGAAGCATCATTATGATAAGCAGTGGAGCCTTCGTAAACACTCCATGCATTCAGAATGAGAGAATGGACTGCTCAGCCCACCATCTCAGTACTGTGAGAATTAACTGACATTATAACTGTCTAGCTGAGCCTAGCTACCTCTGTTTATTATCCAGCAGTGCATCCTAAGTGACCGTGCCTCCTGGTTTCAAGTTTCTAAACCTAATATTTTAGTTTCACTTTTCTGCACAATAAAAGTTATCCTCGATTTAATCCCACTGTTTAAAACCTTTTCTTGTAATTGCAAATGCACTGCTAACACACCACGACTCAGGCAGTGTAATTGAGTTTGCCAGGTCTGGAGATGGATGTCTTTGGTCAAAGACAATAAAAAGAATTTCTTTAAACATATCAACGGCAACAGGAGGACAAAGGAGACTTTCCCTGCCTTGCTGGGTGCAGAAGGGGCAGTAGTGATGAGGGATGAGGACAAGGCAGAGGTGCTCAATGCCCTCTTTGCCTCGGTCTTTAATTCCAAAGGGGAAAGTTCTAGGGATACTCAGCCCCCTCAGCCAGGAGATGGTGGGAATGAAGCTCCAGCTGTTCAGGAGGACTTGGTTAGAGACCTGCTCAGCCAACTAGACATACAGAAATCCATGGGGCCAGAAGGGATCCATCCGAGAGTTTTAAGGGAACTGGCAGAGGTCCTCACCAAACCCCTTTCCCTCATCTACCAGCAGTCCTGGCTGACTGGGGAAATGTCGTTTGACTGGAGACTGACAAATGTTACACCCATTTACAGGAAGGGTCGGAGGGAGGATCCAGGGAACTACAGGCCTGTCAGTCTGACCTTGGTACCGGGGAAGGTCATGGAGCAGATCATCTTGAGTGCTATCATATACAGCACACGCAGGACAACCGGCTGATCAGGCCCAGCCAACATGGGTTCACCAAGGCAGGTCCTGCCAGACCAATCCGATTTCCTTCTATGACAAGGTTGCCCGTTTCATGGACGAGGGAAAGGCTGTGGATGTGGTGTACCTGGGCTTCAGTAAAGCCTTTGACACTGATTCTCACAGTATCCTGCTGGAGAAACTGGCTGCCATCGGCGTGGAGAGGCACACCCGCTGCTGGGTTAAAAACTGGCTGGATGGCCGAGCCCAAAGGGTTGTGGTAAATGGAGTTGAATCCAGTTGGAAACCGGTCACGAGTGGTGTTCCCCAGGGTTCAGTGCTGGGTCCAGTCCTGTTTAACATCTTTATCAATGATCTTGATGAAGGCATCAAGTGCATCCTCAGCAAGTTTGCAGATGACACCAAGCTGGGTGGAAGTGTGGATCTGCTCAAAGGAAGGGAAGTTTTGCAGAGGGATCTGGACAGGCTGGATCCATGGGCTGAGACCAACGGGATGAGGTTCAACAAGGCCAAGTGCAGAGTCCTCTATTTGGGACAAAACAACCCCATGCAGCGTTACAGGCTTGGGGAAGGGTGGCTGGAGAGCTGCCTGGCAGAGAAGGACCTGGGGGTGTTGGTTGACAGCGGCTGAACATGAGCCAGCAGTGGCCCAGGTGGCCAAGAGGGCCAGTGGCATCTTGGCCTGTATCAGAAACAGCAAGGCCAGCAGGAGCAGGGAGGTGATTGTGCCCCTGTGCTCAGCGCTGGTGAGGTCACACCTCAAGTGCTGGGTTCAGTTTTGGGCCCCTCACTACAGGAAGGACATTGAGGGGCTGGAGCGTGTCCAGAGAAGGGCAACGAGGCTGGTGAGGGGGATGGAGAATAAGCCTTATGAGGAGAGACTGAGGTAGCTGGGGTTGTTTAGCTTAGAGAAGAGGAGGCTGAGGAGAGACCTCATCCCTGTCTACAGCTGCCTGAAAGGAGGTTGTGACGGGGTGGGTGCTGAGCTCTTCTCCCAAGTGACAAGTGATAGGATGAGAGGAAATGTCCATAAATTGTGCCAGAGGAGGTTTAGACTGGACATTAGGAAGAATTTCTTTACTGAAAGAGTGGTCAGGGATTGGAACAGCTGCCCAGGGAGGTGGTGGAGTCGCCATCCCTGGAGGTGTTTAAAGAACGGGTGGATGAGTTTCTTAGGGACATGGTTTAGTAGGGAGACAGGCACGGTTGGACTCAGTGATCTCAGAGGTCTCTTCCAACCTAGTGATTCTGCTATTCTATGATGCTAAAACTGGTGTCAACTAAACTATTAGAGGGATTGTTTTTCTGTTGGACTTTTTGCAGGTATCCCCAGAAACTGAACCCAGCTGCCTTTATTGCCAAACAGTGTCTGACAGAAGAGTTATGTAAGATGACAGTGATATGAGAGTTAAATAAGAACACAATCATAGTTGTTTAGTGCATTTGAGCAGTCCATGGTAAAAGTAAACCACTATATTAATGTTTTGTGGTGGACCAATTACTTTCGCCTTGATATATTTAATTGTGTTCCAGGCCAGGCTCTCAACTGATTTAACATTAGCATAGATCAATTATATTTATATTCAGTGAGTTATAACAGTGTACAACAGCTGAGGATCTGGTACAGTCAATGTATCTTGCAAATACAGTCACTGAAGGCTGCTGTTAGCCCTTATTCTTTTTTCCTCATGAGCAATGACAGAATTTTTATCAATCATTTCAGAAACATTGCTTTTGGATGTGCTAATTTACTTCAGTGGGACAGACAGATCTATAGCAGCTGGCAGCAGACAAATGATAGGCTGAAGGAGGTTTTTTAAAGGTAATACTATTCTTGGTGGAGATAATTACAGACTTAAAGGCCAACCAGTGAGCTCACAGAATGGCAGTAAACTCTGCACACATCCAGGGGAGGAGACAAGAGGGAGCATTGTCTTCTGCGAGAGCGCTGCATTTGGAAGTATGTGACTCATACGGGAAACTGGTTGGAGAAGTTTCAATGGAGCCATCATTTCCCTGCTAGAACCTAAATGCTTCACAGAATCAAATCATTCCTGCTAGTGCTTCACTTCTGAAGGAAACTGGGAGAAAATACTGAGTTAAAACTTCTCACCCAACACCAATACTAAGTTACACATGACGCAAGTTTGGATGGGTTGTGAACGCTATGGAGAGGAGGGTTACTGCTATATTTAGACAAACTGAGGATTACTTCAAAACATTCAATAAAATTAAAGTAAATAAAATGCAAAATGTTTTCTTTAGAGAGAGAAATACCCAAACTGTAAGTGAAAAATGTCAAAGCAGACAGGAGGCTGTGGACAAGAACCTGCATGTTACAAACTTGATTGGTACTGTTACAATAATTAAATTATTCTTGGATATATTGACCAACGTGATACTTAACTAACAGGAGGTAAACTACTCAGTGCATCATTTGTGCATATCTAGAGAAACATGTCATCATTTGAGCTTCCCACATTACAAGATCTATAAAAAGTTATACCCATAGAAAAGAAAGAGGAAAGCCAAAAAATCCAATTAGTCCAGAAAATATAATATCTATCCTTCTTCTACATTACTTTTCCTGCAGAAATGTTAGTTTTCACATGTCCAATCTTTTGTTTCTTCTCACCTGTACCTTCCTTATTGGTTGAATTCTTTTTGAGAGCTTTTGGATTTGTTTGTTGTTTTTTTTTTAATTTTTCTTCAGTTCTACCAGCTCCTAACCTGGTTCACAAGCACAATCATACAAATAGTATGTCAGCAATGAACAGATAGGTAAGAATTACTAATCACAGGTAAGAACAGCTGAAGCAGGGATTTTTGCTGAAATTAAATATTACTCTGAGGCTGCACACAATACAACTCTTCCAATATGCACAAAGCTGTTTTAAAGATGATTGACTGTCCACATTGCCACTAGAACTGGCTGTGATCCAAATGGATTAATATTTAATAAATAAGATAAAGAATATTTGATAAACTTTTGAACATAGTGACAGATTATCACTAGAACAAGTTATATAGAATGGATATAAAATCTTTATTATCTAAAGGCTGGTTAGACTATGTGGATTTGTAGTACATGTATGTGCAGTTTAATTACATGTAGGCTGTACAGTTGATTGACACACATATGAGTCAGCCCCAAGGCAGATTGTGATGTAGGTGACATGTAAAGGCAATTGAACTAACCCCTCCAAAGCCAGACATTATAGTGCAACACAGTACAGATGAAAACTACTGAACATCGAGTACTGTGCAGTGCTCATCCTCTCTCATCTCGGAGCAGACTGTGATTCAGGAGTTCCCAGGCCTCTTTTTTTTTGCTGAATAAAACCACTATTAGCAGTGGCAACTGGTCTGCTATCAAAGGTAGCAGCAGCACTCTCCGACAGCCTGGGCCATCCTAATTTGAAATGGCTCATAAATCACTAATGGTTCATATACCACAGCACCCCATTATCTGTTCAGGCAGATCCAAGGCAGCTCTGTTTGAGCCTGCAAAGACGGTCAGGGACATTTAAAAGCAATAAGTGTACAGTATTCTTTCCTCAAGTAAAACACAGCAAATCTCTCTTGCAAGATAGTTGGATCTTTGTCCTGCTGATGATACTGTCTTTTGGGTGAAGTACAAAATTGTACTGTAGTCCCATCGATTTGCCATTTTAAACTCTACAGCACATTCCTGGACCAGCTATGAAGCCAGTGCACATAAAGGGGAAAAACAGCATCTCATCCTTATGACAACTTCTTGTGATTGGTGGTTTCATTTTCAACCCAGCTGTCGGAATCACTATACAACAACATATGTTATTTCTGCTAATTTTGATCTACATCCCTGCTCTCACTTTAGTGAAATGAATCTATAATCCTTCCCAATAACCTTGACTTAAAATACTAACAATGTAATTCAAATACTCTGCAGAACAGAAAGCCAAATCATTGTTGGAAAGTGTAGTACTATTGTGAATAAGACCATAACTCCCTGGACTACAGCCTTGGAAGCTTAGAAAGTCTGTATAGCTTTCATGTCAGCACTTGGAATAGGAGATTCAGATTCTACTTCAAAGATATTCGTATTGAGAGAAAATCTAATTAACAATATGTTTATATTTACTATTAATTTACAATTTTTATTGAAATAGCCCTGCTTTTCAAAAGTTTCCAATGTTGGATTCCTTTTTTTATTTTACAATGTGAAACAGTTAACTTTTGAGCTAGACTTTTCTTGATGTACTGATGGAGTACACTATCACTATCACTATATCATTGCTGCTTAAAATCAGCTAGCACTCCAGTCTCTAACAATCCCACAGTCTTATCAGTAAGAAAGTACCAAAAGGGAAGCAAGAACTACCCAGATGGCTTGATGCCATCTACCTAAATGAGACATGGCTTCAGCAAAGCAAATACTGTTCAGGGACAAACTCCTTGTTCTTCTTCAGGCTTACGCACCTGCAAGGTAAGCCAAATGTAGCCAGCTGACCCAACTAAAGGAACTATAATTTTTCCACATGGATAATGAACAAAAATCAAGCAGCCTGGATAAGCTAGGTCATCAGCACTAAAATTTTCAGGACTATCATTTACTGTTTAGTCAACCTGACAGCAAATTAAAACTTCCTGAAGTAATTTTCTGCTGCACTTTTCAGGAGCTGCTTTGTTGGAAGGCTGACAACAATAAACACAGAGTTGTTAAAAATTTAATATTTTATGTTAAGAGAAAAAAATTATTTCAACTGTGACACATTTATTGGCATGAGATCCTATATTATTGCATCCAACTTGTCTGTAGAGGAGTAAGCACCTTCTGCATCTTCACAAGAATCTAAATAGATTACCCAATGGAACAAAAAAGTTTTATTTAGGGCTCTGTAACTTCAGGCCATACTTTGGCAATCATTCTAATAAAGCCTCCGTATGCTGGAAGTGCTCTTGGTTGGTTTTCCAACTGATTAAAGTGCCAGCCGGAGTGACAAATGACTTTTCTATGCTCTGTTATTTGACTCATTAATCTCAGATATATATTGATGACATAAACCATATCATATCATGGCTAGAGCAGGTGATGCACCTACTTCATGAATTAATTGTGATCAAATATGAATTTGAAGTTTCAGCTGACATAATATGCTGATAACTTTGTGTTTTAAATTAAGATTGCAAATAGACTTATTATAAATATGATCACACCTAAGTATGGGGTGTCTACTTGAACAACCAAAAGTGAATGCATATACGAAAACGTTCATTTAGTTGTTGCAGCCTTTCAGAAACAGCAGTTATCTGAGACACAGAAAAATAATAGCCCACAGGGACTTCATTCTGCCACAGTCAGACTTCTTCCCATGTCCGAGTCAGCTGGTTTAAAACAAGCTCAGCTGTTTCTACGTTTTAGTTTTCAGTCTGAATCTTTGACTAGAAAAGAGCTGTCTCAAGGCATTGGCCTATTAGACTAAGGAGAAGCTACCTAATAGAAAAGAGGAAGACAGGATCTTCTAGCCTTCTTCCTCTCTGATGCTCTCCATACTTCTTGTCACTGCAAAAGGATGTCTTGAGAGTATCCAGGGGAGGACAATGGGATTGTGAACAGAAACCATCAGCAACCACCATCCCATACCTGTACTTGGCAGTCCAAGACACACAGAGAATGAGTAAGAATGGCTCCAGAAAGAGCACAGAAAGAGAGGAGAAAATGATTGTTGATTCCAGCATGGTGATGTTAGGCAACTCAGAAAAGAAGTGGCACAGTGTGAGATCTGCAGCCTACCCCTTCCTTTAGAAGTCCTTTCCAACCTCATTCCAGCTGGGCCTCTAGATTTTGCCTGTCTCCTAACCTTAAACGTAAACCTAAGTTGTGAGCTGGGCCTTTGCTGTAGGTCTCCATCAAAGGTCCAGCAAGAATGTTTTTTGCAGCGTAGCCTTCCTTTAAGACTCCTTCTCACTCCCACCCAGCAAGAGCTTTGTCTCTGTCTTAATCATAACTCAAACTCTAATACCAACCTTAACCCTACGTATAGACAATCCCTAGCCAGATGAGGCCAAATGCCTCCATCTTTTGCCTACCTATACACTTCCTACAAAATTCCACCAACTCCCCAGTGATTTTATTCCTCCCTAGGAAACTATTTTATCAGGCTTGACATCAGAGCTGAATCAGGCCTAAATATCTGAGAAACTCTAAGCTATTTAATGATAGACTTGTTCCCTGCAGTCTATCCTTGAAAAACACACCTGTCAAGATGGAAATGTGTACCTAGCTATTTTGGAACTTTGTTGCCATCTGTCTTGTAGGTAGTGAATGGACACAATTACAAATCATGCTTATTGCAAGTGTGAGATCCCTTCGCTCTTCACTTCAATTTACAGACAATTTTTTACTCCTTGTAGTCACATTTGTCCTACTTTGTAAGTTGTGGGGTTTTTCTGTAAACTCTAAGGTAACAGTCAACCAGCTTTGTGCAGCCTCTTCAAATCAAATTAGCAGATTTTTATGAAAAGGAACATCCCTCTAAGAGGAATTAAAACCAGGAGAGCATCCCCATCTCCTGTCAAGGGCAAATTCTGATCTACTAAAAGAAATATGCTCTGTACACAAGTCTCACTCAATCCCAGAATTTGACCTGTGTGCTCTGTTTCCCTGTAATTAGTATGCATCTCAGATATTTGCAGTGTAGCAACAAGGCATCTTTCTCTTACTCCAGGACCACAATCAACTATGCCATATATTTCCAGCTTGCTTTATCTAACTGGTCACTGATATCTGATCACAATTTAATATAGTTCAGGATCTCTGAACAGTGGAGGGGATAGGACTGCATTGGTGCAGCTGCAAATGAGGGTCCAAGCTCAAATGCCTGGTTCCTTATACCTATTCTAAACCTACTCTCAGTTTAAAGCCATTACCCCTTGTCCTATCACTACTTGCCCTTGTAAAAAGTCCTTCCTCATCTTTCCTATAGGCCTCTTTTAGGTACTAGAAGGCTGCTCTAAGGTCTCCCCAGAGCCTTCTCTTCTATAGGATGAACAACCCCAACTCTCTCAGCTTACCTTCATAGGATAGGTGCTCCCATCCCCCGATCATCTTCATGATCTTCCTCTAGGCTTGCTACAACAGGTCCTTACTGTTCTTATGCTGGGGACTGAACACAGTACTCCAGGTGAGATGTCACCACAACAGAGTAGAGGGGGAAAATCACCTCCTTCAACCTGTTTGTCACACTTCTTTTGATATAGGCTGGCTTGCTGGGCCGCAAACACATGTTGTCACGTCATGTTGAGCTTCTCATCAGCCAGTGCCCCCAGGTCCTTCTTGTCCTCAATCCATTCTCCACTCAGCCTGTGTTCATGCTTGGGATTGTCTTGGCCCATGTGCAGGAACTTGCACTGTGCCTTGCTGAACTTCATGAAGTTAGCACAGACCCGCCTCAAGCCTGTCGAAGTCCCTCTGGATGATATCCTTTCCCTCCAGTATGTCAACCACAATACACAGCTTGGTGTCATCGGCACAATTCCTGAGGGTGCCCTCAATCCCACTCTCCATGTCTGTGATTAAGATGTTAAAACTAGTCCCAGTAGGGACTGACTCCTGAAGGACGTCACTCATCACAGGTCTTCACTTGGACATCAAGTCATTGGCTGTAGCTCTTAGAGCGTGACCATCCAGTCAATTCTTTACCCACTGAGTGGTCCATCTGTCAAATCCATGCTTCCTCCTATTCCATATGGCTGTCACGAAGCTATCAACTGCTGGAAAATAGTGTGGAGGCTTCCACTCTGCCACACCACAAATTTCTCCACGGATATGTATAGTTATCTAACACACTAAGTACTGGAAGTCTCTTCTATCAAGTTGCTCCCTACAACCCCTTTTTCTTTTGTCAAAAGAAACTCTCTTTCCTCTCTCCATCCTATTTGCAAGGATGTCATTGTTGCAAGAAACAAAAAGGTACATTACTGTACATCCAACTGTTTGTTCCCAAGAATGTCACTTGCTTAAATATTCTACATATCTTTATAATAATCTTATAATAGAATTGCTATAATAATTAATATGACTCACACACACAAGTATTCTATGAAACGCTGCTGGATGTCTGCCTTGCTCAAATCTTCATGAAATCTGGGAGCGGTCTATCTGCAGTCAAATATTTATAATAATGATTGATTTCTATTGAAGATAAATTTAATATCAGCAAGAAACTTATCTAAATGAAAACAAAATTAAATGAAATGTAGGGACACAGTATTATGGTGCTTTCAGTCTACAACCTGCTACATAACATAATTTTTTTTTCCTAAAATCATTCCTAAAAACTAAACAGTTTTATAAACCCTTAAGCTTACAACTTATCACAATGCACTGCCAGGTTCTCTCTGGCCCTGCATCTATCTTTTCTAATAAACCATTCCTAAATGTTCTCTCTTGAAACAGAAGGATGGTTATCTTTCTGGTACTCATCATAAGGTTTCAAAGGGTACCTAAAAATAGGTCATACTGATAAGACTTTTGACAAATGTCAGGCTCTTCTATTACTTCCCTTTGTAAAACAAAGGGCAAGCCAAAATTTTCACAGCTGTCATGTAACACTCTGCACTGAAACACAGTAGAACAAAACCTGACAGTGAAACGTCGCTGCATCTAAGTTCTGGTTACATAAGGTAGTATAGGAAAATGAGTGTTTTTCAGATTAACTTTAATGCCAAGGCTGGTAGCATGAACGTAATTATGGCTGATATTTTTATGCTGTAGTCTGACAGATAGTTAGCAATAAATCCACCAACTCACGCAGAAAATGAGCAGACTTTCAATAATGGAATAAAGGAGGGTGTAAAGTACTTGCACAATTTTTGTGCATTTGCTTTCCCTTGAGTTTTATTACCCTTTTGGAAATGTTCCAGATCACTCTTTAAGTTCTTAGCCTCTTCATCTCACCTTTCAGAGAGAATTTTGAGAGTAGATCTGCCTTCCATTACTCGTGATATCCATCCTTTAGCTGAGAAGGCAAGAGCCATAATCCTCAGGCCAAAATGCATTCATGAATCATGAACAAGGAGGTGAGCTTAAAGTGATATAACTCTTTTCCCTCTAATAGTCTGTCTTTATTTTTCCACCATCGACATGGTGAAACTTTTCAGCTTTACCATGGTAAACCAAGAGTTTAAGGGTTTTTTAAACAGGAGGAAAACAGAAGGAAAACAAGAGGATTCAATACATTCACCAGCCTTCCCTATCCTTGGACTATATACATTTACAAACTCATCCCTCACAGAATGTGGATTTATATTTTTCAAAGTGTTACCTATCACTGTCAGTATTCAATTCAAGAACTCTTTTAGTCAAATAGCCAGCAGAAAAGGTAAGATTTAAGTCTTATATTCATTGAACTTCAGTGGGTCTTTCAATCAAGCCATTTCTCAGGAATGCACTACATCCATCATTATAGGAGTTGCTTCCATGTGGTGATTTTATAATTTCTCCTTTTGATGATTGTGTAAATTTCTTTCTCCATACCCTCAGGAAATGAAAGTTAATATCATATGAAAACATCTGCTTTCATTCTCTGGTTCAATAGCAACCTATTCTAGATTAGTATTTATCAATAATACTGCTGAAACAGACTGCAATTCCCAAATAAGTCATGGTTTACTCTTCTGTAGAGAAAATCATGAGGCTAAAATAAACTCATTTTCAGATTGACCTGGACAGTAAAAAAATTATTAGTGTACATCATAAAAACATTTGCATAAAATTTATTTATTTAAATGAGCTATTGCTTCTTAATTATTTACGACTGCTCAGTTTCAGCAAGCGGTAACAACTATCATGCCAGATCTTCAACAAGATTCAGAATTGCTGATGCTGCTTTTCAAGACTGCATACTTAAAATGCGTGGAATAGTGGCATTCACTTCTATGTGAAAAGAGGCATAGAAAGGAGAAATAATACAATATTCTTGTGGTTTTATAACACCAGTGGTTACTATAAGGTAGGAGAAACAGAACATTTTAAGGATCTAGTCTGCAGTGCCATCTTCTGTGCTTTAATGCAACACAGGCACTGATTTTAATTTCCCCTTCTGAATAAATTATTACTATCTGTAGTAAGGCACATTCTCTCAGTGTTAACATTGGTTTGGGGTCTTCCTTTCAGATAGCAGCTTTAGATCTCTGTTTTGCAAGTAGCAGCAAGTATGTTGCAAGTAGATTACTTCTGTAAAATTGTATGTACTACAGACAATATTCTTCCAAGAAAGTCATGCTGATAAGTTTCTTTGATCTCTGACTAAGAAACTTACATCCAGTTCTACAATTTCCTCCTAAGATCAACAATTTCACTGATTTCAGTTAACAGAGTACCAGCATCCCACTCCACATTAGCAGTTCATCCCATCAGAAGTCTTGTTTGAAGACCTGTCTGTTGAAACACTTGCACCCTTAAGCCCAATGGTAAAATGGAGAACTGTAGATGTACAATATTTCACAGTCGTATTCAGCAGTAAGCATATTCAGATGCTATATACAGGCTAGAATGATAGTAGTGCCTTCCAAGTCTATATTCTCAGGCGTAAGTTCGTTTCTAACAGTTACTCCAGTAAAACTGAAAATGCACCAAGGAGAAGTATAGATGCTCAACCATGAAAAGAACTCTGTTGTGAAATAGAGAGAGCAGAGCACTCAGAAAGGAAACAAGGGAAATCCAGGCACGTACAGGGAATCCAGGTTTTGGTGGCAAAGTCCAGATCTTGGCAGAAGGAAAAATACGGGAAATCCATCTTTAGACTTCTTTCTACATGTGACTCAAAATGCAGATGATGAGGAAACTCTTTCTGTGATCTGGTTTGGAGTGTTTTCAGCAGTGAGGCAAACAGGATGGGCACAACGGACAGCAGAGTATGTGACTCAGGTGCTGAGTTTTCAGCACTGTGAAGCATATGTGGAAACAAGTACATATTTGACTACTATGTTTGGAAGTCATTCCAAATGATCCAAATGATCCCATGTAAGACACGGGAATGAAATAAGAGCACCCAAGACAATACATACAGAAGAGAGAGATCTTTATCTTTTTGACTAAGTGGTGAAAGAGAATGAAGTATCATCTTTTGTTCTGAAATTTTTGAGGCATTATTAGGTTTTTGGTAAATCAGTTGCAAAGAATATCTCTATGGAAGAAAGGAACTGAAACAAATAGGGTGTATCTGTGGTGACTGTCTTGGGATGTGGCAAAGGATTCACCAAGTGTCTTTTGCCAAACCAGAAAATAGTTTCTTTACCAATGAACCACAGGAAAAACAGGGGAAAAATAATATCTTAAAGAATACACAGATAGGATGGGGTATTCTCTGCTGTAAGTGAAAAAAGTAAAAAAAATACTCTGAAACCTTTCAGAAAGTGTTAAATATTAATAACTGTTCATGTCTTGAAAATAACCATGTATAGCCAACCTTAGAGCTGTAAGACCAGGTGATACTTGTAGAGATCCACACTGCCGAAAGGACATGTTAAAGATCAGACAGTGTTTACTGTTATTACTGATATTGTTTAGTGCTCAGACAAGTCTAGTGGGAGAGAGAATTATACCAACTACACAATCAGTATCTCCTATATGTGTATGTTTGGAAAACAGCAGGGAGAAAGAAGAAGATGTGGGTATTTGCTTTCCTATTGGGAAATTAACAACATAAATCATTAATTCTAAAGACAATATACAAGCACTGGCCACCATAATAAACAATAGATAAGCATTGATGAATGTAACAAAATATTTTTAAAAACTGGGTTGGAGTGGGAGTTCAAGAATTAGAAACACTTGATAATGAAGAAATTTTATGTAACTGACATTGACACAACTTGCTGAGAGGCACCACATAATTTGCACATGAAAACTTATAATTGGTAGAATAGATAAAAAGAAAATAATCTGAACTCTCCATTATAGGTATTCTTATCTATTTAAGTTTTATTGGTGATTCAGAACCCAAGGATCATGAAGACACATGGATCAATGTTCCAGTTGACATAGCTCAGCAGGGAGAATAGGTCACTGCCTGTGTGACTGTCCTCTAAATTATGAGTTTCTTCACAAGCATCTGTGGATTACGTGCAAGAAGAGAAATCATGCTGTTTATAGGGACTTGAATTTGAGAAATGCAGACTGGCAGTCTTATGTAGTTGGTAAGGAAACTTCTTCAGAATGACTTGAATTATATATGATGATTTTAATATGCACAAGGAATTACAGCAAGAAAAGGTAACTCAATTTTGGACTTCATTGATCCAGATAAAGCTGAATAACCACTGTATTGGGAGTTAGCAGTTACCTACAAACTGATCATGACCTCATATTCACTAAAAACAAATGCTGCCCCGAAATCTGGTATATGAACATCCATAATGCTTCAAAATAGTTTATATTCAAAATCTAAAGAAATGCATAAAAAACCCCAAACTGCTTTGAGGCAAAAATGCTGATTGGAAAAAAAAAAAATAGAAAACCTCCAATAAAATAATTTGATTGTCCAGAGTTTCTGAGCACCACAATTAAGAATGGAAACAACCCTAGCTAAAAGTTTTTCTTGCTTCACTGGCAAGGACAACACAAAATT
The DNA here is from genome assembly GCA_033558235.1 of Neomorphus geoffroyi. NCBI lineage: Eukaryota > Metazoa > Chordata > Aves > Cuculiformes > Neomorphidae > Neomorphus > Neomorphus geoffroyi. The sequence goes on from JAUMJM010000035.1 coordinate 2,109,461, forward strand.
TTAAGGAAAGTATAATAGGGGGGAAAAAAAGTGAAACCGTTAACAACATAAGAGCTATGAATTGCCAAAAGTAGCTTAAGGCAAGAGTGAAATACAAAGAGTAGCAGAGCTAAAGACATCTTAATTTTTTTTGAATGTTGACTGAGAACAAATAAATTATATAAAGGTCTATTAAAAATGAAGATTGTAAAGTTGTCACTGATGATATGGGAAGAACAGAAGTTTTTAATAAACACTGTGTCTCTATATTTGTAAAGAAGCAGAATGCTGCATTCATACCATATGAGGACAGGGAGGCAATTTCTAGGCTATTAATAAGCCTAAGGAAGAAACTAGACAACATCTACTTAGGATAAACATTTCTAAATCAGGAGACTTAGAAAACTTACATCAGAGGGTCATACTGGCTAAGGAAAATTGTGTCTCACTGAAACTAATTTATAACAAGGATTACACATACATACATTCAGAAAGCGCCAGGAGGCCTCAGAATAGCTAAGGTTATGTCAATGCATCAAATGATCAGACAGGATGATAAAGCTCAAAACAGAGTAGTTAGTTGGTCTTAAGTCTCAGAAGAAATTCTAGAAAATTTTGCTTAAGATTTAACCAATCAATGTGGCTGTGTGAAGAAAATATCTCTTCCTAGATTATGTAACTGTAATAGTATTAAAATCTGGCTTGATAAAGATCACGCGCAGATATTATGTTCTTACCTGTTCCTAATTCCAGACGAGCGGATGCAAAGAGATTTTTCCATCATCTGAAGGTACTCCACTACCACAACTGCATAGATGTATCTGTACAACGCTGCCTCCACACTGATGGGCTTCTTCAGAAGGACTAACGAGCCACAGTACAGTACTTTACTGCTTTTTCTTCTGAGCCATCTTGTTCAAAGTTGGTCTAAGAAGGTCCTCACTTCATCACACCACATTAGAACTCTCTTAGACTTTTGTAACAATTTTGGACCGTGTGCCATTCTGTGAAAACTTTAGTATTGTGCAATACAACACCAGTTAATACCTGCTAAATGAATTAACATTTAATTTATTTAACATGAATAACTGACAGTCTTCAGAACAGAGAAATCAGTAAGCAATAGCCACCATATGGATTTGTTTCTAGTGAGGTGCCGCTTGGATCCAGATCATGGAGGACACTTATCATCCTCTTCAGTAAGGGTCTCAAAGACACTGTGAAGTAATTGGTTACAAAAACCTTGAAAATTTCCATCTGTTTCTTGGAATAACAGTGGATGAGAGGGACATGACGCTAAAGCCAGAGCTGGTCGGGGAGTTGCCTTCATAATTATTTTCTTCTTTTCATAGAATTCATTGTCAATAGGGAACAGGGAAAAGAACTCTGCACTTACAGAATGAGGGACTCTAACCTGGCAAGCAGTGACTGAAAAAAATAATTGAGATAAACAATCCAAAATAAGTGCCTATTAAAATGTTATCATAAATGCATGGCATGATTCTTGGCTGGGGAAAAAAAAAAAAAGGAAATGTCAAATACATTATTCCTGTGTGGGAGCTATTTTAATTCTGAAAACACATGATAGTGTGTGGAGCAAAACTGATAGTGCAGTACAACTACTAGATGATACAATCTTATATTCATAATAAAAGGATTTTAAAATTGAAGAATGTTCATAAAAAAACCTACAAGACTCCTTAAGAACAGTAGAAATAGTCATCTATTGAAAGACTTAAAGAAAGGGGATTGAGAAAAGACTTGAGGAAGTACCTTCAGAAGAAAATTACGAAAGGTATTGGCCTCTTTAATGTATCAAAGAAAGGCATAAAAGAATCAGTGCTGTAAAGTTAAAGCTAGGCAAATTGAAATTTGAAGCTGAAGTATAAATGATAAAAATGAGGATAGTTAACTACAGGAACAAGCTGACCATTGTGATGGATTCTCTAATATTTTTCCCAGTATTTTCAAATTAATATTAGATGCCATTCTAAAAATACATGTTGTGTGAAGAAAAGTAACAATAGCTGTTCAAAATACTTGACCCAGTGTCTCACTCTGGTCTTAAATCTATGAAAGCACATCAAATTATTCACTGATGGTCGGAGCTTATATAACTGCATCCAACAGTAAAGCTTCCTTTTCAGCTGGCTAAAAGAGTATTTCCTGGAAGGCAATGACCTGGTCTCAGTTATTCATGCTTTTGTCATTTCTCCTTTAGACTGCAGTGATTCAGCATTCAATATAAATGGTTATAGTGTTTCAGTGCTTACAAAAATTCAGCTACTAAAGAATGCTACGTACCATTTCAACAGTCTAGGCCACCGGAACATATCAGCTATGTCCCCCAGGCTTTTTCTTACCTTTCCACACACAACCTAAAGAAGTTCAAGGTCTTGATTTCTTTTTTTAGGATACATCGTAGCTGGAGGTCAGAAATAAAAATGTCTACATAATGCTTTATGATGAAAACCAAATTTGGTAACTTGTTAACAGTTTGCTCTAGTATAATGGACTCCCTACTCCTTGCCCATAACTATATCTAAATGTCATTTTATAGGCCAGAGCAAGCTGGTTCTGCGCATGCTCCAATCCTGCACACTCTTCAGCCAGTTGTGACTCAAAAGCCTCATGATTGTGCTTGAATACTTGCATTTAGAATCATATTATGATTTAAGCTGGAAGAGACCTCAGGAGGTCATCTAGTCAAACTTCAAGCCAAAGCTCATCCAGCTTCAAAGTAAGGTCAGTTGCTGAGTCCTTGTCCAGTCAAATTTTGTATATCTCCAAGGGCAGAGATTTCAAAATGCTTCTGAGCTACCTAACTGAATTTTTGACTGCCCTCATGGTGATTTCTTTTCTTATCACTGGACAGTGTTCCCATTTTTGCAATTTTTGAGTCTCATCCTCTCATTGTATGAACCTCTCTGAGAAATTTGACTTCACCTTCTCTGTAACCACCTACATAATTTAGCAAATTACAGCAGCTAGGTTCTCCCCATAGTCTTTCCTTCTCTAAGTGGGCCCAACCCAGCTTCCTCAGCCTCTTGCTCCTTTAACTTCTTTCTGGTGATAGGCAGCCCCAAACTGGACACAGTACTCCAGGTGCAACTTCACAAGTGCTGGATGGACTGGCTGGCTCCATTCTTTCTAGTGCAGTCCCATCCTTCTAGTGCATCCGAGCCTTCAGCTCCACATGGCCCACGCCTGACATGTTTAACTTTTTGTCTGCAGGTCTTTTTCTGAAGAGTTGCTTTGATCTAATTATGTCCCATCTGATCTAGTGCATCCTGTTCATTTCAGGTCACAATTTATTGTGCAAGCAAATCTGTGGCAGAGTCAAATTTTCTTTGGAAGAGAGTCATCCAGAATGATGAAATTCAAGACCAAAAACTAGGCTGTTATAAACCTAACTACTTTCTTAGCATGGGAAACATGAACTCAAACTGTTCTTAATAGCAGTGCTAAACAACATAAATGCGAATAGAGAATCAAAAAGCCCTCAAAAAAACTCCAAAGTAAAAAAAATTTCTCTTTCCACTAAAAAAAAAGTAATAAAAGATTACTTAACAAAACAACTCACTGAACACACTTCTCCTGTGGGGAGACAATATAAAAATAAACTGCTCACAACAGATGTTCAAAGGCTGACAACTGTGGTTTTCACTGCACTAGAAAACATACAAACACTGTAGTGCTGAGCCCAGCGTAACAAAGAAAATTACAGGAAGGGAAGATAATTCTTGCTACTTACTTTTTTTTCTGTTTCACAACTGAAATTATGTCATTATGAATCTATAAGAATATGACAATCATTATGACAAATGATCTAAATATGATTAAAGTTATCTCCGAGATTATGAAAAATGTTTATTCTCAGAGTATTAGTGTTAAGGGTAAAAAGCACTACAGGAGCTATCATTCTATGTATAACAACCCATAAAAACTCATCTAGTAATTTGCATGTCCAGTGCCAGCTATATCCATGCATGTTTGGATCTGTGCCATCTTACTTGACAACATGAAGAAAGAAAAAATCTACATGTTCATTGGCAACCTGCCCTGATATCTAAGCACATTCTTGATTAAAAATATTCACATTATTTTCAGACTCAATTGCTCTACTTTTGATTCTCATTTGTTGAGAGTACATTTTGTTGCCTGTGCCTGCAGGGTCAGAGTCTTCTACTAACAGATATGCTATCCTTGCACAGGTACTTTGCATTTGTTATTAAATTGCCTCTTAAATACCTGTTGAGTAAGTTAAATATATGGAGATTTTTACTGTAAAATATATTTTCTAGTATTCAAACCATTTCTGTAGGGCTTTTCTTCCAAACATGAGTTCCTTCTTTTTCAACATATTTTCTTTCCAGAAATAAAATGAAAGCAGGGTGTAACAGCAAGGTTTTAGTCTTATCAATACTTTATTAAATTGCTGACACTTCATCGCCTTCTGACATTTCCTTAAAACTTTTCTCATTATGCATCCAAGTATGATACTAACTCTTGCGATGAACAGAAAGGCCATCACTTCTCACTGTGCCATAATAGAATCATCGTAGGATGAAGAGACCTCTGAGATCACTGAGTCCAACCGTGCCTGTCTCCCTGAAAAACCATATCCGTAAGAAACTCATTCACCCGTTCTTCAAACACCTCCGGGGATGGCGACTCCACCACCTCCCTGGGCAGCCTGTGCCAATCCCTGACCACTCTTTCAGTAAAGAAATTCTTCCTAATGTCCAGTCTAAACCTCCCCTGGCGCAACTTGTGGCCATTTCCTCTCATCCTATCACTTGTCACTTGGGAGAAGAGCCCAGCACCCACCCCATCACAACCTCCTTTCAGGCAGTTGTAGACAGTGATGATGTCTCCTCTCAGCCTCCTCTTCTCCAAGCTAAACAACCCCAGTTCCCTCAATCTCTCCTCATAGGGCTTGTTCTCCAGCCCCTTCAACAGCCTCGTGACCTTTCTCTGCACACGCTCCAGCACCTCAATGTCCTTCTTGTAGTGAGGGGCCCAAAACTGAACCCAGCACTTGAGGTGCGGCCTCACCAGTGCTGAGTACAGGGGCACAATCACCTCCCTGCTCCTGCTGGCCACGCTGGGTCCGATACAGGCCAAGATGTCATTGGCCCTCTTGGCCACCTGGGCACACTGCTGGCTCATGTTCAGCCGCTGTCAACCAACACCCCCAGGTCCTTCTCTGCCAGGCAGCTCTCCAGCCACCCTTCCCCAAGCCTGTAACGCTGCATGGGGTTGCTGTGTCCCAAATGGAGGACTCTGCACTTGGCCTTGTTGAACCTCATCCCGTTGGTCTCAGCCCATGGATCCAGCCTGTCCAGATCCCTCTGCAGAGCCTCCCTTCCTTCAAGCAGATCCACACTTCCACCCAGCTTGGTGTCATCTGCAAACTTGCTGAGGGTACAGTCAATGCCTTCACCAAGATCATTGATCATTGATGATGTCCAGGCCCGTGGAAAAACACGCATGCACATCACCACTTTGGAAGTGCTTCAGAGGACATTCACTCATGCTCCAGCTGCACTTCACTGTGATGTAGAAGTTATTAAGACTAACATCCTAGACTTCTGATTTTTTGAAGTGATTAGTCAACTGAGAGATTCTCCAGATCCTCGGTACGTTGTCCATAGCACTTAAAATGAGGTCCTTCTGTACAAATAACACAATTTTCAACATGTTGTTCCTTTTCAGTTAAGTTTTCATTCCCGTGGATAAGGTAGGTATGGATGCTGCCATGGATCATGTCACATATAAGCTACTAAAGACATCATGGAGTTAAACAGTAACCCAGTAAGCATAAAAACAACTATGGAGCCACATTCAGATGTATCAGATAGATCTAGTATTTCTTGACACTAGTGGGAACATTTCCATTGGCTTCAGTGAATGCAGAATTGCCAGCAAACAATAGATTTTTTTTGTGGTTGTTTTTATATTTCAACACGCTGGATTAAAATTTATTAACATTCCAAATGAGATCAATAATGAATAGTTCAGTAATAATTACCAGGACTCTACAGAAAACTCTATAAATTACTTTATGAGCTATATACTGCATGTGCCAATTTTCCATAGCAAGGGATTCATTCACTCTCTGTTTTCTAACAATAAGCACGTTTCATGATTTTGACTATATATTGTTCATCCAAATTTAAAACCGTATTTATGTATTCCTTAGCTAAAATTGTACTTCCATTCCAATACCAGGTCTGCAAGGAACAGATTCAACTGAGGATTCCTCTTGGCAAAGGGCTTCTCTTGAACTTCATGACCCACACCTGAGTTTGACCTGAAAATTCATCTGTTCCAATATATATAACAAAGATAAAATGTGACCTACCAATAGCTTATTCAGATAACTGTAATGCAACCGGGGCACCTACCATATTCCAAATTTGTTGCACTTCTCACAGGGCTGTAGTGTTTACTGTAAGGTTCAAGCCCCTAGATTGAAGTGATTACCTGTAAATCTCCTTTATTTGTTTTAAAAAAATATAAAATATTGGATTCCCTGGTCATGAACAGTGTTTGAAAATCTGAGAGTAGAGAAGCCCATGGTAAAGACTTCTATCTTAAAAATTAGTTTTAAACCCACTTCATTCATGCATAATCCCATTTACAATATTTGATGGCACCTTAGATCAAAATCAATTGTGGGTCAAAAATCAGAACTGAAAGGGAAGAGTTTTTTAGAAAGATCCTTTTATGTTCTTTAGAGCAATTACCAGTTATGAATTTATCGTTGCATTTCTCTTGGCAATGGCAAAACTCTCAGCATTTGGTAAAACAAGGAAAGAACTTATTCTGAAGCAGAATTTTAAAATCATACTTACAGAAGCTATAACTGCATTTCCAAAGTGATCGCAAGGAACTATGAATTTTACAGTCGTCAAAATTCAAACTGACTGTTTCAAGTCTAAAGGTGGAAGAATATTATTCAAGACGTTGCCTCAAAAATTAGCCTTAAAAATTCATATGCTGACTAATTGGTTTAATATCCAATAACACAGAGCTGGGAACTGGAACGAATCACTCAAATTAATTCAGACACTTATTGCAAGTACCAATGAAACTGTGTAATCTCATGTGTGATCTTACCATTTTGAGCCTGAAGTATGCCTCTGTCCAGTACTTCAAATGGAAACCTGCTACAAATGAGCATTCACTCCTGCAGAGTATAAAAAACCTTCTGCAATTTTCACATTGTATGAAAATTATATTCATGGCCACTATTGACTTAAGGCAATATTAGTCATCACTGAAAAGATATCTTTCACTTCTCACATGTGTACTATTTTTAGACTGACTTCTTGTGAAGTTACATAAGTCAAAGTCCTCTAATTTCTTTTGCAAACTAAATTCTCAAATTCATTGGTCATCCCAGCATCTTTTCTCTGTAGATTGTCTGAATGCATCGTTCCTGACTGTGGATAATCAAAATTAAAATTAATCACTTAATTTCATAGATGGCGACACCTGTATTGGTGAATATACCGTGTGTGAGGAGGTCAGTTGACGTGGCATGGTTCACTTCCACAATGGTAAATGCACTTCCTCCTCTGGTTTTCAGCACTCTACTGAGAATGCTGCCCAGCCCACATCAGAATCATAGAATCACAGAATCACAGAATCACAGAATCACAGAATCATTGAATAGATTGGGTTGGAAGGGACCTTAAAGCCCATCCAGTCCCACCCTCTGCCATGGGCAGGGACACCTCTCACCAGACCAGGCTGCTCAAGGCCCCATCCAACCTGGCCTCGAACACTTCCAGGGAGGGGGCATCCACAGCTTCCCAGGGCAACATGAGCCAGTATCTCACCACCCTCAGTGTGAAGAGATTCTTCCTCATGTCTAACTTAAATCTTCTCCTCCCTTCCAATGTAAAACCGTTCCCCTTAGTTCTATCACTATTTGCCCTTGTAAAAAGTCCCTTCCCAGCTTCCTTGTAGACCCTCTTCAGGTACTGGAAGGCACCCGTAAGGTCTCCCCAAAGCCTTCTCCAGGTTGAACAAGCATAACTCTCTCGGCCTGTCCTCACAGCAGAGGTGCTCCAGCCCTCTGAACATCTTCTTAGCCCTTCTCTGGGCCCATACCAATAGTTCCATATGCTTCTTATGTTGGAGATGCCAGAGCTGGACACAATACTCAAGGTGGGGTCTCACGAGAGCAAAACAGAGGGGGAGAATCACCTCCCTTGACCTGCTGGTCACTCTTCCTTTGATGCAGCCTAGGACACAGTTGGCTTTTTGGGCTGTGAGCGCACATTGCCAGCTCATGTCCAGCTTCTCATAAATCATTTCCCCAAGTCCTTCTCCACAGTGCTGCTCTCAATCATGTCATCCTCCATCCAGTATTGAAATCTCAGATTGCCCCAACCCAGGTATAGGACATTGCATTTGGCCATGTTGCACCTCATGGGAGTCACACAGGTCCACTTCTCCAGCTTGTCCAGATACCTCTGGATGACATCCTGTCCTTCTGGTGTGACAGCTGCTCCACTCAGCTTGATGTCATCTGCAAACTTGCTGAGCGTGCACTCGATCTCGCTGTCTATTTCATCAATGAAAATATTAAACAGCTCTGGTCCCAGAACAGACCCCTGAGGGACACTGCTTGTCATGGATCTCCATCTGGACATAGAGACATTGACCACTACTCTCTGAATGCAACCACCCAACCAATTCCTTATTCACCAAACAGTATACCCATCAAATCCGTATTTCTCCAATTTAGAGATAAGGATGTTATAAGAGAATGTGTCAAAAGCTTTACAGAAGTCCAAATAGATTACGCCCATCGCTTTTTCTGTGCCCACTGATGCAGTCACCCCATCACCGAAATCCACTAGGTAGGTCAGGCAGGATTTGCCCTTGGTGAAGCCACGTTGGCTGTCTTGAATCACCTCCCTGTCCTCCATGTGCTTTAACATAGCTTCTAGGAGGATCTGTTCCATGATCAGATCAAACAGGTGAGGCTGACAGGTCAGTAGTTCCCAGGATCATCTCTTCTACCCTTTTTGAAAATGGGCACAATGCTGCCCTTCTTTCAGTCACAAGGGACTTCCCCTGGCTGCCATGACTTTTCAAATATCATGGAGAGTGTCTTGGCAACCACATTAGCCAATTCCCACAGGACAATTCCCTCTTAGTCCCTAAGCCATGCTCGGGAACTATCTGGGAAAGTGCTAAGTGGCCTAAGCCAAAAACATGCAAGACTTATCCTAGCAATTTATAGTAGGGATGATCATGAATCATGGATTGGTTCATGTCTTGGTATTGTTTAATTTATTTGCATTGTTGTAGCCTGTGATGAGTGCTACAATGGTACTAGTACTTCTCAGGGTCTCCTGGAAACACTTTTCACAGTATCTGAGTTTGTCTTCCTGATGACTGTGTCACATTCGTAGCTCACAGCCACCCTAGGGTCAGCTACTGTACTTGCAGTTTTATCCATCTGACTGCTGTAATCTTTCAGGCTTTTACCAAGTCAAGACATTTGGGATTATCTAATTCCAATATTTACTATTTTGTTCAGTTCTCCAAGGGGTCTTCAGAAATTTCAAGACTGAAATAGTCACATCTCTACAGTATAATCTAGTAAAGCATACTTGTAAATTGTAATAGATCCATTCTCTACATGGATAAGTAAGGGCATGGGCAACATAACACAGTTCACAAGGGGTTCTATGTATATGAAAATGACCATTTAGATAACCATATTTACTTGCTACTGGAGGGCAGATCAGTTACCAAAATTCATATGAACATGGGAGTTTTTTTCAGGTACTATTGTTCACCTATAGTCGTATGCCTGTAACTTCCTTCTTTTCCTCAATTTCATTCCAAGGTTGCATCTGTTAAAAGAAAACCCTGAGAGATTTCATTTGAATCTGTTAAAACAACACTCAGAGAAATTTTGTGTGCATTATATGACATAAAAATCTTGGTCCATGCATGTTTATCAACCCTTCCCTCAGACCACATGTGAACATTCATATTTCTCATCCCCAGGAAGCATATAGTCAAATCAGCTTTAGCACTCTGTTTGCTTGAATATTTGATAAAAAAAAACCCAAAGCATTCTGGTCAAATTCACATGCAATACAAATAAAAGCAATGCTGACTTTGACTCTCTATTCCTTAAATGTCTTATCTCTTAACCACCAGAGGAAGCTTATTGAGACTATGAATAGCTGAAATAAGTGATTGATAATGAAGAGGATGGAAAGTTAATTAAAGATTTCAAATGAGGATTTTGATATTCTATGTGTTCAAACACAGTTCCTTTCTTAGATCGTACAAAGCCTTCCCCATATGCTAATTTCATGGAAATGAGGTTTATTGTACTCTGTGGATTTTTCATTAAACAAGCAAAGACATAACCATATATACTCTTGTCTCCCTACCCCAGGCTCTCGCACATCCTATGAAAAGTGTGATAGCTGCTTGCGTTTCATCCATTTTTATCCCTTGTCAACTTGTCTTCGTTGATTCAATATAAAAGACAGTATACTGTACAAGATGGATCCTTAGTCGGACTGAAATCAGCATTTCTTATGATCTACCCCAGCACTGTTCATTTCTACTGATCTCTAAAAAGCAAAGTCTCCATATAATTATTGGGAATGATGTCTGGCTCATCCTAACTAAAAAAAACCATGACTGGGCTAACATCTTAACATTGTGTTTAAAACTAAATTCATTTCTCAAGAATTATCCCAATGCTTTAAAATCTGCTATTTTGGACACATCTTCAGCCTATATCAACACTTTAAGTTCAAAAGCTTTTATCAGATCTTTCTTGGGGTTTCTTTTCTTGAAGCAATTACCCCCTCATGTCACCTTCAGAGGGTTCCACCTGGCCCAGAGTGCAGCCACTAGGTTAGGAATATACAGACTTTTTTGTTTTTCTCCTAAACACAGCCCTTTCAACGGAGTATTTCAAGTACTGTATTAATGCACATATTCCTTTTGCTAAGAAGGAAAAAGAGCCAGCTCAATTTTTAGATATCAACAATAAACATTATCTCAAGTCCATCCAGAGATCTGAGAAAGTTAAACTAAACTGCCTGGAAACTTCTTTCAGACTTAATGGTCATGCAATTGCTTGGGGAGCACCTACATGCTATTTTCTGTAGCAGACTTCTAGTCATAGCTATTCATAATATCACGTCTCTGAACACAATTCACAGCTAGGAGAAACCAAAATCTACTCAAATTTTGTAGTCTTTTCTGCTCCATTTACTCTCTTCACTCTTTACTGTGCCTGAAAGGTTAAGAGCTTAGTTGATTTTTAAGTACTTACTTGGTCATCCAACACAAGTTCTCACCAGTACCACAGAGCAGGTAAATTCAGAATATCAACCATCAGCAACACACAACAAATTAAAAATGCTAAAAGCATATTTAATTAGCTAAATAAAAGCATGGCACAGATTTTTAATTTTAAACAGAGAGAAGGGTATAAAAACAGTTCTGAGCTGCATGTTATGCTTGGGTCAAGAAGGCCAGTAAATCACTAATGCTACTTATTATTTATTCAACTTTATGAGAGCCTGGCTTAGTTCCTTTTGAAATCAAAGGAAGTCATTCAACTTGTCCATCAACAGGTTTATAAGGATATATGTATGCTTTAATATTCTATATTTTCTTTCTTTTTGTTTGTTTGTTAGTTTCCCTTATTTTACCAACAAAGACAGCTGGATATAAAGGACTCAGTTACATTTTTCAGTTATACCTGGAATCCTCTCTCTGTGTAAGATATATATATATATGCTAGATGTGACTTAATATATATTAAATGTCATTTGAGGTGTCCTAAATGTTCCACAGCTGCCAGTTCAGAAAGGTTTCTGTTTTTCTCTAATTTTCTGCCATACTTGTAGTGTCCATAGATGTCTTCTATATCTGAAGAAGACTAGACATTCTTAAGAAGCCTTATGTCTTATGTTTAGGCATCTTAGTCAAGCCCCAACTGTTGTAATATGGGAATATAACTCTCCTGGGGAATTCTGTGGCTGAAAAGTCTCCTTAAACAATGTGCAAATTTGTCTCACTTCGTTCCACCAACCTCAGACTCGTTAAAAATGATATAAAGAATGTAAATTTGGGAATGAAATAATTTTAATTGCTGATTTTAGACAATTTCTTCCTATCTTTTGTGGTTTGGGTTTTTTTGATGCTTTGCATTTGTTTCCATTTATATGTCTTTCCGTTTATGTAATACGTTGAGTTTGAGAGGAATTTTACAGTATAGATATCTCCTAAAAATCCTGTAGTCAGGTCCTAGTAGATGTATTGTAGATTTTTCTAATCTAGACATTTAGTATGTTGCTAGATGTGAGGGTAGGGTACTGGGCTTCATGAACCATGTAGTTCTTTCCAGGGTTTTCCATAGATTTTGCTGTTTCACTAAAAATCTCTCATCTTTTCCATAGCTTTCATGAGTACCCAAGACTAAAAAACAAATGTTATTCAATTCTGTTCACTTTGAAACATAAAAAATTCTCCCTGCGTTCATCTTGAGGTATGGAAATAGTAAACTGTGTTGCTGCAAGCAAAGATAAATTATCAGCAGTAAGAATTAAATGTGGGAGCTGTGGATCCAAACACACATATTTCTACTGACATTGCAAAGGGGCCCTATTCTACAGCAAGGGGCTGTGGCAAAGTCATCAGCTTCTCTCTGCATATAAGAGGGGTACAATACTGCCTTCAAAGGACAAAAATGGGTTCACTGTTTGCTGCTGAAGCGCACTTATTTTCATCTCATTTCATAGAACTGAACAAAATATGTGACTACTGTAAGACTATTACAGTTAATACTTTATATGACCAGTCAGTGAAGTTGTACTGACTTCAGGAATATTCTTTGTAAGTGTACTGATTTAAATTACAGTGAGATGCATAGAAAACTAATTAGGAAGCAACACTTGGCTTCCCAGAACAAATACTTAGGCCAGCTCTTCAAAGATAATGGGCAAAATTATTAACCTCAAGGACATGGCATCCTGTCTGCTAATAAGATGTAAGTTTATTTTTCCAAGCTCAGAGCCTGAAAACGTAAAGGCTAATGAGTAGTTAAAAGTCTCTTGAGAAGAAAGGATAGGATGCTTCTCAGAATATGGCTAGAGAAACAGACCGAAAGGTTAAGCAGAGGGAGAAGCAGAAAGAAACAAATTCTATAGAAAGAGTCTAAAGTATTGATGCCTTTCCAGAACAAGGGCATAACAAACTGTAGGGAAGAGCTTTATGTCAATATATGCTGCATTTAATGGTTTAAAGCACAGGCTTTTGATATTTTCCTTCTAAATAAATTACATTCCTAAAAGACATATATTACCTGTCATATATTACCTTGACATGGCCATAGGGAAAGGAGAACTACAGAGTCCAACCCTACAACCCTATTTCAGACTCAGCCTTTGGATAAGAACTGTAAGCCAGGGGACAACCAAAGACCTGAAAGGGACTACAGGAGCCACAGGATACTGAGATACTAGCACTCTGTCAAAAGAAGGAAAAAAACCCTAAGACCTCTGTTTCATTATAGTTAATATTTTACATTTTAACAGCACACATCTTTATTTTTCCACATATACTTCTCATTCACAATTCTCAAGAAAGGATTATTTTACCCTGAATAAGGGTATCTTTCTCTTCCTTGTACCATCCAGCTCTTCTTCTGCTGGATCATCTTAAGATTACATTTCGACTCATTTTGGTTTGAGTAGAAATTGTGTTACTGTTCTAAGATATAATGCATGTTAAGTCAGGATGTGACAGCTTTATAACCTGGGTGATGGTACGTTGAACGGGCACATTACAAAAAGAGCAATTACTGTAGGCTTTGCAATGTTATTTACAGTACTTACTTTACTAACATGAGCAGCATTGTAAAAATGCTAGTTCTTAACACTGCTAAAATGTAATGCCGGAGTTTTCTGCAGCACAAGTGGCTGATATGCTGATAAATGACACTGCATGAAATGGTGGCCATGAAAAGCAAATTCACAGTGAATAACCCTCAATTCCAGATTGGAATAAGAGCACAGCAAAGCTGATTTGTGGGCTGATGGTACCATTTAATGTGGTTTCCATCAAACTGTTCATAAAATTCATAGCTGCAGCTAACCTCCATTTCTGTGTCCTTGTACATTCTTCTTGAAAATAACTTGTTTATGAAGCTTCAACAGTGCAGAAGGATACTGTATGATCCAAAGGCAGAGCAGTGACCAAAACGCATATTCCCTGTACAGGCTTGAACTTCTTACTTGTACATTGTGGTTACGTCCAACAGTCGTTGTGATTGCCTCTGCTGTATATGTTGAGACCAGCATACAGGTAGATGCAGGTCCATATCTCATCAATACCTATGCAGGTACCTATGTCATTAATCTACCTTTTATCCCTCTGTTAAGTCTCCAGTATTCTTATAGACCAATGATACGATCATCAAGAAACGTGAGCCCTCTTTAGGATCTATGGAGGTGACTGGCATATTACTGCCTTCAACTCCTGGGACAATCCCCGATTTAGACATTAGTACCAAATCACTTCTGTATTAATATCAAAATCACTTTGATGAAACAGTATATTTATATTTGATGAAACAGTATATATTGGCTAGTTGATGATTCCAGGTAAAGTCTTCCCCTGTATTGATGCATCTTACCAGTCTCATTGCCAGCTTTGTGTCATTAAATGTTTCACATTTCCAGCCCTTTTACATGACATAGAGTCATGATGAGAAAATACCAATGTCACATCTATAGAAACTATGACAATAAGATAGAAAAGTAGTCTGCCAAAGTTGTGACAAGGAATTTTTGTTTTGCTTGCTTACAGTAATCTCTTCCTTCTTTGCTAAAGGTTTTCTTTTGAGGGGGGTGGGTTTGGGTTTTTTTTTAACCTTTGGAGTATCCATAATTCATATAAAAGTATTGTTTTTTTTATGCTGGAGAAAAACAAAGTTTCAAATTTATTTTTAAAATCTCACTGTATCAAAGTTAAGGAATATATATATATATATATGATGCCAGAATAGGGGAAATATTTGCAAACATAGCATATATATTTCTGAGGTGTACATTTCACACAGTTTTTGACTCGTGTTTCAAGTATAGATTTATGCCATAAATTCAGCCTGTGAGAAGAGTCTTTAACAGTCCAGTAGCAACTTCACTCTTCCTCTGATTTTTCATGGAAAAGTACTTCAAGTCCTTTTCAAATCAGATTGTGTGACTTGTCTAAAGGAAAATCAAACGGAAAACTGTAGTTGCCCTAAAGGTGAATAAGATTCTAACAAAGCAAGAAGCCCTGGAAAGACCATGTGTCCACTGTGATATCTTTGACTATAGATCATAGCATCAGTAGCATCTTCCTAGAAACTTGCATTAGAGAATGAAGCAAGTATCTCCCTGACCTCCATAAAACATGAACTCTGAAAATCTCAGCATTTTTCTATGTTGAGTAAAAGCAAAAAATTAAAAAAAAAAAATTACTTGGCAATTTAGTATTCAAGTCTCAGAATTGATTATAATGCTGAAATTGCCAGATATGTTTATAAATATTCTAGGCTCAATCAGACAGGAAAGTAACTGAAATGTTTCAGTGAGATCCAAGCTTGCACTTCCCTGGATAAACCGTTCGGCCTACTACCTTGAAAACGGAAAGTGCAAAGGGCGAGATTTTCATAAGTGATTATGGAACCAATACAGTCACTTTGCATTTCCTGAAAAAGGGCCTGATTTTCACAAAATACAGAGAAGCCTTGAATCATCCCAAGCTGAGAACCTCAAGCTGAAGCAGCTAAATTTACAAGTAATTTTTTGCCAGTGTCTGGCGAGGGGTATATTGAAATTCAGTTTCATAAAAAAAAAAAAATCAAAGAGACAAATCCAATTTGATCATGAGAATCAAGTCCTACTAACTTTAATTATTTGTAAAATAGATCAAACCCCGAAAGGATGCAAGTGCTGCTGACATCCTTTACATTAATTCCTTGTTTGGGCTACCAGGAAAAAAGTCTAAACTAGCTTGCAACATCATGTTGTGTTCTGAAATTGAAAATGAACAACAGCCTCTGCTCTGCAAAGTCCTCATCCACAGTCAGAACGACAACAGCTAATTGGATATCCAAGAAATGGATTATGACACCCAGCATAGTTTGAATCAGTTAATTGGATTAAAATATATTGAACTGGCCATTTGGATTAAGGCATAATCAAACTTCTGCACAGACAAAAGATCTGAGTACATGTTAAGGAAAAAAAAAAAAAAGATAAGGGCCAAGAAATGCTTGTTAAGAGGGGTGTGCTACTCTTATGCTGCTCTCCTCTTCCTAGCTATTTTTAATGAAGGGCACATTATCTCCTTGCCTAGCAGCTGAAATAACATTGTGTAATGGAAATGAGCTCAGGAAAAGGGCTGTAGCCATTATAAAAGATAAAAATCCCTAGAAATATGTTTAAATAAAAAAGGATAAAAGAAGAATCTAAACATCACAACACAATGTTACCGCTATGCAAAACTTCCCAGTCTGCGTTCCTTCCCCTCCACATTATTGATTTTTAAATTACATTGTCTTTTTATTACTTTTCTTTAAATCTGTCACTGCAAGAACTGACACAAAATCTAATCAAACCGTAAGGAAACCATCAATTTTATCTAGTTATTCAGATGGTTGGTGAATAACATCACAGCCCCTGGTCCTGTTCACTGTAATGAAATCAAGCCCTAGCCTGTACTTTCTGATTTTAAAGGTTTTGCTTTGGAAGAACTGCACAGCTGTAGAGAACAACTGTTTTGGAGTGCTGAGGAGCCGGATAAGAATGCTGAACATCACAAGCTATTGACCGAAACATTTCTGTATTTCTAATTGAAAGATCTACATAGAGATTTCTATGTATGTACCTTTTCCACCAGCAAATCTTGTAAAATTATTTCTTTTTAGAGGTTTATAGAGAAACAGACACCATTCTACCACTGTCATTTCACTGAGTGTCACGTGGGTGTGCACAAAAACATTGGCCGGTGCTAAGTCTTAAGCCCAAGTGCTGCCATCAATTCCTATCCAGGGCCTGCAGAAAGTCCTGGGAACATCTGTTGATCTAATGAACTCCTGGGCACTGCAGGAGAGCCACAGGATTGAAGCAGGTCTGGCAGTGGCTGAGGGCCTGCTTTATCAAGCAGCTCCTTATGGCAGAGCGGATGATAGCCTGGGCTGCTGGGGGGAAAGGCTAGGGAGAATGAGGGAAATGAGTGAGGAAGACAGCCAGGTTGGCCACAGCAGTGGTTGGACTTCTAGGTGTCCCTTGGCCCATGCAAGCAGCAGTTAAGTGAGCTATTGCTCTTCCAGCCCGTGCTTAGCTGTGAAGCTGGAGAGTACCGCTTTTCCCTTTTGGGTCCTCTTGCCTGGAGCTCAATCACTCTGACTTTGCTCAAGCACACTGAATGCACCCATCAATAAACAAAAGTAGTGAGAGGGTCTTGAAAACAGATGACACTTGAGGTCAGAGACAGATTATGTGCCATACGAGTTCAGGACTATTTGAGCAATTTTCCCAGCTGCACATTTTGCCAGAAAAAAAATAAATGTCTCTACTCAGCAGCAATGTGATACATGTTAACATAAGTGTGAAAATCCTGCTTCCAGCCTCAGCCTTTGAGAAGCCCCATCATAACCCAAGTAACAGGGCTGCATAATACATGCCTTAAATTAACAGATTAATGGAGACAAGAAATAGCCATAAACTCTAGTCATAAATCAACACGTATTGAACTTTCCAATCACTATCTCTAAATCAGCTTGGGTTTGTCCATATTTTCTTTTTCATCTTCTTTCTCAATAAACGAACAGGAAATGGTAAAATACTGGTAATTTATTAACATAGGAACAGAAGTCAAGGATGGGATGATATACATTCACCAAAAGACTCATTTCCTTCCATTATTCAGAAAATACCTTTTCTGGGCTTGGTTTACTTTCTATCAGAGACCGTGCTACGGATATTTGCAAAATGATAACAAAGCTTTGACTTTAATTTTATATAGAAGACACTTGTACTAATGTTTCAAGAATTAAAAAGCTTTTTCAAAGTGTTGCAGAAGAATGAACAGCAATGCTGCATCCTGTGATCTGGAGGAGTTCAGAAAATGCCTTTGAATGTTATTTTTGCGTGTAACCATCTTCCTCATTGTAAAGGTTTTGCTTTGGAAGAACTGCACAGCTGTAGAGAACACCTGTTTTGGAGTGCTGAGGAGCAGGATAAGAATGCAGAACGTCACAAGCTCTTTGTTGGAAGAGTCAGGACTGCTCTTCTATATCAACATAAGCATCACATGAAGGAACACAGTCTGTTTATTAAAGAGCTGTGGAAAGCTCTTAGCTTCATCAAAAAAAAAACAGAACAAAGGGATCTGGGGCTTTAGGATCAACCACTAAATTAATCCGCTTCCCATCACCTACAGGAACTTTACTTAGGACAGAAGTCCCGCTGACTCATCTGTATTAACAAGATTTTTAATGTGCACAAGCGCCTCACTGATTTGCTGAGGCTCTGTGATTGGCCAAAGAGAACCAGAGCATTAAACTCTGAACCTCTGCCCCAGCTGTGCTCAGCAGTGCTGGTCTGGCGGTCACATCACAGGTATGCCACTGCCACCGAACTGTGAACTCCAGCAGCAGAGTGACCGCCAAGCCAGCATGCTAAGAACTAATTCATAAAGTAGTAATGGCTTTGACCCACCATTTCTTCCCTCCTTTCCTCCTCAGTGAACTTGCCTGCCAATCTGAGCCCCAAGGTGGCAGAAATAAGCTTCTTTGTGCTGAAGTAACCAATTAAGTTTTATTGGTTTATTGATGCCACAGATATAAATTGACTATGTAGAGCATCTGTCATAAAATGCTTGCTTAGGAATCTGTTGTTGGAGACATCAGTACTCCAGTAGAAAGATGAAAGGAAGATTTAAAACACGTGATGTGGATATGTGTTAGAAGCTAATTACATGCAGTGGGAACAGATACAAGGATGGCTTGCTATCAGCTGTGGATTGCATCTAAGATGTGGTTATCAGTGCTAAAATGTTTTCATAAAACAATTTTATGTTAGTCATTTTTCTATCATGAATTGTTCCTTCTTGTGATTTTTTTTTTGAAGAGCACGTAGTATTGGATTGAGCTTGTGTATGGAGTGGAGGTCTTTTATGAGGAATTCACTAGTACACACAAAACATTGAATGCTGGTCTTGAACAGGGAAGCCTATTGTCAGGAACGGTCTCTGATAGCAATGGTATTAATTTATAGAAATATAAAGAATAAATTCAGCATGAAGAATCTATGACCATATAAATCTATCACAGATTAGTTCAAATGAACACTATTGAAAAGAGCTGGACTGCCAGTATATGCATGGACCTCCCTGCGACAGAGAAAGTTTACAAAAGAGACAAGAAATGCTAGCAACAAAAATAGAAAGGTGTCTTTTTTCGACTGTATCTTTTCATCTTTGATATATGCCCTGCTTCTCTGTTTTTCTTATGAAAGCTTGAGAGTATTGAAATTCTTTAAAAAAGAAAGGAAAGGAGAGGCAGTGTATATTGCCTATCAGATATAGTCATGGAGGCAGTAGGATCAGATATACAGATTAGGAAACCTTTTATGCTTTGGCAGCATTGACCCTTGCATTGTTCTGTGTAGCCCAGAGCAGTATTATCTTCTGAATTTGTTATTTTAGAAACATTTTGAGCACTGAAATCATTAAAAGCTCCAGAACAAAATAAAAAACCCAAACACCCTACTGTCAGCTTTAGAATGGCAAATCCAGATTCCTAGCAGGTTGCTTTGAAAAGAGAAATTGTGTATGAGGATCATGTGCATAGGGACAAGTTATCAATTCTGAATGATTTTCAAGATGTAGTCTTGCCTGCTGCTAACACATTATACAGTGCTGCAAATGGGAAGTACCCTTAAGAAAGGTCAGAAGAAAGATATTTTAAATACCATGGGATTCTTCTTTTTATAAAAAAGGCCATGCTTTATTGAAGAGGTTAGGAAATCTGGTATTGTAAAAGCCACAGCACAGAACAATTTTGTGGCACTGAAATAGGAGGGTATGTTATTTACTACATGTGTAAATATTAAAGAACTGAAAACCTGTTCCAACTTAACATTAAAACACACTTTTCGTAGATCCAAGCATGTATCTAATATACTCATCCTCTTATTCAGGTAAACAAGGATATTTTCCCGCTCAGTTCTGCTCAAAGAAATATTCCCTGATGATTTTACATTCCCTGTTCCTTTTTTGTCCCTCTTTTCCTTTCTGCCTCCTCTTCCTTTTTATGGCTCCATAAATACTTACTTTTTCAGGGTCAGGAAGGATGTTTTGTGGCACAAGGAAGAAAGTCTCCTATTTTATTTTTTTTTTACCATTTTTTTTCATTCATGTACCAAGCCAGGAATAGTTTAGAGGTACTCCCTAAATACTGAAATTCCAAGGAATTAGAAAATTGCAATCTTTTTACCCTGATTTGATCAACCCTCATTTCATATATTATAATCTCCAAAGTAAACAATATTTCACTTGATCAAGTTCATGGCTAAAAGATTGATGAGGAAATACTTATTTTTCTGTCTTATTTTATCATTTTAATAATAAAACATACTGACTTTAATGTCATATTTGGCCAGGTCCTAAAACTCAGCATGAAGTTAATAATTTCATTGTGTCCTAACACAAAATGCTCTCTTATTGATACAGTGAGCTTTGTAACCATCTCTCATCTTCTAAAGTGAGGAGGAAGAAACCAAGAAACTGCTTCTTTACAGAATCTATTTCCTGCCTTGATGTTTCAAGAGTCAAATGCAGATGCTAAATATGTGCAGGTAATGTTGTTTACCCTGGTCCTGTCAAATAAGATCAGTTAAATCAAGATGTACCAGGTCTGGCCTTTGCAGGAACAGGAAGAAATAACTCTGGTTAGAGGGAGTACACAGAAAGGCTTCAGTGGATATAGCTCTGCAACTGTGCCCCACTTTGCTCTGCTCACAAAGACAACATCAGTCACCATTGCCAGGCACATGTCTGTGTGTACTCTCTCCTTGGTTACATTTACTCAGAGAGCAAAACCTAGTTATATATAAACCTCTGCCTGAAAACTTCTTTCTGTTGAAATATCCAATTGTCTTGAAAGTTATTAAACAAATTACAGTTATGTGTTCATATCTAGTTGCAGCTACAGTACTATTTTTGTATATTATTTAAATTAAAATGATTCATACAAATACACAGTGCTTTACACTCTATAAATCATAAAATAAAAGTAACAGACTGATGGAGCGTGTATTATAAACATTCCAGCTACAAAATTTCTGGTTCTGAGATAGCTTCTATCCAGATAGGACAAAACATGGATCTATCTTGACATCAGAGTTCATTAGGAATTCTGCATATATGTAGGCTGTATTCCTGGGTAAGCCAAAGGAGGCAGTGGAAACATGAATAATCCACTCTGTGTCACAATTCCTTGCCTCAAAAACGTGAAAACTTATTGCCTCTCCCAAATTTGTATACAAAGTACAAATCTGTTAATGGTTGTGCAAACTTGAATATTACAGTGTTGAGGGCCATAGCAAAAGCTCTTTGTATGTTTATATTTTCTTGTTTTCCTTCTAACTTTTTTATCTTCCTTAGTCCCAGAACCCTGTGGGAATTCCTACAAATATTCCTTCATCTCATCTTACTTCTTTGCATAACTTATACTGTACTGGTTCACTACCACTGAATCCAGCAGTGGCTGATGTCAGGCTGTCAAACTATGAAACTGGGAGCATAATCACATGGTTTTAATGGAGATCAGCCACCTCCTGAACTTATCCTGTAATGGTAGCCTGTCTTAAGACATGCATTAGCGAGGAGAATCAATTAAATTACCACCACTTAATGAACTATTGCTCGTTGGCCAAGTAGTCAGGGTACTTGCCTATGTTTACCACAATCTAAAGAAAAAAAATAAAAAGCCATAAAGGGGATAAAGAACATGCATTTCATTTCTGAATGAGGAAGGCTGGGATTTCACACATATTCAGATAGCAATGAAAAGTATTGATTGGGTTTGTTTGTATTAGTCTTCCCCTGTGGACAAACTACAAGTCATGAACTACAATCAATAACTAAACCCCTTCTATGACGTCTCCTGCAGCAGACTAGACCCAATCTTCTCCCATTGCTCTTCTCCCCAGATTGTTACATCTTACTTTGGAATACATATTAGAATTCTTGATAGAACGTTTAAGACAAGGAATCAAGTCACAGCAGCACAATTACACATACAGGTACAATGAAATGTTCAAATTCAGCTCAGGTTAAGCTACATAGTGTATTTGTCAGATCATTAAGGATGAAATTTGTGAGTAATGTAAGGATTAACATTTATTTAAAAAACTTCTAAGCCTTAAACTTCACAGTTTCTCGTACATCTAAGGTTCCAAGCACTAAGAAATTTTTGATCATGCATTTGCTATCAGCTCACATTGCAATGTCAGCAGTGAGCCCCTTGCATGGCTTTAAACAGGAAATGGCCATAAATGATCTGGACTAAATTTCCCCTTTTCCCTCAAGAGGACTTCCAAGGTCAAAGTTGAGGTCATTACCAGGATGGTGTGGGGAAACTCACACTGCAGCTATCCCTCGTGTTTGCAGCTCATGGATAAACAACGAACTTCATTCTAAAATGTTTCAGTCCATTAATCTTCATAAACACAAATATTTATAATACAGTAAGAATGTATTAGCCCTCTACACAGTGCCTGCCTGCTTTGCTTCCCTTTATGCAGTTCATTAACTGTTTTAATACAAGCTCCACTCCCAAGGTGTGTTGAATTCACTCTTCATCTGTCTCTCCATGTAAATCATGTGCAAGGTATCTGAGAATGTAGGAGTCATCCTCCTGCTTGTAGATTTTGTTATGGCATTTAGGAGAACTTAATTGTTCCAACTCCATCCTCTGCTTCAACGTTGACAAGGGCATGAGAAAGAAGTCACTTTCTCCAATTGCTTTGAAAATCTTGGGAGAACTTTCACAGAAAAAAAAAAAAGTAATCCCATAAAAGCTTTTTTTGTACTCTGCTTCCAAACTGTGCGGTCCAGTAGTATAATATTTTCAGAACAGGCTTTCACTTTTGGTTATTTTCATTTGAACAAAAAAATGTTTTGTTCTCCTCTATCAATGCAAATGTATGTCGGTGTAGTAATGTACTTATCGCCTTATAACTCAGATCTGTATTTTGTCCACTGCACTTACCTTTTAAATACAGGTTCAGTAGTCACAGCTGCAAGGAATGACTTTTCATAATAATGAACAGTTATAACGATGCTGTTTCTCTTGTACAGCTACTATAACTGACATAATATCATATCTAATGGGCCACTGTCAACAATGAACCGTCCATGAAAGAGCACATTCAGCGCTGTCACTTTCTAGGCAATTAGTTTCACCATTTAAATTATTACTTTTCCAGCAATATTATGGCAGTGACATATGCACATCAAGGAAAAAAAACATATTCTGGCAATCCTTTGCCCATGCTAATTGCTTGCAGACCTGTGGAAAAGGCAATGAAAGGGAAAAAAAGGAGAAAGGGGAGAAGGCAAAACAACCTTGTCAAATTATGAGTCCCTGATGGAAATTGCTTAACATCAGTAATGTTCTTTATGTATGTCAATTTATAAATATAGATACATTACTTGTATTGTTTTCACAACTATTTGTTGTTAATTTATTGTTAATTTCACAACTTATCAATTAAAATTATCTAATATATTGTCTTTCTTTCAGATTTCAAACACAGAAAAGCAGTTCTATATATTGCTCAACTTGCTAACAGAAACCAGTCTCTCTTCTATAACAACACTACGTTTTCGTGTTTTGCTATGTCCGACATTCAGATCAGCAGCATGACAAAGCTTGCACTTCAGTGCAGGATTTTCTAATAAACACCTAGATTTTTGCTCCAGCCAGTTCTGCGAACTGGGCAGGACAGCAGTGTACTCTGGCACCATCTAGCAAAAGCACAGAGTAATTCTATTCTTCTCCTTTTTGAGTACAGACTAAAACAGAGATGTGAAATAACTAAACTGGGAGAGGATTTGAAATACTGGCACTAAGCCTCTTTTTTTGACACAGGTGGAAGAATGCTTTAAGGTTCATTTGTGAATATGTGCCCACTGCTCAGATGTGGTTTTGTACTGTAACAGCAGAAACTAATTTCTTCTATTTCAAAGCAAATGGAATATATAATCTACAGTGATGATTTATGCCTCTGCAGAAAGGGATTAAAAAGTAAACTTTCATTTCTTAAGTGTAGGCTTCTGCTTTAATCTTACTTGAGATCACCAACCAAGGCAAACACCAGTTGCCTCCTGAGGACCAGGGTGATTTTAACAGTGAATTGCTTACTGCCCATGGAAAAGCCACTTGACCCTGGTTTTCAATATCTCTGTATGTAAAATGGAAAAACAAGACTTATTGTTGTGAAAATAAATTCTTATACACTCGGTGATTGCTCTGAAAGCATCACCCAGTCTCAAGCCACTAATTTCCTTCCTGTTATTACGCTAATCAGACAGTTTTCAGGCAGAAGCTTAAACTCTTAAAGGGTAATGAGCAACTAAACCTGGAATGGGGAAGGAATATTTGTTGCTGTATTAAAGAGAGCAGCTCTGCTGGTTTTGCTTTACTTTGGATGCAGAAGGTAACCTCCTCAGCTGGTATGAATTGCATTCCGTCCAGCTGGCTTCAAATGTTACCCCTTTACACTGACTGAAGGCCTGGCTTGTGTTTTCTAACAAGACTGACCTTAGAAATCCTTTTGTCTTAAGATATTTTCTGGAAACTTTTCCTTCAAAACATTTATTTTTGAAAGACAGAGGCAGTTGGATATTTTTTTCATCAAATAATAAATAATTGTTCGTTGCCCTAAATAGGGCTTTAGAAAAGTTAAACACAATTAGCATGTAAATCCTATTGTTTGGGCTCAGGTTTTTATTTTCTTCTCATCAGATGAATTGTTCCACAAATGCTTCCCTTTCTTTCATCTCACCAATGCCATTTTGCTTGCAAATTCTGATAGTTGTTTGGAATAAATTATAAAGAAAGGGGGTTTCTTTGAGCTGGTAGTTTATATCATCCTTTTAAAGTATCTGTAGTCTGGGAAAAATCCAGGGAACAATATTTTATCAAGAGCTTTGAATCTAAAAATATTAAAACCATGTAGGTTATTTTAGACAAAAATCAGTAACTTAAAACACCTAAGTATTTGTAAGCACAAAGTTTATTTTACAAGTTTATCTATGGACTTTTTCTTGCCCTTTTCCACTCATCTGAAAGAAGGAATATATTTAAATTTCAGTTTAAGCCTAATTACATTCTCTCTTTTTCCACCTATTTGTGTTTCATTCCATCACATCCTCTATGAAAAAAGCAAACTTTTGAAAGACCTACCGTAGAACCTAAGTGCATTAAAATTCTCTTCAATACTTCATTAATTAATTCATGCATCATTATATAACAGCTGTGAAACGCTGACAGGAGAGAGGACATTTCTGATTTTCACATCTCTCCAAAGGCACACACACAGTTTCCAGGTCTGAGTTTTTCTCTCCCTGGCTTCTCCTAGTCCCTGTAGCTCATATTCAGTCTACAAAGAGCTAAATACTTCCTTCTGCAGGGTGTAACCTCAAGACATGGTATAGACATCTCAGCTGTTTTCTGGGTCAGCACACAACTTGATGAAGACATATGCAAGCACATGGGGCTATCAGTGAGGAAAATGCATCCATATCTTGTCTCTCATTGCATAAATATGTGCAGCAGACCCTGACACAGACAGCTCTTAGAAGGGCTCCTTTCAGTACCAGGCTCTTCTCACGGGTGGGATGTCCCTGCAGTCGCTGCCTCCTCAAGGGACCTCAAGTCCATGCACAGTCAGTTGAATCCTAGTTCCAAACCACACTACAGCAAGGAGCCATGTGGAAACTGCAGTAAATGACCACACCAATAAACTGCGGTGGAAGGAGACCAGTATAATTTACATTACTGGTCTGTGCCACCATTTCATGGACCCATGGGAGGACTTGGCCTAGGATCTCATGGAGATCCACAACATCAGCTGCATAGCTTTTATCCAAATGCCTTTTTAAGAACAACATTTGGAAACATTTTAAAATCTGATTGCACGTGCTTTTTAACCACCTGCATTGGCTATTCCATACATAGAGAGAAATTTTTGTTAGCTTCCTGACATGAGTTTGAAATATGTTTGTGAACATAGCTATGTGGGAAATTATTTGAAATCGGACCTTCTTCCATTCTGCTGGAACAACCCCTGTGGCTTTAAGGTAAACCAAATGGAAGGCATTTTATTTAAACTTTGGCAAGTCTTCACTTTTCAATTTTTCACAGACATGATACATACACACTGAAAAGGTTCACATATTTGTTGTCTTTATGCAGCACAAATGTCATACTACTAACAAAACAAATGGTTTATGGTTTAGGCCTGTGTTTTTTGTACCATGCCAAATTCCCCTGTAGGATGATCACCAGAGAAATTATCTCTGGAAAAAACAGACTGATTTTACTTTGTTTCATTAATAAGCTGTTGGTATCTCCCTCTAAAAGATCCACATATGCAAATACTGGCCTTCATATATTTAGATATTTCTCTATCACCCCAAGACCGTCCTATCTCAGTGCAGCTGTGTCCTTTCCAAGCTATCAGACTCACATATTAACTGATATTTCATCAATTTGGCCTGAGCTGCATCTGTAACTCAGCCCCAAGGGGAAAAGCTAATGCATTAAACGCAGAACATTAGCCTCCTGGAAGTCATATTTCCTACAGAAGGAAAGAAGCCTTCGTCAGTTGAGCTATACAAACCAGAAGTACCAAGATGGCGTGGAGAAACTCATATCATTCCTCGTGAATTTTTCATGAGTGTTTCCACCCATGCATCTCTAACATCCAGTTGTACTTCTGACCTTTATTTATACACATCCCCGTGGTAAAGATGGGGAAGGTAAAAACAATCTGGTCCTCCATATTTTCGGGGAATATTTGATACATAAGGAAATAAAAGATGTTTCTTTTCTGTTTAAAAGGAATTGAGGACACCAGGGAGGAGTATTTGGAGCTGGGAGTGGGAATCAGGATGGATGGATGTTCGTTTACTAGTCCATAGCCCAGTGTCTACAGAATCACGCAGTGCCGGAGGTAGTTAGTTTGTAGCTGCACAGATGGTCATGGATGATAAGATTTGCCTCAGGCAGGAGAGCTGTTCTTGCTTATTCTACTGAAATGCAGCCTTAGATATCTGTAGCTAAATTGCTTTGATTTTTTTTTATTGTAAACTCCTCAACTTAAAAGGGTAAAGCTCAATTTGTGAACAAGATGTCAGAAGGCGAAGTATAAAATGCAAGCACCTCTTAACCTATCTTAAATACAAATTTCAGAAACAATTTCATTTGAAATACATTTAACTTGCAAGCTTACCAATCGCATAATTTCCCATACAGTTCAAATCAAGACTCAGCAGAACTTTCTCATTAATGCATCAAATAATGCAGATGTCCTTTTTTTGCCCCCTTTGAAGTGACATATGCTTCAATTTATTTTTAATCTTCTAAGTGATGTTGTAAGTAAAGCCGCCCTGTGTGACATATGAAGTTACTATTTTCTTCTTGCTATGGATCTGGAGTAGTGGCAGTAGTGGCTAAACCTAGATTGAATCAGGCTGTTCAACCTAAATGTCAAATGAAAGCCAGCATTTAATTGTAAGGACATACACAAAGGCAAATGCAATGAATTTGCCCCTTGCAGTAAGACACAGAACACACTAAACACTTAAAACCCCACATCTGCACTTTTCTTTTACCATTTCCATTGCCAGATGAAGCCTTTCGGTTGTCGCTGTGTGGAACAACAGTGTCATCCAGTGGTTAGTTGGCTAACCAGACACTTTTCTTCCCTCCGGGTTTTCCAAAGGGTGCATCTGAAGCTTGCTGTGTCGCTTGAGAGATGACAGGTTGAAAATTAAGCTGGCACAAACATCTTTCCCTCTGCATTACATTTTTAAACAACATTTCAGTTAATAGAATGGCTTTCTGCACTGTCAACACCAGTGGAAGGAGAACAGGTTCCATGAGGAACCTGTCAGCCTTCTGGGGACCAGGTACAACAAGCAACCATTTCTCTTCAGCGTGACACAAGCAAGGAGAATTAGCAACTCTTAGAAAGTTGTGACCAAGGTCATTTCAACACAGACTTTTAGGATTTGACTCTGGAAAGTCCTTTAAGAAGATTGCCCCAAAGTCCAGCTAGCCCAAGGAGGGCCAGCCGAAGAGACCCTCGTGCGGCCACAGAGGCACTTTGCTAACCTCCCTCAGCCTGCAGCACTCGCAACCCAATGGCTTCCTGAACCAGAGGCAGCACCTCCATGTCCAGCAGCCTGTCACAGATTTTCATGCCTTAGTTTGTCCAGTTGCTCAGTAAAACTTCGGCCCTTCGACATGCAAGGAGGCACGTGGCTTATATATGCTTGTGCAGAGAAACAGCTTCTCTCATCTGTTTTGATTCTGCCACCAGTCCTTTCTCTTTCTGACACTGGAAGAGGAAATGAATAATCTATCCTGGCACACTTTTTCCAGGCAATTATGGTGCCAGATCTCCCCTCATCCACCTCTTTCCAGATGCCAGACTTGCACTTGATTGCAGCAGCCACTCTACATCTTTGAGCATCTTTGACCTTCTCTGTGCCGTTACCAGCTCTACAATATCATTTTTGAGACAGAAAGATATGACTGCAAATAATATTCAAGATTAAAGATGGCAATTTTGGCAAAGAGGGAACTTATTTTTGCTTTCAATAAAATAAGTAAAAAATTAATAAAATAATTTTGTTTTCTTTAAATAACAAAAAGATTTTCACTAGTATTAAAATAAATTGATTTGGCTTTATTGTTTTCGTGCATTTTCCTCTGACCTGAGGATTAAATATTAATGTTACTCTCTATATAAGTTATCTGCAGCATTTAATATTTCATAGTGTGATTTGCCGTGGTCTAAATGAAATCCTTTAATATTACTGAACTGAAAATTTCTGTCATTTTCAAAATAAAATGCAATAAATGCTCTGATGTTTCCAGACTTAAGGACGTAATTAAAAAAAAAGATTCAGTCTGTCATAAAAATCAAAATTACCATTTTAGTTTGGCATAAGAGGGTTTAATAAAAATCCATAGGAAAACAATTATATTTTCTCAAGGATAGTTGCGAGAGTTTTCCAAATGGGAAATGATGCAGCTTCTCATGGGAATATAATGCTTTCCACATATTTTTTTAAAGAACTTCATATGACCAGTTTAGAAAATATATATTAATCTTAGGATTTATGTTATGTTTGCAGAAATAAGAAGCTGCCATGAAAAAATAAAACCTAAAGGAAAGCCTGGGAGAGGCCATCCTCATGACTAAAGAATTTATTTTTCTTTGTGAGAGATGCCATCCTTTTTCAAGGCTTAATTTTTCCTTTCCTTTGAATGGAACCTTTAAAAGAAATTCAACACTTTCAGATCCCAAGATTCTATTCCTTCTTTTGTCCTTGCAGCCTCTCTCTTTTACTGCAGGAGGACACTGGAGATAAGGAATTTTATAAAAGAACATAAGCGATTTAGGCACAATTACACATGGGCTCTTAAATCGGCTAGGTGCATTTAAAAGTCTCCCTAGACAGGTTATGACCATTTATATCCTCATTTATATAGCCTGCCAGAACTACTTCTTTAAATTAGCTTGAAGCAGGCCAGACAAACCCAGAAGGAAGTCAGTTGTCTTTCCTTTTGGCATATTCATGGCCATTGCTTTTGCTTTCAAGGCTAACAACAAACAAGATGAGGGTAGAGATAAGAAGGACAATGACTAAACTATCTTTTTCCTTAAGAGCTCACCATGCAAGCAGCAAAATGTCAAGATGAATTGGATGAAATAGTAGACTAAACTCCAATAGGAACAATACATCTTGTGAAAAGAAAGGCTGCCAGATAGCCTTAAAATGTTCCTTGGCTAGATTACCTCTTCCCCAGCAAAGCACATGAAATCATCACGCTAAGCAATCACAGATAAAATGATGGGGTAATTATGAAGGTTTGAGCCATAATACTTGAACTTGGCAAAAAAGCGAGATAAAGACTTTCTGTTCATTAGTGTTATTAGGTTTCAGTTTAGGCTGAAAATCTATGATATTTTAAGGAGTCTGGAAGCATAACTCAGCTTGAAGAGTAATTTCTGCAAGGGTATACAATGAAAGAAGAGCAAATAATGTGGGATAGCATCTCTGTCAGTCTAACTGGAACTGGGGGTTGAAGGGGGTGGGAGGAGGCCAGAGGAGGTATTACAATGCTCCTCAAAAGGTAGCATTGCTAGGAAAGCTTCAAGGATTGTGTGTTGAGAATCCAGAGGAAGAAGGCAGGTTTTATATGAAGGTGACCTTCACAAACATGTAAGCAGAATATTATGACTGACTTCTGCCTACAGCAGGAAGAGAAAGCTGCGGGTGGAGTGGGGTCACAGCTACAAATCCAGGTGCTGCCTATATATCTTTGTATTCTGATTTTAATGTAACTATATAATGCTGATGCCTTTTTTTAACCCACTGCTTTGTTTGGGGTTTTTGTTGTTGTTGTTGCTGGATTTGGGAGAATTTTTATTTCCTTATATTTTTGGCAGACCTTGCGCAGGTGCGTATAGCTGCAGCTGTCACACAGCAAAGCACACACACACACACGTGTGTTCCAGTTTCACGTTAAAGAACTTTTCCAGCCTCCAAAGGAGAAAGAAGCACAAGAAGGGTGCTGGTGACTTCATACAGTAAAGTCTTCAGCCATCTTAACAGCAATGCACAGAAATTTCAAGTTATGAGATGGGGAGAGAAAAAGTAAGTTTATTCACAGAGAGCAAGAGATTGAAACAGTCAAAAAGCGACCTGAGCTGCAAGAAATCTTAAAGAATATTGACAGTATATAAATGTGGGCACATTCTGGGTTACACTCAATGTCCAAGGCAATTCAATGAATTTAACCTCCCTTTCCTAAAGCAAAGCTCCTCTAAGCATGACTCTGCAGTTGTTGGAAGCCAGTCCTTCCCAACCAAACCAGTGCTTGCTCAAGGCTGCAAGATGGTGTAGTGGAGAGCCCCTAATTTTCTTGGGCTTGCAAAACCCAAGGAGACATCTCCAGTGTCACCGAGGGAGAACAGTCATACCCTATCCCTAATCTCTCCACACTACTCAGAACAGGTCAATAAGATTATAGTACAGAGAACAGCAGAGAGTCAGCAGAGTGATAGGACTGCTGACCCAACTGCAGCAAGTGAAATACTCCAGACCCTTACAATTGCAGCTGTAATTCCATTGAGGGTTTCTGGTGACATTAGCCAACCCTCAAGTCTTTCTCTTGATGGAATTAGAGGTCTGCTATAGTTTGTGGGATAGACATCAATGCTGATGTCATTAGCATCAGTGCTTGTTTGCCTGAAGAGGGCAAAATATTGAAAAGCAGCTTCTAAAAGTAAGAGCTATTTGAAATAATGTTTAAATGGGAAGCCAAAGAGCTCGTGTAGCACAGCTTGGACATAGCTTTCAAGATAACATTAGCTGAAAGATACAAGAATATACAGAGAACTTGAATGTGCTATTTACATTATCTCTGTAACATGGCACCTTTTCTCTTTGCTTTTTGTCTTGTTTGTGCCAATATCAACTAAAATAGCACTACTGAAGGCAGTAGGATCATGCTGTATAAACCCATCTGATGGGAAGTCAGGATCAAGCTTTAAATATAAACATACTACTAATTCTGGGACAGCTACGGGAGAATGGTGGAAATCCTCATTACCTAGGGGGCAGTTTCATGCCTGGACCTCTGTTCCCACAGGGCTTCACCTTCCGTAGAAGGTTGCCTAACTGGCTTCTGCACTTTGTCATCTTAAGCGGCCTAAAAATATGCTGACAATAAAAGCTTTTTTTGACAGTTTCGTAGAGGCCTCTAGTGGGGAGATAAACAGAGGGTTGAGGTTATTCATCCTTCTCCCTCCCCCACCCAGCCTAACACTCCACCCAAGTCAGCAGAGCCAAAAATGCGTCCACTGCAGAAGCTTTATTTTCGAAAGTTAATCTCCTCCAGAACTGGATTACCACTAGCTAATCCCTTTAACCACAGGCACATAATGTTGGAAATGGATAACTTGCTTAGAAACCTGCTCAGAGCACATGCATTTAGGACACATACATGACCTTTTGGCTACTCGGCATCACGCCTGTTACAGCAAACACTGCCTGCTGCTGTTTGCTGGCTCCTGCCTTACTTAAGAGGCCTGTTGTACCCACTCTATGTACATGACAGAGGGGTTTTTACTGAGCTGTTGTGCACTACCTTTCACATTATGCTGGAGCTCTGTTATTCTACCTCCTACCTTCTCGGAATGCATTTTATATTTTAGTTGGAGAGCTGTAGTAAAGATTTTAAATGAGCGGTTTCTGCTCATTACACAAGCCTGCTGCCCTATTAAACAGATAGATGTGCTTCTCATTGTGCTGGATTTTTCTGTAGCAGTTTGTGTACTGTGTCCTATACTATACTGCTTCTTACTTACGTTTCAAAACACCTGTCTAGATCTGTGCACGCTGCACAAAAATTAAAATTACAGCCTAGCACTGGAAACACACTAAATATTTCTGCCTCATTGATACTGCACTGGAATGTGTGAGAGGGAAGAGGGAAGAAAAAGCATTATTATTTCATTCAGAAAGTATATGAAGAACCAGAACTTTCTGATTTGAGTTGTGAAGCATAAAGATGAGTTATGGTACAGAAGTAATAATACATCTTGGTTGACGAGTTAGCACTGAGCAGGGCAGTAGTGACGTTTCCATGATCAGACAGTATCTGGGATACTGATTAAGCACAGATTACAATACTGGTTGTAGCCTAATCATGTGACTGGATACAGATAATCATCCATGATCTGTGCTGAATTATCATATAAAAAGGAATATTATTAATATTCTGTAATGGCACAGAGGGAAAGGTGATGACAGTATATTCTGAATCTCATATAAAAGATCAAACAAATGCTATACTGTGATTCGAGGTGTGAAGTTAGAAGAAGTCAAATGCAGTCCTAACCATCTCATAACTTGGATGTTGATATCTGTTTGATGTAAGATTCAAGGGGCGTTTTACTCTTTCAGCATAGGTAAACCTAAATTTACAGATTTTTCTTATAAACTGGTTGTTGCTTCTGCCTACAGGCTCCCTGATGTACCAGTTTCTAATCAGATATGTATTGCCATTATTATAATGCCTAGAAAGTCATTCTGAGTTATCTATGACTGGAAAGATACTGTGGTAATATGAAATCAGGTCCTGTCTAAAAATCACAGATAATGAAGAGCAAAGACATTATTTCTTTTTGTTATTTTAATATTGACCAGCACTGGCATAATCAATTAAGAAGAGCTGTTAGGTTCACAGATTTCTACTACACTGGAAATACAGGAGCGAGAGTATGCCAGTATGCCATATGTGCATTACTTCTGTCTCCCAGGCATAACAGGGAAACAATTTATCACTATAGCGTACCCAACATGTCCCCATCTATCAGCCAGACCCTTTATCATATGTTTGTGACTTCATTTCAAAAGTAGGTATCAAATGTCACACATGTACTGCATGGTTCTGCTGAGGTAGCTCCTCAAAAGTTCTTGTACTTCAAAACCCAAAATATCACCAGAAAAGACTCTTTAAAAAATGCACAAATACTGTGCCAAGGTAGGGTGTCTGCATTGGATTGGGCACTGTTGACAGAAATCCAAGGCCTAGGTAAACTGTTCTGGAAACCGTTCAGATGCTTGAGTGATGTCTAGCCTACAACCAGTATGTAAGCTTCACCTGCTGCCACAAGATTTCCAAGGAGACAGCTGGCAAGTGAGGAAGACCATCAGCCCAGGGTCTCGGAGACGTTTATCCTGCCTTTCTGCATGCATCAGCCAAAACAGCCTTAGAATGGTCTTTGTCTTCAAGGGAGCAACTACCTGCAACAGTAGCACTGTTTCAATTCTGTCAAACTGAGAAGTGTTTGCCATACACTGAGGATTTGTTGTTTTATTTATGATACTGGGTTTACCTGGATGAAATTGTGCAACATGGGCTATAGTCTTAACTAGAGCAGAAAGCAGAAATTACCTTCATTTATTAAGATGAAGATTTTAACTATTGCTAGTTCCTTAAAAGAGATCTTAAATGAGGTAACTGAATCTACACAAAACACTTGCTGTCAGTCTGTGGGATAGTTCTGGCTCTCAATTCTGCAGTGACTAGGAAACAGTCAGATATCTCTTATAACAGAGATTGCATAGATATTTCATTTAATCAGGTACAGAAAAAATTTACAGGTTTTAGTTCTAGTTTTCCTCCATTTCCAATAAAATTCAAGGCTGCTTTCATTAACTGAAAGATCTGACATTATTGTGAGATTTATAAATCCCAAGCACATCCTTAGTTTGACTGGCAGAGGTTTTGTGTTCCAAAATGCTGAACAGATACTTTTTCCATGGGCCTTTTGGGAAGACACCTTGGGTAGAGATTGTTACCCCAGAATAGTTGACAGGTCTCAGCTACATCTGTTTGTTCAGCTGAACATGGCTGCTTGCTTACCTATGCTATTAATTCGTTAGCACAGTCCTGAGAACGTAAAATGACCCAGGTGTCTCTGTTCCCAGGACATGAGCAGATTACTCAAGAAGCCATAGAGACAGTACCTGCTGGCTGTTACCAGTCACCATTTACCACTCCAGAAACTAATATGTGATATTTTTGATCTACAACTCAGAGGCTTTGCAAAATCTCCTAAACTGTGACTGTTTGTTTGAAGTAATACAGGCTGTAGACAGATCCTTGAACCACTGCAACATCCAGGTGCAAACTCTGACTCAGTTCCTGCAACGGTTGTGTGTGTTCTCTCCAAGCTGGACTGAATTAGTTGGGGCATCACAAATCCTCTTGTGCAATGTTTGTCCTGGAGAAACGCTGCTCAATCTCCTGCTTGTCAAGGCACAAAGAACTTCCTAGTTTGACTCCAAATCTTAGTGCTACATTGCCCCATAAAAGCTATTCAAATGTTGCTAGTCCACGCACTGAACCCAAGCATGATGGCATCTTGTGCTTACCTTCATAAGATAAGAGAAAATGAAGCAAGAGCTTTGTTGTAAGGGTTTAATATGAGGAGTTCATAATTTTAATTCACAAATTGCAAATAAACAGACCTGTAATAGGTGAGGAATCTGAACATAGGCACAAAAGAGTTTTTGTGTCTGTTATATTCTCACCTTAACAAATGATTTAAAATTGCTTTGGTGGCACAACAAAAATTAGTTGACTGGAATAGGAAAGATGCCACTGCTTAAGAGACAGTATTGAACTCACAGTCATAGGTGAAATGTGTCACATTCAGTCATCTTGGCCACCATTTGTTTATTTAAATCTTTTACTATGGATATCTGATAATAAAACCAGAGAATGCATTGAGGGGATCATACCAATGAGACACGTAGATGAAGTCAACCTGGCCAATATTTTTTTGAAAATGAGAAAAGTAAGAGGCTATACAATTAAGTGAAAGAACAGAAGGATGACAAGGTGCACTTTTTCTATCTCACTGCTTCCAGAATACACACACCAGAGAGTAACAGGCTCTATGTGATTAGCTTTGTACTGACACACCAAACTTTATGTTTCAGTGAATTTGTAAAAAAAGAACAGGCCAAACTATCAATTTGTTTCTCAAAATATATAAACTTCCTTGGGGCCAAACTGTGGTTCAGCTTCCAGACCCACATAAGGACTCAGACATCCCATGCAAAATTATACACTCATTATATATGAGTGTCCGCTACAGCAAGGTACTTGGTGATTCAGCTTGCCTTTCAGTCTGCTGCTGATGCAATCTAACATTATCCAGTCCTTTGCAGGGGTCTCACAGCAAAGCCACAGTTTGGCCTTTAAAGAATAAATCTCCATTGTCATATTAGGACATTGAGTTGCTGGAGTGCATCCAGAGAAGGGCAACGAGGCTGGTGAGGGGGCTGGAGAATAAGCCCTACGAGGAGAGATTGAGGGAACTGGGGTTGTTTAGCTTAGAGAAGAGGAGGCTGAGGGGAGACCTCATCACTGTCTACAACTACCTGAAAGGAGGCTGTGATGGGGTGGGTGCTGGGCTCTTCTCACAAGTGACAGCGATAGGACAAGAGGAAATGGGCTCAAGCTACGCCAGGGGAGGTTTAGACTGGACATTAGGAAGCACTTCTTTACTGAAAGAGTGGTCAGGGATTGGAACAGGCTGCCCAGGGAGGTGGTGGAGTCACCATCCCTGGAAGTGTTTAAAAAACAGGTGGATGAGTTTCTTAGGGACATGGTTTAGTAAGGAGACAGGCACGGCTGGACTCAGTGATCTCAGAGGTCTCTTCCAACCCAGTGATTCTATGATTCTATGATTCTATGAATTGTCACTGATAACATGACAATTGTTGGATTTGGAAGTTCAATGGTGTTGCTGTGGCATATGTAAAGTGGGGATTCCAAATATTGCAGCAGGATATTTATAAATTAACATAGTTTTTCAAGGTAAAATTCAGCATTACTGCTGGTGGCAGAGGGGTAGCAGAGTCTGTGTTAGGGTTAGCAAGGAGGAAGTGGAAAAGAGAAAAGAAAGGTTGAAGGGACTAAAAGCTTCAATGAACAGAGCTTAAGTAAGAGGCTGATGAATGAAAAAGTGTGGCAGAAAGGAAAAGCAGCAGAGAGCTATATATGGGAAAGCTTTCCTTTTCTGCTAGTGCTGGTAGAACAGAAGCAGCAAGTTTATCTGAGTGGGAGCAGTGCATGCCTTGAAGGAGTAACTGTCCCATGTAGTCCTGTGTGGAGGCTGAAGCTGGGGACTATATAAGATGGAAAGCCTGCTTCAGGGCAGTTGCTTACTCTGACCCTGCCCTGAGCAATTTTAAGATGTCCTGCCTCAGATTTTGGCTATCACAAACAACTGGAGCTCCACTGATTTAAGAGTGTCACCTCCTCACTTTCCTCTGTCAACCCCAGTAGCAAGAGGGGCAAAGACACATTGTGTAAGTAGCACGGTGCCAACAGGAATATCCACTCGTGAGATTTTAAATCACAGGTTCATTGTAAAATTCACGTCTTGTTTAATGGCTGTGCTCACCATGCTCACAGCATTTGTTGCACATTTGAGCTTGCGAAGCTGTGCAGCATTCATGCGGGAGCATGAAAGGGTTAAGAGTCCTGCTGGATTGTGTGTGCAGCTGCAGGTTCAGATGAATCCTTGCAGACATAGTGCTTTACTGTTCATTTTCTGCTGCACTCCAGCACACTCACATACCCCAGCTCACACAGGCACAAGCACATATATATACACGAGTACCCCTCTAAGAAGATTACAGTAACCAGCAGTTATAATTTTGCTTAAGCCTCTATGACGTTTTTTAATTAAAAAGGCTTTAGTGCTTTTCTAGCATGACATTTGATTGCACTCTAGATAATGCACCCTTGCTGACTCTGGCAGCAGTAAAACATTTAGAAAATATATGAAATATTTTTATAAGGAATTTTGCCTGATCTGTCTTCAGCAGAAGACACAATGATTTCAAACCATGTGTATTCTTTTGAATAAAACAACAATATATGCTAGAGCAAGATAGCTCAAGAAAATCTCTCTGTCCAAATTACTGTCCATTCTAAACTGTGTTTATATTCTTGCTGCCTATATTGACGTTTATGTTTCATATAAGAATCTACTTGAATTTTTTGAAGTACTGGCTGAAATGAAACCTGCTATAAGCTGCTTCTTGCCTGTCTGGAAAAGCCTGGGTCTGAGGCCCTTGTCATCCATAGCATTTTAATTTCTTTGACTTAATCCTGGTTTTCATCTCAAGGAGAACCATAGATCCTCATTCCTCAAAAGTTGTCAGAATTATGCTTTAGTACTGTTTTCATCACTATTAATATTTATATTAATTTGATTTATTCACATATATTCCTTTATCCACTTTGGCCAGCAGTAATCATACATTGCTTAACTGTGATACCTAGTTAGTCGCTGACACTGAACTGTAATACTACGCTCTTTCCTGGATTTAGCAGATGTGAAAGCAGAAATTCTGTTTCTAAGGACATCACACACTTTGAAGCCATAGATGCATTTTCAAGATCAAAGAACAAAATTATGTCACCACTGAAGTCTTCTGGAGGTAGCCATCAACAAAACCAGCTCTCAGTTCTTTCTCAAAATAATATTCGAGGTCTCTTAGAGAATTATTTGGTGGATTGATAGTTGGTTTTATCTAATTAGGCAAAGCTTCTGATATTTCAAACTGGTTCCACCTGCATTGAAAAAAAATTTTTTTTAAATTAACTCTGAGGAAAAAAAATCCTAGGTAAGGACAATTTACTCCTTCTGAACAAATTAAAGCATTTTTTTCAGCTTGTAGTAAAAACTGTGTACCTTCTGTGCTGAAAAAATATTGAGAACATTTTATTTTTATTGCCTGTTTTCAGTCTAAAACTTCAGTGGAATATCCCTGCAGAAAGCTTCAGTTGTGGGAAACAAATTAGTCATTTCATGATGGATCTGCCTCTGGCTCCATCAGGATAGTATGCAAATGCTTCCCAAACAGATTAGTCCTGATAGCATCCTTATGACACGAATAGTTCTCACCCTTCTCCTTCTAAGGATGAGGAAAAAGGCACAAATATTCACATCAAAACCTTCTCCTCATTTGTTAAATGCCAATTTGAAATGCTAAGCCTTAGATTTTTCAGCCAGTGTTGGTTTATGGTGCTTTATTTATCATAGGGTGTTTTATTTACTCCAAGCATGATTCCCACTTCCTCCACTTGTCACTCTGAAAGCTCAGCATTGCTGCAGACCAGACACCAGACACCAGTGCCTGGTAGGCACTACAATAAGGAACACACACAAGTAGTTGTCACCTGTGAAGAAGAAACAAAGTGATTTATGACAATTGTTCAGGGATGTAGGGTGATCTGACCCTGTAAGAGCCCTGGGGCTCAGCTGGACCTGCCCCAGCCATGGCCCATCTGCCTGCATAAAGGATGGTGGTGACTGGCAGGGAAAAAGCCGTGTGTTGCATCAGAGGGCAGCTCTGGGGACCTAGTGCTGGCTGGGCAGATTGCTCTGAATTTGATATCTATGTGAAAAAAAATCAGCCACACATTGTATCTACTGTCAGACTGTGTTTTTGGAGGGGCCAGGGAGAACATTTTTATCCCACATCCAGGACTGCACAGAGCTTTGCAACCAGACAGCAGGATTAAGTACCAGTCCCTGCTTTAATGACCCATCCAGCCTTTCCATGGTTGCAAGCATTCCATTTTTATAGTGAGATGAGAGTCGGCTTTTTAATGAGTCTTTGTTAAATCCCCATCTTGATTCATTTCCTGAATCCCATCTACCTTGTGTATTGTTCAAGGTGGGGATATAGAAGAAACCATTTTGTCGGACTGAACCTGGTGAATCCTGTCTCATTCAGCAGCACCTTGAGCCTCAAATGGTGATAAACTCTACCTCTTGGCTCCACACAGAGAATGGTCCTCCGTTGCATGCATTCAAGAACACAGCTCCTTGCTTTTGGCTCATTCCAATTTTTTTGATCCTTAGACTGATGTCACAGAGCTCTTCTAACTGTTCAGCAGCCCCAGTGGCAAGCTGGGAGAGCTGGTGGAGGCAGCCGCGTGCCATTGTGCCTGATGCCAACTGATAAGCGCGGGTGCTGCGGCTGCAGTAAAAGCTCTGCTCAGTCGTATCAGACCCTGCTCACCAGCAGGAGTACTGGATCTCTAACAAGCCTCCTCTGAGTTGCTGTGAATTGAGAGGCTCCAGAGACTTACAATTTGGCCAGGTGTTGATAGCTTTTTTTGATGTGTGCGAATGGTACAAGCACATTTCTGACACCTAGATAGGAGTGGCCCATGACTGAGGTTTCAGATGTGTGGCAAACTATGGAGTTGCTAAACTCCTTCAACAAAATGGTAGCTGAAACCTTCCAAAATGGGTGAAGCAGCTCGTCTTTTCCTGCGTGCCATGCTGGGGTATCGATGCACCATTTTTGCAGTGTTTTTCCTGGATGTTTTGCTAACACTTTTCCAAAAGCATTCACCCTGGGGCTAGCACTCTACAGGGAATATTTCAACTCAGAAAGATTGTCAAAGTTGTAAGAAACTAAAAATGTAGTCTTAAGAGGACACATTTCAGGCAGCTTTCACTATAAATATCACTACTTTCACTGTTTAGAAGAGGCATGGACTTACACAGTACATGTAATTTTTGAGGTACTGTAACCAATTTTTCAATGTTAAATTTTTTCCTGGCTTTAAAATCACAATTAGATACAACCTTAACTCTGGAGCTAACATACTACCTCCACAATGAAACTTTGTAATATCTTTAACGCCAGTAATTAATATGACTCCTACCATTACTTGTGGCCTGAAAGATACCAGAAGGAGGGGGAAGAATTCCTACTGATTTAAAAGAGGTTTTCAGAACTGACGTATTATAGTGTACAGTCCCCTTTCTCTTAATGGCTCAATTTGGTTCAAAGTATGCTTCAAGGCATTCAAAAATGTTTTAAAAACAGCAGGTTTTCAACGACATTTGTCAAGTTGCAGCCAAGAGTAAAATTTTATAGCTCATTGAAAAATAAGATTGTATTATGGAAAAATTGTGACACGCCCTTGATTAGTGCAGCCTGAACAAACCCATTACAATAAAGCAAACTGATAAAAATCGGGAGACACAAAAGACAAGTCTGTAATACGAAGCTGGATCAATGCCTTATGTTCCTCACTGAGCTCTTCAGCATCTTGACTTTTTAATCAGAATTCTTGGCTTGTAGCCTCAGCAGTACACCTTCTGCATGGCTGCATGGAAAACCAGCCGGGATGCACTTGAACAAAAAATAGCATCATTTTTAAAAAAAAGACAATTATTTTATGATGGTTATAAAAATCAAAACCGCAGGTACCTGCGACATATAATCTTCTTACACTCCTTAGTGTATAGAGCAAGTTCAGTTTCTCTGTGGGGGAAAGAAGTTTTAACATATTCATTTCAGACATACAGAGTAAATGGGGCATAGGGGAAATAGGACTGAAGTATTATTTAGGTACTTCAGTTTTGCAGTTTTTCTGAGTATTAGTTACCTAATTACCCCTGAGGATCGAGGTTTAGGTGATTTGCTTAAAGCCATACAAGAAGGCAGTGACAGAAAAGTCAAATCTTGCTTCAATAGTGCTGTTTCAAAGTATTGTGTTTAAATTCTGTGTAACTGAGGGACATATTAATCACCTTATTTAATGTTCCTCTTTTCCCTCTCTCTTAGAGTGATGGTATAAAGGTACTTGTAAAAGCTACATCTTTATGGCAGTTGGCAGCTTAGACAGTTTAGCCAGTGTTCTCTCTAAAAAGAAACCAAAAATCAAAAAAACCCTCCTACCACATATATTAAAATGGTTTTAAACTACCTTTTAGTTTTCCACCTTTCAGTACAACCACACGCGTTTTGAGCTAAATCCCCGTGTTTTTCCAGCCCTCTTGATGCTTTATGTGTTTATGTCGCTCTAAAGCTAACTGTGCTTAACCGGAGGTCGAACTTTTTAAATCCCAAACTGCCTTATTTAGTACTCTCGCTCCCCCTCGTGGCTTTATATTACCTATACACCGATTTTAAAGTATGGTTTGCAGAACAATTGCAAACAAATAACTTCAGAAGAGACGGGGTTAATCTAATGTGCTGCAGATTTTCCTTTATGCATGAGTGTGCCTGATACACTGGATTAACAGAGGCAGTAACACAAAAGTAACTTAAAAGAAAAGGAACTGGCATCCTAGCCCATCTAGGCACGCAAAGAGAGTGGGGTGGATGGGTGAGAGCCTGCCAACTGATCCACAGCCCTTCCCCCTTTGATGGAATTTATGGCATGGTGCAGTCTGAAACCAGACTGTTCGTATCTCCGATGCCAGATCCACTCTCTGTGTGGGGAAATCTGGGCAGGCGGCAGGAAAGCCTGCAAGGTTCCCTCAATGAGGCTTTCAGCAGACTGCTTTGTCAGATGTTGGCCACCCAGCAGATAAAGTCCCAGGGTACGTCTCCCAGAGAGCCTGACAGAAAAACAGTCATCTCTTTTGGGTCCGTGGAGCTCTGCCCTCCCTCACCACCACCCTGTCCTCCCCAGCCCAGCTCCCTGCATCTCCCTTTGGGACCCTGTGGTCCTGCAAGGCAAAGATTTCGCAATACAGGACCCTGCCTGTGACAAAATTAAGTCCCCAAATTCACAGTAAAAATCCTTTTTCCAGAGGTCAAAAAAAGAGGAACTTAATGTCAAGAGGCATCGCTCCCTCCTGCACAAATCTCTGCACAGATCAGCAGAGACATCAATAGGTCATGCACACAGGCAGACAGCTGGTGATGGAAAAAGCATGCAATCTGAGATGTTTGCTTCTGTTGGGATAGGCAGACAGCCTCCATAAAAGAAAAAGTTTGACAAAAGAAAGAAGAGATATTTGTCTAAAAGAAATACTGTTCCTTCCGTGCCCTTTTATGCTATAGAAGAGGTTATAAGGACAGGGAGAGCTTTTGAAATGCCTTTAAGTATTTCCCATACTACTCTGTTGCTTCAAATATTTGATTCTTCTTATTGAAGCAATTGAAACTAAGCATACCTTGAGGCTGTAAATCTCTTCCACTGCCCGAAACAGGGCAAGAGGCTTTCTCACTGCTGACCAACACTCAGGACCTGCTAGCCTGAGCCTCAGCATGTGCACAGCTCCTGTTAAAGACTGGAGGCTTAGTGCCCAGGGCTCTTTACATCTGAATATTAGATTCCAAATCCACCATGTGGATCCTGTTAATTCCACACTGAGAAAGAATATCAGAGCTCAGAGTGATAATCCGTAATGGACCCAACCCAAAATCCCTAGCCAAAGCAGCCGTGACCTCTGAAGGAGTTCAGATGCAGATCTTGTGACTTACTCCAGCTCCACAGGCTGTGAATGCAACATTAATGTAACCCCAATCTCAGGAGAAAGAAGCGAACTCCAGACTTGTTGATGCCCCAGCTGTGCTTGATTTACTGAAACTGGATTCAGGGCTTTTCCTTTCACAACTAGCCAGACCGCTGGCAAAGCTGGAAGCAAAGTGCATGATTTGTTTTTCTCCAGTACTGTATTAGTATGTTCCTGTCTATTTTCTCCCCAATGCTGTACACCAAGGTAACACAAGGTTTGATATTGACTAAAAAGCCTTTTCTCTGTAGGGTGGGAACTGGAACAAAGAACTTGATTACAGAAACCTTTCAACTCTTCCTTCCCTCTGGTCATCCCTTCAACCCCTCTTATGTCAATACCTCAAATTCTCCTGCCATTTTCTGCTCTTTAACCTGGCAGTGGGAAATGCTAAATCACTCACCTCTACAATTTTTCCTGCGGGATGTGAATCAACACCATCTATAATATATTCACATCTCTCTCAGTGAGTACAGCTGCTGAGGAACAGAACAAAACAAAAACAAACCCAAACAGAGAGGTGAAACAATGGTGAGAACAAGCCTCCTGCAAAGCTTTGAAGCCTGCTGTGGTTTTATTGATACAGACATTTCCGAGAGCAGGATTTCTCATTGCTTCAGCATTTATAGTCCTGGCTAAAAGCAAGGAGAGGTATATAAATGAGAGAAGCCGAGCTTCAGAAGCTTCTTGAGCTGTTTCTTGGGCTGCTAGATGTGGTTTAAGAGTTTTAATCATGTCCAAAACATTTCTCCCATCCCTACTGTTGATGTTTTCTAAAAATTGACCAACATCATATTTCATGTTATCTGTCTGCCAAAGATGAAGTCAGAAGTCTGAATGAGGTACCTGCTTTTACATGCAGAACATAGACCTCGATCAAGGAATTTGTTACAGCAAACACACACAGATTAAATGTCTCCAAAAGTACCGAAGTGGAAAGTCTGAGCAGAAGGCCCA
Organism: Neomorphus geoffroyi; assembly: GCA_033558235.1. NCBI lineage: Eukaryota > Metazoa > Chordata > Aves > Cuculiformes > Neomorphidae > Neomorphus > Neomorphus geoffroyi. The sequence continues at coordinate 2,153,632 of JAUMJM010000035.1, forward strand.
TATTAAATCCTTTTCCCTACTAGTTGCATTACTCACAACTGCCCAGGAATGCAACATCACTTTGGTGGTACCCTTCCAGTGAAAAGACTGTCCAGGGGTCATATACCAGCACTGAGAGCACAGGGACAGCAATGCTATTTCTTTGTACAACAGATTGAAAAAATACATTTCAGGGAGGTATAACCAGGGGTCAGATCCTTACTCTGCCTTCAGAAGTTCAATCCCCTGTCTCTTTTCTCAGGTAAGAGTCAGGTTAAAATTGTTTGGGGAATAAGAGTGTTCTTGCTCTTGTAGCCCTCTGGGGGGAAAAACGGCATATTTCTCTTTCCTATTTGCAGCAAGTATTTGAAAAAAAAATCTATCATATAAATAAACTCTGTATTTAGAGACAGATTTAATTCCCTATGCCTTAACCCAGCATGGATGTGCACACATACACACATGCACACTCACATATGCATATGTGCATTTCAGGATGGTGAACATCCAGTTCAGCACCCTAGTGTCCTTGCAATCTTGCAACAGTGTGAATCTATTATAGATAACCATGTTTTGAAACAGAAATGTCTCTACCCTTTGCATTTTCTTCATTTTTTTCATTGCTGATTTTGTATGGACTATTTACTCTGCTTTTTATGGTATGACCTTTCAGGAGGGAAAGGTGTGTTCCTCTGAGCACGCCTTTTGTTTTAGTATCTCCCGTTTTTCCTGCCTCATTCTCAGCATGGGCTGAGCACAGTCCTCACTGATTCCTTTCTGACTCAGATCTCCTCTCTGCCTGGTGGGCTGCAAACTCAGAGCAGCTGCTAGGTTATGTTGTTTGTGTTCGAAGACTTCCTGTTTCCCTTTGCCCTCTTGGAGGGGCTTTCTGTAGTTTCCTGCAGTTTTGTTTGACCAGGTTTCTGGGGCGTGGGCAGCATCTCAGGGCTTTGTGATCAGGGTGGGCATCAGGGACTGTTCTGGCTGGTGAATTTGTGTGTACAAGTGGCTGCAGACCATTCTGCTTCCCTTTCTCCAGGATAGTTCTGCAGCTGCTCTTTTGTTTTGCCCTGACAATGACTGGTGGAATAATTTCTTTGGAAAAGAAGATGAGGCTAGCAACCCCTGTCCCTGTTCCTTCTGAATATTGTGAAATCACCCTGAAAAATCACCCTGTAGACCCAGTATCTCGAGACTTACGTGAGTAACAATGTTTGTCCCAACAGATTCAGATTTCTAGGAATACCTTAGTGAAATGCTAGGCAGTTTCTTCGTAAGATCAAACACTTGGAGAATGTGAATCTATTTTTGGTGATCATGGGCAACATTACATATAGGTGCTTCCTTTGAATTGCAGCTGCAGATAAATAAGTTTTAATTTCCTATCCAGAGGCCACATTCAGATCATTTCCTAGCTATCTGTTCAATGAAAACTCCCACATAAAAAAAGGAGAGGCTTTTTATTGTACCTTGAGAGCAGTTTGTTGCACAGATGATGCATCCTATAAGAGAGGCAGCTGTAATTGCAAAGTAGATGGACTCTTAACTGTGTTACAAGAGCCATATGGGAATGCTGCTGGTAGCTGAGGAGCTATGCTGCTACGGGGAAGTAGGGTCAGACCCAGTTAAATCTTCTGGTCCCAAATACCACAGTTAAACCCAACAGCAGTTTAGAAGCTGTGAACCGCTAAATAAAAGATAAATGTAAGCACTTTCCCTTCACTAAAATAGCCTAGATTCCATTTGCCAAACAAATCTCATGTGGAAAATGGAAAAGCAGAGTAAATCCTATAGAATTTGGCCAATACACACATGTACCACACAAAAAACAATACATGTACATTATTAATACATTATTAAGGAATGTCTATATAGCTCATTTGTGAACAGACAACCTCGGGTAATCACCTCCAGTAAAATATTATTGTAAAGTGAGAAAGCTCAAGTGAAAATATCAGCACAGAGACATTTTTGCCAACTTGACACAGAAGCACTGCATCTCAGTTTTGAGTGAAAACTAAAAATAGTCTTAAGATGGTCTCTTCTCTCAGGTGACCAGCAACAGAACAAGAGGACATGGTCTCAAGCTTCGCCAGGGGAGGTTTAGGCTCGACATTAGGAAGAAGTTCTTTACTGAGAGGGTGATTGGCCATTGGAATGCGCTGCCCGGGGAGGTGGTGGAGTCACCGTCCCTGGAGGTGTTTAAAGAGAGATTGGATGAGGCTCTTAGTGACATGGTGTAGTTGACAAGTAGGAGTAGGTGTAGGTGTTGGGTCATAGGTTGGACTCGATGATCTCAAAGGTCTTTTCCAACCTTATGATACTGTGATACTGTGATGTCAGGATTTCTTTTTTTGGAGGGACACAATAGTTATCAGGGGTGTCTGAAGCTTGTGTTGCTAGCAGTTTGGACTGCAGGAGGGAAAGGGAGGTTTACACGACCTGCAGTCATGGACTGGAGCATTCACACTGGAAGCTTACAGGCAGGGAACAAGGAGAACACACAGCTGGATACAGACCAAACTTCAGAGGGAGCAGCAGCACAGTATCTTTTGTGTGTCAGTACTCCAAAATCTGCTTGCATCAGCAAGTGAGACTCATTAGCATGGTGCACTGTTAGTTACCTCTCCAACCTCATGCAAGTTTGACCAATACCACTAGAGTCAAGAAGACTTACTTGGAAATAATGCTCTACAAGAGTATTCATCAACAAAAGCCTTAGAATTGACGGCCCAGGAGATGTATAGTTCTGGGAAGTGGTCTAGATCCTCTGTAGAAGCTGTGTTGTCCGTTCTCTCAGGAAAAGATGTGCCTGCTTGATTACAACATCTTTCGCAAAAGAAAACTCAAAGACCAAGGAGATACGCAGATTGCACCAACCTTTCACCTGTACAGCTGGCCCTGGGGAGAGGAAGAGCAGCAGAAAAAATAAATTGTCCCACTGGAGCTCATTCAGTACTTTCTGTGTGCTTAAACTGGGTCTTTATCTGGCTGGTTCTTTTCATAATCAATGACTTTGTAGACATAAGAAGATTTTTTGTCATATTTCCCCTGCTTTGGACTACATGACATGCACTGTCCCTATGGCTGAATAAAAGGTCATGACTGACCAGCTGGTAACATAGAATGCATTTTCACACTAATGGCAGGGTATTCTAGCTTTTGTTTCACATCACAATGACTGCATATTTACATAAACCCTACATCTGTTTAGTTAAATTAAGCCAGAGGGTGATGATCTTTGTCTTTACAAAAGAAGTGATTTAATTTTATTGAACATAGCTTTCCATTTAAAAGATCAAAGTTAGTGCAGCCCCCTGCAGCAACAATTTAGTCTTATGTGTTTCTTCAAATATTCAAATTAAGAAAATAAGGGACTGAAAAAGCTAATGAATTTTAACGGACAACTAGCATTATTCATCCCTAAAAAAAAAAAAAGAAAAAAAGAAAAAAGAAAGGAGAAAAAAGAAAAAAGAAGAAAAACAAAAAGAAAGAAGAAACAGAAAGAAAAATAAAAACTCTTTGGGGTCTTTCTTTATCCTAGGCTTGAAGGGAGAAAATTTTATTTCCATCAAAGTCCATTGGAGTGTCCTGACTCTCCTGCATCTAAAGCTGTCAGGAATAGATAGTGGAGGCAGCATGCACATAATTAGACCAATTTCTAGAAGCTGGTAATGCTGTGGGGAAGAGACCAGATATGGAACAGTGAAGAAAACCTGGTGAAACAATGGCCTCTGTACATGAAGTGTTAGCTCCAAGCACTCAGTATAGTGAAATCCTACTTGTTATAACATCAGTTTCTACATAAATTTTCTTGTTATCTCTACAGAGAATAATGCTAAAAAACATTACTATAAAACTGTATCTGTAATGGAGACAGATATTTCATGTCTTCTGAAAGAGTCCATGTGTCATTTCTTAGCATCTGACTTTGGGGAATTAGTCTGTGTTTTGCATACTTTTTTTTTTTTTGGAGGGAACGGCTGAATATCAGCTGCACATTTCACTGCTGAAGTTTGGTATTTGCATGCAAATGGTTTCCTCACCTCTCAGGCTGATCACACCACTTACTGCTCCCAACACTGGATGAGTACCAGGGCTACACCCCATGCGATGTGACAGGATGGGGCCTAGCACATATCAAATCCGCTCTTCCATGCTCCCATCCTGGAGTTACCCCCTTCAGGAAACATGGTGAAGTGGACCAAAGGGAGCTGCAGCTTGTTCCAGGATAGCTTTCAACCAGACCACTGAAGAAACCAGACTCAAAGTCTGTTTCAGCTTCAACAGGAACAGGACTCCATCCAAACAAAGCTAAACCAAAATATCTGGTGCAGGAGCACACCTATTGCACTACTGAGAGATCGTAGAATTATAGAATCGTAAGATTGGAAGAGACCTCTGAGATCATCGAGTACAACTGTACTGGTCTCCCCAAGAAACCATGTCCCTAAGGAACTCATCCACCTGTCATTTAAACACCTCCAGGGATGGCAGCTTCACCATCTCCCTGGGCAGCCTGTTCCAGTGCCTGACCAATCTTTCAGTGAAGAAATGCTTCCTAATGTCCAGTCTAAACTTCCCCTGGCACAACTTGCGGCCATTCCCTCTCGTTCTATCGCTGTCACTTGGGAGAAGAGACCAGCACCCATCCCGTCACAACCTCTTTTCAGGCAGTTGTAGACAGTGATGAGGTCTCCCCTCAGCCTCCTCTTCTCCAAGTTAAACAACCATAGTCCCCTCAGCTGCTCCTCTTAGGGCTTATTCTCCAGCCCCCTCACCAGCTTTGTTGCCCGTCTCTGGACGCGCTCCAGCCCCTCAATGTCCTTCCTGTAGTGAGGGGCCCAAAACTGAACCCAGCACTCGAGGTGCGGCCTCACCAGTGCCGAGTACAGGGGCACAATCACCTCCCTGTTCCTGCTGGCCATGCTGGGTCTGATACAGGCCAAGATGCCACTGGCCCTCTTGGCCACCTGGGCCACTGCTGGCTCATGTTCAGCCACTGTCAACCAACACCCCCAGGTCCTTCTCTGCCAGCTGCTCTTCCCCAAGCCTGTAACGCTGCATGGAGTTGTTGTGTCCCAAATGGAGGACTCTGCACTTGGCCTTGTTCAACCACATTCCATTGGTTTCAGCCCATGGATCCAGCCTGTCCAGATCCCTCTGCAGAGCCTCCCTTCCTTCAAGCAGATCCACACTTGCACCTGGTTTAGTGTCATCCGCAGACTTGCTGAGGGTGCACTCGATGCCTTCATCAAGATCATTGATAAAGATGTTGAACAGGACTGGACCCAGCACTGAACCCTGCGGAACACCGCTTATGACCGTTTTCCAACTGGATTTAACTCCATTTACCACAACCCTTTGGGCTCGGCCATCCAGCCAGTTTTTAACCCAGCAGAGGGTGTGCCTGTCCAGTCCAATGGCAGCCAGTATCTCCAGCAGGATACTGTGAGAAACGGTGTCAAAGGCTTTACTGAAGTCCAGGTACACCACATCCACAGCCTTTTCCTCATCCATTAAACGGTTAACCTTGTCATAGAAGGAGATCAGATTGGTCTGGCAGGACCTGCCTTTGGTGAACCCATGTTGGCTGGGCCTGACCACCTGATTGTCCTGCGTGTGCTGTATGATAGCACTCAAGACAATCTGTTCCATGACCTTCCCTAGTACCAAGGTCAGACTGACAGGTTTGTAGTTACCTGGATAGTCCCTCCGACCCTTCTTGTAAACGGGTGTAACATTTCTCAGATCAGTCCATGCAATCAGATTAGAGCTGGGCTGAAATAAATCCCTGAAAAACACATAGGGCACACAGAGACCTCTGCACCAGCTTCTCTGTGTTACAGATCTGCCCTAGTTGTTCCAGGACACCTGCTAATATGGGAACAGCATGAAGAGGCTGCACTGCTGCTCTCTAACCCTCTCACTGCTTAAACGGGGAATAGTGCCATTTTAGGCACCATATGGTATCCCTGCAGGCCTCCAGCTGCCACTCTGCAGATCAACAGCTCAGCCAAATGTCTCCTGTCATATCTGGCAGCCCCACGCAGATATCTCAGATACCTTAGGGAGACTAACTGGCTGTGAATGTCTATGCTTAGGCAACCGTATATCATTTTATTTAAGTATCTATTCCCCTCTAGACCCAAAAAGTGGAAACAAATGAGATTAAAAAGGAAAAAAGGTCCTTGGAATATTATGGTGAGGTCAATAAAATAAAATAAAATAAATTATAAAATGAAATATCCCATAAAATTATCCCATATGAACCTCTTGGAGAATTCTTAAAAATAACTAAAAAGCAGAAAAATTTAATTTGGACAAATGAAGGTATTGTTTTGTACTTCAAAAAACACCTAAACTTTACAAATTGTACTTATTGCTCAGTAAGGACTGAATTAATTGACTTTAAGAGAACTATTGAGAAGCTTGGTACTAAGCTTCTGTGTGTGCTTGGCTGGTCCACTCCCCCAGATGCTCTGCGGACTGTAGCATCAGGATCTTCACAGGATCACGTTCTAAAGCTAGGTCTGTACTAGTAAACTAGTAAATTATCAAACTACTAAATTTATTGAGGTAGTAATAAAAGAAACATGCCTTAGCACATTCTCTGCCCTGTGGTGACTGACAAGAGAGCAGCCTTCATCTGTGCTCACAAACGCCTGGCCTCCAAAATGGGATGTTCCAGGGGCTGACCACGCTTGAGACTGCATGGCAGAGGCTGGTGGCCACAGGCCACCATGAGCTAACCTCCCAGTTTTATGCAATGAATACACTCCAAGGCTGAAGAAAAATAGTTTTATCTACCTTATCTATTGACTAAATTCTGAATCTGCATGAAATTATTTGGAGTCTCAGGTTTTTTCAGTGCTGAATCCAAAACCCTGACCTCTTGTGGCCATCAAACTTCCCAGCAAAACAGTCTATAACACATGAAACAAGTGATGCTCTTGCTGTGCATGTGATGGCTGATGTTTGTGTATTCCTTCTGCTCCTCTCTCAGATCTGCCTACGTTTCAGTAGTCAGTGACAAACATCTATATTTGTTATAAATGCAAATTAAAGTAATTGTGCAGTCTTTTTAGACACTGTGGACAAAAATGCAGGAAAAATGCCACAGAATTGGGAAGTATGGGCGTGATGATACACATTAATATCCTGCATGAAGCACACGTGTTCTTGCAGACATGTAATTCTAACAGACATCAGAAAGGGACACAATGGTTTGGACTACCTTAATTGCTGGCCTGTTAGTCTGCCTAAGTAGCTTTGGGTTCAATAAAAGCATGGACTATAAACACATACTTCATGTGTGCAATTAATAGTGTCTGATGGCTCTCATTGCACACATAATCAACAGCCTTTTAGAAATACAAACCTACACTTCTAAGAACTCAGCTTTAAAAACCAGGCAGTCTGGCTTCAAGTGCAATCTGCATAAGTAGAAAAGGTATTTAGTGACATTCCTCATCCCAAGTGATCTCTTACCTAGAAAAGTCAAGGCTACACAATGTGTACAGCAGGCACACTATTTGCACCCTAATTGTCCATATGCACTGTTGCATTCTATATGGGAATTTCCTTTATCTAGGACTGACTACTTGAATGCTTCGCAATGTATAAAACAAGGGGAGCACCTACCACTATATAATACCAGTCTGCATTTATGGCAAATGCCAAGGCTACTGTTATACAAATAATACATCAAATATGACAGCATATATTACTACTATGTGTAAATGCATTGCATTTATTGCATACAGTCCCAAACATTAAGCAGTGTGTGAATAAAATGTATATCTCAGACATTAAGCAGTGCATGAATAAAATGTATATTTAGAATTTTTTTTCTTTCTACCATCTTGCATATACAGACTGGATATATGGAACTGCAGTATTGAGTACATTTTTATTTACAGGACAGATTAACTGATAATTGCACTTGCATAACACAAGAAAGTTTTTAAAAATTGTGGTTTAAATCAGATTTACATTTTAGTTATGGCCATTCTGGATCTGCAGTTCATTTATGACCCCACAAAGGTTTACCCATATATTTAGTTTTACACTTAGGAGCAACAACAGTAAAACTAACGTGCATAGAATGAAGTCTTTGCAGTGCTGAAATCTCGATAGTAACCCGTTTTCACATTCAACAAGTGCAAAAACCCACGAGAAAGAAAAAGTGAAGTAAAAAGGTACAGTCATTCCCACTGTTTAGATTTCCTCTTTTTCATTTCACATTCTCTCACAAGAACACAAATTCACATTAACAAAGCTATTAATAAGATCTAGAAAATGTTTTGTAGAAAAATATTTTAGCAATCATTTATCAATTGTTTTTAATTTCAGGCTCTTCTCAGGTCTCTGTTTCTAATATGTCAGCATTCTCCTATTTTCCTCTGAAATTGATATTTCATTTGCATATGTTACAGTCTTGCACTTCATTACTTAGAGGCCTAGATGCTTACTGGCCCTCATTTACAACACACTTTTTGCAGGATGTCCACCACAGCAGCAGCTGCTTATCCTCTGTTCCAAAACAACACTGGATCTCTGGATTCTCTGTTCCTCAATGTTATGATCGCTTTATTGTTTTACTGCTGGATGACATTTCAGCCTCTCCTTGGGTACCTAATGCTCCTGCTGCAGTCCAGTGAATTCTGGTACACAACAGATGCGGGAACAGGTTCTCTTGGTGATGAAGATGCAACACGATAGCATCCTGAAATGTCACAGTGTCAGAAAGCATCCTGAGGTACTTTGTACATAACCGCAGTATGTTTGTGCCTTTGCTAAGAATACTGAATAACATGAGTAGTATTTTGCCTTATAAAGAAAAGTACAGTAGGCAACTGTGAAACAGATAACTTGCACGAATTACTGCTGACAGAAGAAAGAGAAGATTCTTCTGTGGGACAAAATACATCACAGTGCATTTTCTGGTACCAAAACCACAGGGGCAATAAAAAGTATATTTTAAGTGCATTAAAAAGTATACTTTAAGTAGTATTACACAGAAGTTGCTTTCACAAAGCACAGTGTTGTTTAATTAGTCGTAGCACTGTCTCGAGAACCTCTTCTTCGGAGGGGCTGGCATCGACTACTTGGCACGCAGGATTCACCATCCTTCTGTATGACTCTTCAACTCTATTTAAACACAAACCAAGAGAAATGAAACTACAAATCACAGAGATATATCAGTCTTGAAAGAAAGACACAAAAGAAAAAAATCTAATATGAAGCTAATGAATTGTGTTGCGTAGAGCATTAAACCATTAGTAGCTATTACAATGCAAACTCAAATCACATAATTTCCTTGAGGCTGACTCCCAGAGCTCTATCCGTATTCACATGGCAGGGCATAAAGCATTTCTTTCTTTACATCTTAGCACTGGGTACAGTCTGGTATAGCAGCACAAGTGGACAGTCTACTTCTAACACCTGAGTTAATTCATTCAGAGCCTGCTAAGGTGTCTCTAAACTATATGGCATAGCACTGTGTAAGTGCATTTACTGACTGATCTCAGCTTTGAGTCTCTGAGTTGAGACATTGTTGAACCCTTCTCTCACTTTGCTAAATGGTCCCTCTCCTTCATGACCTCAATAAGGAAGGTGCTGCAATACCAGCAGCATGAACCAAACTACAAGTATTTTTACTCTAAAATCCTTTGGAGGTAAATGAAGTTTGTCATCTGCAGCTTTCAAACACTTTCACTCAGAAGTTCCAGTATTTACCCTCCTTGTCAGACATCAATCCTTTCCAAAAAAAACCCCAACCTCAAACATAGGAAATTCTTGTCATTGTAATGTGAGTGGGACATTTTGCTACTGATTCCACAGGAGTCAAGATTGCCTCCATCCTCTTATTCCTCATTAAAGTGTACCTTTGGCGAAACAAGCTGTTCGCTTCCAGCTCAGCTTCCTCCTTAGTTTTCTCCAGGCCCCGACGCTGAAGTCTCCGAACTCGCTCCTCGGGGTCAACAGTCAGGAGGAGAACAAGATCGGGTTTAAGTAGATCCTCAGGCCACTGGTACACCTCATCGTGAGCTGGTGGAAGATCCTGCACTTTCCCATTTATTTCAGTGGCAATTGTGTAGGCAGCTGTGCTGTGCCAGTATCTGTCAGGAAAATACAAATGGAGAGAGAAATTTTAAAAAGGGCACTAATTTCTCAGTAATATAGAAGACAGGTATCAATATAATGGTAAGTGCAATAATGACAAGGAAAGTAATACTGCAATTTTGAAAGGAAATGTGATTTCTTAACAGAGCAATAATATGCCATGCAATATTCATAATTACTGTGAATTATTAAATAAAATTTTAATTATTAATTAAAACATATGGCAAAAGCTACATATTAGGTAAAGAGTGTTCCAAATACTCCTATCAAAAGAAAGTCTTCTCATATAAGAAGAGGTCAAAATCCAATATTTCCCTTTTTGTGGTTCCCATCCTACTTCATGCAACAGATTTGGTAGAGAACATGCAATCCTCTACCACAAGTGAGTGAGGACAGATTTTATTAATGGTTACACATTTCACTTGCATTTAATGCTCCCTCCACTACGAGGCACTGTATCTTATGTATCAGTGGTTTTGAGGCTGATTAAAAATGTCACTCATACATATGCAAACTTCTGTATAAGGGTGTTGGGGGTGTGATGGTGGTGAGGTTACAGTACATCTACTAAGGCAAGCCAGGGGTTTCAAACTGCATATAGACTTTATTGATAAAGAGTAATACTGAAAGCTGCCTACAGAGTTAATGAAAACAAGAAATTACATAAATAAAACCTTAAAAAAGTGGAAAGCATAGTTTTGGCTTTACATCCTCAAAGAGTAAGTTTACTTAAAACTTCATGATTCTCATCCACCCATATCTCAGACCCTTCTCAGAGACAGCCATGACGAGCAGTTCTCATTCTTTTCAGGTTTGTCACAGAGCCCTGCTTTTGCTCAGGCTGCAAAGTCCACACCTCCGCTACTCCTAACAATACATAATGTGATAAATCAGTTGTGATTGTTACAATGACAGAAGTACCCCACCTGATTGTTATTATAAGAATTACTCTTTAGAAGATTTAACATTTATCCCACTACCTGCAGAGTATCAAAACACTTTTATTGACAACTTCTATTTGTAATGCTGAACAACTGCATGATTGCAATGAAATAAGAGAACTTCTTAAATATACAAACCTGTCTATGACCACAGGTGCCTGAGTAGACGCTCTTGCTATTTCTGAAGCAAGAATGTAGTTGCCCGCAGCATAAAATGCTCTTTTAATGGGTGCTGGCTCATCGTCAAATACTGCCCTCCACTGGCTGATGCAAGGTGGTGGAGACCTTAGCAGAACGGCATTCAGGGTGTCCTTAACAGACCGTGTTACAGTGGTTTTGCCTGCATTTCATTTACAGAAGGAAACATTTATTACATATCGGATATAAGGAAGTTTTAAAACCTGGAAAATGCTCCTGTCTCACTTACAGCACATGTTCTAACACTTGACTATGTAACCCGAGTATCTTATGACAAGGTTTTCAGCAGAAAGTTATTATGACTCCGGTTTGAAGAATTACTACTCCCTACTATCAGGGCCTTCCACCTCTTCCTCTTGCCAGCTTTCTGTCTTCACTCCTTCAAATGCATTAAATGCATTAAACACATCGCAATTTCTCTATATATCCATTCCCAATACTTTTCTAGGTCACGATTCATGTGGACGCTGCAATGCTGTCACCCAATATTTTCTTTCTAGAGGGCATTTTCATTTCTATTTAACTGAAAATATAGAAAACAAAGTTATTCAGAGGCAAATAATATTTCTCATCAAGACAAACTGCTGCAGTTTCCCAGACTACCACTATTCTAGTTCATTTATTTGAAAACTCTCTGGTAAAAGTATGTTTCATCATTTGCACAAGAAATTTCATTTCCATTACTCCATGGAATGAAAATTAGCACAGACCATGTGATCTTTTACAGGTAAGAGAAGACAGATTGGTATTTATAATTACTAATTCTTTCAAATCCTTTCCAGGATTTTTTTGCATTTTTAAGCCTTACTCTTGGCTGAAAGCCATAGCATTTGCTCTTTCCAATAATTTCTCACCTGCAGTTCTTCAATCACACATTGCTCTTACCTGTGGCATCCAGTCCCTCAAACACTACGACTGGAAAACTTCCCTTCTTCTGGTGCTCTGGACATTTCTCCAGCAGGTTGAGTACTTCTCCAGCCTCTGGAATCCACGCTGCACACTGCAAGGAGAGATGCAACACTTCACATTTGCCCACCAAACAGGTTGCTTGCACATCACTCTATCATGGAATCATGGAATCATTTGGTCGGAAAAGACCTTGAGATCATCAAATCCAACTGTACCTGTCCACTATTAAATCATATCCCTAAGCGCTTCATCTACCTGTCTTTTAAACAACTCCAGGGATGGCAACTCAACCACCTCCCTGAGCAGCCTCTGCCCCTGGCTGACAACCCTTCCAGTGAAGAAATTTTTCCTAATCTGAACCTTCCCTGGTGCAACTTGTGGCCATTTCCTCTCGTCCTATCACCCGTCACTTGTGAGAAGAGACCAACACCCACCTCTTGACAACCTCCTTTCAGGCAGTTGTAGACAGTGCTAAGGTCTCCTCTCAGCCTCTTCTTCTCCAAGCTAAACAACCATAGTCCCCTCAGCCACTCCTCGTAGGGCTTATTCTCCAGCCCCCTCACCAGCCTCGTTGCCCTTCTCTGGACGCGCTCCAGCCCCTCAGTGTCCTTCCTGTAGTGAGGGGCCCAAAACTGAACCCAGCACTCGAGGTGCGGCCTCACCAGTGCTGAGTACAGGGGCACAATCACCTCCCTGGTCCCGCTGGCCATGCTGTGTCTGATACAGGCTGTGACAATAGGCAATTAAATTATTGGCTTTGCACTTTGTTTAAGCTTGATGGGCAAGTAGGGGTCTGCAACAGAATTTTATAAAAACTTTGTAAGGAGGCAGTTTTTGCAAGGCCATGAGGGTCGCCTTGTCCTGATAAGAAGGCAGTTCTTATAAGCACATCAGGGCTGCGTTTCGCTAAGAAGGAGGCTTAAGGTACCCCTGGCAAGAATCTCCAGGACCCCCATGGCAAGATACCAACTGAGCGGGCACAGACGGCAGAGGCTACCTGCGGGCAATAGGAAGGCCCCAGTCTCTCTCCTCACTACCCTTGCACAACCACCACAAAAGAACACTACACACCCAGCACTGCTACCTTGCTTTGCAAATAATTACCTCACAACAAACAATAAAAGGATTGCATTTTTTTTTTTTTTCAAATGGTTTCGCTCGTTCGTTTTGACAAGGCCAAGATGCCATTGGCTCTCTTGGCCACCTGGGCCACTGCTGGCTCATGTTCAGCCGCTGTCAACCAACACCCCCAGGTCCTTCTCTGCCAGGCAGCTCTCCAGCCACTCCTCCCCAAGCCTGTAACGCTGCATGGGGTTGTTATGACCCAAGTGCAGGACTCTGCACTTGGCCTTGTTGAACCTCATCCCGTTGGCCTCAGTCCATCGATCCAGCCTGTCCCTACCCTCAAGCAGATCGACACCTCCACTCAGCTCAGTGAAGGTGGCAGAACCAAGCCGCGTGCCCCGCAGCCCCTCACCTCGCGCAGGCGGTCCCGCACGGCGGTGGCAGCGGGCGGCAACGCGTGCCGGAGGGGCCGGGAGCCCGGCGAACCCGGGACGCAGAGACGCAGCATCTTCACGGTCGGGAGGGCGGGGGAGCGGGGGGGGCGTGGCGGGCGGCGGAGCCAGCGGGAAACGAAACCAGCGCTGCTGGCCGGGAAAGCCAATTGCAGCTCCTGGCAGCGGGAGTAGGGGTGTCACCCTGAATGGGGGGATGCTGGGCAGTGGAGGATGCGGGGGTGGTGATGCTGGGGGCATGCTGGGAGGTACAGCGGGAGTGCTTGGGGGGAGTTAGTGCTGGGGAGGAGTTGCCAGAGGGGGGTTGTTGGGGAGGATGCTGGGGGGCGATGCTGGGGGCAAGAACCAAAAGCAATGCAAACAGCTGTAACAGTCAGGTTCATGCCAGGTGCTGTGAGTAATGTTGCTCAAAATGTTTGAGTTTTCAAAATATGTAACTTGAAATTAGGAGGATCTATACCTTTGCAGAATCCTACTTCTACATTTCAGCAGCTGGAAAACTGCCACTTAGAAATATTTAAAGTTAAGCTTTGAATGCATATACTAATGATATATAATAATATATAATAATATAGTCTTCTCTCATGAGACCCCACCTGAAGTTCTGTGTCCAGTTCTGGAATCATCAACATAAGAAAGACATGAAACTGCCCAGAGGAGGGGTACAAAGATGATCACAGGGCTGGAGCACCTCTGCTATGAGGGCAGGCTGAAAAAGTTTGGGTTGTTCAGCATGTAGAAGAGGAGGCTGCAGGCAGATCTTAGTGGCCTTCCAGTACTTGAAAGGGGCCTACAAGAAAGATGGGGAGGGACTTTTTATACAAGGACAAGTAGTGATAGAACGAGGGGGAATGGATTTAAATTGGAAGGAGGAAGATTTAAATTAGACATTAGGAAGAAATTCTTCACGATGAGGGTGGTGAGGCACTGGTACAGGCTGCCCAGGGAAGCTGTGGATGCCCCCTCCCTGGAAGTGTTTGAGGCCAGGTTGGATGGGGTCTTGAGCAGCCTGGGCTGGTGGGAGGTGTCCCTGCCCATGGCAGGGGTGGTGGAACTGGATGAACTTTAAGGTCCTTTCCAACACAAACCATTCTATGTTTCTATGATACAAGCAAGTACACTGTACAAGAAATTGCTTAAAAACTTGATGTCTTCCTCTGGCCAACTCAAACATACTGCACAAATATATTTTGCTTAGCATATCTGCAGGGAGAGGGGAACAGCTAGAAGGCAGTATCAGTTAGTTAGAGATACTAGTTGGAAACTGCTCATACCCAAGAAGCTGGTGGAAGGCTGGGCCAGAGCAGGAAATATGAACACAGCCTTGGAGGCTCTTCAATGCAGTCTCAGCACTAGGTACCAAAACTGGTGCATTTTAAAAGGTGAAACATGCCCTTATTTATACCTGAGAACTCCTGCATTGTTCCACATCACTTAAAGACGTGGCTTTGGCAACTGGGTATGGATGCCAGAAGACACAGGGTAAAACATGGTTTATTACAAAAGAAGCCAAAAGATGGCCATTTTATGACCATAATAATATGCACTACTGAGTCAAACAAGTGGTTCTCCTCACCCAATATTTTGTCTGGTTGAATGACATGCTGTGCATAAACCTGGCTTGTTTGTGGTCCCGTCTAGAGCTCATGCTCCTCCAACATCCACAGGAACCAAATTATAAATGTTAGACTGCATATCCTCATCTCTTCCTTTTAGCACCTATTTCTGGACCCTTGCTCATCCATCTGTTTAAATCCATTTTTGACTCCACAAACACCCGTGGTCTCAAATTCAAGCAATGCACAACCTGTTGCATAAAACCAATTTTATAAATTTTAAACTCATACCCTACTTGTTCCAACAAGTGCCTAACCTAATAACATTACTGACTTTTGTGAGTAACAGTTCAACATTCAGCTTCATACTATTTTAAAGCTCACTCAGTTTTACCAAGTCAGAAATAAAAGCCCTCACTTCTTTTAAGGCAAGTGCTCCATCCTCTTGATAATTTAGATGCAGTGATAACTTCTAAAATGCCATGAGGTCCTGCCAAGACGTGGACATCTGAACAGTACCACTAGTCAAAGTACGGCTACAGGTACTGAAGTTTCACTGAGCATCAAAACAATATTGTCTGCCTTTTCAATATCTTTCCCAATGATACGAAGATTTTTGTTGACTTTTCTGCTGCTGTATCCCACAGAACCATTGATTTCAGAAGGGAAGCAAAAGTGACTCAGAGATCTCTTTCCTGAGATATAACAGCTCACTAGCTCAGTATTAGGTATACAAGGTTTTGATTATTCTTTGCTATGTACATTGCCTTACCTTTATCTACACTGAAACTTACCTGTGACTTTTCTGTTCATTCATTGTTTTTGGAGGTCAAATTGACTTGCTTTAAAAGCACTTGAAAAGCTGGCCATATTCCTCACTGACCTGTGTTGCTCCTTGCTTTTCTGGTTTTCTGTTTTTCTGTTTTCCTGATGTCACTGTTGCCCTTCCCGTCCCTGCTGACTAAATGGAAAGAGCTTACTTTCGTTTTCCCTTTTCCCCACCCACTGCCTTGATATAAGTTGTTTACAAGCATTCCTGAGCCAAGTTGGTGCTGCGTCTTCCCTCATTTGTAATATGCTTATGCCATTATTTATAACAGGCCTGCAACATCTGTTGTCCTGGCTAATTACTTAAAAGTATCTTCTTAAAGATTTTAGATCTTTCCCATCAGATTATACACAAAACGGTCTAGGTAAAAATATAGAAAAAGACAATTGCCTTAATGTCCAAGATAGGTCTTAGTTTTTAAAATCAGTGTAGAGAGTATGAATCTGTTTTGAAATTAACTTATAGTATGTATTTTTCAGTTTCTTCACAAGGACCTTTATCATTTTGTCTTCTGTATAATATGACATGATGTTCAATAGCAAATGTGCTCATTATGTGAAAAACACTGTTCTGGAGCCTCTTCACATTTGTGAGGGCCCACTGTGCTTGCATGAAGCTATGGGGAAGAGATACAGACACAAAGAGAAGCCACATGACCATTCAAAATGTTTTTGAACCACAAGAAGTGGAAAAAAAGGGAAAAAAACTTGAAAATAAATCAACCTGTAACCTCAAAAAATATTTAAGCATGCAGTCCTGTAATGTAGATTAACAGCTCTCTGGGACACAAGACAGGAATTGCTTATGTTGAAGGCCCATAAAATGCACAGGTAAGTAAAATATACACAAATAGAAAACAGCTGTTTTCATGCAGAATAAACTTTAAAGGGCATCAGTAAAGGGCTTTCCAGTAAAGATAAACATCTTTGGATAAGATTGCAAGAATACAGTAGTTAGCATAGTGTTAGGCCAAGAGACCCTCCTCTTCTCCCTGTGACAGGAGTCAGTGCCAGAGGTTTGGAGAAGAGTATGGAACGGATGCAGGAGGATCCTTGTCCCAACATCTTGTCCAAGAACCTTGGAGTCATCTGTTCAAATGCTTCCTGAGTTGTAGATCACATACACACCATTAAGGACCCATAGCAGACTTCTTTCAAATGTGCTTAATCTGTGTTTATATTTATATTGTGTTTCATAACTTGATTGCATGTAGAGTTTAGCTTTGTATTTGGTAATTTCAACAGCATCCCCTGGATTCATGCATCCCAAGGAGGGATAAGTCACTGTAAACATAAGGTCCTTGTCAGAATCCCAATTTATGGTGCTGCAGATGCAATGAGAAAGAGATCATTTCCAGCTGGAAGTGGAGCAAGGAGTAATACATTTATCTAACACTAAAAACCGTATTTGCTATTGTGCAACTTGCCTGGTTGTCCTTGGATCATTTCCGGTCCTCACAGATGACATGACAACAGCTGCTCCTTTAACCTTATTTTCACATCAGTAATTCGCTTTCCCTAGCAAGATACTGTTTGACTGGAACTGCTACCTAGCCACACTGGAGAAAACAATCTCTTTACCCAAAGAAATAAAAATACATTATTTAGATAAATAATATATCATTGTTTTAAAGTTTCATCTTCCTAGCAACTCGGGAGCACAACAGTATTATCCATGTTTATCCAGTTGGATTCTTCCATGCTAGTTGTGTACCTATGTTCCATCCAGTGCACCATAAATACCATTATTCAATCATTTTTGAGAGGGTTTTTTTTTGTCTTTAAATAGTTTTTTGGTGCAGATTTACAGAACTGAAATATTTTGAAGTAGTCGGACTCCATTGTGACACTGTAAGATGACCTCTATAGCAAAGAGAAGGAAACAGACCTCCCACTGCTTTCAAAGAATATCATGCTTTTCTGAGCCTCTTCTAGAATGCCATTTGTGTCCCCAGCAGCATGGAGGCAGTCTGAGCTCTTATTTTATTATACTATTATACCGGAAGTAATAATACAAATTGTCTATGTTCACAACATACAGTTAACAGTAAAATTGTCATTTTCTAAGAAAGCATAGATAAAATTACAGAGACCAGGAAGTCCTGAGTGAGCTTGAGTGCTAAGTTCTCTGGATGCTTTGTTCTTTGAAACAGAGATCTTCCATTTCAAAGGAAACCACTTCCAAAATGGTAGTGTTTCAGTTTACTGTCACTGAGCAACATTCTTCTGACATGGTCTTAGAGTGTTTGTGTACCAGATGTAAGACTCGTGTTGAGAGAAATTGGTAGTCATCAAGGATTTTTTTACTCATTTTGAAAATGAAGTATTTTGAAACTAACTTTTCTATCTAGCTGAGGCACTAGGCAAAGAGCTCAGGGCTGAGGCTGCAGTAGGTCTCGGTCACTGTGCCAACAGTGGATCTTCTATGATGCCCAAAGTTTCAGAAGGTCAGAGACAGAAGTGAGACAAGGTGAGCTAAATGATCATTTGTCACCTGCAATCTCTGTGCAAGACTTTTATGTAGAGATTGTGAACTTGGTGGCATACATATATATATTTACACATACATTACAGAATATTTCTTGGGATGCATGATTTAAAGTGTTGCAATTGTCTTTAAGATCTTGTGCTTACTACATGTATTCTTAGAGAAGTTTTCCAGCACAAAGGGGGGGAGAAAGGCTGTAGTTCCTGTATCTGTATTGGGTCTACTTGATGTTAGAGATTGAAATGGGGTTTTTCAGGAGCAGAAAAATTGAGTATAAGAATACCCCAAGGATGCAAGCAGGGAACTAAAATGGTTATTATAATGGGGACGAAAGGAGAAGAGTTCCTTGTCCCTATTATAGAGGGGGTTGAAGTCTAAGGGAACTGCCAAAAAGTAATCACAGATATGGCATTGATACCTGGAACAGGGCCAAATTTGTTGGGGAGAGATTTACAAATTCAACTAGGAATTGGGGCAATTCCCAACGGAGGTGCGGTTATTGGTAAATTTAGTTATTTAGTTATTTAGTTAGTTAGTTAGTTAGTTAGTTGACTAAAAGAAGTAGATGAGCAAGAAATAAATCCTATAGTATGGGTAGCAGATAGAAATAGAGGTGGCCTTAATATCACTCCTCTGGAAGTGAAGCTAAAGGAGGAAAGTCAGCCAGTTCGGGTGAAACAGTACCAAATGTCATCAGAGGGCCGGGAGCATTCAGTGTTTGGTGTGCAAAATTTAGAACTGGGAGAAGCTATAGAAAGAGAAATCATTAGAGACAACACTGATTAACCAGTGGGAACCTGGGATATTTATAAGAGAATACAGAGCACCACAAACTCATAGGTCAAGGGCAAGACTGGATTAGTCTCTGTGTTTGCCACCAAGTAGAATTCATTGGCCCGCTGTTGGCTGCCACCCAATAGGCGTGAGCGGTGGAAATACAAACTATACCAGACATTGACTCATAATGATTTGGTTGCTCTTGATGGTGCTTATTTTTGAATTTGTCCCAGGACTTCAAAATGAGTGATCCAAATGTTACCAGTCAGTCTCATTTTGCCAAGGAGCCCAAACTGGCTTCTCTTACCATACTCACATAAATGGACCCTGTTAGGAGCAAAAGAACTTGAAAACAAGTACTCAGGTGAACAATTTACGGGTTGGTGGAATAAAAGCAGGGGTGAGCTACTCCAGGGGTGAGAAATATATATATCTGTTTTAGTAAAGCAGGATACTGGGACATACCCAGTGGTGAGGGAGCACAAGATCAGTATAGAGAATTTAGGAAAGAACCAGACAATTAAAATTTCCCATGTGAGCTGGCTTTTTCTCACATCTTGTCTTCCTCTTTTCCCAATTTCGTTTTCAAGTTTGTGATCAGCAAACCCTTTACTTTCCTAGAAAATCCTGCTTTCATCCTTAAGTTTGTGCCTTATGTAAACCTCAAGGAACTGGAAGGAAACATGGATAATTCCTCCCATGGTAACTCACTGAAGTATTGTCTGCTGACAAGCTCTGAGACAATTTTGAAAGGCCTTAGGAACTGAGATGTTTTCTATCATGCTGCAGCAATGCATTTGTAAAGTGGCATTACTGAAGCTAGGCACAGGACGATGACATGATCCATTCCAGTAAGAAACAGCTGACAGAGATGACAATAAATACTGGCTGAAGAGGAAAACTTGAAACCCCATTATTTATTGATCCAGACATTACTGAGCCAGTAGATCATCTCCAGAAGAGTGAAGGAAAGGTGATGGGAATTTAAGGACAGCAAATGACAGTGCTAATTAACATAAAGGAAACACTTTTTATTCACAAGCAGGTTCTGTTTCCCATTAAAATTTGCAAACAGGATGAAGCTAGTTCTCCTACCCCTTTTGCAAGGGCAAGACTGTCCTACTACATTAGCAATTCTGGTAGGTCAATAGAAGTGAATGAAATTCCAATTGAAGCCTGCCATAGCCAATATGCAGTTGGTAGGTGTTGCGATTTGAGTATGGTTCTGTACCTTGGCAGCAGTGGTGACACTAAACTGCCCATGGAAGAATGAGGATAGGATGAGTGAAGGCAATGTGAGGCTGAAAAGCTGTTGAGGACATCCTGGTGTGTGTAGACACACTGGAGGACTGCAGATAGCAACTGCTGCTATGATGGAGGTGCTTCTCTCCAGCATTGGCTGTCGTGCCATGGAGTAACGGAGGAATATGGGAATTGAGAGCTTGGTCCTGGTTTCTCCTGATGTTAACATGAGGGGCTGTTAATCTGCCCTGGCAATGTGCCATCTCAGGCAACTGCCAACTTTTCCTGTTGTTCCAATATTCAACTTGGTGGAATAGCTTTGCCCTGAGGTGTTTTAGACAGTATGGGAGATCAAGAATTAAATAACCTTCAAGCATTTTCTTTTCATGAATCTGAAGTCATCAGGCTCCAGCAGAACTGAAGCCACTAAGCCCACACGTATCAAAGAGGGTATTCAAGTGCTAGTCATGCCCAAAACTAGAGATGCTTAGACCAGCTATCAGCCCTGTGCAGCTGGCGACTTACTAGGACCGTCCTTCAGGGACAGTAAGAGGGGCGGGGAGTAAGGTGGGGTGGGAGACATTGGGCGGGGCGGGGGAGGGAGAACTGTGGTTCGCTGCCAAGTTTCCCTTCTGCAGTAAAGGTAAACGAAACCGAGAGCTTTCCCAAGCCCCAGCACGGCGGGGCGGGACGAGGCAGCCGCTGAGTTCTTAAGACCGGAGCACTGGGCGCCTCGCTGCAGTTTGCCAGCTCAGCCCGGTTCAAGCAAACCAAGCTGAGCCAAGCCGGGCCGCGACCAGCCGAGTCGAGTTCAGTCCAACCGAGCCCAACCGGGTCCAAGTGAAACACAGCGCACCTTGACGGGTTCAGCTGGATCACAGCGTATCCCGCGGGCTACAGCTGAAGCGTAGCGCATCTCGTCAGGTCGAGCTGAGCCAAGGACTCAAGCCGAGCCGAGCGGACCCGAGCCGAGCCGAGCCGAGCCGAGCCGAGCCATGCCCTTTGGTGTGCTGGGCCGGCTACCCCTGGCGGTGGCCCGGGCCGTGCTGGCAGCGCTGCGCGGGCGGCTGGAGGCGCTGTGCTGGAGACTGGCGCCCTTCTCCCTGTCCCTGTCCCTGCCCCTGCCCGGCTGGCAACGGGTCTCGGCCCCCAGCCCCACCACACCGGCGGGCTCCCGGTGGGAGCCGGAGGGGGACAACGAGTCCTTGACGCCCACTAGCGTCAATTACCACTTCACCCGGCAGTGCAACTACAAGTGTGGCTTCTGCTTCCACACGGCGAAGACCTCCTTCGTGCTGCCCCTGGAAGAGGCCAAGAGGGGGCTGGCGATGCTCAAGGAGGCAGGTGAGTCCCAGGGGACCAAGTGCCGTCGGAGAAGTTATCCCTATGACTGACACGGTCCCTCTTCTATCGCTGCACTCGGGTGCTGACAGCACGAGGAAGGAGTGGGCAACAGGCAGGCAGAAGCTCACAGCATCTTTCTTTGGTCCTCTTCTAGGAATGGAGAAAATAAACTTCTCAGGAGGAGAACCATTTCTTCAAGACAGAGGCGAATTTGTAGGGAAACTGGTCCAGTTTTGCAAGCAGGAGTTGAAACTACCAAGTGTCAGCATTGTCAGCAACGGCAGCCTGATTAGGGAACGGTGGTTCAAGAAGTACGGTAAGGAAAAAACACTGTGCACAGAAGCAGTAGTGGGGTTTGGGAGTCTCCTCAGGGTAACCTCACTGAGAGATGGTTTTCACTGCAAGTGGAGGACAGCCTGCAGAAAGGGACCTGGGCGTTCTGGTTGACGGCAAGTTGAACATGAGCCAACGGTGGGCCCTGGCAGCCAAGAGGGCCAACTGTGTCCTGGGGTGCATCAAGCATAGCATTGCCAGCCGGTCAAGGGAGGTGACTGTCCTGCACTGTCCTGCACTGCTCTGCACTGCTGAGTCCCCACCTCGAGTACTGGGTACAGTTTGGGGCTTCACAGTATAAAAAGATCATTAAACTACTGCAGAGTGTCCAGAGGAGGCCATAAAGCTGGTGAAGGGTCTAGAGGGGAAGTCCTATGAGGAGCATATGAAGTCACTTGGTCTGTTCAGCCTGGAGAAGAGGAGATTGAGGGGAGACCTCATAGCAGTTTGCTGCTTCCTCACTAGGGAAGAGGAGCAGCAGGCTCTTTTCTGTCTGATGACCAATGATAAGAGCCGAGAGGATGGCAAGAAGACATACCAGGGGAGGTTTAGGTTGGATATTAGGAAGAGGTTCTTCACTCAGAGAATGTTGGAGCACTGGAACAGCTCCCCAGGGAAGTAGTCACAGTGCCAAGGGTGACAATATTCAAGAAGCATTTGGACAATGCACTCAGACACGATGTAAATTTTGGGGTTGTCCTATACAGCGATAGAAGCTGGACTCGATGATCCTTGTGGGTCTCTTCCAATTCAGGTGTTACTTTGATTCTGTGAACCCAAACATAAATACCAGTGAAATACTGTTAACTGTATGTTGTGAACATAGGCAATTTGTACTATTGCCTCTTTGGTATAATACTATAATAAGAGCTCAGACTGCCTTCATAGTGCTGGACACATACACACACACACAAAACACATATTTTGATGCTACTGCTGCTGTGGCTTTTGTGGTTCATGTAATGACTTCACAGAACTGTATTTATTATTTGTGACAGATTAGGAGGAAGTGAAAGTGGGCAGACTCCTGACAACCTTTATCTGAAGGACTGAATATTAATCAATTTTTAAAACTTGTTTTCAGGTGAATATTTAGACATCCTGGCAATTTCATGTGATAGTTTTGATGAGAATGTCAACGTTTTAATTGGCCGTGGCCAAGGAAAGAAGAACCATGTAGAAAATCTGCATAAACTGAGACAGTGGTGCCAAGAGTACACTGTTGCTTTCAAAATAAATTCAGTGATCAACAGATTTAATGTTGAGGAAGATATGAATGAGCAGATCAAGGCACTCAACCCTGTGCGCTGGAAGGTAAGAAAGTAGTGTATACCATAGGTTCCCTGTTCAGAACTAATGATGAAGTCCTGGAGTTGTTTAACCCTCTAACCTCAGTCAGATGTCCAGCTCCAGCTTGGGCTGCTGTTCGCGGACTTCTTGTCGGTGTTACATGGTGTTGAGACAGGTTCTGTCTGTTCATGCACTTAAATGGACACTAATATGTCAAGAATCTTTTTTTGTTGTGATATTTACAGGAAATTAGTACTTCAACATACATAGATCTAGTTTTTAATGATATTAAAAATAAGATAGTCTTTAATGTTTGAAAATGTGTCATGTCAAGAAAATGAGGAAAAGTTAGTGTACAATGATACATTAGAGTTAATATATTATTAGTAATATATATGTACATTAGAAATTAATGTTCTGTTAGAGTATTAGTGGTTAGTGTGCATATAATACCATATTTTCTACTAGAAGCATATTAAATACATTATGTTATCAGTTTGAAAATGGGTAGCAATAATATGACTTATAAATATGGGGGAACTTGTGGAATAATTTCTCATTATTTGCTTCATGGAAATTGGTATACACATAGGATTTCATAGAAAAAAAAATCACAGTAAGTGAAACCTTGGCCCTCCTAAAGGAGTGTAAGGAAAATAATGACATACATTTTAATATTTTATCAAGCTTCCTGGCCTACTTCCTTAGGTTACAGAGCATGTTGACGGCACAGGCACCTTTTTTCTCCCAAAGTAATTTCTGAATGTATTTGAGGACCTGGCCTTTAGAAGGAGGCTGTTAAGTAGACAAACTATTACATTTTGTTTCTGGGAAGTCTTCCCTATCTTTTCTGTGACCTTCTGAAGGCAGTTGAACTTATATCGACCAATCAGGTTAAAATCTTAAAGAATAAAGACTGACTTGATAGTCCTCGTTGTACGTAATACTTACTGGCATTTACAATACAGCCATACTATTTGAGGTTGAATCAAAAGTTTATTTAAGCTTTGATCATTTGTGCCCTTACAAAGGCCAGAGCAGTTAGGATTTCTGTGGAAAACTGGTCGGGAAGCATGACTGTCTAATTACATTTAGAGCTATGTAACGTTAATTTGCTAAAATTAAATCTGCACAGTTCCCTTCGTATAGTGTTCACTTATCACAATTAGTGTGGCTCCACTAGAAATGTTAAAGACATTGCTAATGAGATAACTTAAAAGAGTTTTGTCATGGTAACGATCTGTTATCCTTAAGGCAAGTGAAAACGTAAAATCCTATTCAGGTGCCTTCTGTCTTCAGGTATTCCAGTGCCTGCTCATTGAAGGGGAGAATACTGGTGAAGATGCTCTGAGAGAAGCCGAGAAATTTGTTATCAGTGATGAAGACTTTGAACAATTTCTGAATCGCCACAAAGATGTCTCCTGTTTGGTACCAGAATCTAATCAGAAGGTAAAATTGAAACTATCCTTTTGTAACTTTATTTTGAAACAAATTTGGAAAGATGGATTTCCCTTAGTAGGTTTGGTTCTAGAAGACTGTTTCTGATTTTTGTTTGATCTTGTGAAAGGTGGACACAAAATTGATCAAAACACATTTCCCATTCTGCACAGCAGCAAGCTCTAGGTACCCAGAGAATTTTAGGGAGGGTAATGTAGGAGATGCCCAGTTAGTGGAGCAAATATGTCTTATTTCAGCTGTTGGCCTATTTCCCGGTGCAGACCTGAGAACTTTTTGAGCTGGAAGAACACCTTTGTCTCTTGGGGTGATAATTAAATGCCTCAGCTTAAATGGTCCCGTCATTTGTTTGGAAAATCACATAATCATCTAGTACGCAAAGCAGTGTAAGTTCTGCAGAGGCAGACATTACTAGAAAGTTTGGATATTATTTAAAACACCTTTAACCAGTTGAGCACTCACATTTCAACTGGGAACTTGAGAGGTCATATTGAAATAATTAGTGATTTATTAATGCATTAAATCATGCTATTAATCCTGTTGCTTATTTTTATAAATTTGATTCACATTTACTGAAATAGTTGGAAGACTCTACCTGTTTCAAAGATTTGGATCAGGCTTTAAATGAGTAATTGTTTGTTTTGGTTTTCACTGGAATGCAATTTTGGTTTGTATATTAATTTAGTTTTTTCTTTTGATCTATTACAGATGAGGGATTCATACCTCATTCTGGATGAATATGTAAGTCTTTGATACTTGGTATTGTATGCTAATATAGATATGTATACAACAGTGATAAATCAGTTTACTATGCATTCAATAAAATATTTTTACCAGATAGTACAAGGAATAGATGTATTTTTTTCCCATCAAACATATTGAGAACTTGAATTTAAGTATGACCTCAAGAGGAGTTGCCATCAGGCATGCATGCATCATCATGAATCCTAAAGTATATGTGTATCTTTGCAGGATATCTGCTGTTTTTCTTTAATTTAAAAATACAGAACTTGTCCTGAAAGTTAAGTTAAACCTACTTGGTTTACATGTAATTAAAGAGCAAACATTAATCTTCAGGAATTATGACATGGCATTTTTCCTAAGATGTGTCTAACTATGATATTCTGAGCCTTCTAAGGACTACTGAATTCTGTAGAAAAAAATGCTTTTACAAATTGACTTTCTAAGGTCTTATCTATTGATTTTCCAGATGCGTTTCCTAAACTGTAGAAATGGACGGAAAGAGCCTTCCAAGTCTATCCTAGATGTTGGCGTAGAAGCAGCTATAAAATTCAGTGGATTTGATGAAGAGATGTTCCTGAAAAGAGGAGGAAAGTATGTGTGGAGTAAAGCAGACATGAAACTGGACTGGTAACTCAAAATTAGGGCAGGTGCATTATGTAAAGAAAATGGGTATGATATATGTGCATTTATATATGTATATATGTATCTAATGCTTTTAACTACACTTGGTATATTATACAGATTGTTGTTCAGTATAACTGTTATATGTGAATATGTTAAATGCTTTTAGAACATAGATTATATTTTTATTTATTGCTTGGTTGCACTTTACTGAGTACATACAGAGCATTCATATAAATGCATCTCTTGAAATCAACTTTCTTGTTCCATTTTTATGAAGCACTTAAGGGCAAACTGTTAATGTCACACAGGAAAAGGTTTTATGATGAAATGTAAGTGTGCATGCCAGAAAACAAACCAAACCCCACCCCAATCTGATTCATTATAAACAGCTGTGATGATAGGTAAGTAGAAACTATTCTCCGTGAATGTATTCAGTGTTGTTCATACAGAAAGGGAGATTGCAGTTTCTCACTCGATCACTAGAGGGCCAGCTGGCAGGCCTGTGGAAGCAGTCCCTGCGTTTTTTCAGGGGTAACACAGGGTTAGAAACTAGGAATCCATATCTGTAATAATATATAAAAGGAAATTGAGACCAAAAAAATTGGCATTTACATTTTTCAAGACTTAATCATAAAAGCATCTGTTGTTCTTCTCTCTCTCCTCCCTATACACACACAATATTTTCAAAAATGTTGGAAGATATAATTTTCTGTGAAAACATACTTTTAGTCATGAAAGAATATTTTATTTGTCCTAAAATGTAGCAGTTCATCTTACCCAATTTGAACAACATCTTATTTCACATTGGTTATGACGTTAGTTCCAATAAGTATTTACAGTGAAAATAATATTTGCATTTTATTCAGAACTTCTATTTTCCTTTTATCTGCAAATATTGATTTATTGGTTTTAACATTTTTTTCTCCCCCTGTAAATACAGTTGTTATGAAGAGATGAATTAATACCATGTGGCATACATAGCATGTATCTTCTCTTCTATACTGGCTGTTACTTGAGTGAGGGGGGAGTGATTTTTTTTTTTTTTTTTTTTTTTTTTTGCTGAGCCATGGAATTACAAACAGCAAAGTCCATGTATCATGCAGCCTTGTTTTAAAAGTTGCTTGGCTCAGTAATCATTCTTACTTTCTAATTAGAAGCATGCAGGTATTAAGTGAAGCTAATTGGGGTTTGTGATAGCTGTTTTTAAGAGCTGACAGCATCAACATGAAATAGAGAAAAGTAAAAAAACCCTGCAAACCAAACAATCTAATATACTGCTCATCTGGGGGTTTTATGTCTTTTTAATCACAGTTTTCAGAATATAACTAGTCCCATTGCCCCTAAAGCTCTGTATTAGGGGCATGGGGATAAGCACTGCACAAAGCAGAATTGAGCTGGCACTACTTATTCTTGCTGTGCCTTGAACTCAGTGCCTGGACCTCCTCAAACATTTAAATATTTGTAGCAGTTGGCAGCCAGCATGCATTAAATGTACCATGTAAAGAAAATGACACCTGTCCTTTTTCTGATCATGCTAGTTGATTTTTTTTAAAGAGTTTTTCAAGAGAAACAGTTTGCATTCATGTAATGCATCTTCAAAGCTGACAGGGAAAGCACTTAAGTAGGAGCTGCTTCTTTTGAATGAAGGCACATAGCTGAATGCACTGTGAAAATGTTTCCATTTATAATTGCTTCAGTTTCTATTATAAATATGCTGTCAAAGTGGTGCTCTTTTGCTTCTTTGTATTTTGCATTTCACAATCACAACATTTCCTAGTCACTTAAGTTTAGTATTTTTTTTTCCTTGCATTAATACAAAGTGACATTTAAAATGTAGCCCACACACATTAACCCCACAGTCTTCTGGCAGCTGTTTCACTGACCTCAGCTGGAGTTCTGCCTGAGTAGAAACTATGGGCAGCACAAATTTATGTAACTGTGGGGTTTGACTTCCTCTGCATTCCCATTGCTCTAATGTTAAATCTAGCCTCTTCCTCAGCATCTATGCATTTTCCAGGCACGATTGGACTCAGTGATCTCATAGGTCTCTTCCAACCTAATGAATCTATGATTCTATGATTCTATGATTCCTTTGCTGCTGGCTCAGTCCAAGCATGGGGAAAGATTTAATGCATCAATGTACCACTAAATCTACCAGCTTGCTGCTTCTGCAGAAAATGCCAGCTGTATCACAGAACACAAATGTGAGATGCACAAACTCCCTTTCAGATCCAGAAATCTTGCTATTCTTGGCTTTGCATTTTTCTCTGTAAATGGCTATTATTCTGCTGCAAGAGAACCTCTTTGCCTAAGGAGGAAGCTGCAGGATAAACAAACTGGAGCTTAAAATATGAAAAGACATTGAGGATGGCTTTTGTCAGAAGGTTCTAAGTTCTTACCTTCTTAAAATCTGAAGGATTTTACATCACCTCTTGCTACCATACGTACTTAAGAAATTTCTGCTCTGTGTGATATTCTTTTCCAAAGGAAGTGCTAGTTGTGTACATTAGAAATGAAGAATGTGACAGAACACAGTCTGACAGACAAGTGTTGAAGCAAAATTCATTTTTGTGTAAATTTTTTTTTGCAACAGTTTGATTAACCTAGTTTATTTTTTGTTAATCTATAAACACGGTTCAGGTTGGACCAAAAATAGACTTCAGGCTTTCATTCTTGTAGTTCGGCCTATTTTTCAGCATAGGAATAGAAAAATAATACTTAAATCAATAGGGCTACTCCCAAGCTTAGAGATTACATGCACATTGCGACCCTGAAGAGTCTGGATTTAAGTACTGCAAACACAGATATGCTTAATTGTGTTTTCATGTGTAATCTCATAGTACTGCAACTCTAAGCACTTGTTAAAGATGCTGAATCGGGAAGGAATTCATGCTGTAGTTAAGCATCGTTATCCAGCTGTTCATATTTCTAAAATTTGTAGAAAATGAGCGCTTGGGAGAATTACTCACTTCAGTTAAAATCAACATGAATATACCTTCGGTAATGAAAAAAATGTTCATTTGAGATGCATTTTAAGATGTCCTCTTTTTCAGTGCAAAAGATGCTTGATGTATTTTAAAGTTACAAGTGATGAATTTTTAAATGAGACTGTCACATAAATAGTGCCAAGTATTTCACGAGTATGTTGCACATTTTGATAAAATGTTTCTATTTTCCTAAGTTTGCCTGTGATTCCGTTTTTTTGTAAAAAAAGAAAAGAAGCCACAACCATAATAGCTGAATGCATCACTGCATTCACAAGAGATCTTAATTCTGGATGCAGTCTGTATTTAGCATGGGGGGCTGCTCAGTCAGTGCCGAGGGCAGCATCCAGGCCGACATGGAGAACAATAGTGGTGATTCTCCTTGTGAGGAAAAGCATTTCTAACATGCTTCAATGGAACATGCTGTGTTGGGAGCAGACAGTTCAAACACCTTGTTGCTGTTCTGATGACAGCCATCAGAAAAGACACAACTAACCATAAATGTGTGGAAAAAAAATATTATCTTCTGTTATGGTAAATAAGAGAGAAAAGCTAGTCAATTTAGAGGAGCAAAGACAAGGGGCTTCTCGAGCTCATCCCGTCTTCAGGCTGCAGTATGAACTCCAGTATGAGACAACCTGAAATGGAGCTTTACACAGTCATTGACTCTGTGTGTGTGTGTGTGTGTGTGTGGAGAGCGTTTGCATTTTGTCCCCCCCTGGCCTTCGGCAGTTTTTTCTTCCTGTAGATTGTACTGGAGCTAAGGTGCCCAGGAGCAGAGCTGCAGCGAGATGCTTTATGCCTTCTGCCTGCCTTCCCGGCCCTGTCACCTTGATAAGGTGCCCCCCAGGGGCTGCTGTCCTGTGCCACCCCTGCTACCGCTGGGCCAAGGGCGTAACCTGCGTTTTACCAACGCAATCAGACAGCTCCTGTTCATCTCTCACGCGCGGGGTTTGTCCTTTTGTTGTCTCGGCGAGTTACAGCAGAAAGCCGGTTGTGGCTCAACACGCAAACCAACAAGAAAGCAGCTGTGTTTGCTAAACGGTGCTTGCAAAGCAGCCACGACCGTCATGATTTCCTTAGATTTCCCTTCTTCCCTTCCTCGCACGGAAGGGAAGCGCTTCTGCCCTCCTTTGTCAAATCCCCCGTTTTTTCCCCCCTGCCACTGAACGCCCCGCAGGCCGAGCGGAGCCACCCTAGGGCAACCTGTCATTAATAACAATTAAAAAAAACCGCACGGGAAAATGGGCAGCGGGTGTCGCCCAGAGAGGCCGCGGCGCAGGAACACGCCCGGCGCTGCCAAGCGGGAAATCCCGGGATCCCCGCGCCCGCCGAGCAGGGAGGCGCCTCCCGCCGCCAGGGGGCGCCGCTGTGCCTGGCGCGGCGGAGCGCGGCGGCCGCTTCAAAGCGGGCGGCGGCGGCGGCAGCGCGGCGGTTAATGGCGCCCTCCTATTGGGGCGCGCCTGCCCCCCCGCCTCTCCCCCTCCTC
Source organism: Neomorphus geoffroyi (assembly GCA_033558235.1). Classification (NCBI taxonomy): domain Eukaryota; kingdom Metazoa; phylum Chordata; class Aves; order Cuculiformes; family Neomorphidae; genus Neomorphus; species Neomorphus geoffroyi. Next base: position 2,184,458 of record JAUMJM010000035.1, read on the forward strand.
CTCTTCCTCCTCCCCCGCCGCAGAAAAGCCCGGGAGCGGCGCTTGCCGCGCGCATTTCAGCTCTACGGCGGACGGCGCCGCGGTGCGGGGGGGTGGAGACCATGCCTGGGGTGGTGGCGGCGCCCTGCCGCGGCTCCGCGGGATAGTGCGTGGCGCCGCGCACCTCCGCGAGCCACCCGGTAAGGGTAAGGGTGAGGGTGAGGCATTGTGGGCGGCGGGAGCCAGGAGGTGGGGGGACCTGCGCACCGGGGGAGAGGGGTGTCCCCGCCGCATCCCCTTACGTAAAAGGCTTTGGATGCTGCTGCCCGGCTCCTCCCGCGGGTGCTGCAAGGACAGGAGCGGCGCTGCTCCTGCTGCCGGTGGCTCTGTGCGCCGGGGGGGTTGCGCCAGGGGGGCTGCCCCGGGCCCCGGTGCCGCCCGCCCCGGTGGGCGCCACTTGTGCGGGTGAGGGTGCGGGGTTTGGGGCGCGGTCCCTGCTGTAAGGGAGCTGCGTGGAGGAGAGGGGCTGCTGGTGGTGCGGGTGCTGTCGGGCACGTGATGGAAACGGCCACAAGTCTTCTGTTCTTTGATTTCCCTACATGAGCTGGAGCTTCTTGAAACAGTTCAGTGTCTTGGAGTGCGACAGTCGGATCGTGAAAGGGGGCAAAAATGATAAGGGAAGGGGTGTGAGGGTTGACATCCGCAGCCCGTGTTCTCAGGTACAAGCGAGGAGTGCAGTTTGGAGAGAAGCTGGTTTGTTTGCGTTGCAAGGGTGGAAAAGGAGTGGGACTCATTTGTTTCATGCCTCTTTTTTTTTTTTTTTTTTCTTCCCTTTTAAGAGGTGCTATTGTTGACTTTTGTGAGATGTTGGAAGAAACTGTACCTATGATAACAAGGTTGCCCCCCTCTCTGGGTCCCCAGTGTCATTGTAAATCAAGGATATCTTACTCCTCGAAAGTCAGGCGCTGTATCACTTGGTTTTTATTTCTGTTAGAGAACTGGGAGTGTCAATGGGTCAGGTTGGTGGGAGAAGATACAAGCTGTTTGAATTTCAACTGTATTCTTGGAAATCCTGCAGTTTCTGCCCTGGAACATATTATTCTCTGTTCTACAGCCAGTATGAATGATGATTTATAAATAGATCTATTTGTTTATATTGTTCTGAACAGCTGTTTATCTTGTGAAATGGATTGCTTCATTTCACATTAGCTTATCAGTGCTGACCCAGGAGTGGCCACAGCTGAAGTTACAGTGTTCTTGGGCAGAGTGCTACTGGAGAGATTTCATCAGTAGTTCAGAGCTAAAGTCCTGGTTGCTGGCCCTTCTGTCTGCGTCTGTGCACTTGTCGTCTAGACCTGAGATGTAGTGAAGGAGTAGCGGGGAAGAAGGGCATGGGGGATGTGGTCTGCTGAGGGGCAGATTCGTGTGTTTAAAGAAACTGCTCTGTTTATGCGTAGATGGGACTTTAGAGCATGGGAGAATTTCAGTGAATGGTAATGTTAGGGCTTCAAAGTGACCTGACTTCAAGTTTGTTGGATAGGCAACCGAAGCAAGACCAATTGAGGAAAGAGTGGTGGTGATGGGTGGAAATCTTTACCTTTGCTTAGGAGCTACTTGAAAAGTACAAGATTTCTTTTAATTTTTCTTTCCCAGGATGAAGTTGTGTTCCTTTGCCCTTCCTTTCCCTGGTCATCATGTCTCATTATCTTCTTGTGCAATCTGTAGATTGTTCATGAGGGGGAGGAACCATCTGTGATTGAAATATGAGCACAATGACAGATGTTTTAATCTAACTACTCTGAATAAGACATCTTTTAGGTAAAACAAAAGGTTGATTCCCCCTTAATTGCCCTGTTTTAGAAAGTGCTAGATTAAGTCATTTGTGCACTGTCTACAGTTATTGTAGCTTTTTACCCTTGGAGTATAGTTTAGTATTAGGAATTTTATTTGCTAAGTCTGAATTTTGTGTCAGTATTTTACAGCAATAACTTGAGGGAGGAAAGACAGTATATTTGCTCAACTACTTTTGTTTCTGGAATTTTTTCCATTGCTACATTTCAAGTCTTTGTCACTTTTTTTTTTTTATAACTTTTGACAACTTTCCTTTCAGTTAAGCCAAAGGACAAGGCTGCTGTCTTAACCATGAGTTTTGGCTGCAGTGCCATACTGAGAGTATGAATGGCTTCAGTGTATCTGCTGTAGTTACAAGAATGCTCTCATAGGCTAGCAGAAAACTGTTGTTTGCCCTCCCAGTGCTGATTCAGGGGAAAAGTAACAACTCTGGTCATTCCGCGGCTTGATCTGTGCACAAGACCCTTTCTATCCGAGGGACCTGACATAGCTGGGGGATCAGGAACTGTTATATTTCTCGTTGTGTTTCCTATGCAGTAGTATTAATAGTTAAGCAGTTGAGTTGGTAGTCTGTGGTTTGATTAGCAGACTTGCTTTTAACTGTACTTATTTTTGTATCTTGAGTTACAAAAAGGAAATGGAAAACAATTACAAACCAACCCACCCCTCGGTTTGAATGGTTTAGCAATTCTGCTGGTTCTGACTCAAACTGTGGTTGGCTGTCCTTTTTATAAGACGGGATTTTTTTTCTATTCTGCTTTGCAGAAAGGACCTCATAATGATCATCTTTCCCTGACCTTTTGAAGGAGATCAGACAAAACGATCATAATGATAATTTCTATTTTTCACTTCTGATGGCTTGGAGGAGCTGCTGAAAATACACTTGCTCCTCTGGCTGCATGCTGCGAAGTAATGGAAATGATTTTCCTATTTCGTTACTAAATCAGATCAGAAATGCTTACAGTTTTTCTGCATATGCAATCAGTGAATACAGGATCTGGCAGTGCTAGTACAAAATGGGTTTTCAAATAGTTTGATTATTTGCTGATGGTGCCATTTATGATGGTGGCACCGTAAGTGTCCTTTCTCAAAAAGGCTGAAGAAAATGAGGAACAGAGAAAGTGAACCAATGTGTCTAGTAGTTTTGTGAGGAAAAATCTCATCAGATGATTCTTGTCTTGGCAAAACAATGTTTTTTTTTTCCTTTTTATAGCATCATTTCCCTCTTTGAAGAATAGCAATGCTCATTGCATTAAAATACTTTGCTTTTTGGAGTCTTTACAGTTACTCTTGATTTTTGCTTGGAAATTTTACCAACTTCTGTTTCTGGAATATTGGGGTTATTTCCTGTTATAAAACTTCACAACAAACTACAATCTGTGAAAGCTATCACTGTAGTTCTTGGAGAAGATTTCGATCGACCTGCCTTCATCTCAGCTCCAGCTTCTAGTAAATAGGTCATCTGCAGCATAAGCATTGGATAATACCTGACAACTGTTGTACACATCCAGCCCTTATGGAGAACTCTTATATTTAGCTAGTGAGGAATATGAAGAGTAATTTAGGAAAATATATTAAGGCAACAATCCATTATTGGCCCACTGTAGTCTGTTACATGAACTTCTTCCTATGCTTATTATTTCTGCTCTTGCTGTTTACCAGACAGGCTGCTTTGTGTTTTACTCTGGTGAGGACCCACAGAAAGGGAACCATGTATGGATTTCTTTACTGATATTAATATATTTTTTTATATATATAGCTATACGTGTGTGTGTATATATGAAATATTATACATAACATTTTAAGTTATATAACTTTATATATATCTAAAGTACTTTTTTTATCCTTGAATTTCTATAAACAATGTCTGTTAGGGGGTGGATCTGGTAGAATTGTCAGAAGTGATTGCATACTGTCCCACCCACACTGTCTTTCCTGAAGCACTCATTATTACGACTTCTGATGTCTGTGGTTTTTTCTTAGCACATTGCCCTTGAGGTACACCCTCTGCAGATTTGGATATGCTGATAATGAAACTTTCATTTTGTCAAACAGTGCAGTCTTGGAGTAGCCTCCTCTTGTTGTAGGTAGTTGGTATGCAGACGCTGTGGCAGACCAGTACAGCCTGTTCCTGATGGGGTAGCAGAAGTGGTGAGGAAGTCAGGTTATTGAATCACAGAATAGTTTGGGTTGAAAGGGATCTTCAGTAATCATCTAGTGTTGTGTGTCCCCCTTCCACCATGGGCAGGGACATCTTTATCTAGATCGAGTTGCTCAGAGTCGCATCCAACCTGGCCTTGAACACCTCCAATGATGTGGAACCCGGGGCGATTTATCTTTTTCTAGTATTTAAAAGGATCTTTCTGGCAGATCAGTCTTTCTGTTCTTACCATAGATGAGCCTGCTAAATGACTACTGAAACTACATGTGCATTGCAATCCTCAGAGTAACTCAGGGTGGTGGCTCTACTGTGGCCCTGAGACTTGCAGTCCAGCCAGATGTTCTTGCTTGAAGGACTCTTGGGAAATGCCCAGCTGTTGCCAAGTACTTGGGGATGTTAGATGTCATCAGGTCTTCCCAGGGGGAATTTGTACGCTGTTTGCAGGCAGGGCTGCCCACCCACAGTGACCACACAGGGTAGCTGTGATGGTGTGAGTATGTAGAGCCCATTCCCTGCCCAGATGCCTGGGGTGACAGGAGTGGTCATGCCATATTGCTTAAGGCATTTGTATTTTTCTGTGCATGCTGCTTTAGGCAATGTTTATGTTCTCTCAGGAGGAAAAAGAATATTATTTAACTTTGGTTTTCCTTCTATTGCTACTTAAGGAAACAGTTTTCCCTTCATTTCTCTCTATACCTGTAGTAAGAAATACATCCATCCAGACAGAATGAGAGTGATACTCTTGTGACTTGTGTGGTCAGGCTTATGCCTCCAGTACAATCTTATAACAGCAACTGCCAATTCAAGACCAAGCTATTTGCACTCAGTGTATATGTATTTTTAGCCTGGTTTCCTGAGAAAATAAAGATTTAATGCAACTCTGAATGTTTCTTTTGCCCTTAAACCTTTTGATGAATTCCAGTTATGTTTGAGAGGGGTAGAAGCTTGTCTCCAATAAACCTAGGCAGTAGGCAGCCTAGACAGATGGAAAGATGCCTGTTGAAGGAGAGACTGCAGTCTCAACTCTCCCTACAACTTTGACACACGTTCCTAGGAAACTGGCTTTTCCTGGCTCACTTGCTTACAAATCAACTTATATTGTGCTCCTGTTTTTTACTGTATCTCAAATTAGACTGATACTTCCTCTTTGGATATTTTTGAAACGATTTTGAATATGGAGGAAGAGCAAGTGTGTTTAGTCTTTAGCTTCAAACAGCTTTATAATACTGCAGAAAGTGCATGATGGGAAAGGAAAGACTTTTTTTTTTTATTTTTAAACATTATAATACTGTTCTTCTTATATATACTAATATTCTGCTTAGGCAAATTCCCTTTTCTTAAAATAATTATTTTAACTTTTCTTTTATTAATTTTGTATTGTAATAGCAATTCTTTAGACACCCAGAAACTTTTGGGATTCTTGTAGTTGTCTTATATAAAGGTCTTTTTCTGACGTGTTACTTGATGGGATATGAACTGAAACAGTTTGGTGTTATTTCTTTCTCCTTTGTGTTTGTCTTGCATAAACATACCCTGTGTGACCCTTCTGATTAGCTGATCACTTTTGCACACTGATACTGAACACATCTGACAGTCTTCTGTTTGTTTCTTCATGCCGTTTTGATTAATATTGTACCATCATCTTTCTTCATGTGTAATGTATTTCTTGTCATGCATTTGGAGCCTAGAGGAGAAAACACCTACACCTACTTTCTTTAGATTAATTATGCATTACTTTTACCTTTGATGTGAACTGTCTTTACTTTTGTGGAAAAAGTGCTGACCCAATGTTGAGGATGTGTAAGATGTTAGATTTGTAGAGAGGCAGTCCATATATAAATTAAAAAAACACCCAAACCCACAGCTTTTATTAAAGCTTTCCCATTTTTTCCTGATGCTGTTTATACTTCTGATGTTTGGTGCCATCTTGGGTTTTGAAGTACTTGCAGGTGACACTTTTCTGTACTTCAAATTACTAGATTATGCTTGTGCCAATCATTTTTTCCTAGTTTAGTGTGTATATAGCTTTCTAGCAAAGACACAGTGAGGGCATCCACTATGTTTCAGTAGCTGCAGCTGGAAAGCTGAGAGAGGTAGGATAACCACAGTCACTGCTGTGGGACGCCTGTGCTAGCTCAGATTAGCTGTTGGTGCTCATTGCATCCTGAGGTTTGGTCTCAGCTGATCCTCTGCACCACACTTTGTGGCTCTGGAGGCAGAAGCTCTGCAGGTGTGCTGCAGCATCTGCCGGGGAGGAGGATGCAGGTGGACTCCTGGCAGATCAGGTTGACAGTGGCAACTTTGTCACGTGCATAGGGCAAACAGGTCAGCAGCCTGCTGGGCTCTGACTTGCTCTGAAGACCAAGCTGGGGTTGTAACCCTTGTGCCTTGTGTAAGGTGCAGGTAAAACAGGCAGCTCTTCCTATTAATCACTGAGTGGTGAAACCTGTCAAGGCTGTTAAACACAACGTGGTGGTGAACTTTGTAGTTGATACGCATGTTGACGCTGACCATTTCCTAAGGGTGCAATGTGTACTATCTCATCTGCAGCTCTGATGGTAAACAGATAAAAGCCTTAAGCTCATGGATTTCCATATATTCATGCTCACCTATAGGGTGTAAGTTTATCTCAAGGCTCCAAGCTAATTTGTTTAACTTGTGATGTGACAGTCCCTGGCCTTAGGAAAGGCTACGCTAGGAGCATTTGTGCTGTGTGAGAATTTCCCTGCAGGGTGCCACTGACCCTGGCACCTGTCTATGCTGTTATTGGCTCCAGTATGTCTGTCTGGTTATGTCCTGTGCTTTGGATCCAAGTGGCTCTGAGGGAGCTGTTCTTCACAGTGTGAGTTCATCCTTCTTCCTACTGCAGTTTCTCACCTTCACTGCTTGCCTGAGCAAACACTGCCAGAGCTTGGCTCACATTGAATTCCTGCCGTCACAGGATATCAGCTGCAGTGGTATCTGGAATATGTAACCTCCCATATTTATCTCCTTACTTCCATGCTTTGCTGTCCGACTGGGACAGCAGCATTGGCCATACACTTTGCGTGGTTTTGCATCTGGAAATCTGTTCTCAAATATTTCACCAGTGACTGTTAGATAGGGTAAAACATACAGTTCTTGTTTTCCTGTCCCCTTTGCATCCATGAAGAGGCATTAGTAGGATGATAGCCCGCTTCTTTCATCTTTAGTTCCAGGTTGACATTGCCTTTGAAAAATCTTACTTGAGAAGGAGCAGCAATGTAGTTTTAGCTTCAGTTCACGTTAGATATTTAGCTTAAAATCAAATTATGACAAATCCTTAGACGACTCATAAATCCAAGAAGTGTGATAGTCTTTTCAGCAAACTGTCAGTTAGTGCTAAATATTTTCATCAGTCACTTCACATTTCCATTAGCTCCTTAAACAGCTGAAGTTCACAGATTTGAATGAAATCTAATGTTTGTGGCTGTGTTCCCTAGCTTTGAATTTAGACTACTGCTATGAAGCCTTATTATAGTTAGAGGTAAATGTGATTTGGGGTTGGTTTTTTTTGATTTTGTTTTCCTGTCCTTCACAGTTCTACTGTGCTGGTCTCCAGACCCACACAGGCCTGTTCTTATTACATTTTGTTAATAGGAATCATTGCTTCTGGGTGGGATAATTCAACATAGTTGCCAAGTATAAGGAATAGTCAAACCATCATGTCCCCTCATTGCGCTAAAAATAGTGATGTACCATTTTTCTGACAGGCAATACTACTGCAAGTGGTAGCTTCAGGAGGGATTGCTGAAAGGGCATGAAGGTCATTCAGGATCTCTGCTTTTTCTTCTTTCCTCAGGATCTTTCCTCAAACAGCTTAATTTCTCACCCCTTCAGATGGTCTCATTCTTTGTTTAAAAATAACCGCGTATTTCACTGTGGCATCAACTAATTCTGATTGTGAGCTGTAGAAAGAGGGCAAAGATGGTGGTTTTGTGGGGCAGAGGGTAGGGGAAACCAAGCTAGTATTTGTACTGCCCTGGACAGAGTGTTACTGTAATTACAACTTGGAAAGTCCCAGGGTAAAACAATACATGGATGTGCACATCAGGATGCCCTATAAACATCACCTCAACTGATGTGAAAATACACTAATCCACTTGTCTTCCAAATACTAATGAGCTTTCATATGATTCCCTTTACATGGGTGACATGGAAATTCTCCAGTCCAGGTTATGAAGAATTTGAAGAATTCACAGTACCTGGAGTTCAATGTGAAAAAGGAAATTCTTGTTTTTCTCAAAAAATAATAAAAAAATTCTTTACAGTCAAAGTAACTTAAGGGAGATGTGTTTAAATGAATGACAGTAGAAATCTTAGCTTAAAGTAAAGTCTAGATGTCTTCTAGTTTAAAGATTTCTGATAAATGTTTTATGGACTTTGGGTTTTGTTTCTTTAATGTTTACCAGTTATGCTAAGAAGTTGGTAGTCTTTGGGGGGAGAAGTCTGGAGCAAACTAAGAAAATAACATTTAAATGAAGTACAACTTCATTACTTCAGAAATACCAGTCTTGTCTTTTCCCTGTGTAACTGCCTGTGTTATCCCAAGACCTGTGTAAAACTGCTGGCAAGTCAAGAGTTCCCTGTTTCTTTGTGTAGCAGGCTGCTTGCCTGCCTTCTGGGAGGGGAGGGGGGAAGGACATTGCATACAGAGTACGGCTGTGAGATCAATTTTTGTCTGATGGAAGAAAGCAGGCGAAAGGACATACTGAGAACTACTTGAAGCTAAAGGTGGATGGCCCACCTCCAAACAGGTATTTACAGTGGTAGTGTTTGCGAAGACAGTGGGTCTCTGTGCACTTAAAGTTGCTGGAAGGCTGCAGGAGGTTAGGATCTGATCATCAGCCAGCAGGTCTTCCAAGAAACGTGGGAAGAGCTCTTTATAGAAGCCATGGACATGAGCTTAGGTGTTTCTTGTTAGTTAATGTCTTTGTGTTTGCTGTCCAAGTATTCCAGTGCTTGAGTGGGGAAAAAATCAAGAGGTTCTTCAAGGAGATCCCTCCCAGACGTTCATCAGAGCTTTGATTATTTTCATGCAGTGGAAATGTGCAGAACTCTAATACTTGAAAATGGTAAATGCTCTAACATGACATATGAAATTACTTAAGACTTATGTTCCTATTTGGTATAGACGTTTTATTTTTAAATATATACATTAAATAAACATTGTGTTTTGATGCATTTATAAATGCTTAAGTGAGCTTCATGATAGTATTCTCTTCTGTGATTCCATCATTATATGCTATGGGAGCCTAAGTGCCAAACTGAAGTGATGGGAAGTCTGCAGGGATCTGAATTTTTTTTCTAGATATGTTGTTCTCTTATTTCTCTAGAACAACAAGTTTTCATAATAATACGAAAAAAAATCCTCCAGTTTCAGTTTTTCTTGTTACTCGCAGGCCATTCAGTATGCTGAAACAAATAGGGTTATTTTGAAATAGGGATACTTTGTGTGAATTATTTAAAAATACTTGCTCTTTTTTGAATATTGACATTTCCTGTGGATGTTGACAGTTAAGTCATATAATGGAACTGTCAAAGAAGGAGAGATGAGTTACTCAGAAAGGAATAAAGTATAGTGGTTTTCCTCTCAATGCACTATGCTTTGGCAGGTGTCATCTATTCTTAGGAAGGTACCACATAGACAAAGCATGCAAGTGCAAAGAGTGGCTTCAGGTCAGTCTTAAAACGAACAAGAACTTTGGGCATCTGATGGTACATATTAAAAGGGCATGAACTTTTAATCTGTAAAGACTTGGTGTGTCTGTAAATGAGTGAGCGGTACTGTATGACAGGGAAAATGCGAATTGTTTCAGGACCTTGTCAAAGGATTGCCTGGTGTTAGCCATGGAGGCAGCAAGGCTGAATGGGGGCCTTTGAATGCTGTGGTGTTGTGAATTACAGCATTGCACGCTATGCTATAAATGAGTAGTAGTGTACACAGAGGGACTGTGTACCCTGTTGACAGAGCTGTATTTTCCTTCCTGGCAATTCTTAGATCGTTCTCACTTTTTATGCTTACTCCCTGTGTTCTCCTGTGTGTGTATGGGGTTACTGGTTAGTTGGCTTGGTTTTGAGGCTACATAGGAAACTTGAGGCAGAAAACTAAAGGTAAATTAGATGGGTAATTCCCTTTTCTCTCAAAGAACTGTAGTCCTCTCAACTGACACAGCGCCTTTGGTAAATGTGCTGATGCAACACAAGATGCAGGGTAAAAGCACTGGCAGCCACTGTACAGCTCTAATCCAACAGACAACGCAGGAGTAACCTCACAAAGTCCTGGGCGTATAGGGAGTGTATGTTTTGGGATAATGCTGTTGTATCACTTTCTTTTTGCCTCCTTTTTTGCCTTTGTTTTGACTGTGTAGCTCACTGCCAAATTATTGCCAAGTCGGTCCAACTAGCTGTGGACTATTTGAAATGCAGTTGTACCTCTGTGAACCTCTGTATCTCTGTCACATGCTGTGCAGGCATTTTGTGGCCTGATAGTTATTGCTCCATGTGTTTCTCTTCACCCAGTCAATGTATTGTGTGCTCAGGTTTCAGGGGGGAGCGTAGATGCTTCAGGACTGCAGAAATGGGAATCTGGGGCACTTAAAATGAAAATTTCCTTTATAAAAAAAAAAAAAACAAACTACCTTTTTCCCATTGAATAATTTGTGTGTTTCAAAGTATCTGAGATGAACAGCAACTTGTGATTGACTGTCAAAATTAGGTCAAGTTAAATCTCTGGATTTCTGGGTCAGGCTGAACCTGCCCTTAGACTCCTGTTTAGTTTCTCTTGTATTTCAAGTGAACATTAGCTTTAGAAGATGTTAGCAAATGGAGATGAAAAATGGATTTATGTTCTCATGCATGCCTGAGGAATGGATAGAAATTTTCCGAAATTCAAACTTTCTTACACCACTTGGCACTCCCATCGTAGTCAAATTATTTTAATGTTTCTTCTTAAGAAACTAGACTAGCCAGCTGTGGAAAAAAAAAAACAATTTTTTTTTCCTACACAGTATTAAGACTGTTCAAAGTGGTGGCTTATGCCTACTTCTCACTTTATATAGTAATTCATACAGTATTTCATCAACTTTTTTGCATTTGAACATCATCTGGAAGAATTACAAAACCTTCTCCAAGTAAGATAAATATGAAATGCTGATTTCATTACGTTAACAGTAGGTTTTGATTGTTTGTTCTTCACTGGAGGGGAAAACAAATAAAGGGAAGATGTTTTCCATTCCAACTTTTTAATGAGCAGGTATGTGTATGTGGAGGGAAGTGCCTTCTCATAAAGGCTTAATTGTGTGTGCTTTTCAGTTGTACATACTATAGTAAACCCTGTAGTTAAATCAAAGTTAAGACCATCTCTTCTTACGGAACTAAAATGACAAGGCTTTGTGCATCCAGGAGTTAAAGTAGTAATAGCTGTCAGGTTCAAAGCAAAGCCAGCAATTAAATCTTCTGGCCTATCATGTTAGAAATGTAATATATTTCCCTGTTTTTAGCACACAATATCTTGCGTCTTGGTACAAATGGATCATCTATTAAAATACCTCTTATCACTATGCTTTGATTTTTTTGCATGAAATCATCTGGCTGCTTTCTGTAAAAAGCCTTTAAAAGAGCTTCCCACATCTGATCTGATAAAAAACATCTTATTGTCATGAACCAACCAGACGAATAGCTGTTTGGCTGTGGTAACCTGAATAACACTTGCCAAGGGGAAGTTACGTGGGATACATAAACCCAAGAGAAAGAGGGGAAGGATTGTGGCAGGGAAGGATTGTGGCAGTTGGATAGCTTCAGACTCTGCTCTGAGGAGTCCATAGGAATTTCACCCTGGCTTGACTGACAGCAGAGCTAGGCTGTCAGTGAGCAGCAAAGAGCTATACCTGAACCTCTTATGGCCTTCTGTCTTCTCCAAAGGATACACCTAAGTTCTGCTTTAGTGTTTCAGGATGTAACTCTAACCTCTGTGGCATAGGCATCACAGGATTTCAATTGTGGCATGTAAATAGCTTGCACAGCAGAATTTCCCTTGGATGAATGCATTGTGGAGGCCTCGCTGCATGGGATCTCATCTTTTACCCTGCAGTTCTTCCTGTTTTCGTAGAGGTAACAGTGCGGTACTGATGAAATGCAATGTCCTGACATGGCTAAGGAGGCTGGTTGGCACATCAAGTTTTGCATAACCACACGTTGTCACCAGCATAAGTAAAGGTGAGAATCTAAAGCGGAAATCCTTTCTTGTGCACACAACTTGTCAAATGCCATCCTTCTCCTATGTGTCCTTTAGCTTTTGTCCTTGGACCCTCTGTCTGCTGGGCTGTGAGCTGCGTCATCTGACAGGATAAAGTGGAGGGAGATGAGTTTCACAGCCATTCATGCCTCCTAGCTACTCTTGGCTGACACAAAAACCAGATGAACCATGGGCTGTCATGCAAATACAGAACAGATCCCACAGCCTTTCTTTCTGCGTCTGTCACTGGTCCTGGGCTGAGCGTGACACAGGTTTCCTAATTCTGCCTGTCAGCTTGTGGCTTTGGATAATAGAGCTTTCTTGTTGAGAAAACCATTACAGCGCATCAGCAAAAGCATGCTGGATGAATGGAGCAGCAGCTGACTGTGAAATATAAACAAGTAGATATCTGTGGTAAATAAACTTGGAATCAAGATGCTTCCGAAGGACTGGTCCTAGACCAGATGCCATTAAGTTTTATTTGTAACACAGAAGCTTAAAAAAAAAAAACCCAAACCACTTACGCTGTTTACCAGTCTGTAATTCTCTGATTTTTTTTTCATGGTAAATAAGCAGTCAGTCACAAAGAATGATTTCTTTTTGATGAGCAAAACCAAAGGTAGGTCTGCAAGGTGTGGCTGAATGCGGTCAGATTTTTCAGTGACAAGTTTTCTGGACATCCATAGCATGAGAGACTACATTTTGGGAAGCAGCAACTCTGCAAAGTTGTTAGGAATCATACTGGATGCAGAACTTCAACTTACCAGTGCAATGTTGCAGGGAGAGGAGAGACAGCTTGTTTAATCCTTGACTGATTGGATTTATAAATTAAACGTTTTTGTCTTTGCACTGCATTAATGAAAGTAATACTTAACATTCTGTATCTGATCCTGGTTTTCACATCTTTAAAAGTTCTCTTGAGAACCTGCAGGAGGTACAGAAAAAGAGCCACAAGAATTATTAGTGCTGAAGAAGTTCATGGTAGTGATTTAGTTTGGCTAAGAGTGGGATGTGAGCAACTTCTGTTTATTTTTTTTGTGTGCATTTATCTTATTTACAATTATTGGATCTCTGTCCAGATGATTTTAGGATGGACTTCTCATGCAAAGACGAATGACTAAAATAGGTTGGATGGATTATTTGCCAGGTCCATCTCTGAGATAGATTGCTCTGTTGGTGATGGAGGACAATGTCACTGGCTAATCAGAAGTAGGCAACTGGCTTTCAAGTATTGGTAAAAAACAATGTAGAGAAGAAAGGCTGAGAAGGTTATTAAAATTATGGAGGAGTTTGGGATTTTCACACGGATTAAATAGCATAAGTAGTGTTGAAATGCAAGGCAACGTGCAGTAGAGGTAACCGTATATTACACTGCTTCAGAAATACTTCTCAAAGTCAAATTTTGTTTGAAGCCCAAGAAAAGGAGGAAGATCTTGAATGCCTAGATAAGCATTTTAGTTGTCTGACACATCAGAAGGAAAAGACTGCATTTTATGTATATTATGCATGTTCTTTTTACAAGATTTAGACATACAGGTTCTTGTTGAATACAGCCTGTAGGCTGGGGGACTGGTAGGATGCTGGCTAATCAAGGTAGAGACTATGGGGAAAGCCTCGTGTGGGAGGGGGAGATAAGAGGTTTGTCTGTCTCTGTGTAGAGCTTAACCTAGTAACTGGGTATCTCCAAGGAAATGTCAGAAAGGAGTACTGAAATCTCCAGCCTGGATAAGGCAAGAGGTGCCTGGAATAAGAGGTAAATCTGTGAGGTACCTGAGCAGAGAGGATAACTGAATTTTTGTGGCTGGAAGAGATTGCCTAGAAGCAAACAGGAGGAAAGATAAATGCTGCTAAGGGAATTGCGTCCTCAGGATCTCTTCTGCCTTTGAAAGATGCAAGTGGAAGAGAGGGCCCCGAGAAGGCAGTGCTGGTGGAGCGGTTAGTGAAGAACCGAATGAAGTGCTGCCAAGGGCAAGATTTTAAGAGGAAGAAAGAGGTCACAAGATGCTCAAGTTGGATGAAGCTGATGAAATGACTTGAGAGTGCTGGCCAAGACAAGTTTTATGCTAAGGAAGAAGGGCTGGCAGATGGAAAACATCTGTTGTAGAGCTTTAGGAAAGGAGTTTTTAGGTAGCCTAAACACTGGCCATACTACAACAGCATGAGAAAAGACTGAGCGTCTTACCTGCCTTGATAAGAAAGTATCCTGAAATAACATTATTTTACTTTCCTTTTTATTTTCCTCCTCTTCCCATTTAGAGAGCGAGAGGCATAACTAGAACCATTGGCTTAAGTTCTAAATGTAAGGACAATGACTGGCTGCAGTTCTTAAAATGAGTAAATTGCTCTTCCCATCTTTAGAGAAAGCAGATCTCTTGAGGTGTCCAACCCAAGGCAGGTCATGTGCTCAGGTAGTGTTTGTTAGCCATGAACAAGTTACCTGTCTTGCTTCCACGGTATTTGGGGAATTGGGTAGTAGTTTGTGGTGTTCAGGTTAACAAGCTAATGCATCCAGTGATCCTTCTGACCCAAAACTCCAGGAAGCCAGTTTCTTACTTTATAAGCAGGCGTACTATAATGAAAATAGATTTTGTTTGTATATTTTTTTCTTTTTCCTAAATGTCAAGAGAATGTGGGAAGAGGGCAATAACACAATTTCCCAGTTTCAAGAAGGATTTGTGGCAAAGAAGCAAGTAGGAAGAGAAGGTTAAAGTGAGGAGGATGTGCAAGAAGGGAGGAGAGAACCTCTTTTTGGTGATATAACTGTTGGTTGAATAACTGGTCTGCAGCTTAAAATGTTACACTACATATATATCTGAGCTTGTTCAATTAAAGCCTGTCTGAGCTGTCAGCCCAAGCTTTCTACTGTTTGTTTTACTTTTTTTTTTAAAGCGTAGGAGATTTTTTATATATCACGTTACTCTAAATAGAAACTGAAGAGTGGAGGATGATAATGGAACTTCTGAAAATGGACACTTAATTTCTGCAACAGATTAATGCATGCATTGATAATGATGAATATTTTTGAACAGTAGGGTGTTTAAAACTTAACTTAAGGAACACCAGAATCTTACATGTTTGTCTATAAACTAATCCCAGAGCTGAATTTTCTTTGGATTTGAATAAAAGACAAGATTTACACTGAAAATCTACATACTTTTAGGATATAGGTTTTCTGAGTATTCACTGGAAAGGAACTGAGCTCAAGAATTTCTCAGAAATAATACTGTTGGAGAAGTCTGTAAATGGGAAAATAGCTTGAAGTGGAAGTAGAACTGCTGTGTTCTGGATTTTTCCTCCTTCTGTGGCATCTCGTTACGTTTATTAAAATGCCCTGCCTACAGACTGATTTTGCTTGAAGTGGTGGGCTTTGCCTGTGGGTTTGTATGTTTGTTTTCATAGTATGGTTTCTAGAAATGCTCTGCTAAGTGTGTGCAAAGTTGTAGTTCACTGTTGGATTTGTGTATACAAAGTCTATGAACTTAGAGCTGGATAGAATTTATGATCATTCAGGGTGTGTTTTCTTGAAGTTCTGGATCATGGGGGCTGCAGCTATATAAAGTAATAGTAAAATGTAGGTTTTTTTCAGGCCTGGAAATCCATTGCATTAAAAAAAAGAAATAGAAACTAAGCTCTTGTGTCCCCCAAGCTGATAAGTACAGACTGAGCCAGTAAGTGCAGAGGGTAGGAAGGGTTAAGAGGTGGATTTTCTGTCTTCACTGCCACAGTACAATTTAAAAAGCTCATTGGCAGAATGTAGCTGTTAGTTCTGCTTTTATACAGTCAACCTAAATAATGTTTGACCCTTTTTGTTTTTCAGGCTTGTCTAACACTACTTTGAGCCAAATTCCTAGCCTGGTTGGTGCTTTCTCATGGGATCCCTATGACTGACAAAGGAGAGATTGTAGTATGCATTGACATTGACAACACTTGGCCTGGGCACAGACAGATGCAGCTTCTAATGCAGCCACTCTTTCATAGGACTCTTAAACCAACAAGAGCTGAGCAGGGAGGAAAAAAGGTGTCTGAGAGATGGGGTTTATAGTCTTTTGAATTGCTATTCTGTTCCTCATAAAAATCAAAACCACGTAGCCCAGGCTACTACAGAGAAGGGAATTTGCCAAAATTTACTTCTAATTATGGAGTCCCAGAATGAAAAGGGTTGGTTCATTTACCAATTAAATGTATGAAAACAACAAAATCTGTTCTGGTTAACTTCCTAGCAAGAACCAGGACACAGAGAAGACTTTAGGTGCATTTGATAAATGTCTTCAAAGCACACTTTTAAAGTACACCCTAAATTGGATTCACTAGGCTTTTATTTTTACATCTCTATATAGCATATATAAATTATGCATCTTTATCTCTATAAAAAGCCTGTTTTGCTTTCATATATGGTCCTTGATTTAATAGTTTAATGTCCGACAATACTACACTTTCAGTTCTAACCAGCAGTAAATCCATATTCCAAGTAAGGGAGATGATAAAAGAGTAATTTTCTTTTTGAGATAGCTGCAGACCTAGATGTACTGTATAGCAAATTGCTGATATATTTGATAGATGCATATCCATTCAGTCAGTCAAAAAAAAAAAAAAAAGTAGCATATATTTATCTTGTCTTCGAGAAGGCAGTAAAAACTTTTTAAATAATTAGTCTGTCCATTTCTGTTTGCAGTTTGGAGAAGATCATCCTGTAAATACCGCTAGAGCTTGGAGTGTTTACCCTAATAGCATGGTTATATGCAGAAATAATGACATTTTTAGATTCTTTGTCTGAGCTTGCGATTTGCTGTTGGTAGCTTTCCATTTTCCCAAGCAATGCTATATTCTCATGCATGCGTCTTCTGGAAACAGTAATGAAAAGTCATATATTCAGACTTGCAGATTTAATTTTTTTCTTTTTTTTTCTTTGAAACTCATGTTCTTGGTTTAATTTTCGAAGTGTAATGATATTCTTACTTGACTTTTTCTGACCACAGGAAATGCCTTTTTTGAAGACATGTCCTAATTAGCTTGAATATAAGTATTGAGATTCTAATGTAACAAACTGTATGCTAAGCTTGAGTAACATGTCTTAATATAAAGAAGTACTGTGTAATTGTAAAGCTTGTTGAAATATCTTTCACCTGGGATTTTTTTCAGCTCGCTTTTTTACTACTAATTAAAACTTTTCCTGTAAGAAAAAAATCTTTTTTTTTTACTAGCAGAAAAAACAATCAGGAAGAAAGAGATTAATTTTAATTTAAAACAAAAACATCTGATACTGTTTTCCATATCCCTTGCTTACAAAGCAAGTAGTTCAAAAACCAATTCTACAGTTTCATTGCTTTCTCTATCTTTTAACTAATTGATATAAATTTAAATACAGAGAAGTTGACAGGATTTCTTGGTACCTGTCACAGTTTGGGCTGCAGATAGTATAGTTCCTTTCATAAACTTTGAGCTTACAAGTAATCTATTTCTTCTCCTCCTACTTTTGGAAAGCTAAGGGAAACATATAACACATCTGATACTTAGAAACCCAAAGAAAGTTTCTGTAATAAATGGACTATGGCAAGTTTATGCGTGTCTATCCTTGAGGTCAATGATGTCTCTTTAGCTTAAATAATTCCTCTCACATTGTGTATCATGTGTATTCAGAGACTGACCATATCCCTTCTTGATTTTCATGTGGAAAGCTAAATAAGCCAGTTAGCCTCCTTTCCTGACATCAGCTCTCCATCCCTCTCGGGATACCATGACTTCAGGTGTACTGGTCTGCCTCTGCACCCATTCCCCACCATGTTCTTGGCAGCACTGAACCATGTTCTTGGCAGCACTGAACCTTGTTCTTGCTTCCCTGTTTAGCTTTCTGCTGAGGTGTTTCTGAAGATCCTCAAACTTCCCCAGGCACCATATCCATTTTCTGAAATACAGGAGGAAAAATGTGCGTAAAGTACCCGTGCCCAGGTTCTCGGAAAAGCATGCAGAGCTGGTGTTTCTTTTTCTTAAAGAAGTAGAAACCTACGTTATCATAGAATCATCAGGTTGGAAGAGACCTTCGAGATCATTGAGTCAAACTGTACCTGTCTCCCTACTAAAGCATGTCCTTAAGGAACTCATCCACCTGTCATTTAAACACCTCCAGGGATGGCAACTCAAACACCTCCCTGGGCAGCCTGGTCCAATCCCTGACCATTCTTTCAGCAAAGAAATTCTTCCTAATGTCCAGTCTAAACCTCCCCTGGGGCAACTTGTGGCCATTTCCTCTCATCCTGTCACTTGTGAGAAGAGCCCAGCTCTTTCAGGCAGTTGTAGACAGTGATGAGGTCTCCTCTCAGCCTCCTCCAGGCTAAACAACCATAGTCCCCTCAGTCTCTCCTCATAGGGCTTATTCTCCAGCCCCCCCCAGCCTCATTGCCCTTCTCTGGACGCGCTCCAGCCCCTCAATGCCCTTCCTGTAGTGAGGGGCCGAAAACTGAACCCAGCACTCGAGGTGCGGCCTCACCAGTGCTGAGCACAGGGGCACAATCACCTCCCTGCTCCTGATGGCCATGCTGTCTCTGGAAAAAACTCAGTTTAGTGTCATTGTTCTGGCAAATATGAAACAACTGTGGACTTCTGTAATCTTCTGTGCATTTCTGTGATCAGTGTGAGAGCAGTTCTGACCTATGTGCACGTACATAGCTGAAATGTGTATTGAGTTTTTGAATATTTCTACTGCCTGCCAGCCTTATTTCACTAAAGGTTCTGAAGGATTACTGAAATGGAACTTATCCTGGCAGAGGTCTGTATTGGAAAATATTTGTGGCATACGGATGATCATGAGGTATTTGTGTAACAAACAAGAGCATGCCATGCATAGTTCAGACTCCTAATACAAAGCAGAGGAGTATTGCCCTCCAGTTTTTTTCATCTTGTAGGCAAGAGCCTGCCGCTTCTTCCAATATGATCTTTAGGTGTCTAGAGAAAAGTGTACGCATTTCATCTTTAGAGGTGCTTCCATAGATGTAGCTTGTTCCTACTCACTAATGGACAGAGAAAGAAGCAGATGGGGAAAGTCAGAGTTTGCCAGTAAAAGACAAAATTCTTCTCTAATGATCTAGTGTTGGCTTGAAATTGTGGGGCCTTCTTATGGAGTTGTTTGTTTCCGTCTCATTGTTTATAACATTAAAATAGTTATGTTTCATTTTGCTGTGGAAGGAAGCAATCAAAATATTTTGGCTTTGGTTCTAAGTAGCTGCCTGTAACCCTAAAGGCAGCTGAGACCTCTGAGTCGGTGTACCATAATTTAGTGATAAGTGTGCACTGTGGATGTTCTGGTTCCAGTCACACCTTTGTAATTTGCATTATTATTATTATTATTATGTCTTATAGTAGCCAAAGACACAGCTTGGCTGAGTCCAATGTAGAAAACTTTGATAGCTAAAATAGAATTTAATAAAGATGTAAATAAAATCTGCCTACAGAAGTCAAGTAGTATTTTTTTCAGCCTGTGACAAGAAGGAAGAACTGCACTACACAGGTGACACTCTATGGCAACAGCCACAAATAAAAGTTTGTTTTTAATTATAGATCATGAAACAGAATGTAAAATTAAACCTATTTATTGGCTTTAGACCACTAAAAAAATCTCCCCAGTAGCAAAGAAAGGTTGGAAGGTGGGAAACTACTCTTTTTCTTTTAGTAAGCGAGATTTTTTTTTTTAAAGTAATTTTTATCAGCTGATTCTAGAGCCATCTTCATTCCTTTGTTTGCCTGGTTATTTATATGTGCAGGTCTGTGGCTTATGCAGAGCAACATGGAGGATTTTAAACCAGGCAAGGGTTCTCAGCCTTCAAAGTTTTTAATTCTTAGTTTTGAATGTCTCATTATTACTATGGAAGAACTTCAACTTTATTGAAATAAATAGTTGTAGGGCGCATTTCTGAGGTTTTATTTGAAATAGAGGAGGTTTTTCTCTTTTGTTGTTGTTGCACAGTATTAGTCTCTAGTAAGTTCAAACTGAATAAGGTATTTGGCGTTGTACCATATGCCAAACCAGAAATGGAAG
Source organism: Neomorphus geoffroyi (assembly GCA_033558235.1). NCBI lineage: Eukaryota > Metazoa > Chordata > Aves > Cuculiformes > Neomorphidae > Neomorphus > Neomorphus geoffroyi. Next base: position 2,204,732 of record JAUMJM010000035.1, read on the forward strand.
TCACTTTTCCCCTTTTGCATTCTGTAGAACTGAAATATGGCTCCAAATGTTTGGGTTTTGTACAGATTCTGTGTGTATGTGAAACTTGCTCTCTGAATAGTTTGTTCCAGGTTCTGTGTAACTGGTCATCCTTCTGTTCGCAAGGGTCTGGAAGAGTCAATGGAGTTGGGAATAGTTAATTTTTTGTCCTGTTCAGCAAGCGAGAAGAGAGTAGGGGACATTGGCTACTGCAGATGCACAAAGCAACAGGGGAAAAGCAGTAGAATTCCAGTACTTAAATGTGCTGGAATGTACTGGCAGTGTATGAAGTAGGGAAAGAGGCACAAGTCAAGACACTTGTCTGTTGTGTATTTTGACCTTCGCAGAGAAGAGTTAGGCAACCACTGCATACCAGTCCTTGTAGCAATCGTCTGCCTTGTGCAAAAGGGTCTCGTTGCTGCATAATAAACTCTGTTCCTAAGCTTTCACAAGCAAAACTTTCTCTTCTGCTTGTTTTGAATGCAGCTTACACAAATGTGGTACAAAAGTACTTGAAAATTTTTCTTGCCCCTCCCTAGATTCAGATGTTGCGCTGGGGCCTCTGATTTTATCTGATCAGTCTTCCATTCTCCTATTCGTATATTGATACCATCTCCTGCCAAGTGAAACCAGTTCAAAAGCTCGTTCTGTGTTTACTCTCATGACATTATTACTGAATCTTTGTCCCACCCCAACAGCTGGAAATTCAGCTCTTCTTTCTTTTCTCTTCTGTCTTGGTTTTTTGCTTGTCTCAATCCAGTTTCACTTTCCTATAAAATTTGCAAGTTGGCTTGAAATCATCCAGCAGGCTAAGACCTGCCAGTGGGAATGAAGCTGCCAAAGAACTCTGCATCTCGGAGAAAGGACCAGTCAACTTCATCCCTTTCCTTTGCCACCATGGTAAAAGGCTGATTTACAGCTTCCCATACTGATCACTAGTCCTTTTAATGTATCTGACATAATTTTGAGGAGCTGGTTCCCATTTCTGTAAAGCTTAGAGCCTACGGCTGAGGAAGGAGCAGGTTGGTGGCTGGTCTGTCACAAGCTGAGCTGTGTGCAAGTGAAGTAGTTTTCTCAGGGTCTATGGAAGGAACTTCTCCAGGAACTTGGAGCTTTCTCAGACCTCACCATTTGCTGTTCCAAGCACAACAACCACTTTTTAACCACACTTTATTTAACCAAAACACAAAGCCAGGCTCCCCAGAAGAAAACATTTCATTTTGAGTATTAGTAGAGAGGACGAGAGAGAGTACAAACTGTCTGTGACACAGGATAATTATATTGCCTTAGGCACTACGTACCACTTTGCTTTTTCCATCTGCCAAGTCTCTGACCACTGCTGGCATTGCAGGAACTCCGGCCTCCTGGTTATTTCAGGTCACTAGCAGGTATTGGTGCATCCTACTTAAACCACCTCAGTTGATCTAAATCAACTTAGAAATTAAGTCCAGTTTGTCACTCAATATTGAAGTGTTGTGCTCGAGTGCAAGAGCCTGTATTGTTGAACAGTGTGTAGGGGAAGAGGTCTCTGTCTAGCAGCCTGAGTTCTTGCTCTAGTGCTATTTTTCTGAGGTCATAATCGGTTCCTTTCATATTGCTTTGTGATTATTTTTTTCTACTTTTTTTTTAATCTTTGTCAGTCATTTTCACTAATGATTAGGTACTTTTATTCATTTGCTCACAATTACATAGTTAGAAGCCTCAAGTGGTCAGTTTATGCGTTGTATGTTTTTAAGTCTTCTATTTGGATGTTATCTGGTGTGCATGTCCTTATTTTCACTGTTTTCTGTAGACCTTCATTAGTGCATTTAGGGGATTTTGTTCTTTTAAAATATTGATAGACTACAAATGTGCCTGTAGTTAATCAGTTACTGACCTAGTTGCTTTGTCAGTCATATTCCCAAACTCCCCATTAACTCAACTGTGTGACTTCAGCTGTTCGACTTCAGAGGCTTAAAGCTTATGTAGCATTGCCTTGGCTTACAGCTGGTGCGGTGACTCTGGTGCAAAAAGGTCCCTTTTCTCCAATTCAAACTGTTTTGTATGCATGGAAGAAACCCTGAATTTCCCATCTTCTGTTGCGTTGTGAGGTCTTCCTGTGCTGCTCTGGCCTTTTCCACTTAAATGAGATCTGAAGCCCACCAAGCACTTTTGTTCAAGTTGCAGGGCTCTTGCTCCTATTTGTGCTATCTGGTATAAAGGAGATGCTCTGCCCTTGTGTCTCCAATTTTTAAACAAATGCTTATTCCAACTGTCTTGGAGAAGCAGCAGCCGGCTTCTCTGCTCCTCTCTCTTGTTTGTTTTTTGTTTTGCTCTTGAATCTTTTGAATTGGTTTCCTGCTGGAAAGAAACCGAAGGGCTCCCTTTGTCAATTAACTAGGGCAAAATTCTTTATTAGTAGACAATGTAGGTTAACCAAGCATTCCAGGAAAGAAATATGGGATACCTTTGATGCTTAAACACTTGTTCTTTGGGAGGTTCTTTTAATTAAATATAAAATAAGAATTCAAAGATATTCCAGGGTTCCTTCCCTCTGAAAGATTTTTTCTGTCTATTTTTAATATTGACAAACTATTTCATCCTAAAAGCATGTAGAGCTCTTAACTGCATGACAAGCACTTATTGTCCTTTTACCAAAAAAAAAAAAAAAAAAATCTATGGAATTATTTCAAGCCTGTGACACAGCTTACTCATGTAATAGGCTATCTTTAGGAGCCCTAATAGCTATATTTTAAATGAAATTTCTATTATTGGCCGCTTAGATTGCTAGGTACAATAAAGTCAACCAAGAGAGAGCAGTCAGATTGAGTTTGTTACTAGGAATATCTAAAAACAAACCACAAAAGCTAATTTTAAGCAGTGGGTTGTAATCCATGTTGTTTAGTTTAAAACCTCTGGAGCAATTTCTTTCCAAACATCTCTATTTTAAACTGGAATGTCAGACCAATGTGGCTGCTCTTTCACAGTCTCCTTAACATAAAACACTATGGTGACCATTAAAGTAAATAGGCAAAAGTAAGAATTACAGAATGTGCCAAAAAAGGTTCGGTGCTTAGTACAGTAGATTCCCTTTAAATAGGGGGGTATTTCTCAAGAGCTGGGTGGGGGAGGGGTGTGTGTGTACTATGTTACTTGGCTGAGACTGTAATGAACGACTTCATCTGTCATCTTCCCAGAAGCTGAAAAGAGGGCAAGCTTCTGTGGTTTATGTCTTGTTTGGTTTGGGAAAGCACAAGCTGAACTTGGAAAGAGTCCTACTATCTGAAATGTGCAACACGTGGCCTCTGGGTAGTGTAGAGTATCTTTAACTACCATTTTTTTTAATTCAGCCTTTTAAATAATGTTTTTCCAGTAAAATTATGTTTTACTAAGGCTTTTCTGCTTTGTTTTTTAACACTGAAATAATGTTAAATGGCTGATATAATTACTTCTGCTTTTTTAAGCTGCATGCAAAAGGGAGGAAGCTAGAGGAGTCAGGCTCAGACAAATACTGTTGTTTCAAAAACATTTTCTGACATCCAAGTGGGTCTAGAAAAAATGATTGTCCACTAAATTGATCGACTCATCTTTTTTTTTGAGGCAGAGAATTTACTACCAGGAGTATTAAAATTAGTTGAATTGTTTTATAATTTTGTATATAACTTTATAACTTAATATTAACTTCCGAAACCGGTCGTCCACAACACCGTGCACTATGCAAACATAAATGAAAGTGAAAGGAGGGTAATACTGACTCTATCCTGGGTATCGTACAGTATGAAGCAAGACCTGACCTGGTGTTTAAGGTAGTTTGCTTGATTACTGTTAGTAAACTGGCTGTGACAAGGCAGAGCAGTCATCTGAGTATCTGTTGAGCTTCTGAAAAGGATTTTTTCAGACATAACTAATGCCCAAGATTTGTCTAAGCTTGAAGATGTTTTACATAGGGACGGGCGTGCCTTCAAAGAGCTATGGAGCTACTTCCTGGGTATTATTTTGATGGGAGAAACTTTAGTCACCTTTTAAATAATGAACTGATCAGCTGAACTTGTGAAAGGAGCTCATTGTATGAAGTGGCTTAGGGAATTTATTATATCAATGCTTTAAACATAACTGTTGTTGCTTTATTTTGTTTCATTCTTTAGTAAGTAAAATGACTTGATTCTGGTAATGTAAACTTCTTTAAAAAAAAAAAAAAAAAAAAAATCAACACTCACTGAATAAAGCTCTTCATTTGACTGGTTTGTTTTTAAAGCTGTTGTTTATATGATGAGCACAAACTTAAGCTGCCCTAGAAATGCTGCTTCTTGCCAGCATAAATCTATGCAAATTTCTCTCACTTTATGCTGCATGCCAGATTGCTCTGCTGAGAAACTGGAAAGAACAAGTATGTGTTTTCCATCCCTGTGACCAGCATGCTCTCTGCCTAGGAAGCAGGTCAGGTCGGTGCTGCCACCCCTCAGCAGTGTGCAGTGAGGCCTGTGTTTCAGTATCCTCTCTGACGTGGTCACGAGCAGGTAGGAGTTATGGATGGAGCAGAATGCAAGTGGCTTGCACAGAGCCACAAATGAAAACCACTCCTGTGAATGTGCAGCATGAGATACCCAACAAGCCAGAACTGAGTACCTGTTGCAGTGTGTGTGTTACTTTGGGGAAGGGGTTGTTGTAGTCTAGGAGTGCTAAGAGACAATGCAAAATGGTAGCAGGCAATTCCTATCTTGTGAGTAGGCTGTCACTTTCACTATGTGTCAAATATATAGCAAAATCAAGTACTCTTGAGTGTTTTTGCATTGCTTCATTGTCACCTGAGGTGTCTGCTCTTTAGCAGGGTGAATTATACGGGTATGTATAAGGAACTGACTTAAGTACCTTCAGTTTTTCTTTCTAACAATGCACTGACATGTAAGGCAACATGATTTTTAATTTGTTTTAATTGTATTTTTATTACAATTCAAATCAACTGTGCTGATATGTTAGAAAAGCTTCATTTGAAATATATTTTAATAGCTGCTATATTTTCCTTTAATTTTCAAAATCTGTTATGTTTGGGTATCTCAAAAGCCAAGTCTCTTGCGTAACATTAATAGTTAAAAAACCAGTAAGTCCTTATCAGCTCCACACTGTCCTTACTAAATGAGTTAATTGTCAGAGAAAGCTATTTAAAATGTAGAACTGCCAGTAACTTGTTCTTAAGGTTTTCTTATAAATGAGGAAAGAAAAACTATAGTTCAAGCTCCAAAAGCATCTTTAATTTACTGCAATTAACCAGAAAACAAATGGAGAAAACTAAATGGAAACTAGATTTAATAACTAAGGCTCAGCACCTATTGATTTTAAAAGCTGTGCTCAGGTGCACAAAGTGGTATGGAGAAAATCCCAGTAATATTCCTCTGTAGGTATTTTTGAATGTAAAGGTCTGTTACTTATCGCTACTTGTTATCTAGACAACTACAGAGTGGGAGGCTCTGAAGGGACTGTTTCCACTGTGGTGAACCTGCACTCTTTCCTTTCTAGCTCTTATGCTTTCCGCTGTCTCTACGTGCCCTTAGTGCTTCAATCTTCGGTTTCGGTCTGAAACCAGTTTACTGTGGCAGAGGCATTATGCACAGTCTCTGCCACATGTGCATGCGGTGTGACAGTGCTGTTGCCTTCTGCAGTAAACAGGTATGTGTTACGCTGGGAACACTGTTAAACAAGGTGGGAAGCATTACTGTGCAATGATACTATTACTGTGATAGGATTAGAGCTGGGGCTAATGTTGGGGCTTAATAACCTCTGAAAATACTGCAAATGCTGATTCTCACTCTACAGAGGGAAAAGGAAAACATCCACTCAGGCAGCTAATGCACTGCTCATCCACCCACCAGCCTATGTGATGTGGTAGGTACTAGCCTGTCTGAGGAATGACTAAACTGTATGAGCTGCTCAGTTATGCAGTAAATTTGACGCAGGAGAGGTTTCTTATAAATCACTAGATCATCCTTTTTTTGGTGTGTGCAATCTTAGTGATTCGTGCTGACATAAGAACTTTCTCTTGATTGTAATTGTTGGAGGTATTCCAAGTTCTGTGCTTGACTGAACCATCAATAAGACGACAGGAAGGAACCAAACCAAATTAAACATCTGCCCATAATCAAAGTGTTACTACACGGTAAGAGTCTGTAATTTCCCTAGCCCATGTGAATGACAAGTCTGCACCCAGGCAAGTGCTGGTAGTGTCGCATCAGGACATGGAGAAATTTAGTGCAAAAGGAAACTTGAGAAGAAACAATGCTTTATTCAGCAGTGCAGCATGGCTGAGATATTAACGTAGTCCATAGTATAATTACAATTTTCTGCATGATACTTAAAGAAGGCAAGCTGCTTCTCTCTCAGAGAAGAACAAAATTTGTTCCAAGCCAGTTCCCTAGTAGGATGCCCTGATGTCTCCTGTTTGGTTGACCTGGGCTGCCTTGCCTTGGATACTGTGCAGCAGAGGTGAAACTGAAAAACTGGATGTAGAAGAGATGATGGGGAAGTGGGCAAGTTGCTTCAGGCAGGAGGAAATTAGAACAACAGTGTTATATATAGAAAATTAGATGAAAAAAAACAAAATCAAACGTTTAGGAGGATGCAGGAAAGTAATTAATTGGATTTAAACAGTATAGAGAGACATTTGAATCCAGAATCAGGTTTGTCTGGCCAGAAGTTGACTGTAAAATGTCCAAGCTGATAAGTGTAATTTTTATCATGTGAAGCATCAGATGATACCAAAGGTTGCCTGTTTGGTGAGAAATCTCAAATCTTTTCCTTGGTTGCCTGTTTTTAAATTTGGTACTACTATTTAGAGAAGCAGTGAGTAGCTAGTACTGTTGATCAGACTAGATCATGTTTGCAGGCTGTACTGAGAAGGAAGGCTTTATCAGTTTTCTCATTATTTGAGAAAGAGACAAAGAAATTGATCATACTCATGTATGATTCAGCCCATTGCACAGGCCAAACTACTAAATTTATTGTCAGCAGATGCAATTCTTCCAGAAAATTGTGGGGGTTTGGTTTTTTTGGTTTGTTTTTTTTTTTTTTCTTTTTGGGTGGGGTTTTTCCTGTAGATGAGGTGCCTGGTATTAGATCTACAATCTGCCTCAGAAGGCCTTCAAAATCACTTTCCCCTCACTGAGTAGCTAATGTAGGCTCTTACCTTAAAAAAATCTGCTTCTTTAGCCACCAACAATAGAGCAGCTATCTTGGGTAGTCTAAATCCTAGCCAAAGTTTCTCCTTATGCTTAATCTGGTATTTTACACTAACATAGCGAATTGCTTTATACCATGACATCTAATTCAAATCCACTGTACTCCTCTGTTCTCGGAAGACTCGGTAGGGGCGACTCTGGGTTGTAACTGATGCACAGTATGATTTAGTGTAATAGAAGCTGTTACTTCTTCAGAGAAGCTGCTCGACTTTAGCTAGAATTGCTGGTTTTAGGCATGGTTGTGGAAAAAGTAAAAGTAGTTTTCCTGATGGCTGTAATTACTGCACAAAACTTTCCTATGAAGTTTTACACTTTCTATGAAGAATCTTTCCCTTTTTTTTTTTGTACTTCAGTAATACTTTCTACTTAGTCCTGTTAACTATATGTACTTTAGTTCTTCCTCTTAAGTTTGTTGGTGGAAGACAGCTGTTCAGAACAAGGGAGAACTTCATGCTAATCTCTGAGGGGCATGTTTTGGGCGTGAGACTGGGAACTCACTGTCCACACTGGGAGCTGTGAAAAATGCCGTCTCTTACAAATATCTGCCTGGTATTTTGTGGTGGTTATTTAGTCACAGAAACAGAGTTATGGGTAAGTTAACAAGCCTTCACCCCACTTCTAAATGCTGTTTTCAGCTACCTGCTGAAATATCCGCTTTGTGGTTCAAGTGTAGCATATGAAGGGGCAGTACTTGTGTATGTGTTGTTATACGGGTATGATGTGAGCAATTGTTGAAACCTGAGCTGCACTGCTAGTGTACAAGTGACGAACAGCAAGAGGGTTTGTGGTATGTTTTTTTTAGTCTCACATATTTTATTCCTTCATCTGAGACTTGTAAAATGTACGGCACTGGTCAGCACACCAAGGGTGCCTTTTGCCATAGTTGCAAGGAAAAAGACAATTTTGATTTCCTTTTGACTGGTAGAAATAAGAGAATTCCTCAGCTGGTCTCTTCAAGTGGCTCAGTCACAACTAGGGCTCTAGTCCTCTTGGTTATATTTGCATTGTTTTAGTAATTTTGCATAGCTTTAAATATGGTTTTAACTTCAAGCTTCCAAGGCTTTTCTTTCCCCTCCCCTGCCAACAAAGAAAAAACCACAGAGCTCAAGCTTAGTGTTATTTGGCTTTGTGTAAACATGACTTTCAGAAAAGTAAAAGCTAATTGTGGAGAAAGAAAAACCTTGTATGTTGAAATTTCAGACTGCTCCTTACTGATTTATTGCTATTGTGGAGACAGCTCAGAGTGCACTAATTCATCAGTTCCTTGTAGACGGAGAGGAGTGAAGAATAAGAGGAAGCATGGAAAGGGGTGGCAGGGAAGGAGCTGGGTAAGAGAAAATAAAAACTTGGGAAAATCTAGGAGGTGGGAATAAAGGCATAGCAAATCAGTTTGTTTTGACTTTTTTGTTAAAGTTTCTGGAAAATAATAAAATAAAAAATACTCTGGAGAGCAATGGAATTGTCTGTGTCCTTATTACTGTGACCTTCACAAGCTAGAATATAATTCAATCGTGACTTACTTCTCACTACCAGTTAGCATTTAGGGATTGTTGCACCTGCAAGTTGCATGCTTAAGTTACTGTTGGCTTTGGTTAAGACCAGTCTCTCTTAAGTCAACTTCATTTTACCCTGCTTTAAGACCTCATACTGATGTTGTCTGCTCGACTCACCCGGGATTCCTTTCATTGTGAGACAGCTGGGACCTGTAAGAGGGCAAGGCATATGGAGGGAAATCAGCCTAAGATTTAAGGTGTTTTAAATGCAGGTGGCTACTGAGTTTCCTATAGCCAGTTGTAGAGCTCAAATTGGTGTGGCCGGTAGCACTGCCAAAACAGCACATGGTAAAGAAGATACCTACAGCCCGTGGCTATAATGAAAGTTCATAGCTGGAAAACATGAAAGTATCTTCCTAGCAGTGTTAAATTGGTGTGGGAATAAGTGTGTTCTGAGCTGCCTTTCTTGGCTGATGAATGGTAGCTGTGCAGCCTTTGGTGTACCAAATGGTTTTAAGCATGAATTTTGTTAACAGGCAGTAGCTACAAGGTGCAGAATACTCTGTAAATCTGAAAACTTAGTAACCATCATCCTTCTTGCAGTAGAAGCAAAATCTGAAGACAAGTCAGCCAGGAAGATTGCTTTGACTGTTTCTGATTGTCTTCTGATAAACAAAAAACATCAAGTCAGCAGGATGTTGCTCTTTCACTGAAAGTCTCCCGATTGTTGCTGGCATCTGCTGAAATGGCTATTCATATCACAACTCCTTTCAAGAAAGATCACACTACTTTTGTTTTATTCAACTGTCAGTGGAGAGGAAAGGTTTGTTTTTATTCCTGAACTCTTGTTCCTTTGGTGTTGATGCCAGTAAGTTGTTCTAATCTATGCTTGATCTCAGAGTCTCCCTAGTATTGCAGTCCTGTAGTCTTGGTCCTGGTTTGTTGAATCTCGGGGATAAGAGGAACAATGGAGTATAGGGTGTCATTCTTCATACAGACAAAATCTTTATCCTAGATTCTGTATGTAGCTGTCTTTCCAGTCTCTGAAATACTTAGAGTTTAAACATTTTAACTGTTAATGATTTAACCCATCGTTTTCCACAGTTCTGCAGGGGCTTAGTGGTTGCCACAGTAACTGATAGATGGTACCTTGGTCTTGGCCCTGGTATTCAAAAGCAGTGGTTCATTGCGTTAAAATTCAAAGGAATGTTTACTGAATATCTGATGGATTCGTGACTCTTAAAATAAGCAAATGAGATGGGCAGACTCATTCTCTCCAGACCAAAATCTGTTGCATTAATGCCAGTTTGAGATCCAAGCGATATACCTGTGTCTGGGCTTTTCTCCAATATAATGGGGGTGGAATTTTCCTGCCCAGCATGGAGAAGGATGCTTTTTAAATGCATATCGTATTGGTGTAGTTTGTTTCAAATTATCTGAAGACCTTGTCTTTCTGGCTGTTGAGTGTGCCCTAAGGTGTGTTGGGACTCCACTACCAGGAAATGTGATCATGCAAGGACGACTTCCCAGCTCTCGCCTCAGGTGCTCTGCTGCTCCATGGCTTGTGTAATCTCTTGGACAGCAAACATGGATTAGACACATGAGTTCTGAGCAGTGTTCCTTAACATTACCACATCTGTATCCTTTAGTTCATGTAATCTTTTGGGAATATTGAGTGTTTGGAGAATAACACAGTAGAATTCCACTTCAATGTTTCCTTCTTCTAGGAACAGCCGGAAGATCTTTTTCCCTATTTTCTCCTCATCTCTCCCGTCTTTCCTTTATTCTCTGTCTTCCTTCTCACTCCTTTTTTCTTTTTATTAAATTATGGGATTTTTCTTCCATAACTTTGAATCTTCCAGTTCTTTCTCTTCTGCCTGACCTCAACTGCTTACACAGAGAGTGAACTGATTTTTTTGTTTCTTTAAAATGTTTTCACCCCGCTCTACAGGATCTGAGTAACAGACACACCCAGTTTATTTCAGGTTGCTGCTGCTTGGCAGTGTTTTGAGAAGCCACGGTGGCACCAGAGCTGGTGACGAACAAGGAAAATGCAAGGTCAGAAAATTCTTTGCCTCTGTCACATTATTCAGCAGCTATACTTTTTCTAAGAGATATGAAAGGATCTTGCCCTCTGAGGTGCTACTGCATGGACAGAAGATGAGCTTTTGGCATGTCTATTTATCACAGTCATAATATCACAAGGTTGGAAAAGACCTTTGAGATCATCGAGTCCAGCCTATGAACCTACACCAACACCTACTCATCATCTAAACCATGGCACTAAGTGTCTCATCCAATCTCTCTTTAAATACCTCCAGGGACGGTGACTCCACCACCTCCCCGGGCAGCGCATTCCAATGGCCAGTGAACAACTTTTTCCTTCAGTGAAGAAATTCCTTCCAGTGAAGTATTTTTTCCTAATATCAAACCTAAATTCCCCTGAGGAAGCTTGAGACCATGTCCTCTTGTTCTGTCACCAGTCTCCTGAGAGAAGAGACTAACCCCTGCCTGACTACAACCTCCTTTTAGGTAGTTGTAGAGAGCTATAAGGTCTCCCCTGAGCCTCCTCTTCTTCAGGCTAAACAACCCCAGCTCCCTCAGCCACTCTTCATAGGGCTTGTGCTCCAGCCCCTTCACCATCCTCGTCGCTCTCCTCTGGACACACTCCAGCATCTCAACATCTTTCTTAAACTGAGGGGCCCAGAACTGGACGCAGCACTCAAGGTGCGCCCTGACCAGTGCCGAGTACAAGGGGATGATGACCTCTCTAGTCCTGCTGGCCACACTGTTCCTGATGCAGGCCAAGATATCATTGGCCTTCTTGGCCCCTTGGGCACACTGCTGGCTCATGTTGGGTTTCCTGTCCACCAGCACGCCCAAGTCTCTTTCCGCCTGACTGCTCTCCAGCCACTCTGTCCCCAGCCTGTAGCCCTGCACGGGGTTGTTGTGTCCAAAGTGTAGAACCCAGCATTTGGACTTGTTAAACCTCATGCTATTGGACTCAGCCGATCTCTCCAGCCTGTCAAGGTCCCTCTGTAGGGCCCTCCTTCCCTCCAGCAGATCAACACTTCCTCCCAGCTTGGTATCGTCTGCGAACATTTGTAGTGTTCTTTAGAAGCTGGAACTTTTAACAATCTGGGGGTTTTTGTGTTTGATCCATAATGTCTTTTTCTACCCACCCATGCATTTGATAGATAAAGTGTGTGTATATATATATAGGTATATATCCATTAATCTAAAAGCTGTCCATTACTGTTCTCATATGTGAGATCTTTCATGGTCTGTGCTGTAATCAGAGTTGCATAATTTTTATTTTTTTTTTTTTTTTTTGCCTGGTATGATGCTCCAATTTCTCAAGAAAAGAAACAAGAAAAATTGTTAGCCAAATGTTTAACAAAGAAATCTTTTCTTTAACTTCCCCTAACTCAGTGACTTGTCCCAGAAGCGGTCCAGTAGATTATTTTTTTTTTACTCTTGATGCTATTGTTCACGTACATTTTTATTAGTGAGAAACCAGCTGTTCTTTTGCTCTTTGTCTTGGGCATTGGAATGTTTGAATTTAACCTTTGTTACATGTATATATTCCTCATGTGCATGTGCATATATAATATACATTTTCATATATTTAAAAAATGTTTTGCATCAGTCAGGAAGGTAGCAAAGCAAAGAAACATAGTGGCTATCCATGTGGTAGACTAAAGTCCCTGTAATAATTCAGTTTAAACTCAAGAAAGAGCCTGTTGCCCAATGTTGTAATAGCCCACAGTTTGAAGCTGCTGACAGTGCCCTTTTTTTACGTGATCTGTTATCTTTTCTGGTCTCAGGCCCTGGAACAGTTTAAAGATAAGAACAGAGATGGTGAGGTTGGAGTTGTTGGTTAGCTGGTGTAAGGACTTAAAAACAGGTCTGAAGAGTTCATGATATAGAGTATGTGTACAAGCTGAAGTTTCTTAGGTGTTGAAAAGATTTATGCCTGAAAACTGCTTTCTGTTACACTGCTGGAAGACAGAACACTGCTTTACTTGTTACGGTTGTCTGGAATTCAGAGGATAACTGATACCTGCTGGACTTGTGCAGTTCATTTTTGGATCACATTTATGAGCGAACCTTAAGAGTTAGGTAGGTATTTGGCAGGATTTGAGAACCAAAGGAAAGAAGGCAACAAACCTCTAAGCTAGTCATTTCTAAACACCTAAACATCTATGTAAATCCAGTCTTCTGTGTGTTAGTTTGCCTGAGGTCTGCCAGAGTTTTTTCTACTTTACCTCCCAAGCAGTTCTGTGAGGATGAAGCCTCTGAGACGGACAGTTAATGCTGGGATAGACACCAATAACTAACCGGGATTGATAAGTGAGAGACACTGTCTGCCTGCCAGCTTTTATAACTGTAAAATCTACCTGGTGTGTGATTTTATTAATTGATTTGTTTTATAGAGGGACTTTTGAATGGCCTTATCCATCTATGGTATATTTAAATAACAAAAAATGGCTTGCTAAATGGCCAATTCTGTCATACAGGCGTCTTTATATTGCTACGGAAACATGAATCCTACTGAGGATCCCTGGAAAAGCCAGAAAAATGACATCAAGTACAAACTCTGACAAAGGGGGTAACAAATAATCCAAGTTGCAGATCTGCCACTGAATGCTCTAAGCCACCACTCTTGACCATGTATGCTAGTCCTTGCTGACTTGGGACTTGTGGAGATACTATCAAATTGTGTGCAGTAAGTTACAGCTGTGGCTACAGAGGCAAGCTCAGAATTGTTTAGGTCATAGTCAAAATATTCACTTGATAGATGTGGCAAGCAGTACCAGTTGCAGATGTAGTGTGATAGCTTTTCTGCTGATGACTCCACATATGTGCATTTTTTCTCCACATAAGTAAAATCTTTGGAGAGAGTTTTACAGATTGACATTTTTAGATATTTATAAATATTAAAAGAATAAATCTAATATAGAAATATACTTTATATATAAAATATATATATAAAACTTTGCTGTGACAGATGTGTTTTACTTCATTTGGGAAGAAATGTAGCTTGGATTGTATAAATATGTATGGTTTTATATATAAATACATAAAACCCTTGTACTATAGCAGATGTGTTTGAGAATAACTCTAGTTAAAATAATCCAAGCTACTAGATAAAAACAAAGGGGCAATAGGAATGACAGAGAATGTTAAATACCATTTAAATCCCTTTCCATTTGCTATAGTGTTGCTGAGTTCGTATTAAGATAAATCCTTAAGGCAGATGATTTTAAGCGTACATTAACTAGCTGTCTGGTATGAGAGGAGACTGAAGCCCTTTATTTAGAAAATAATTCAGATCCCTGATGCGATGCTGAAATTTAGGTTCTATTGAAAGCTCTGTTTTGGAGCTCGCTTCACGAAAGACCCACCAGTTAAAGCTTGCTGTGTATGACTGTTTTATTCAACCATATTTTTTAGTCATTTTTTTTCTCACATAGCTGAACATATATCTGTAAAATGTTAACTTCATGCAATTTCAGTTTGACTGTACAGTGCCGTGAAATAATTGACTATAGTGCAATAAGAAAAATCGTGCTTTTTTTATAATTTCTTCAATGACTTGCATAGAAGAAAGTTGCATTATTTCCTGCTGTCAGTTTTTTTTTCTCAGATATTTTCACATTATTTCTGTTTCACTGTTTTCTGCAGCTTCTTGAAGACTGGGCAGAAAGAATTGTTCTATTCTTGACTTACCAGAGATTAAGTCAGCCATTTGTTCTCACTTGATCATGTAGTCTGTGTAGGTGGGCCAAAAACTAAGGGATTACTGTTCAGAAATCCAGTTTGCATTCACTTAATGAGTTAACTGTTGTGCTGAAATGCTGAAATAATGAAAGATTTCTTTCCCCTACAGACCAATCTACCAGAATGCATCTCCCAGTCACGTTTTAAATACATTAACATGTTGTTACAGCAGTGAGACTTCAGTGACTTGTGTGTCTTTATGTAGTGGTTCTTTTTTTGTGTGTGGACAAGTAAATCACTGCAGGATTAAATAGTCATTAGTCGGTTTATTGATTGTTTATGAAAAGACTGCTCTGAACAAACTATTGCTAAAGCTATTTCCTTGCTTCCTCCTCCCAGCTTTTGCTGTCCTAAAAATGATGGGTTGCATTAACGCATTTGTTACAAATTCAGTTTTACTAGATCTGGACTGCAATCTTGCAAAAATATGTAAATGAGTCTGACTTTGACTGCAGGGGTTTTGAGTCTGAACTGACAATCAGCTTCTCTTCTGGTTTTCTGTGTCTAAGTCTGATCTCGTGCATCTGTTATCATGGCCTGTGAAGTATTAATGTTTGTACTGACTTTGGTAATCAGTACTAAATGTCTAATGAATTAAATATTTGTTGAGCTAAGATGTGTTCAGTAGGTAGATTGGACTGTAGTTCTGTACCTTTGTATTTCCTGAGGCCTTTTAGCTGATGACCAAATCACAGCAAAATTTTCTATGGCTGGTGCTGTAACTGGTGGCCTTCAGCATGAGGGCACATGAGTATGTATTTTTCAATAACTTGTTTCTGTAGAGATTGTTCCAGTTGCCTTTTCTTTCTTCTTGCATTACTTTGTTCTCCCTGAAACATTGTATGTCACTAGAAAGCACAAGAATACAATCTGAAGCCGTAAGAGACCACAGGTATGGAACAGTAGTGGTTTTAATTTGATTTTGACAGACATTAGTGTTTTTCTCTTCTGGTCTCTTTTGAGTGTGTTTTTTTTTAATGTTTTTATTTTGTTGTTTGGGTTTTTTAAAAAAAATTAAGCATCGTGATGTAAACGCAAAACTTATTATTTAGCTGCAACAGTGTGGCAGATGATCATGAAGCAAGATTTAGCCTGTGCTTTAGAAAGCTTCATTCCCTGTGCTTTTTTACAGGGACACCTAGAAGAGATGTTTCACTGGGATGTGGTGGCTTTCTCTATGCATTTTCCAAAGCTAGGTACCAGATTTCTTGAGCTTTTCTTTAATGCCACCAGCAACAACAGATATTTATTCCTGTGCAAGTGAATATAAGATTAGTAAAAGTAAAGACTATTTTAGCATAGATTTAATGTGTAATTGAGGATGTAATGATTGTTTGTGCATATAATGCTGCAGTAGGCTAAAATGAAAGGTGTAAAGTGATACAATGCTATCTTGTACTATTTGTGTTCTAATTGAAAAAGGGACATAAATAGACTAATTTGGTGACTTGGAACTTGTTTGCTTTGGCAGCACGGGATAGAAGCCTTTAGGAGTCAACTAAGCATTTTTTAGTAGGCCACTGTGAATGGAGGCAATCAGCCTCTGCTGAACATATTGCTGTTTCAGCAGAAGGTGTTTAGCAAGGAGGAGTGAGCAGAATTTGAAGCTGCATTCAGGTTTTGCTTTCTGTTTTCGCTGTGACTGAGTTTGTCATGGATTACAAGCCATCTACGTCGACCAGCTAGATTCTGTTGGCCTGCTAGATGTCAACTTAAAAGAAGTTCACTTTGATTCACTTCTGCTTTGCAGGAGAAGACGAAGAGGAGAAATATTTCTTGATGAGGTGTTAAGGCAGTATAGTTGTGCTGCAAAAGAGGAACTACCACGGTGATACCAATAAGCCTCCGAGAGCCCTGGAGGTCAGGGAGCAAGCATAAGCTTTGGAGCTGAAAGGTTAATACAGTCCCGTTTATCACCACTTACTGACACACACTGAATATATATTTCTGTTTTTTCTGGCTTCATTTTATCAATACATTTGAGCTTTTAGTCTGAATTGTCAGATTTTACATCTTTGCATAAAACTTGCTGGGATTTTGATCTGCCCACTGTGTGCAAGTGCGTCCTTAACTTAAATTTATCCCTCTTCATTCATCTTCTCGTTTCATCTGCTTGCTGCCATAAGCAACAGATGTGAAATAAGCTGGGCAGGACAAGCAAAGGGCACTCAAACTAATAGCAAGTTAGTTCAGATGTGTTTGATCCCTGTGTCTCAAATATTTCATGAGTTTATCTGCGAATGTCAGATAAACAAAGGTTTGGAAGAATATTGGTTTTGCTGATATTTTTTGTTAAATAAAGTAGTGGCAATTGACAGTAAAGAAACAGTCTATAGCCTTGAACTCTTGGATTTTCATTCTTATCACCGTGCCAGACTTTCATGTTAAGGTCTCAGAAAAGACCACACAGTACAAGTTTTATTTTATGATGTGGAGCCATTATTCATGTGCCATTCTGCGGGACTATTTAATCTCTTTCTTTTGAAACAGTGTGGAGCTTGTGTCAGGGCTTTTGCAGGAAGTGATCCAGAGCATCCCTGGCAATGATGTTCTTTAATCTTTCTTCTCTCCCCCCTCCTCCCTGATGGCTGCACTAGAAATAAGTATTATTAGGTTTTGCTTGGTGTCCTTTACCTTTTAAAAGTCATCTTCTAATGAGTTAGGCTGAATGGAAGACTAATGTAAAATCTTCACTTTGTTTCAGAGAGTTTAGAGACCTTGGTGAAGTCATGTCCACAATGAATTGAATATCAAAGACTGTCTTCCCTAACACTTCTCTGAAATCTCCATGTGATTTGTTTGGGGGCAGAAAGCATATTTTTTTTGAACATCTGCCTAAACCTAGTCTAAAAAGCATAAAAGTAATTTGTTGCAGTTCTGGAGGTCATAGGAAGTTCACAGATAATATGGCTTAGATATAAGTAGTTGCTGCAAGTGTCGGTGGCTGGGGGAGGAAGCTGTCATCAGTTGGAGTAGAATAACTGCCAGTGTGGGGACGGTAAGGAACCTGCTAATATTGGGAAGGAGAAAGCTGAAATAATGTGGATCTCCAGCAGCCTTGGAATGTAAATTTCCCACACCTGGAAGGTCAGTATTACAGTGACAAAACAATAGTAAATATGATCTTAAGATTGGATTTAGTACATAAACTACCCTAGATGTTTGGGAGAGCGTGTGACGTTTTGTTTTATTTTGTTTTTCCCGCACGTGTAACTTCTTAATTATTTTTCCTCTTTATGGGGAATACATTTGGTATGTGTGAGGTTATTTTCTTTCTGGTTAGTCATTTGACAACTCTCCATCTGGGCCCTGAAGCCTAGGATGAAGGTGCTCTGCATGATCCTATCCTTGAGAGTGATGTATAGGTATTGTAGCTCTCTCTATAGCTCACTTTGTGTTCTTATTTGCCCCAGTGGGTGCTACAGAAAAAGTTGTGCTCTCGGCACATAGCAAGGATTGGGAAAAAAATGCAGGCTAGAGCTCTTAGTGTACTCAAAATATTCATCGTTATTTCTAAAATTAACTTAGCAAACTGATCGATCTGTCACACTCTTGGGAACAAAAATATCTGGCTTTGTGAGCTGCAGAATTATCAGGCTGGAAAAGGGGCTTCATAGGTCTTGGCTCGCAAAAGACCTTCTGAGTGTCGCCTGGGTAGCTGGAGTTATGGGTGTTAAGGAATGTATTTTAAGTGTTGGGTAGTCATTGTTGGTGGTAACTGTCGTGAAAATGGCAGGAATTGGGAAAGATTTTTGCTTGTATAATGTCACACAAGTCTGACCTAAAGATATTTCCTGATAGCGCTCCTATTTTGTCAGTGTGTTTTTTTTCCTTCTGCTTGCTATTACATATGCACATTCTATTAGGTAGGGGATGTATAGCCTAATGCAAGTGCTGACACTGTCAAATTAGCTATTGCTGTTTATAGCTTTTTTCCCCAAATAGCTAGCAGGCAGCAGATGACAATGACGCTCTCAGTAGCAGAAATCTACTGAATATCAATATAAGGCAATGATGGAGTATGTTTGCTTTTATGCTGTTTTTCAGACTGTTCTGCAATGACTACAGCAAGATATAGGCCTACCTGGGACTTGGTACTTGACCCATTAGTGTCCTGCAAGCTCTGCCTCGGTGAATATCCTGTGGAGCAGATGACAACAATAGCACAATGCCAATGCATCTTCTGTACCCTGGTGAGTTGGCTTTTTTTATTAGGCATAAAAAAAAATGCACGATTTTAATTGCAGAAATCATACGGGTTTGTGTTGAAAGAGTTTCATCCTGAAGTGTTGATGCTGCAGTGGAAATAAGTACTGTCGCTGCGTTCTTGACTCAAATGCTAGCAAGAAAACTTTCTGTTTTCCTATTTTATAAAAAAAAAGTTTTTACTCGGCGCTTCTGTGTACTGCCATATACAGTTACCTCCTTAGCAAGGTTATTCACGTTTTCCCTTTTATTAATGGCTTGGACTTGGGGGTGGTTTTGTTGGTGGGTTTTTGTTTTGTTTTAAAAAAAAACACCTTTACTCTCAAGTCTTTCTGGGACAGTCATGCACACACTTGGAACTAGAAAAGTGCTTAATATATTATGGATTCTGATTTCACTCTTATCATAATTACAGTCACATCACAAGTTTCACTACCATATTGCACAAATGTGTGCCTAGAATAACAAAGCTCTTGTCAGTTAAGTATAAAAAAAACCTGGTGAACGTAAGTCTAGTACATAGCAAAGATCATCACAGTAGACTGCTATTACTATTTTACAAACAGAGAAACAAAAGTAGTAGTTTCCGTCCCTAATGATATGGAATGAAAACGTTAGAACCTTCAGTTTTGCAATGGATGCAGGTACACAAAAATGACCTTGTAACAGTGATTCAGCAGTGGAAAAATTACAGTAACTTCAGTAAAAATATGATTTCTGGGATGCATGCTTAAAGACACCATGTCATAAACTAATAATAGGTTCAGACATGGGGTTAGGTGGTTTGTATTTGAAAGCCCTTATCAACAAACTTAGATTTTTTTTTTTTTTTTTTTTTGTGGGGAGAGGAAGATTGTTTTGGTTTTAAATGTTGAAGAACAAGGATTTTTTAAGTAGTCTTTTTAATTTTTTTTCTGTTGGTTATGGAGAAGCAATACAGGGTTGCCAACAGAACAGATAGCTTCTTTTTATGACTTACTGAAAACAGCAAAAGCAATGCAAACAGCTCTGTTCATAGTACATGTAATATTACAAGTACTCAAAGTTTTAATGTTGATGGGAAAAGAGAAAGTTGGTACACAGGCAGGTAAACCTCTATAGTCTGTTGCAAACACTGCCAGTCCAATTAAAAAAAGTATTGCTTCATTATGCACTTTGAAAGGAGTGTTTGCTCAAGCATGTAATGCTATATAAAATAACTGGCTTCATGAAAAACAGAATAATGAGCTTTGTGAAAACTACTCTGCTGCACAATGGATAGTTCTAGTATTTACAGCTGAGTTTCCTGTGTTTCTCCATGTTGCCTGGATGCAGAGAATATTTTAATGTCATTTTTCACTAACACTTAAATGGTAGGAGAAAGTCTGGGTTACCAGTTACATCTTTTTATCTCTACCTTTGTCCTTCTGACTTTTGCTGCTGTCGCTGATCTTTCATTTCTTCTTAGTAGAATAAGGTTACTGACTCCTACTGCTGCTTCATAAGATATAATCTGTTATAGTTATTAAACTGTAACCTTTGCCAATAACCTATTAAGACCTGGCATAAGTAAACTTACTGTGGTGATATTGGGTTGTCAAATTGTATTCAGGTGGAATGATCAGTCCATTTTTACAACTTGTCTTGAATAGTTCATTCAACTTTGTCCTGTTTAAGTAAACCAGCGTACCTTGTCTGCTTCTTGTCTGCGTTTGTATGAGCGTCACTACAGTGACATTTGAGTGCCCTAAAAAAATTATTTACCCTAACGCTTTCCTGTGAATTAATAGTAAGTATTACTCTTGCTTTCATTGGAGGGGAGGGGAAGAAATAAGAATCAATCCCAATAATGGAAAGAGGCATTAGCTATAAGCTATTACAGTCCTGGAATTCAGCATGATTGATACACAAGTCTTCTACCTCTATCTTGTGGACAGCCTGCAGGTTAAAGTGCCTAATATTCCCTTAATGAGTCAGGCAAGACTGCTTGTCCATTGGCAGTGGTTAAGGAAGAACGTGACAACTTTGCACCAATTCCTCCAGTGATGATTTTCAGAAACGTGGTGTTTCATCATTGCAGTCCTCAATATGAACTGTGTTTTGTAAACAGCCAAATTTAAAGTCATTGAGAACCAACAGGGAAAAAAAATATCCTTTTGACTTGACTTTGGATGGAGTCTATATACACTAGGTCCAGTACATTACATTGTACTAGGATAAGTGAAAATACAATTGGAGAAATGTTGACCCTCTCTGTTTTGTTCTTGGTGGACCAGTATATAACTTTGTTCTGGTTTATTACTTTCATGTAAATGATCTGAGGTAGCTGATGGCCCCTGCAATGATACGAGCAAAAAGGGGATGTCCATTACAAGTATGGAAGCTATTTTTGCTGCAGCTCTTGTTCCTAGCTCTACCCCTTCTGTCTAAACCAGGAGTATGCATTAAAAAGATCTCTTAAGTGCGGTGCTGCTGGTATGTAGGCTGAGTTTAGATCAACATGCAGATTTTTCGATCCTATAATACTTGGGTCTGCAAGTCTTCACTCTTTATAACCATAAAAGTGCTATGGTAAAGATCTCACGAAGGGTTATCTCTTCTCAACACTTAAACAATAACACAGCTTTTCTATTGAGAAAGATAGAATGGGGGCACTGTTTCCTTTTACTCTCTGACAGAGTTGTGCATGAATTGAATAGAGCAGACTGCCACTCCTCTGCTGATAAGGCATAGATGCTGCGATTTCCTCTTGTGTTATTTTGCCAGTTGTGGCTGTTAGTACAATAGTCCATTATGGTTTTTATCGTTATAATCGTTAATGTGCATACAATGCTGAGAGCTCTCAAGTTTTGTGTATTTCATCCATTAGGAATGTACCAGTTGTTGGATTGCTAAAGGTACCAGAGGAGCAGAAGTCTAGAGAGCAGAAAGGAAAACAAGCTGTCTGCTGTTGGCTTTTTGTTTGGTTGTTTTTCCGAGTATTGTTAAGGGACAAACTAATCTCTTTCTTCTGGACCCATGTCATCAACAGGACCAGTCTTAAATGTACTTCTCAAATTTTGGACCAAAACACTTAAATATTTTTTTTTATTAAATCACGTGTCCCTACTTAAAGTGCACACAGAGGATAGATAGTAGCCTTTAGCTTTAAGACTGTCACTTAGCAGTTGCTTTCCCAGGAAAAGGAATTGATTTTGCATGTTTTCGTCAGAAGGTTTTTCCTTATGACACTTAGCTCCTTATGGAAGGATTGGGAGAGTAAAGCAAACACTGCATTTTTTTTTTTTTCCTATTTGATTTTTGGGTTTGTATTAGTTATTGCACCAAATTAGTTTAGTTATTACTTAGCCTTTGTTTTTTTTGGGGTGAGGATAAATAGAGGGAGCAAATTTAGTCCAATTCCTGCCTGAAATTCTGTTCAGTTAACAATTGATGGTGAAATTCTCAGATGTCTTAAAGGATGTGTTACCAAATGTATATGTACTGAAGTTACAACAGGTTATGTTTCAATTGGTATTCTTGCATGAAGTTCCACTAGTTAGTTGCTGAAATGCGTTGTGATTCGTGATTATTTGTATATGTGTATACATATATAACTATATTTATAAATGTACACACAGAAGTACCAAACATCATGTTGTAAGTCCAGTGATGCCACTGCTCTTACTCAAGACAGGCTAAGCTCTTGGTTTCACATTAGATTTAGTCCCCTTCAATATTTTATGCTGTGTTCATTATTCTGGTAGTAGAGTATTCATTGTTTACTTTTCTCAAATTTAAAAAGAAAGATAGGCAATTAGGCAGTTCAGACAAGTAAATATCTAGAAGAAATACGAATGCTGAGAGAGAACTTACCTTTGATGGAAAAAATTATTTTGATTGCTCATCTGCAGTCCACCTTGTTACTGATGGAAGGAAAAAGTGCTATTCAAATACGTGACAGAGAAAGGTCTTACAATCAAAAAGAAAATAACAAAACCAATGTTAAGATGCATCTTCTGCTGCTCAATTGTGATTTCCAGTTGACCAGCTGTGGCCACATAGACCAGCTTTGCGGTGTTCAAAACTAATACTGCTATGCTAATTTTGTATGTGTTTAGTTATACTTGTACCCACAGGCTCTGCCTTAAGCTCTTAAGACAGTTTGTTAATATTCCCTGGATCTTTAAGTGACCCTCTGAGTTTGGTGGAACTGTGATTTTAAGTCTATATCTAAGTATATTCTATCTCAAGTAGCATGACAGAGGGATAGTGATAGATTCCTCTATCACTAGCCCTTCTTAACCAGGATTACTGCATTTGCCTAATCATGACTGTTAATACATGTCTATTTAATTCTAGTCATTCTTCTAATTGAGCGTCTTCATAGACCTTATCAGCAAGGCAAATATCATTAGCCTGCCTGTAATTGGCAGCAGGCATTTTTTTTTTTTTTCTTGTCATGCTTGACTGGAAGCACATAAAGCTTTGCTGACCTCCGAGTTGAAATACAGGAAAAGCAGAGTTTACCAAATGTAAATGAGGCAACATCAGCTTTGCTTTCCCTGGGGCAAGGCAGATGCCAAGAGCAGTGTGGATGGGAGCAGGTGGGCCCCTTATCGGCTGTGCTTTGTTGCTTCTTGCCAAGGGAAAACCTGCCTTAGCAGGGCAGCACTGCGTTGAGGCCAGGCTGTCCCCTCATCCCTACTAAGAGGTGATGCCCTGCTTTGAAACAAGAAGGAAAGGGAAACCTAATGGCTTCTGAGATTTTATGAAGCTTTGGATCCTCTTAGCAGCTGTAATGTTTTCCTGTTTCCCAGCAGCTTCTGGCAAAACTTAGAGCTTGCTGCATGTGCTTGCTTCCCCCAAACCTTATCAGAGAACTGATATTTGTCTTGACATGTGATCTGTCAATACAGACTTTGTGGTTAGAGGTCACTAGGTGTTTGCATGGCAATTCACATGGCTGTCTGGGTTGATTTGTCTTGTAGGTGCTGTGTTGATTAAACTCCCTGCTTAAATAATAAACTTGTCTATTTACAGAGTAATTACTGCACAGTTGGGAACTGCATAGAATCACTGGGTTGAAAGAGACCTCTGAGATCACCAAGTCCAACCGTGCCTGTCTCCTTACTAAACCATGTCCCTAAGAAACTCATCCACCCATTTTTTTAAACACCTCCAGGGATGGTGACTCCATCACCTCCCTGGGCAGCCTGTTCCAATCCCTGACCACTCTTTCAGTAAAGAAATTTTTCCTAATGTCCAGTTTAAACCTCCCCTGGTGCAACTTGAGGCCATTTCCTCTTGTCCTATCGCTGTCACTTGTGAGAAGAGCCCAGCACCCACCCCGTAACAGCCTCCTTTCAGGTAGTTGTAGACACTGATGAGGTCTCCCCTCAGCCTCCTCTGAGCTGCAAAACCCTGGGCGAAAAATAAACTTGATCAGAGCCTTCAACTCTCCCATCTCCTGTATGATGCTACTAAATGAGACCAACATTATCTGTCTTCATCTGGATGTTGGGAGAACTAGCTCATTTTCGTTTGCCCAGTGTTTGTCATGTGAAAGTGGAAGATATTTTGTTTGCTGCAGGTGTATTGTCCTCCCACTCAAATATTCGTTCTGTTCCCAAATAGAACAAACTTTTCTCAAACAACCATATAAGGGAAGACTGAATTTTTTGTTGTTGTTTTTGCCTCCTGAATGTTTGAGTTTCATCTTGTGTATGTTGGCGTTTGAAAACAAGTTTCTTCTGTAAAATATACTCTTGTGTTTTTCTATCAGCTTATGCAAGATAATGGAAGGGGTAAAATCCAACATGAAAAAAATGTTTACGTGTACATCCATTTGAAATAACTTCTAAAATGAAGATATGCACAAACTGCAAGATATTATCCTAGTCTCATTTGGCCACTTATTGATGTGAAAGAGTTTTCTGAAGGAAAAAAAATGTTCCTCTTTTGTGTATTTTACAGTACATACTCAAAAATGTATGTATATAAACTCCTTCATAAAAAAACAACCCAGCATTTCAAAGGACAGGCAGTTGTGAGTCTTAATTACCTTTCTTTTCTCTGTTAAGACATTTAGCTGGAAACAGGCACTTGTCCTTCAGGCTTATTTTGTTCCGTTTGCCTGGTCTTGCTGGTGATTTCCATAGCCATTGATTGCTGCATCTCAAAGGGTGTTTGTCATAGTGGAGTATTTCTCCAGCTGAAGAAGTCAGCAGCTAACCTTTCAGGGGTAGCTCTCACTGAAAATACCTGCATCCTTGATTATACCTACAGTTCTTGCCTCGCCTTCATCATTTGTTGACAGATGGCCTGATGCTGACGCTTGCCTGTACCCAAAGTGGCACAGTTATTCCAATGCAGAGGGTTTGGAGGCTGCACAGAGAGGGGTGCTGCACCTCATCCCTGACGCGACTTTCTTGTCTGTGAGTTGTTTGTATCAGTTAAGTGTGTAGTGGGGACTACTGTGACATTTGAGTGTACTGTCAGAAAGTATTTGGGCAGATGTAGGGCCAAAGCAGCCAAATCTGCACTGTGTCCACAGGCTAAATCAACAGCCATCTTTGCGCTAACTGCAGTGGCATTTGCAGTGGCCGAGTCTCTGCTCCTGGCAGGCTGCTGGTCACTTCCCCTCATAAAATTCCACCAACTGATGGGAGTACAAGGATTTTTGGAGAAGAGCAATTTTTACAGCTCATAAGAGGATGTTCAGATGATTTGTCCTGAGCCATGGAAGCACATGGGTTGCATTTATCTTCCCCAGCCAAGACATTGTTTGGCTGTCATGCACAGGCAAGTTTATGTGACTGGATTTAGGCTGACGATATAGGCTGTAGCAGGGCTTCAGAACAGCTGGTGCAGTCTATAAACCTGACAGCATGGGAGGAAAAAAAGCATTCACTCTTGGCAATGTTGAACAAAAAAGTGTCTTTTAAAAGAGGTCGAGTGTTTTCAAATTTGTTGCTGCTTTGGGAACACTTAGCACCTGTGATGTTATCCATTTCTGGTCCTGGCTGAGATCCCTTCCTCCGTGTGTACCTTCTTGTTCACAGCATAGAAGGCCAAATTTGGGTACTGGATATCTCCCTGTTGCAGAGCTTTGGAGAGCCTTACAGGTGCTTATCTTCGTCAAGGGTTTGTGTGCTTGTGTAGCATGTTTTTTGTCTCTGCAAGAAAATAAGAGATGCAAGATGTAAAGAGCAAACATGCAAGACACTGCTGTTTCTACTTTCACATTTGTAGATTAAGTACTGCATGTCAAGATAAGTGACTCTGTTCTCCTGTGATTTATTCTTAAGGATGATGAATCAGCTGCAGGGTTAATAAATAATGGAATTTAGATAGCAAAGATTTCTTTGAAGTAGGTTATTATTGCTGAGATGATGTCTGTAGAAGTGGAAGTGATCTATTAAAGTTCAAAGTAGTTCACAAACATTAAACATCTGTCTAATCTACATCTGTCTCTGGGATCTAGATAGTTTGTGAGGTTGAATATAGCTTGTGTTCTGAGGTTTGGTTAGTAAAGCTGAAAAAAAAATCAATCCCACAGTTATGTGTGTGCCTCAAACAGATCTCTGATTAAGTGTGCATAGATATTTTCCAGTAAGTCACTTGTCAACCAAGTTGGATTAGGGTGATACTTAAAAGCCAGATTCTAGATCTGCTGTAGAGAATTGTGCACACTGGAGTAGCAGTGCAAGAGTATTTTGAAGTTGAGCCTGTGATTAAATTTTGAGCAGGATTATAACTGCTACTTTACATAAAGGCTGTGTAGTAAGTTTGAAAGAAGGTTAAAAGCTCTCCAAGGAACTTTGCCATTTTTTTTTTTCTTTCCTCTCACGTGTTTTCTTGCATGCTTTAAGTGTACCACAGAAATTTGGCAGGAAGTAGTTTTCTTTTTCTGTGAAAGACTAAGATGAAAAGTGGTTTGTCTTATTACCACTTATTTGCAATGCTTTTAGAAGTATCCACTGAAATATTAAAAAAAGGTAACATAACAGTTATATGGCTACAAGAATCTCTGCATTAAATAAGGAAGACTCAGGCTCAAACCTTGCTCTGTTATTCTCCCCTCCTGTTCAGAGAATACCCCAGCTGGAGGTTGCTTACTTTAGGGGAGTTTTTTTCTCTTGGGATTGTTCACCTTTGTCTAAATGAAAAGTCTGTCTAGAAAGCAGTGTTTTCTTCATGGAAAAGCTCTCTAGTCCAGAGTGAATTTCATGTTTGAGCAAAAGATGGAAGCTATTTTCCAAGAGTATTAGCCTCCACCTGAGACATGAACACCCAGATTTATTTAGTGAAAGATTTCACTCACTCTCATGCACACTCTCTCCCCGTGCTGTGATGAGTATTGCACACTGCATTACTATGTACTATTCTAAGGTAAAGTTAAAAATGAGCATTACATCACATGACCCAAAAGTGTTTACCAGTATAAATACCTATTCACAAGACTGCAGAATTACAGTGGTGGAATTGGCACAGAGCAGTGGAATAACCTTAATATTACACTGTCTTCTGGCAAAAAGAGCTATTGCGTCCTCAGTATTCATGTTTAAGTAATGTAAAGAAAAGTATCTGTTATGCAGAACATAAGAATATTACAAAATATTATCAAAAGTAGTTATTGCAGTAGTTTCCTTCATTTATTTAGCCTCATCACGTGAATTTTGAGCTTTAACTTAGTATCCTCTTAGCACAGAAACTAGTCATAGATCAAACCATAGATGTGTAGCTGCAAAACACCACTAAATGTTTCTCGCTCAGTGTCCTTTCATATTCTTCATCTTTCCTGGAGTGTAAGGCCAAGAGGGGTCATTACATTGATGCAGTCTGATGTCATTTGTAGTGCAGATAATAAAATACCAACCAGCGTTTCCTGACTCTTCATATGGTTGAATGCAAGTTTATGTAAATATATATGTATATATCTATGGATATTTTTAGAAGTTCATCTAATCCTGGTTTGCAGATGATGTAGAATTTGCAAGACTTCAGCAATTTGGTCTACATGTTAATAATCATCTTACCTGGAAACACTGTTTTATTTCAGCTTTCTTCCCAGTATTATCTTTCTGTTTTCCCCTCTTTGCATTGAAACTTAGGCTGACTAGTTTTAGAATCAGATTTTTTGGTTTTTTTTTTAAAAAAAATGTGATGCAAAACTTAGTGATTATCTGCCCAAGGTCAAGAGATATTTACTTGGTTAATATTTTGCATAATACCAACTGCCTTCATCTGTATTTAATATTCACCTTTTAACAAATAAATTGTAAAAAATTGGTTTCCTTTCTTTTTTGAATTTTGTAAATGCTAGATTTCTTTCCTTTTATTTCTCCTTTTTTCCCCCTTTCAGTTTTATCAGTAGGTGATTGAGGGTTTTTAAAATGTTTTACTAATATCAGCATGTGATGATTTTGCATGTAGTGCACATTTTATTTTGGGATGGCTGTGGCCTAGTGCCAACACTAAAATATATTTAAACTTTTAAGAAAAAAATCAAATGATATTGTGATGATATACTTGGCTCTGCAATCCTGTCATGCTTTTTTGGCCTTTCCAAATTTATTGACTTATTTATAAAATCTCCCATATGACTTGGCACTTGCATCTGCATCACTAGTGCAGTCAGAAGTCTGCATTTTGACAATATCCATCTATCAGCTGTTAAAGTAATACACGATGATCTTTTTGTCTGCCTAGCTCTCAAATAAAAGGTGACATCTTGAAATCCATTCCTTGTCTCCTGTGATAGTAATGTGTTCTTAGAATACCATTGTTAACCTTTCTGAAGTTATACTCTTCTATTGTAAAAAATGAAGATACTTATAAAAATCTCCCAAGTGTTTCTAATCACATGCATTTTGTATTGTAAAATTACCTTAGGCACCAAGTGAACACATTTTTTTCTGTCAAAGTAGATGGTAAATAAATGTTGCCCTATCATCAGAAATGGGCATAATTGTTGCTTAAATTATCCTAAAAGAAAAGAAAAAGCCAGATGTTTTAATTCTTTGTATTGAGATTTTGTTGTGGCCTGTGTAGGTTTGTTAGAGTTAAATCCAGCAGAGAAAAATTACGTGTTATGGTTTGGAAATCAGGCAAAAGATGATAATTTTGATTTTCATAGTGTACATTGATCTTTATAATATTAGATGAAATACAATGATGTGTAGCTTTAAAGCAACAGCATGATTAGAGACCTGTGCACACAAGTCTATGGGGCCAGATGGGATCCATTCAAGGGTATTAAAGGGAACTGGCAGAGGTCCTCGCCAAACCCCTTTCCCTCATCTACCAGTAGTCCTGGCTGACTGGGGAAGTGCTGCTTGACTAGGGACTGGCAAATGTTACGCCCATTTACAAGAAGGGTTGTAGGGAGGATCGGGGGAACTACAGGCCTGTCAGTCTGACCTCGATACCAGGGAAGGTCATGGAGCAGATTGTCTTGAGTGCTATCACACAGCACATGTGGGACAACCGGCTGATCAGGCCCAGCCAGCATGGGTTCACCAAAGGCAGGTCCTGGCAGACCAATCTGATCTCCTTCTCTGACAAGGTTACCCGTTTCATGGACGAGGGAAAGGCTGTGGATGTGGTGTACCTGGACTTCAGTAAAGCCTTTGACACCATTTCTCACAGTATTCTGCTGGAGAAACTGGCTGCCATCAGTGTAGACAGGCACACCCTCTGCTGGGTAAAAACAGGCCCAAAGGGTTGTGGTAAATGGAGTTAAATCCAGTTGGAAACTGGTCATGAGCAGTGCTCCTCAGGGTTCAGTGCTGGGTCCAGTCCTGTTCAGTATCTTTATCAATGATCTCGATGAAGGCATCGAGTGCCTACATTAAGGTATAGATCTGTATAGTTAAGGAATCCAGCAACCTTAATGTCCTGTAGTGTTGTTGTATAATAATTGTTCTTTTTGGCCCAAGTCATGCTGGATAGAAATTAAAGATACTACAGTTACCTGTGCACTTGTTGCAACTGCAACATAAGTCAGAGTAATGTGCCTAACAATTGTTACAAAATGACATGTTTTAGGTTTGGATTGGGAAAGGAGTAGGAGCACGTACGTGTGTTTTTACTGTGGCTGGGCTAATGACTAAAAACTTACACACTTGGTCTACTCTTCTTGTTGACTAGGCAGGTCTTCATGATTCCGTGTGAGGACTGTCAGAGTACAGAAATCAAGTGAAAAACTGCATGTGAGGGCAGTGTTTCTTCTTTATGACCTACTTAATTCAGTAAAAAGCTATTTTTCATAAAATGCCAAGTCTTACCCTGGTCTCATCATGTCAGATTTATATATAAGCAAGAACTTGTAGAAAAAACATAATCACTTTTTGATAGGTTTGGAGTATCTCCAGGTGTGACTTACTTAAATAGTATTTAGTTATTTAATTACTGAAATATAATGGGGTTTTCTTTAAAGAAAGAAACAAATGAAATTTAGCAAAAATATCACTTCAAATAAAAGTAACTTTCCATCGACACGTGTCTGTTAAAGCAAGAATAAAGATGCTCCTCAGCATATTGGTTTTATGAGATTCAGTGTACAAGGATATCTAGTGACCTTATTCCAACCTCAACCCCTAAGTACCTAGTTTCAGCTCTTGTTTACTCTGAGAAAAATTATGTAATAGTTCATATTGAAAGTTGTTTGGGGTGGTATACATGCCCACATTTTTCATTCTTTTTTCCTATACAGTAATTTATTGTCTTAATGGAAGGACTGAGAAGATATGTTCTTCCAGCATGGGATCAGCTACAAACTGTACGGAAAATGACAACAATTCTTTTGTCATCTTTTTGTAGTTGTTTTGTAATGAATTTTTCATAGCATATAACTGAGTACCTAATCTTACTTTGTTTTGCTTACTGGTGCATTTCCAGTGCTGTAGGCACTTCTAAAATTTTTTGATACAAGTGTCACATCTTCTGTACACTCTCAAGAGAGGCCACAGCTACCCTGTGCTTCTGATTCTCTTGCAGCCACTTTTGGTTATTCCTTTTCCACACAAGAAATCTCTGGAGTAAGTCTTGAGTGGAAAGATATTTTTTATCCTCTGCCTAGTTTACAATGATATTTCATGACCTCAAGACAGCACCTGTGTTTTCAGAAGGTGCAGCTTAAGAAGTGCACTTTGGCTCGGCTGGTTTTGAGGAGGTAGAGGCCAGTGCCACACCAGCAGAAGTCATCCTTGGATGCTGCTCACGGCAGGGATGAACTGTGTCATTCCTTGGAAGATGTGAGGAAAGGGAAACAAATAGAATGGGCTTTGGCAGAGGTCCTGAACAGGTTGAAGAGAATTACCCACATTAATGATTGATGATGGCAAAGCTCATTCAGCTTGAAAAGTACTTTCTGTAAGTGCTAAGTGCTGGCATTAAAAATGTATGCATTTTCATTTTAGTGCATGCTTGGCGTCTGCAAATGGAGGGGAAAGGAAAGAGACAACAGTGTCATTATTGCAACAGTAGTACCTCCCTGCATCTGAAACCAGTTTGCCAAGGCACACAACCTAGGACCTGGTTCTTGCAGAGCTCAGCCTGCTGTGGTTGCTACTGGTGGTTCTCTTGAACTGATCCACCACTTGTCCTGCCAGAGCTCTCAGTGGAGGCTTGGAAACCTGCGAGTCAAAGCATCTACTAAGTGAACAGTTGTCTTCATTAAATCCCTACTGCTAAAGAGGAAGACATAAACTATTATCTATGTAAAACTTCTAAAAGTATCGATTATCCAGTCTCTTGTTTTTCTTTTCCAAAATAGTAGTACTTCTGTCTCTGAGTAGGAGACATGGGGAAGGGGAATCTGACAAAAATGACTTGTTGTGCTGTCAAGGTGTTGGCATATTGCTGCTGGCCGGACTGCGTACTAAAAGCAGAAAAATTATGTGGGCTGGAAGTGAAGTTTTTGCTGCAATCAAGCTGTGAGAGGTAAAATCTAAAGTAAAACAGTAATGCAGGTGGTGAGAGTCTCTCAAAAGAGCAAAATAGGCACATCAGGAGGCAGAACAGAAAGAAAAGATTGAATAAGTAGACTCAAAGTCTGTTCCTTAGCAGCTACAAGCCACGTGCAAAAAAGGATTAAGTTGGAAATGTGCTCACTGATGGGCCTGTTTGATGGTATGGCTGGAAGGAAGAAGCAGCTTTGCTCTCGGCAAGGTCGATGCAGCGCTTTGCCTTTCCCAGCTGATGGTGAATCAGCAGCTGCATATCTTTTGCAAGTTCTATATGGAAATAGTACTTGAAGTCCCCATTTTGCCAGCTTGCTGCAGAGTGTGTAATCCTTCTCACCTCCCACCCAGCTGTGTGCTAAGCTTGTTTTCTGTCTTCGTTTTACTCTGCTTTTGGTCTAGCTTTGCTCTATTCACATATCTGGTAACAGAGTTAGGGACCTACTTTCTGTAACCGTCTCCAGTTTGCCACTGCCAGCTAAGCTCCAGAGCAGGGTGAGAACACCACAGGGTGGCCCATCTGCTGGAAAGCAGACCGTCATTTGGTCTTTCTCTGTAGCATCAGGCTGCTAGCAGTTTTGCAGTATCTGCAGACAGAAGCCTCTCTCTCCATCGATACCCTTGCCTCCCCAGCAGACAGCTCTCACCTTTGTGTGGGAAGCGTGGAGGTGGGTGATTGGTCTTCAAGAATAACAAGATTTAGTCTTAATTTCTGATTAGTCTAAAATACCCACTTTATTATTTCTTCTGTTGATGGCTGTGCTGTGTGCTACTGTGTTAGATGCTACGTTTTCAGTTATGACTTGGGTAAAAAGCTGTGGTTGCTAAGGGAGAAAAGCATTAGTGTTACCAATATTTATTATTCAGTCCCCATGGAAACGGTAGTTCTTCTGGGAGTCCTAATTCTCTCATTTTTCCTTCCTATGGAAAAGATACATCTTTAACCATGAAGTTCAGATAATTATTTTCTAAAAATAGAAAGCAAGATAAACTATTCCCTTTTGCACTCTGGTATGTTTGACAGATGTCTGTCTGGGTAGTTATTGCTTACTAAGCTGTGTTTGTGGTTTTTGGTCACATAAAGATTTTTGGAGTGTGGTTAATCTAATTTTATCTTGGTGGTGGTATTTTTTTTTCCACTCCTAGCTCCATGTTTGATTTGTCTTTCCCCCCATTGTTATTTTTTAATTTCCTGCATATTTTAAGAAAGAGTTATTTGTTGGAGAAGTTAACCTGCTGGTTTTTATTTAAAGGTATAACTGTCAAAAGCTGTGAGCATGGCTCATGGTCATAAAAAGGAAACTGTAGTACCCATTTTTTTTTTTTAAAGAAATTCGAGTTTCAAATGAAAGCTGTTAAAATAATGAGTGGTTTGTTCTTGGTGGCATAGTTAACTCGGCCTTTGACTCTCTTACAGTGCCTAAAACAGTATGTGGAACTTCTGATCAAAGAAGGTCTAGAAACAGCAATCAGCTGCCCTGATGCTGCCTGCCCAAAGCGAGGTCATCTGCAAGAAAATGAGGTACACTCTTACTGCAAATAGGGATATTTTTTTCTTTCCAGGACATTTAAGTATGTCTTGTTCTGCATGTTAGATGCCATTGTTGCCAATGTACTTTTTTAATAAATCTCTAAAGGTCAAATGTTTCATCTCCATTTGTTGAAAATGCCGTTAAATTATTGCTGTTCCTAATTGGATATTTCCTTTTCCTTCCTTCGACAGATTGAATGCATGGTTGCATCAGAAATCATGCAAAGGTATAAGAAGCTGCAGTTTGAAAGAGGTAAGACATAACACTACCTACTGCAAGGCTGTGGAAGCGGTGTCACACTAGAACGATCCCATAAATCAGAAGCTGTATTCATGCTGTAGCATTGTGCATTAATTGTTTGGTCATCATCACAAAAAAACCCCACCAAAACAAAAAACATGGTTTATGTTCTTGCATGTGTGATTCCCAAAATTGCAATATTCTGGGAAGAAAATTGCTATGTATTATATTGCTCTATAACTAAGGGAGGGAATGACTTCTATTTCAGGCTTCGCTGTTTGAATGTACTCCCAGTTCTCCAGGGGCTGGGGAAGCAGACGGACCCTTTTATGGAGCCACCATTATCTCCTGTGATGGCCGCTCGTGCAGAATTACTAGGCAATCCTGTGTGTAATGATAACATGAACCTTATTAATTTTTATGAGCATATAAGCTAACTGAGTGCCTATGGGGATGTGGAACTCTGTGCCCACAGAGAACTTAAAGTAAGGTTTTGCTGAGGGCAGGACCTAACCTAGAAACCACTGAAGTTATTGGTAGGTTTTTGTTGACTTCAGTGGGCTTTTACATGTGAAATGACTTGCCTGTAAGGAGCCTCTAAGAAAGGGATGGAACTGTCTTCAGTGTTATGCCGTTGTTAATCATGTGGCTATATTAGAGCAGAAGCCAACTTGAAAGAGTCCTTTCTGATGGGTGATAACCTGCATAGTGTATGCTCTATTTAACTTCAAGTACATCATCTTATTTTCAGAACCAGTGAGTGGATTCGGGAAAATAAAGTGAGTTTGTTGCCTGTTTATAAAGCAGGCCAGATTTATATCTAAGTAGGTAGCAAAAATTAAAAGGCTTCCTTTGAAAATGTGTGTCTTCAAATGCCCTGCCAGTCAACTATAGCTGGAATACATTGCTGTAGAAGGCTGGTCTTGTAACCATCTCTGAATTTTGGTTTTTTTATGCCCCTTTACAGAGGTGCTTTTGGATCCATGTCGGACTTGGTGTCCATCCTCTACTTGCCAGGCAGTTTGCCAGCTCCAGGAGCCAAGCCCACAAGACCCCCAGTTGGTCCAATGCAAAGCCTGTGACATTGAGTTCTGTTCTGCTTGCAAATCTAGTTGGCATCCAGGTCAAGGCTGTCAAGAGAACATGCCAGTCTCTTTTCTTCCAGGAGAAACAAGGTAAAGTATTGCAAAAGATCGAGTATTTAGAAACAAAATACTCAATCTTTAAACAAACTGGAGTATGAGTAGCAAAGAGGGAGTTTTCCTGATATTTTTTTTTTAAAGCTCTTTCCATCACTTGTTCTTGTTCCTTTAATGCTGTATTCCAAAACTGGATAGCTCTTGGCAAGCTCACCCCTTGCCACCGTTCCTGGCAAAGCACAAAGAAGGTGCTTGGACCTACATCAGCCTCCCATATGCCCCAGTGGGGAAAAATATATCCAGGCAGCTCATGAGCTTCTCTTCAGAGAAGACCTCGTTGCTGCTGCTATTCTGGACAGTGTGAGAGTTGGTAGCATCATGCCAGACAGTGACTTTTAGGATACCCTGATAATCATCCCCAGGGCTGCACATTTGCCCAATGATCTTAAATTCTGCTTCAAGCCATTTCCACAGACATAGTGCAGCCAGTAAATAAGAAAGGCTGTTGTGCATGTGTTCTACTTAATGTTTAGGCTTTTTCAACAATTGTATAGCAGTTCAAGGTATCATTAAAGCCCTAGACAGCCTTGGACTTAGCTATTCATAACTCTATTTCTTTCAATGTGTCGTGAGTTCCTAGTCAAATATAGTAACTTTTGCTTATGCTTGTGTGTGCTTGGCCAGAAGTGAAGTTTACTAAAATTTGTGACAAGATAAAAAACTTTATTTTCCTTAGTGTTCTGATTACTTCTTAGTTTTTATTTCATGCTTCATTTTTTACTCCATTGAGGTACATTTTTTCTTTTTTTTTTTTTTTTTTTTTTTTGGAACATAATGTGTCAGTAGCAGGTTGTGCTACTATGGTTTTAGAGATTCATAGACAGTTTATGGATTCAAAGCACTTTTGTGAAACAGTTGCCCCTGGTGTAACTAATGAGTGTATATTCTTTTATCCTGCTGTTGGGCCAATCAGTCAAGGATCTGTCCCAGTTTCCAGGAAACTGTTGACTCCCCAGCATTTGTTCTTGTAACTCTCACTGGCAGTGGCTGCGGGAAGTGTCATTTTTTTAAGGTCCATTTTAGTTGTTTGTGTACATAAAGCCCATATGATGGAAAGCTACTCCAGGGAAATTTACACATGTGGTATTTCCACATTCCTCTATTGTACCTACTGTATGAGGGGACATGCTATGGCTTTGCACAATAATGCAAGACAAGAAGAGATGGTGCTGATGCTGACTCATGGACCGTAGTTATCACAGTTTAAGAAATGAAGAGAACAACTCTGGAAGAATGGCAAGTCCTAAAAACCTTACGGTTCCTGATTGGGTAGGAAATTCCTAGGGAGGACCCTCAAGAAAGGCAGAGACAAGCAATCTCTCCCTGGTACCCAAGTCCAAAGGAATGTGGTCTCGAGCTTGTTGTGCCATCAAGGAATTGCTTCCTCTTCTTTTCTGAGAAAGAAGAAAGAGGAGAAAGGAGGAAAAAAGGAAAATTATCTGGACATGCAAAGAATTTAGGTGTGAACTAGCTGCATCTCATTTGATATATTTCAGGAGAAAACTCTATACTATATGTTAGTATTACTAGGTAACAAAAACAGTTGGTTAAATATGTGGTAGAGAAGAAACTTTTACATAGGCAAAGTAGTTATTAAACACATTTTTCTAGAGATATATTTAAAAATAGAGTATAGCCAAAATATCTGAATAACAAAACTTAGTTAAATTCCTAGATCTCTACAGCAGGCTTATCTTCTTAGCACATTTCTGAAGTTCTTCTCTTTGTGGCCACACATCTTATTCCTCACTCTCTTCCACAGTTCAGTTTTTAAAATGGAAGAAGATGATGCTCCAATCAAACGCTGTCCAAAGTGTAAAGTTTACATTGAACGAGATGAAGGCTGTGCCCAAATGATGTGTAAGAACTGCAAACATGCCTTTTGCTGGTACTGTCTGGAATCTCTTGATGTGAGTACTTGCCTTGCACTCTGATCCTGAGAAGCTTAGTTCATTGCTTTGCCACTCAGCTAACTAATCAATTAAATAGAAGCTCACTAACTTGCTTCTGCCTGGCTTGGTGGACTGTGACTCACCAGAGCTGATGCTAGTGAATTGATAGCATTTGTATGCTCCAACTTACATGTGACTTTTGTGATCTTAGCATTTTACCTATGTAAGTCAGAAATTAATCATTTTGAAGGAAAATTTTATGCAAGCGTTTGCAGTCTTTCTGTGGTAACCAACATGTTAGGGTATTTTATTTTTTGTTATAATACTTCATTTAGTACTGATTTTTAAATATTCCCCTTCTTGAAGAAGTTACAAGATCAGTATAGCAATATTCTTCATCTGAGGAAGCTTATCAGACAAATTTTAGATTTGATGTGTCATCATGCCAGGAGTCTTAACAGTCAGATTTGTTTACCATTCATTGTTTTCTCTGGGACAAGAAGTAGATCTGACATATGAAAAAGAATACTCTGTTCTCCTAACACTGGAAATTTGTCAGTCTATAAGCTGCTGCTGTCATACGTTTGTGTTTTAAGAATCAGCACGTTATCATGCCCAAGGATCAGAGTATGTACAATATACAACATCTGTTTCCATGTCATCTGTTTTATTTTATAGCATTGTTAACAATAGCGAAGGAAATGTTTTAGGTTCCTGAAAGCTACTCTGTACTACTCAGATCCTGTGGCTGTCCCATTTGAATGCTTTACTAATAGTCCTTAAGTCACAGGCTTCTCACGCACTCAATTAAAAAGTTATATTTCCTTGGTACTAGGCCTGCTATCTTGACTGGTTTTTCAAAAGATGGCAGGACAGAGAGGGACATAATTTCTCAAAAACCTTCAACAAATAAAGGGAGCCACGTTTGGGAAGTCTGCAGTGAAAGTGTTCATTTTCCTTTGCTCTGTGTGTGTGTAAAATATAAGCAATGCACAGCTTATCTACTTGGATCCTCTTGCTAAAGCCTACCATTTAAGTCTACTAAAAGATATCATTTAAATATGCAGATTGAGAGCCTCTGGGAGAAGTATTTATTATGGATATGTAACACTTGCTAAACAAACCTGTTTGTGAAGGCAGTGAACTATAAACAAAACACTTTGGAAAGGCTGAACCTGACCATATCCACCTCACTAAGCTTTTATCCTGTACAATTCCTGGTTATAAGTTCTCAGGAAATTATATTTTATATTTCTAAGAACAGTTTGTATTTCTATATATTACCTACCTTGTGTTATTTCATGTCTTGTAGGATGATTTTCTCCTAATACATTATGACAAAGGACCTTGCAGAAACAAGCTGGGACATTCCAGGGCATCTGTTATCTGGCACAGAACACAGGTAAAGCTCAGATGTTTAAAAGGTCTGTATAGGTTCACTGCTCTCGTAGTGCTTTCCTTTGCCTTAATCATTTTAATACCTTAGGGTAAAATTCTGTAGCAAATGGTAACTGATTTTCATAGCAGACTCAAAGAGGACAGTAGATTGGAGAGGAACAGCTCTCCCAGAAAGGACGCTCCTTGGGAGAAAGCCACTGAGAACTAGAAAGGGTGCATTTACAAAGCTAGTTAAATGCCAATCCAGATAAGCTCTCAGTAAACTTGGAGGGCAAACTAAGTTACCACCATTCATACTATCAACAGGAAAGTTCATCCTGCAAGAAATCTTTAGCTCTTGATCCAGAACTGGAAAGTAATTGGCCTGAGTATGCTTGGTATCTTGCTATGGGGTGCACTTGACTCGTTCATGTAGGTTGGATGGAGAGCTTATCAGTAGTTCCAAACACAAATTCAAATTGACAGACAACAAAAAGTGCAGGAATACCTTTTGTAGTCTGTTCCAGTCTTTCTGGACCCAGCACAAATGCTGGTAATGGAAGAGCTCTCCGCAGTACTTCGATGCATACAAAATAAATGCCAATGTGTGACTTAGTGCAATCTCCTGCCTTTACAGTCACTTCAGAGATAGAGACATCTGGATATATGAGTCATCTCTTCCTAAATTAACTGTATGCCAGTAAATATCTACCTTAGCTTGAGATTAAGTGGTTTTTGTGAAGTATAGATTTATTTCCATTTGAGCATAAACTCCAAGTCTGGACAATCAGCTAAAGTGAAATAAAAAGGAAAAGGTTTGCATCCCTCTACATATGCCTCTGCAGTCATGAGCTACACACTGGATTTCACTTGGATTAGCCAATGGTATCTTAGGAAGTGTGTGGGTACATGAGCCTTTTTTTGATATACTTGTAATATAAGGTGATTAATCTGATATTTGTTCTTAGCCACAGCATTTAGTGCAAATATATTTGATAGGCAGTGTGTTTGATATTCTGGTTATTGCTGAGAAAAGAAAGTGATAATTCTTCACAAATCAGAATATAATACTGCTAAACCCACTAAAGCTGAATCAACATTGCAATCGTTTCCTTTTGTTAAGTTCTTTTCAGTATTTATCCAAGGCAGATTGAGGTGAGCCTTTGGTTTGTTTATAGATTAAAGAAAAAAATTTGTTTTGGCAAGACAGAATGGGTTAATGCTGAGTAGGGCAGCAACTTCTACAGAAGCAACAGAACCAAGTAGCAAATGAGTAAGTAATACTCAGCAGGCAGTTTTGTTTGAAAAACAACTAACCAAAAGCCCCACAAGAAAATTAAAACAAAACCCAGACCAAACCAAAAATCAAAATGAAACTTAAGGAACTCAGCATATTGAGGCTGAAAGAAAGGTTTAAATAGATACCTTGTAAAAGTGACCAATACTCAATCCGGTTCACTGAATTGCTAACTTCCAGCTTGGAAGTCTGACCAGTGCACACTTAGCCTGGGCTGCAAGGAACTAGTCAAGAGTATGCTGTCTCCAAAGAGCAGTATGGTAATAGTTGCAGCTCACAGCTTTTAAAGGAGGTGAGAATTTCTTTGCTTTATGTCTGTAATAAACTAATACAAAGATTAGTAAATGGAGGTTGTATCAGATTGTCAACACCTCAAAAAAAAAATGAGTACTGAATGTGTACACCTCTGAAGCTGAAAAACAAATTGCTCTTGGCAAGAAATAAAATTGTTAGGGCAAGAAAGTTTGAGCTTATTCCTAGACAGCCAAAATCCAAGACTGACAGAACTCACATCATTGGAGGTCGTTTGAGAGTGGTGAATGCTGTCCCACAGCGCCATCTCCCGCAACCAGCCTTTCCTCTCTGCCCGGTCTGGTCCCTGCATAGTGGAATTGCAAAAGGAACTACTTAGTAATGAGAAAAAGAAATTGTCCGTGGCTGACAAAAGTACTAGTCAATCATCCTGTCGATACCATAGCTAATTAAATGTTTGCGAGTTAATTGAAGCGTTCCACTTGTGCCTTCATTATTCAAAATTATTCATAGACACTCTCATGTGAATAAATCTAAATTATTTTCTCTAATAATTTGCAAGCGTATTGTTTGCAGCATTACTCATACAATTGCCTGTGGCAAATGGGTAACTTCCTCAGGCAATGTATGTCAACTTGAATATTTTTTTACTAATTTTCCAAATTTAAACTCTGTAGAAAGTATAAGTTTGGCACATTGACAGCTTGGCTTGGTCTGTGTTCCTCTGTCCGTGCTGGGAAGAGAGTGATCAATGATGTAAATGAAAAAAATGCCTTTAGAATAGAGTGAGGTCATGTGAAGCAGCAGGATGAGCTCAGATTTGACTGCAAAAAGCCATTTAACATATGCAAAGTCCTCCTGTAGTCCATAGTGTTTGTAATCTGTGGCTGATTCTGAAGCTTGTGTTTCTGCTGGTTGAAAGTTTGTGGGAGTTTTTCCAGATTCTCAGTGTACGACACCAAAACCTTGACTAACTCTTTGGAGATTTTTCCAGCAAAATGGGGAACACCTGAAAGTGAGAGTCTTAACTCTTGTGGTCTTGATCCTCATATTTAATATTTAAGTTTGATCAAGAAAAAAAGTGTCTAGTCAGGCGCTTCATTAGTTGTTTGAGATACAGCAAAACTCAAAGGCACATAGCCATCTGCATCAGTTTGTGTGATGAAACTGAGTCGTGTGGCACGGCACAGTCCTTACTGATTCCACTCACATTGACTGATCACAGGAGCTGACTGTGGCGTGTGTGTGCGAGGAAGTCCTGCTAAGGTCAATGGCATTTGCTGAGATCATTTTGAAGGACACGATGCGCTGGTGTCAGCAGAATCTAGACAATTGTTATCCCTAATGCAGTGCTATTCCTTTCTCTTGCAGGTGGTAGGAATTTTTGCAGGATTTGGTCTTCTGCTTTTGGTAGCCTCCCCTTTCCTTCTACTTGCTACACCATTTATTCTGTGCTGCAAGTGCAAATGCAGTAAAGGAGATGATGACCCGCTACCTACCTAGACAGAGAGGATTGGACTCATCACAACATGTGTTTTGATTTTATTGTTGCTGTTGATGTTTCCCTCTTGCACTTACATTGCTGTAGCCGTACGTGCCCCATTCTGCTTTTCATTGACACACAGTCTTGGTTCCAAGAACTGCTGTTATTAATGTTGCATAGATCAATTGATAATGGACAAGGAGGGTAATGAAAAGCAAGTTTGGTGCTAAAGGGAGACCATGGACCCAGGTAGCTATCTGAAACGAAGAGGTGATACTGCTAAAATTAGTGCAAAAAGTTTCTGTTGCCCTGTGCTGGTGGACTTGGGACAGTGCTGAATGACATCAGCAAAACAAGCTAAAAATGCGTACAAACCTAAACTTTCTGCATATCTGTTTGCTTCAAAGTTTGGTGTCTTATTCTATATATATTTAAGTTGCCTATCATTTAAATCAGGTAGTCAACTTAGTATGACTTTACTATGTTTATTACGCATCTGTTTTTGTTGAAGACATCACAATGTCCTTTTTAGTACATATTTTTCCAAGTATAGTGAAATCAATAAGGTGCAAATAGGCCATCCTATGCCTTTCTTGAAATTTGAGGAGGTATAGAAGGACAAAGTTGGTCCTGTTGCCTTTCAGGTTTTTTTTTAAGTCTTATAGGACCATTTGTTTGAAAGCTGTGTTTTAAAAATGAATTGATGAAGCTGTAAGGTTGAGTGGTGACACAAACTTGCTATCTAATCAACATTCTTTTAAAAATGCATTGATGGTATTGATTACCGCTGGACCACTAGTGTGTTTTTCTGAATTGTTATTTTTTGCTGTTGTTTAGGGTTCTGCTACACTTACAGGGCTACGTAACTTCTAATCCAGGTATCTTAATCTTTTTATATAGAGAGATATATATACAATCCTATTTAAACCAAATGTGTAAATAGCTGTGCTATTGAAATATTTTGGAAGTTTAAGATAGCTTGCTTCTGTCTTTATGGAAATTATTAAAAATACAGGTCTAATTTTACTATTTAGCAGACCCTTGGGTTATCAGTGAATCTTTCCTTAAGTATAAAAATACATAAGGGTTATCCCTGTAGTTAATAATAAAAATACCTGGGATATTTGTGGAAGTTGTACTTTACATTTAAACTACTTAGCCCATTTTCAGAGTTAATATCGTATGATGTATGGTGTATGCTTTTAATAACAATACTGTGATGAAACAAGTTTTCATTTGAAAATTATTCACTTGATTTGATAGTTTTGCAGAATTCAGTGCTGTGTTTCCAGGGTAGTAAGTGTGCTAGTCAACATATTATTGATCATTGTAGTTTCTCTTTAGAAATAATTTGTTGACAACCATTATGCTCTAATTTTAAAGCCTACAAGAATTTGACTAACTTCTTGCCATGAAATATAAAGCACCTGAAACAATGTATATGCCTCTGTGTAGTACTGAAGGAAAACATTCTTTTGAATGGCTTATGGACTGAAGTTTGACTGAATTTTATATCATTTATTTCTGTGCATTTTCAGTGTACTGAGATGGATGAATATGATGAAGCCAGGATAGCTGTGCACTGAAAATGTATTAAGACCCATAAATGCCACTGCTTCTGGCTGCTGTCACAGGCTAGGAATATGTTTTCATAGTTCAAGCATAAGGAAATTACTCCTTTCTTTATCTTCTGTTTTTTACTGTCTATCTTAAATAAAAAGACTGCAGGGTACAATTTTGAAAAGGACCACTGTCTTTTATGAAACTACTTTTGAATTTCTTCCCATTCTTCCAGGTTTAATGGTAGCTAAATTCAAACTATGTCTAACTACAAGTTTTAGCTCGGGGAGCTGGAGGTTATCTGCAGTTCACTTATTTGGCTTGATTTTAATGTGAAGAAAAAGGATATCTGGTTTCCAGCAAGTCTGAACTCCTCGCGATATCTTCAGATTCTTTATGGCAATGCACAGTTTAGATCTTTACTTTTTAGTATATCAGCTATCTTTGCTATTAAAAATTGCTTAGTTGTTCAAATATATCCGTAGAGAAGTCTGGATAGTGCATTCGATCCCTGCTTGCCCGCCCCTAAGGGGTGTTTGAAGCACTGCAGAGTTCAGCAGGCAGTGAAGTGATTATCTGGCTCTGGCAACAGATCAGTCGTCTCCCCAGAGGTACCCTGCGCCGAGCACCTGGCTTCTTCTGAGTCATAGCTTCAGTGTACAGAAGCAATGGACACCCTTCTGCGAAGGACAGCTTCCTGGAGGTAAGCTTAAACTATGACCTTTCATCCTTGGTCCTGTAATTCTGTTTAACTGGAGAAAACAAAACTGGACAACGGGATGTAAAGATTTCATAGGTTGTTAATTTTTCAGTTGGGAAAACTAAGGAATTTTGCTGCATGTGGCAGTGGTTCCAATAAGTAATCTGCTATTGGGATGATAGTAAAGAGCAGAGGTGCAGTGGTCTGTTATCAGTACTGGAGTGTCCTGATATAAGGTTTATTTAATCTGTGCCTTTCTTAGAGGCGGCCTTTATGTGGCAATATAGAGAAACTTGAGTTTTTCGCAGTACTGTGTGGCCAGTTAATAATCAGTGTTAAAATTAATGCATTTCCAGATTAAAAAAAGAAGAAAGAAAAAATTTACAAATACGGACATTTTAATTAATGCTCACAGGTAACATTATGATCAGAAAACTGTGTGCTTCTGTCACAACATCTGTTTCCTATCTCAACATACTTGAATTTGCTACTGGAGATTTTTGTGACGTATGTCTTGTTTCACATCCTGGCTGTTGGGATAGGCTATATGCTTACATACATTTACCAAATACCTAATCCTTTTGGGTTTGCTAAATATCATTCCATTTGTATATTTTGGGGGGATTTTTTTTTTGTTTTTTTAATGATGTTTTGTTTCCAGAGTAGCAACTTCTGGTGGTGATGTATTGAGTTTGGGGTGTTTTTATGTTACAGCTTATGTTGATAGTGTGACATTTAATACCCTGAAATTGAATTGTA
Organism: Neomorphus geoffroyi; assembly: GCA_033558235.1. NCBI lineage: Eukaryota > Metazoa > Chordata > Aves > Cuculiformes > Neomorphidae > Neomorphus > Neomorphus geoffroyi. The sequence continues at coordinate 2,248,658 of JAUMJM010000035.1, forward strand.
AATACATTATTTTAATCACTGACATTTAAACCCCCTGCCATGGAAAAGCAAATGTTTGCCTCTGCTGCTTTTCAGATTAATTTCTCCTAAAACAGCTCTGGCTTTCTAGATTTTCACCAGAAGAATAAGATTCATTGCATGATTTCTGTTGCAGTTTTCTGGTTGTGCTATTAGGTTTTTTGCATTGTCTTAAATGCTATTTTCAATGGAGTTTGTAACAGTACGTAATTTGTATGTTCTGTTGCAATACAGTAGTATCCTGTCTAGCAGGCATGGGACTGAGTGTGGAGTCCAGACTCCAGAGGCTTTGCATCTCCCCAGATTTGCCTTTCGTTAGTTGGGCTGAAGTTGGTCCTGAAAAAGATCAGTAGCATATCCTGCACTCACTTCAGTGGCAGTAGCATTGAGTATTCCCCACATGGCTTCGGACAAGTCACTTACCTCCTCTTATCTCAATTTAATCATCTTCTCAATGGATGGACCAATGTTTACCTACCTCACAGAAGGGCTGTGAGGGCACATTCATTAGTTTTGAAGCTCTTCAAGGTTCTGTGATGAAAGATTCCATATAAATGCTTAGTGTAGTTTTATGTTAATATTCCAATTTTATTCATGTTGGCATTCATTCTGAAACCTCCAACTACTGACTTCAGGATGCCAAGAACTTGAGATGCTTCCCCCCACATACCAAACAGCAAGTTCTCTGGCTTCTGAATTAGGTAAAATCTCCAATAAAAGCTGACTGGGTCAACTCTCAGCTTACAGTTCATCTCCACACATGCAGGAAATACAATCAAAATTAGTCAAGAGCTCTCTTGTTTATGGAGGTGACAGGATGAAACATCGTAGATCAGAATAAGATGAAATGCTTTTGATTTAAAATTGTTATGGGCAGGAAGATAAAAGTGAAGTTTTGTACATTCCATCTGTAGGCATTTTACTGTATAGGAATAAATATTTGATACAGGCCTTTCTCATCCCAGTGAGGTGCAGCATGCATAAAATGTTGTGCAGGTTTGCTTTTTTTAAAAACCAAAGTTTATACATTTCACGTACATAATCTAAAATCCTGAGGAAAACAGATAGCATACAGTTTTTGATGACAGTGATACTAAAAACATGGAAAAAAGCCTGCATCAATGCTTAATTGCTAATGCACTTATACTAAGTAAGGCATGCTGTTTGTGTTTAGAGCCCTGTGGTCTTCATTATTGCTTTGATTTGTGTATCTCAAGAATTCCAGCAAAATTAGGTACAGATAGGTGGTACAAAACTAAACCTTTCTTGATCATTTTATCATGGATATATTTTAAACTTGTATAAGGGTAAGCATGAAGGAGTCATGCATATGTATAAATAATGTATTCGACCAGTGTAAAAATAGTTCTGTTGATGTATTTGAGGTGTAAGTACATTTTGTGCCACTAACACTGTGATATATAAAAGAGCTGCTGAATGCCTTTTAATGTTGTGTTTTGTACTTTGAACCATATTGAAGAGTTTAATTTGTAATTTCAATAGATATTTTAAATAAATATGTTTCCTGTGATTCTTAATAGTGACTTTTTAGTGCTATATGTTCAACTAAAGAAAAGTGCTGCTGTTATGGTAGTGCTCCCTATGCGTATGAGCCTCTCCTTCCTTCAGAGCAAACCCAGCCTGTAGCCTGGAAACGTCCTGCTGCACTTCTAGGCATAACTGCGATCTCTGGCTCATCTCCTAGCTTAGCCAGAAGAGTGAATTTGGTTATCTCTAAACCTATTTTGTCACACAACTGGATCTTTGGTCGGGTTCCAGTTGCAGTCCACAATCCACTGATGTACGCTGTAGCTGGGTGAGTCTGCTGCTCCGAGGAACACTCCAAGATGTGTGTGTATTCTTGCACCACAGGTTTAGGTCTGGTGGATGTGGCTACAAGTAGCTTGTATTCCCCTCTGTTTGGTGTTGTGGAGGTGAAACTTAAAGGCAAAGCCCAGCTTCCTGCACAACAGTGTATGCTTAACTCTCTGGCAGTGGGAATGTGCTCTTATGTTCTTGGCTGCATTGACTGGCACTTTGCATTTTGCCAGAAATGCAGTTGAGTATGGAGTCTTTCCTTCAATCATCCTATTTTTTCTTATTTGTTAGGATACACTTTGTCTATACTAGACAGCTGCTGCTTCTACTTGCTCATTCCTTCTTTCATTTTCATGGAGCCTAATGATTTTTCTTCATAAGGGAAAGATCAGTTTAGATATTTTGTTCAATTAATCGGGCAGAAAATAGTCTAGGAATTCCACAGGGGGTTTTGCCCTACTCAAGGAGCAGGTACTATTAACAAAGCTGTCTTCCTGCTGTCTTCCTCCACTCCCACAGTCTGTTGCTTCCAATTAGAGTATGGTTTGCTTGGCAGTTTTCTTTCAGAGAGGATTAGTTCTCAGGCACTTGCGATTATCATGTAGTTTACGTTTAGCTTCTGGGCTATTTACTCAGTCTCTCTGCCAGGTTCAGCTTATCTTGGATTTTTTTTACCCATATCTTCAGCTGTGAGACTGGGTTTCTACACAAGTCTGTGATCAGAGAATCAAGCACTGCAGAAACTAAGTGGAGTAGCAAGACTTCAGGGTCTCAACTGTCTGAAATTAGAGTGTTTATGTTGAATTCTTAAATGGCAAACTTGTAATCCATGTATGTTCTAGTACATAGTGTCCAGGATCATTCAGTCACCACATCCGTAGGAATCGGTTCTGTTAGAAGTGGTCCCAACCCCAGAGTAACTCTTGAACTGTACGTGGGCATTGGATGGGAGAGTTTAGCTCAAAATCGTGCCAGTAATGGTCCTCTTAAAATGGAGTGATTGAGATAATTCATTCCCACAGAACAAAAACATTGTGCTAATTCTAGCATTCTGCTAGTTATAATTGTTCTGAGAGGTTTGACTATAGAAATTGATTTATGTACACATATAATGGGGGTAGTTCTGGAGATCACTATTGCCAACTTGCAGGCAGAGTATTTTTTATTATTGGAGATCCTCTAGGATGTTTCTCATAAGAAATTGTGCTGCGAGTACTTGCTTGTTACTGATCCGTCTATACCAAGAGCCTTATTTTATATAGGATATATAGAAGCTGATGGAACTTTTGTTGACTTTGAAACTAAAAAGAGAGAAAAGACTTGTGTACAAGGAAGCCTTTGCTGCCCAGACTCCACACTCTGCAAACCAAGATTCAGCCTTGACTCTCACACCCCTTAATATGAGGTTTGTCTCAAGTCAGGTGTCTGGCCTTAACTGACAGCAGTCAGTGCAAAGACGCATCTTCTGGGTCTTTGAGACATTTCCCTTCCCATGCTATGCTGCTTACTAAGATCATAGAATCATAGAATACCAAGTTGTCAGGAATCTTGAGGATCGTCTGTTCCAGGCTTTCTTGGCAAAAGCACAGTCTTGCCAAGTGGCCCAGCACCCTGTGCAGCCAAATCTTGTGTCCAATACTGGGGAATCCACTGCTTCCTTTCCAATGGCTAATTGTTCTCACTGTGAAAAATTTTTCTCTTGTGTCCAATTGCAATCTTCCCAGGAGTAACTTGTACCCATTACACATCACCCATCATCTTTTCCATGTGAGTCCTTGTGAAAAGAGTCTCCATTTGCCTTTTTAGTCACCCTTTACATACTGGAATATGTTGATAAGGTTTCCCCTAAGCCTTCTCTTCTCAAAGCTGAACAAACCCCATTCTCTTGACCTTTCCTCATATGGAAGACTTTCCAGTCCTTTACTCATCTTTGCGACCCTCTCCAGCCTGTCCACATCTTTTTTTTGCATATTGGGGACCAAAACAGAACACAGTATTCTGGGTGTGGCTTGACAAGTGCTGAGTAGAGTGGAATAATGACTAGATAATTGTCTAGATAACTGTCTAGATAACTTACTTAGCTTTTTTAGCTTCTCAAAATATTTCTCAGCTGTGGTATTTTGGGTTTTGTTGGTTTTTTTAATTATTATTTTTCCCCACTCACTTAGATGACAGGAGAAGACTAGGCAGCTGTCTTTGCCCAGGCACATAAGTCTTACATGGCTAAAACTGAGGAAACAGTTGTAGACTGCCTTATTACAAGTACTGCTTTCTGAAACCAGAGCAGAACTTGGTGGTGCAAATTAAAACCAGATTACTCTGCTCTCGTATGCTGTTTCCAGATGAATATGATGAATATGTGTGTGTGATGACTGTAACTTAATGCATGTGGCACATATACTAAATGTTTAGATGCTGTAAATTATGCAAACCAACTTGCACATGCAAGCAATAGAAATGCACTTGAAAGACTGAATAGTCCAGTTCCTTTGCAGTGCATGCACAGAAGAGAACAATGTCAAGCTGTTATGTGCTAACTATTAATTTATTTCTGGTGTTCTTTGGTTACTTTTTTAAAAAAAAAGGTGACTTTTTTTGAATTTCATTAAAAAATGAAATGAATGCTATAATTAGTATATACATGCTAAATTTAAATGTAGGTCCCAAAGAGGAGAGTCCCTGGGAGTAAATTCTACATCTCCTAACTCAATGCGGTTTTCTAAAATCTGAATGTAAATATGTGTGTCTAGCTGATGTGTGGTACTTTTTTTTTATGCACCGCATACCCTGAAACGTCAAACGTGGCTTCTAGACAAAATAGCTTATGTATGTACACAGGAAAAATAAATTCTACTGTATAATTTTGTAGAGCACAAAATCTGATCCTGGAGCAATGCAGATTGGAATATTATATAGATTGATAAAGGTTCTGGAATATTTTTTTGTAGCTTTGCAATGAAGCGTATTAGGAATAGAATTAAATCACTTCCTCCCTCAAAACACTGCTTTTAAGCTTCAGGTAGCTGGAAAAGTAAAACCAAATGCCTGTAAGCTCGAGTAAGCGGTTCTCCATGTATGCTATGAATTTGATGCTCAGAGTCCTTTCAAGTGAATTAATGTTTCCATTACTTTCTAGTGAGTTTAGATTTTCATTTAAGGTGAGTGGTGAGCTCGTCTTGCTGCATAAGAGAGCACCTACAACAGAGAACTGTGTTTTTCTGGCAGGGTTTTCTCTGCTGGTGATTTGCTTCAATTGTCATTATCTGTTTTGTGTGATAGAATCCAAGAAACTGACTTTGCTTTGGACCTAAAAAGAAAAAAATATAGCTCATTAAAGGACAGTGAACATAACATGCTAATTTTGCAAGTTCTGTAGGCCTGACCTGCTCATACCAGTCTAAATTAAAGTCTGTGGGCTCAGTCATTCCTGAGATCTACACTGCTGTGGTTTATTCTTGAGAACAATTACAAACAAGCAGATATTTTATTTTTTCTCTTTGCTACCTTGAGATGATGGTTTTGGTTTCAGTGAATTGCAGAAATGCTTGAGCTGCCTCAAAATTCTGAGGGCTAATTGTAGTTTGAGAATGACACTTATTTTGTGGGCTTACCCGCAGAAGATGTGACACAGTGTGCAAAATTTCATTTTAAAATTACTTTGGTGGATGAGCATAATGCAACACTTCTTAAACTTTATTTTCATGCCTCAGAAATAATTAGTGTACTCAGTTTACTGAAGTCTCAGGTAACTTACATGGTGAGTATACGTCAAGTGAGGGATACCTGAGTTGGAATATGGATAAACTCTTTGTGGTACATTAGAAAAGCCTGCAGAAAGGGTATTTTCAGCCCTTGTGGTAAGCGGTGCTGCTATGAGCCACCAGAGTGCAGTCTCTGAACACCCATTTCAGACAACGAAGACTTGCTTTCATTTAGAGACTTGCACATAGAAATCTTGTTAATATGGATTTATCTGAAGCTTTTAAAGTCTGTGTTTCAAAACCTCCACAGAATTAGTTGTAATGATATCATGGCTAAAAATAACGGTTTTATGATGGGCTTGCACACTCTTCTGGGACTGTTCTAGTCACTGGATCTTAACATATGTTATTGCTTCTCTTCTCTGAAAGTACATAAACCTTTCCTGAAAGTGAAAAATTCTTAAGTATTTGAACTTGCAGAAAATTGATATGAACATAGAGATATTTCAATCTGCAAATGTAAAATGAGATGTGCAAACCAGAGGTATCTTTCAAAATGCCACGTTTGGAGAGCTTGATTAATAACATTGGGAGAAGAAGAAAGAACACTAAAAGTGGGTTAGTTCAAAACAGATTAAGTATTGACTAATAACATTGCATCTGCTCTATATTTTATAATTGACAGATGTTGTAAATGAGCCAAATTATTCTCTTCTCCCTTCCTACCCATGCCTGCTGTCATATCTGCGTTCCTCAATACAGATGTTCAGCAGAAACAATGCAACTGTCCAGACAATAACTCTAGCCATCCGTTTAGCAGTCAACATGTTTGGCAGGGGAGGCAAGCTGCAACGGGGGCAGCTGTGACTCCTTCTGCCTTTACCTCACTCTATATATATTTCAATGCTTATGAGTCTTCCTTCACCCCACTCTGGAAGTATATCTGAAAAAAGCAAAGTGAAAAGTTAGTTTCTTGTAATTTTGTGGCTCAGAGGTTTGTTTCAGGTACATTCCAACACTAACACAAACTCTTACTTTCAAAGAAAATTCAATGCTCTGTCCCAACTGCCACTGTCTCCCTGCCAAACTTCCAGGGACTCTTGGGAAACTTCTGGTTCGTGCCATTTACAGCTTGTTAGGGATGTGTTTGGAGCATGTTTTTCAGTTGGATCTATTTTTTCTTTTCAGGACCTCACAATTATCTTATGCAAAATGGTACGACTAGAGGATTGGGGTAGCACAGTGTGTCTTACCAGACTGGCTCAGTGTGGTTCAGATTTACCTGCCTTCAGGACTCGTCAGCTTATTACATACTGAAGGCCTTCTCAATGCAGGACGCCTCCAGACTTTTGCTTATAAATCCCCCTGGCTTCCCAGGAGCAGGATATGGTTTCTAGGTGCAGAGTAGCATTGCATGTTAGAGAATGGCCCTTGGAAGATGTATGTCTGAATCTCGCTGCTTCCCACAGCAGGAAACAGAAGGCAGAGACACAGAACAGCAGAAAGAGCACCTTTCTCTCTGTTGCCTCTGTCTCTATGGTGATAGATGGACATGTAAGTTTGGTGCTTCATGCTGTCACCCTTACGAGCAATTTTCATCCTTTCACTTGTGATTTTGTGATGCGCTTCATTGCAGGCTCTGCAGGCAATTAATGGCATCTTCTTACAACTAAGAGTTGGTAAGGGAGGCAAAGGAGAGGTTGCGACTCAAAATCTGAGACCCTTATGTGAGAGCTGACCCTCTGAGTCAGCTTCTTCTTTGCACTAAAACTGAGATATTTAACCCAGATATTTTAGTGGCAGAAAATGAATATGAAAAGCTACAGTACTTGCAAGCAGTATCCTTGGCCCTTTTAGATACAGCCCACGGCTCCCTTTAAACCCCAAGAGCTCTGTAGGGTGGAACCGTCTCCCTTTGGTAGCTTTTACCATTGTGCCTGAGAAAACCACTTCGGAGCCACGGGGTCTGGCCACATGGCTGTGAGGCAAAGAAAACTGTGAAATGCCTGAGGTTCCAGCAACATCTGCTTTAAATTACAGGATACCTTAATGACCCTTTAGGACACTCAGTACTTAAGGTCTTTAAAGCTTCTGATGGCAACCTCAGATGTGGAGCCTGTCAGCACAGCTCCATAAGCTTATAATGCTGCTTTTGGCTGGATGGACTATGACTTTCCTTACTCCAATGTGAATATGAAGCTTGCCAAGGAACTGTAGCTCCTATCTCATGCTAGTTGATCAACTGGGAGCTGCCTGCCTGCTCCTTTGCACCATGGAGCATTTGGTAAGAAATGTCCATTATTGTCTCTGTTAATAGATTATCATCTCCAAATACAGGTGGGCAGCGCCCCCACAGAGACGGCTGCAATGTTCCTGGTGTCTTGCTTCAAGCAATAGTTTTTGGTTTCAGTGGGGAGGCTGCACCAGGTGAGGTTTGCCAATAAAGCAACAAATGATGCCCCACTGGATGGTTTTTATAGTGCTTCGTGTTTCTGAGTAGCATGAAACACTACAAACTGTAAAAGCTTCTAGGTACAAGAACTCATCATGTTGGTGGGGGAAGGAAAGTCATTTCTCTTTAGAGGAAAATATCATAATCTCTTTAAAAGCCATAAAAGCAGTCAGAATATAAGGGCTAAAGAAAATTTTCCATTACTCTCTAGAGAATCTTTTCTATCCTTTGTAACAAATACCTATTTCCATCCTGAAAAACTCACCCTCTCCTAGCATCTCTGAAGAGCTATTGAAGACTTAACGTAAGGTTTGTGTGACGGGTGCGTGGGTTGTGTGCTGCGCTCTGGCTAATCACTGCCCCTGAAGCAGCTGGGAGAGGGTGGCCACAGAGGAATATTAAATGAGGAAGATTAGAAAAGGCAATAATCACTTGATTTACTAGGAGTAGAATAAGGCAATTTAAGCAAAGATCTCTGAATCATTATTATTATTTCCTTCAATAAGGAAGATTTCAAAAGATATCTGGCATCCACCTCACTCCCACTCCACAGAGCGGAAAAACATCTCTGGTGTTACTACTGAATTTGTTTCATTAAAATGAATTTTTCTTGCTATTATAAACACAAGAAACAAAACCCCAAATTCCAACAAGCTCTTGAGTGCTGCACAATGCATGGCTTATTTCTTTTCATGCATGGTGTCATGGCAACAGGGAGCATTCAAAATTAATTATAATTCAGGCAAAATGGCCTCTACTTATATATTGGTTTTAGCCTAGCCTTGTGATTTTATTTTTGGTGACACAATATCAAAGGTGCTCTTTGCTACTAAGGATTTTTCTTTCTTTGGTAAATAAACCTTGTGGTCAATAATTTCAACATGTAGCAAGCTGCCAATGAAAATTATGACTTTGAATTTATATAAATATATGAGGAAATATTCAAAAGGAAAAGCAGAAAAGATAGTAAGTCATCAAAAAAAACCAGATTTTGTCAGACTTTAGTAAACCCAACGAGTAAAACAAAGCATGTTCTTTTTAATAGGAACAGCTCAATGAACATTGCTGCTAACAATTTCTCTAAAAATATTTGATTTATAGGCTTAGTAATCAGATACAAAAAATTGTTGCTTCTGAGCATTGTTCAGTACCTGCCTTGATAATAGGATGCTTTAACCTTAAAGAGACTTTGATAATACAAAGAGAATTCAATGAAAATTCACTTAGGCTTTCCAGCCTAACAGGTGTTTCATGTGCTCATTTAGAGTCCCAAATTCATTTTTCTCTTCTGCTTTGCACTGCTGAAGAGTCATACATTGTATACATAATCCAATTTAATGGGCTAAATTCAAGTTTTCAAATATTACATAGCATTCTTATGCTTGGAAAGCCAGCTCTGCAAACCAGTACCAGGCAAGGCCGTTTGCAGTTCCACCCTGGATGTACTGTGCAGCCTGAGAAGGGACCACAGCTGGCAGGAGAGCTTGCAAAAGGCTGACATTTCACGGCTACAGATTCCCGCTGCATCTGTTCTGCATAATACTGAAGTAACATTCGTATGATGAATGAGTGACCCATTTATGAGGCAACTTCCTGAAAACCATGAGAGGTGTAAAGACCTGAATCTTAAAAAAAAGAAAAGAAAAGAAAAAAAGGAAGTTCTGGGTTCATCACTTGGCTTTTGAACCATAAGCATCCATATCTGCAAGTTTTTACTCATTATGAAGACCAGAATCAATGTGTTTAAAAAAAAAATCAACCAAACAAATCAAAAGCAAAACTGAGGTTCAGCATGAGCTGTAAAAGTAGGATTTCTGAACAAATAATAACTCCAACAAGGTATTCTTATGTTTGTATGAAATGTTTTGCATGTATTTTATTTCCTTTGTGCCAAGTCAGTCCTGAAATACATTTTCCAGGTATCAGGTAGCCACAAACAACTTATCATTGACTAAATAGGATATTCCCTTGCTTTTTAAATGGAAGGAAAAGTGCTGATTGTTGTTGGAATAGAAAGCTTATATCTATGTGCTAAATAAAAAGATTATGTTCAGGTGTTACTGGATATTTAGTTCTTGAATAAAGGAAGAATGCAAGAGAAGACCTTGAACTAAGCTGATAATTCCTCAGAAGCTAGGCACTAGGCAATCCTGAAGGCTTGTGAGCATCAATTGTCATTCAACCTTATGCTAATTGGAGGGTGCTTTGACTGTAGGTCTCTCTGCTGTTATTTGCCTTTGTGGTCTCAACACAGTTTCTAGGAGTTATTGCAAAAGATGTGCTGATGACAGTAGAAGTTCCAGAAAATAATGCCACTGCAGACTTTGGCATCAGAGATCAGTGGTATTGCTTAACTTATCTCCGAATATGGTGACTAATTTCTATGTCAGACCAACAGATACTCTTTGTAACAACTGAGGGACAACATGTGGGAAAAAAAGCAAGAAGCAATGAATAACACATTGACGCATGTCCTCCAAGCAGAGTGCTGGAGAATTAATCCACTTACCAGATGTATGAGAGAAGTCCAGCAACCTTTCCCGATTCCTCCTGTCTCCACATATGGATCATCAAAGAGATGAACAAAGACTCTTAGACACTTTTTTGGAAAAGGAAGGTTACTCACTCAGTTCTTCCACACAAATATTTGGGAGGTGTGAACACTTCCCCAGGATGGAGAATGGAGACCTGCTGCTGTGCAATAACACTTTAGGATCAGCTTTCTGGAGAAACGTGGGACACTAATGCAGAGTGCAAAGGAGAAAAGGAAGCAAACAGATATGCTAGTCCTCAACTATTCCAAAGCGTAGTGTTTTATTTGTGGCTCTCCTATGGTGGCTCTCTTTCTGTGTTTTGTATTTGTACTGCTTGTAGCCAGCCTTGTTTACAACCACAGATGATATTAGGCTCTACCAAGCCTTTAGATAGTTCCAAAAACTATTGCCATTTATTTTGGATATTGTTTTAAATGATTGTGTTTCTTTTATGCACAAAGGTAACGAGACCCAGGTTTTTTCCATACAGACTGGCAAGCAAGCTGTGATCAAGAAGACTGATGTGTACCAATAATCCCTCTCTCCCAGGAGCATGCTCCCAAATTGCCACCTCTGAAAAATGTGGTCCTGGTTAGCAAAACAGTGAGACCTCGCAGGTAGCTGAAGAGAGTCTGTATGTTTAATCCATAGCTAACAGGAATGGGAAAGCAGAAGGAGCCCAGTGACTTCCTGGATATGAGCAATATTATGTCAGCTGAAAACTTGGCAAAGCAGATTCAGAGTGAGGGCAAAGACAAAAGCTTAGACAAAGAGTCAGGGGAGTGGCATCCAGTAGTATAAAAGAGGACACAGTGTTCAATAAAAAATGGAAACAAACAACAGAGAAGTTAAGAAAAAAAACCCACCACCATGCAAATACAAATGAAAGGTAAAAAACCCACCAAATACAAATTAAGCAGGTGTAAAATGTTTGTGTGAAAACCCATGCGTACTTATTTTCATAGAATACCTGTGTAAAAGGTTATTTTTACTGATTCTGATACACAGTTTTCTACACAGACAGTTTATCGGGGTTACTTTACAACCTCTATGCAAATCTACTTGAAGGAGGACTGAGGGCAAGACCCATTCCCTCAGTGGCAGCAGCATTCCCACCTGCTTGCACATAAATAGACTTGCCTTCATTCAGCACCTCAGCCAGGGACACTAAAAAAAGGGCACTTTGCATCTTCATAAAGGGTAAATTCAAGAACCAAACCTTGCCATACAGTAATTTTAACATCCCATCACTTAAAATTTATGAAGTGTTATGTTAATATAAAGAATGATGAAAAAGTTCCAAAAGTGTCCATAAAAAACTATTCTCAACCACGGGGGATAAAACTGAACGAATTGAGAAGAATTTGGCCTTGGCAGAAGGTGGACTGAAATCAGGGACTGGGACCCTTTCAAGGATGTTGTGCCAGTCAGTATTTTTCTTGCCTAAATTAAAGTTTAAGCGTGCTGGTGGAAGCCAGAGGCGCTCCTTCTCAGCCAGACAATGTACTATTGAGGGGTTCAAACCCCTCAGGAGACAGGGATGGGAACTGCTGCATCTCATAGAAGACTAAGCTTTTAGATCCCATCCTACACTGGCACTGCTGATAGGATCCTTATTTCTTTCCAATAATAATGTCAGCATACCACCTTTGCAAAGTTTCTGACCTAGATTTTCCCAAACTTGGTTTCTAAGAGCGTTTTGTTGTATTCAGTGTTAGAAGCAAATGCTAAGACCAGTCGAGAAATAGGCCCAAAAGGCAACAACGAAGTCTCTTATTCTGTCTTATTCAGTGTCTTCTTTCTTTCACTTTTGTTCTACCAAACAGGAAAATCCTTAAATACCTTGGAGAAACTCATGATTTTAAAAAAGCAACAAAGGAAACTCCATCAAAATAGCAGCAATGGCTCTAGCAGTGATCAGTTAACAAGCAACAAAAGCTTGTAGTAACTCAGCAAGTTCCTACCACGCTTCAATTTGGGGACTGGGATATGCAAAAATGTGTTTAAAAGAAATATAGATTTGCAAGGCAACCTTATTTCTTCAAATATTTTTTTTTCTCTTTCCCCCTTACATGCATACATATAGATTGTATTTGTATATAGTGGGAAAAGACAACTCTTTGCAGGCAACTATCCATGGGACAACTCTTCACAAGGACAATGCTCTTTGGGAAGCCATTTGAGTTAGGGTTAAGATTAGGGTTAGGATTAGGGTTAGGGTCAGTCTTAAGGTTTAGGTTACAGTCGTCCCCTTGGAGAGTTGTCTCCATGGAAAGTTGGCCATGGGAAGTTACTCACAGAGAGCTGGCCACAGTGAGTTTTCCTAGACTCTACATTTGGTGCCCTTCATTTTTATTTTTCTGCAGTTATTAATTCATTTCTTTCACAGAACTGTGTTGAGGAGTCCAAAACGGAGTGTCTCACCCTGATTCTCTCAGGTTTTTTTGTCTCACACAAACTGGATATCTACAAATTAGATAGCTAGATAGCAAAGTCTCATGTTATATTCAGTGGAAATAAATGGTTATCTTCAGAGGAGGCGTATCTCCTCTGTCATATTTTGACTTGTCTCTGGGTTTGATTTTCCCTTCTAAGAGGGAAGAGAAGAGATGAGATGAGACAAGACGAGATACAAACTGCTTTCGGGTTTAGTCCAAAGATGCTGAAGGAACATGTGGTCTGATTTCCCAGTAGCCCAAGCCAGGCTGACTGAAGGCTGATATAGGCCTTTTCAGAGAATCATAGAATGGGTTGGGTTGGAAGGGACTATGAAGGTCATCTGATCCAACCCCCTTGCAGTGAGGATGGATATCTTCAACTAGATCAGGCTGTTCAGAGCCACATCCAACCTGACCTTGAACGTTTCCAGGGAGGATGCATCTACCACCTTTCTGGGCAACCTGTGCCGGTGCTTCACCACCCTCACTAAAAAAAATTTTCAAATCTAGAATAAATTTACCCTCTCTAAGTTTAAACCATTACCCCTTATCCTATTGCTACAGGCCTTGGTAAAAATTTTTTCTTAAAGCCCCACTTAAGTATTGAAAGCCTGCAATAGTCTCCTCAGACTCTTCCCTTCTCCAAGCTGAACAACCCCAACTCTCTCAGCCTTTCTTCATAGCAGAGCCTTTGACCATTTTAGTGGCCCTCCTCTGGACCCACTCCAACAGGTCCACGTCTTTCCTGTGTTGAGGGCTCTAGAGCTGGACACACGACTTCAGGTGAGGTCTTACCAGAGCAGAGCAGAGGGGCAGAATCTCCTCCCTCACCCTGCTGGCCGCACTTCTTTTGATGCAGCCCAAGATACGGTTGGTCTTCTGGGTTGCAAGAACACATTGCCAGCTCATGTCTAGCTTCTCATCCAGCAGGACTCTCAGGTTGTTTTACGCAGATCTGCTCTCAACCTCTTCATCCCCCAGCTTGTATCGATACTGAGGGTTGCCCTTACCCAGGCACGGGACCTATTTTCTCCAAAAGTAATTTGATTCTTCCCTGCCCAAGAACTGACACTGGAGCTTGTGACATCCTTTTCCACATGCTCATTTAGCAGGCCATCAGAAGAATCACTGAAGACACTGTAAAATTGCAATTTGAAATTAATAGCTTAGCTGCTTAAATTTCCAGAGATAATTTTCTTTTCTATAACATGCGTGGCTTTGTGGGATTAGTTAGAGGGTTATGTTCCTGACTCTTTACTGTAGGGGTCTGTTCTCATTCTGGTTTCTGAACTGACAGGACACACTTGTTTTCAAATGCTGTTTATGTGAAAAGAAAACCCAACAAAAAGTCTAGAAACCTTTTTTTTGGGAAATGAAAACAGAGTATTGCACGTGTTCTGTATTTCAGCAGTTGAATTCCTGAGGGAAGCACCCAGTATTGAAGAAAGTGGAAACACTGAACTTGATACAGCCATACATGGAAACACAAAGTGAATTTGATTAACAGTAAAAATGGCAAATGACTACACTTTCGTGTCATTTGTTCTGCACTCTGAATAGAAACAGTCAGCTGAGCTCTCCGTGAAGCAGAGTTGCCTAAACTCACCTAAAACACATGAGGACGTCTTTGCCACTCTTCTGTTTATTGTTGTTTAAACCCATCAGGTATGTAGGTGTGGTTTTTTTCCCAGCTAACAGTTCACAATTTCATATATGCACACATCGCCTGTAAATAAAAACATCCATATCGAGATATTCAGAGTTGAAATGAATATAATTTTAGGTAATATCTCTTCTTTTTATTCTCTTCTAATTCCTGTGTCTTGGTTTCTGGTTCCATCATAACCACAGGACACCGTTGCCAGAAGCCACATGTCTTCACTTTGAATATTTATAAGTAGTCTATAGTCCCCTTTGGTTTATTGTTTCTGACTGATCTTTGTTTTTAGAGCAATTCATCAGTTTAAAAATAGATGGGTGTTTTACATTCAAAAATCCTGATGAAAGATGAATGCTTTGATCTTTTCTTATTCAAAAATGTACTAAATAATAATTCTTCACATGGTGTAACTCTCTAAGATTTGCTTAACACAATTATTTATGTTTCTGAGCAGTTTGATATTTCAAAATTATATTTTATTAATGAAAATTAAAAAATGCAAGTCAAACTAAATTCTCTTACTGTTGTGATAAACATATTTTTGGCAAGTTTTACTTTTCTAAGTAATATATTTTGTCTAAATTCAAGGCTCACACATACATCTTAGATGCACTTTTGTTTGAAACAATAATCTCCTAAATCTGACGGCCATGACCAATAATATTATTTCTGGAGCAGTAAGACCTAGAATGAAACACCTATTCTTTTTTGTTACTATTTTTTATTTTGTATTCAAAGTCCCTTTCAAACTAAAACTGGCAAGATTCTGGGGAACAGAATGAAAATAAAAATAGTTTATATTTTAGTCACTTGAATGATTTTTGGATTTTGCAATCGGCAGCCTACAAGGCTGCTGAAATACATGTGGCATTTAAGGAAGGTCAGTGTAACCCTCTGCATCAGAAGCTGAGTTGAGCAAATGAGAAGATATCTCGAGAGATTGCCCCAGCGTCTGGTTGTTGGGTAGGCTGTTGCCTTCGACCCCAGTGGCACAGAGGGGCTGTATTGGCTGAGTGACAAAAGCAAGGAATTTCTTCAGCTCTCTTAATTTTGGACAGTCCTTCTAATGACGAGTTTCTGCTTTAAAACTGGTCACCCTTCAGCCAGTTGCTTGCATCTGCAGATATTCAGCCCTTGAAAAACTAAACTGTAATCTTCTAAGTTGTGAACCAGGAGTTATGGAGTCACTTAAAAACGTGTACTTTATATGGCTAAATCAAATATTATCTCAAGATTCTCCTGACAGGTTTTGGTGGTCATTTACTACCCCCTTTTCCCAGTATAGCATGCTATCCTGCAATGTTCGAGCTGCTTTCTTTTCCTCAGAGCAAGATGATGGATGGTTATGGCATTTTCTCTATGTAGTCGATGGGTAAATAGTGGCTTTAGACTGAAAAAGAAAAAATTAAGCTAGAAGCAAAGATTTACTAATGACTAAGTTATTGAAGCTCCAGAACAGGTTATGGATTTTGGAGTTTGTCAGTGTTAGAGTTTTTAATAGCGGATTGGACAAATATTTCATTGGAAGTGTGTTCTGGTGATGGACTGGGAACCCTAAAAATTCTTCAAACTCTGCTGACCAAGAACTCTAAATCCATGATGAGACCTTGTTTTACCAACAACCATTCAAGTAGCACCTACTCTAAACCTTCAAGGAAAGTTTAGAGGTGTGTTTGGACGCTTGGGTGAGTTATTATGGCCCCTAAGGTGTTATATGACACTGGAAGGCTTCCCAAACCTCGATTCCTGGCAACAAATACTCAAGATACTCAAGATGCAGGAAACAGTCTAAGTTTGTCCCAGTGGCTCCTTCACATCATTAAAGGGGTGTAGGAATCCATATCATTAGTAAGTGAACAAAAGAGGTAAAGTCTTGGTTCATAAATGGAAGAGGCTTTTTCTTGCCCCTCTAATGACCCAAAATAAAGGCAGTGAGAATGAAAGGACAGATCACCCTCTGCAATGGGCTTAGTTTAACAGAAGCTTTGAGAAAATATAGTAAGAGGTAATTTGAATTTGTTTCAACAAAATCTTGGGAGTGAAGTGAGATAAAGAGACAAAAAAGACACTGCCAAAAGGGTATTTAGTCAAAAATGCAGGTAAGGGAAAAGCCTTGTTTCAAAGGCATGTGTCAGACCTGCAACAGAAGACTTTACCTGTCTAGAAAGTAGGATCTGCCATAGACAAATTCAATCATAGAATCACTGGGTTGGAAGAGACCTCTGAGATCACTGAGTCCAGCCGTGCCTGTCTCCTTACTAAACCATGTCCCTAAGAAACTCATCCACCTGTTTTTTAAACACTTCCAGGGATGGTGACTCCACCACCTCCCTGGGCAGCTGTTCCAATCCCTGACCACTCTTTCAGTGAAGAAATGCTTCCTAATGTCCAGTCTAAACCTCCCCTGGCACAACTTGAAGCCATTTTCTCTTGTCCTATTGCTGCCACTTGGGAGAAGAGCCCAGCACCCACCCCATCACAACCTCCTTTACGCAGTTGTAGACAGTGATGAGGTCTCCCTTCAGCCTCCTCTTCTCCAGGCTAAACAACCCTAATTCACTCAGTCGCTCCTTGTAGGGCTTGTTCTCCAGCCCCTTCACCAGCTTCGTTGCCCTCCTCTGCACACGCTCCAGCCCCTCAATGTCCTTCCTGTAGTGAGGGGCCCAAAACTGAACCCAGCACTCGAGGTGTGACCTCACCAGTGCTGAGCACAGGGGCACAATCACCTCCCTGCGCCTGCTGGCCACGCTGTGTCTGACACAGGCCAAGATGCCATTGGCCCTCTTGGCCACCTGGGCCACTGGTGGCTCATGTTCAGCCGCTCCCAACCAACACCCCCAGGTCCTTCTCTGCCAGGCAGCTCTCCAGCCACTCTTCCCCAAGCCTGTAACGCTGCATGGGGTTGTTGTGTCCCAAATGGAGGACTCTGCAATTGGCCTTGTTGAACCTCATCCCGTTGGTCTGAACCCATGGATCCAGCCTGTCCAGATCCCTCTGCAGAGCCTTCCTTCCTTCAAGCAGATCAACAATAACCTTATTTGCTTTTTGATAACCAAACAATAGGGCAGTCTGGCTCATCATTGTGTCAAGTTGACTAGATATAAAACCAGAGCAAAATACTTCTCTGATTTGAAGCAGGACTTGCTGTCTTTGCAGATATCAGCTGCAGCACTTAAGGAAAGCTTTTTAGAAGAAACAGCATGCAGTGCTGTTTGCCAAGTTTTTATTGGGAAGTTGGGAAGTCAATAGACTAAATGTCTGCTCTCTTTGTCTTCTTATTGTTTTGTGGAGTGAAATGATCTCTCAAAAGCCTGCCATACCATTTTGTTTCTGGCATCTAGAGACTCTTTCTAAACATACACATCCACGCTGCACAAAAACGAATTGTCCCTGGTCCCACTTTGTGTAGATCAAAGTGAAGATAAAATTCCCAGGGACATATGGGGAAGTTACTGTTTTCCAGGTGTGTGCTATATTCTTCCTTAGTCCCTCTGGGCTAGCTATGAGCTGAAAAATTATATTGCAGAACAATACACACACTGAGGACCAGTAGTCAGGCTTGGTAGTACTCATGCAAGCCTTATGCAGACTGATCTCACACAATATTACATGTGTTTGGTAGACCTCAGCTGGACCTAAACTCTCCCCTACTCCCAAAGCAATGGAACAAAATCCTATTAAAGTGTTTTCCTATGAGGTGAAAAGCAAGGAGACAGCTGCACTTTCATTTTTTTCTGCATATTTCTTGTGTAAGATAGCAGCAGGATTTACATACAGAGGACCAGCAGGAAAAGATGAGACTCATGATTCAACCTTGCATAGGAAAGGAGGGAAGGTGTTACTCTTCAGGTTATCACAGATGCAATATTGTACTTAATTTCCACCCTTCTTACCTGTATTATATGAAATTTTTTAAAAAAGCAATCTCAGTAGTTGCAAAGAAACAAAATATGACAGAATAGAACAGAATTTACAGTCTGACTGCTCATATTCCAAAATAATGTTTTACATTTGATTGTATATGTACATATTTATCTCGTGAAAGAAAAAAGAGAGAGAGAGAGAAATAAATCAAAGCAGGAAACAGAAAAGAGCCATGGGAAACAGATGAATGATGACATTCAAAGAATGGCATGAAAAACTGAAGAAATGCTACACAAAGCCAGGAAATTGTCATTCTGCAGCAATGGCATCTATCTGTGATTGTCTCCAGCACTGTTTCACTACATCCATCAATGAAGGACGCACAGATGTCACCATGAGAAATTCACAATTTGAATCAAGTTCCACAGCAAGCAACGGAAAGGCTTTGATTGACTCCAGCGGGCTTTGGATTGGGCTGTTTCCATATCCTGGCTCGATTTGGCTCAGGACCTGAAAATACTGTTGTTCTTTTTAATAACAACACTTTCCACTTCTACAGTGACTTCCATCCACAGCGCTCACTGAAAGCTCAAAATATTTCCTTATGATTTCTATTAATATCAAGCAAGATAAAGACCTTTAAGCTTGGAATACAGGTCTTCTTACTTTCTACTGCTCTCACAGTTCAGAGCCAGCTGAAAATTGTAATTGATTTTGAATAAGAAATTGTAACATCTTGAAATGTGTTCTCATTCTGATGTCGAACAACAAATGTCTTCCATTCGAATGAATATTATGAAACACAATAACCTAAGAAGTGACTCAGATTTAGAAATATAGAGTCAGAGATCATTCTTCACTTTTATATTTTACTTATGAAATACGATTTACTTTATGTATATGACAGTCAAAACCTATCATTAATTACTGTCTGAAATGCAAACTATCACTGACTAACACATCATAATGTGATAAAAATACAATTGAAAAATCTGGGGTTTGGGTTTTTTTTTTAAGTTAAGGGGGAGATACTCTGTAGTAATGAACAAAATCTCCATATTTTTTTCCTCTTTTTTTAAACAGTATCTCCCATCTACATTACAATGAAATTGTTTGATCCTTTAAGACAGGAGAATACAATATGAAACCTAAAGGTAATAAAATCAAAAAGTCCCCCAGAACACAAAAAATAATACAAAAATTGTTCTGCTACATGTTTAAGAAATGGAAAAAATACACACAGAGCGATGTGATGGTGGATTCTTCTGGGAAATCTATTCTGGATTATAAATAAGTAAAAAATTTATTTTGAAAAGACAACCAGTTACTTGTAGACAATGACGATAAAATATCTCCCCAGAAATATAGACAGCAATGAGTCTATTTGTATGTCTGTGTGCAGGTTGCTCTCTTTTCCCTCAAAAGTGATTTCCAAATCCCAAAAGATGAGCCTAATAAAAGCAAATAATAGCGCTGCTATTTAAGACACAAGACACAAGAAAAAGGCAGCTCCAGCAGGAGCAGCTTGATGCAAGAAAAGGGCTTTTATCTCTCGTTCCATCCTGGTATCATAGCCAAGCATCATGACAAGACTTTTGGTTCCAGTGCAACAGTGCACTCCATTTTAAAGGCCAAAATGAGTTCTGATGCGGCTGTCTTGATTCTTTGAAAATAGTCGTCTGCTGAAGAGGAAGAGGGCTTGTTCCAAAGCCTGCTGAAGTCAATAAGAGTTGACTTTAGTTGCCTTTGGATCTAGGCCACAGTAATAGAGGCACCATAAGGTCATAGTTCAACAACTTCACTCTAAAGGACAAAGCCTAAAATGTGCCAGCTCTTATGAGTTCCTTACGTAGCTGCAGGAGACTTCAATGGACAGTTTGCACTATGAATTGAATCCATTCTTCTTTTAGTTGAGAGGATGCTACCGACTGCTCAAGTTAGAAAAGCTTGTGGTTGCAGTGGTTAGGGCTACCTCTAGAATAGAGAGGGCTCTCAGGGAGCTCTGAAGTTTTCTCCATAAATTACAACGATGCATCTCAACTCCCTTCTTCAGCTGCCACCACAGATGGCCTGGATGGGCTCAGTAACTGCGTTTCACGGTAGCTGTGACTGCAGAGAGAACGCTAAGGGCTTACATCAGTAATTCAGCATTCAACTTTCTGCAGCAGTTTCTTCATAGATCTTTTATTTTTAGATTAGCAATAAACAAGTATACATCATAAATCTATTGAACACTACTTTTTCCCCTTCTCTGATTTGTAGAACCCTTCCTCTTTTTATCTCTTGGCTCCCAGGACCATTACAGCCCTTTGCTTCAGGCAGGCAAGTATAGCAAACCACTTATTGTTGCTGTCCTGCCTTTGCCATGCAAGGGGAGCTCACACTAGTTTGCTGGGTAATCCTGGGCCAGTAAGGTGTTGCCTTTGCTTTCATTCCACAGCCATTTTGTCAATTGTCTATACTTCAAGATTGCCCTCAAGCAATACTTTTCTGAGCCCAAGGATGGGGTTTG
Source organism: Neomorphus geoffroyi (assembly GCA_033558235.1). NCBI lineage: Eukaryota > Metazoa > Chordata > Aves > Cuculiformes > Neomorphidae > Neomorphus > Neomorphus geoffroyi. The sequence continues at coordinate 2,269,655 of JAUMJM010000035.1, forward strand.
TCATACTGTGCAGTGATGCTGTGGGGCAGTGCCAGGTGCAAGGTGCTCTCTGGTGACTTTCCCCGAAAGGCAGTTGAGATGATTGGTTTGGGGTGAGGCAAGTGAAGCACATGTGAAAAGAAATTGTCCAATTTTTGACCCATTCTGGACCAACACACAGTCTCATATACAAACCATGTAAACCCTGCATCTTTCCCCTGAGCTTCTGCGTGAAGGTTTGGCTCAAGTAACAGTCTCAAAACTTATGTTCAAACCTAAGAACAAAATCTATAAAGAATCATTATGAATGAAACTGCTACCAGCAAATATATCTCAGCTGCCTCTCTGAAAGGAAATACTATGGAAGGTTTCTTTTTCTTTTACAATGTTTGCAAAAACCTAAAGAAGTAAAATAAAAAGCAGGGAAATGTGATATTGGGCTAGATTTGCCTGAGCAAGAGTCCCATACAATTAAAAACCTATCCAGCGGGGCTGTGGGTTAGATGATTTGAATGAATTATCATCATCATCATCATAAATATCTTAAATAAAGCTTTCTAAAAGCATCAGGCTTTAAGAAATATTCAGCATCTTATACAAATGAAAAATCAAGACAGACTTATTCCTGGGAAAGGATACCATGAGCCCTTGGTATGATCAGAAATTTATGAATTCAATATCCTAACAACAACAAACTCCCCTATCTATCTTCGGCTTACGCATCTCCCAGAACAATTATTTGCTGTCTGTTAGACTCGACAGATACAGTCCTCTGCCTGGTTCCAGTAGTCTGAGCTACGGTATTTCTGATGAGTTCTGTTGCTAAGGATGCTTGCTGGTTCTTATCCTTGATCAAAGCTTATGTAAGTAAGTATTTCACACCAGTACTATTAAAAAGGTAGCTTGAATAAATTAATATTAGTTAAATAGATCACACAATTTTTATTTTCTGTACATGAAATGATTCTTTCATGGACAGTAAAGTTTTTGTCCATTCTCACTGAATAAACCGTATTTTTAGTCTATTATCTCCCGTCATTATTGTAATGTTACTCAATAAAACTAAATGCTTTATTTGTTCAGCAGGGTGACAGTGTATTTCCTTAACAACACAACATCATTGTGTGCTTTAGGAAACAGCTGCACAAGCCAGTAAAGTGATGACACATACTTGGAATTTTCTCCATCTCTCAACCACATTTTGATGAATATCCCGTGAAATGAATAAAAGCTATCTGCTGTAAATGTCAGGCAGGTGCTATGCAGCTGCACACCAAACACGGAAGACTATTTCATGAGAATCTATCTGCTCTATCTATCTCTTCTTCTCTCCATCTCTGCACTGAGTCTACCCATCTACATCTTTTCTATCCATTCTCATTAAATCCCATCTCTAAAACTAAGTCTAATGCTTCTACATAAACCCAGGTTTTACTTCCTGCTGTGACTATGTCATTCAAAACCTTTTACTCAGGACATTAAATACAGCTTGTTTTCTAGATTTGGTGTTGGTTAGAATGTCCTATTAAGGGAAATCCAAGACTGTCAGCTAATCTTTAGATACCATTTAATTAAAATGCTCATCAAAGCAGGACTGACTTCTAAATTTTTGATTATCTGACCCTAAGAGCTTGCATAATTTTTGCAATGCAGGCAATTTTTAAAAGGAATTTTGCCTTCACATTGCACTGGGTAGAGGGAAAGGGGCATTTTAATACCATCTTCCCAGTGGTTTGCTGCCAAGGTAGGTATATTTGGCTCAGCTGGTTGACAGATCTGGTATCAACAAACCTTGATGCTATACAGCAATTTCCAGGCTTTCTGAAGAACTAATAAGACTAGGAGAATGTTGGTGTGTGCTGTCTCTGTGGTTGTGCTTACACATGCCAGGGATTGGGTTGGGGCAGGGGGTGGGGGAGGGGTTTTGCCTAACTGTCCGTAAGCATATTTATCTCCATTGTCTGCAGAATATGGGACTCACCCTTTCTAAAATGAGATTCAGATGCCTAAAATCTATTCAAACACCATGAGCTTGTCTGCCTCACCTAATGTATACCTATGTGGAATCAACGTGTGCATTTATATACATATACACACATATACACCGCCCGCCCCCCCTCCCCAGACACATTTTTGTGTATATATATATATATATAACAGAATATTTCAGTTGGAAGAGACCTACAGGGATCATCTAGTCCGACTGCATATGCGCCTGGTCTAGATACTCTAGTGCATAATATCTGCATTTGTGTGTATGTATGGCTCTGAGTTAAGGAGAAGCACCAATACTGCACGCAAATCCATGGCATCAGCTTGAGTTCATGTAGTTGCAAAAATGAGTGTAGTAGCTAGTACACCAGATGCTCGTGCTGCAGTTTAGAGGAACCTCAGCTGGCTGGAGAAATGGTCCAATAAGCATCTTATGAAGTCCAACAAAGGAAAATATAAAGTCCTGCAGCTGAGGAATGACCCCGTTCACCAGTATACACTGGGGGCCAGCCAGCTGGAAACCAGCTTTACATAGAAAGCCCTGGGGTTTCTGCTGGATACCAAGTTGGTTACAAGCCAGCAATGTGCCCTCACAGCAAAGGCCTACAACACCCTGGCCTGTGTTAGGGTTGCATTGCCAGCAGGTCAAAGGAAGTGATCCTTCTTCTCTATTCAGCCCTGAATATCACATCTGCAGTGCTGGATCCAGTTCTGGGCTCTCCAGTACAAGAGAAACACATACATACTGGTGCAGACCCAGTGAAGGAACATGAAGTTGACGAAGGGACTGAAGCATCTGACATATGAGGAAAGACTGATTCAGCTTGGAGAAGAGAAGGCTCAGGGGCAATCTTATCAATGAATATAAATACCCAATGAGAAGACATAGCCAGACTCTTCTTAAGCCAAGTAACAGGCAGCTCTACCAGAGGGGATGTGATAAGGGACCTGATGGTCATCAATGCAAGTGAGCTAATCCGTGATGCAGAGATTGGAAGTGATGGAGTTAATGGTCCTGAGGGATACGGGTCAGGCAAAGAGTAAAGGGAGGACCATGAATTTTAGGAAAGCAAAATTCCTTGTCTTAAATAAGTTGGTCAACAGGGAAATTGCCCCCTGAGACAAGGAAATAGAAGAGAGCTGGCAGATCTTTAAGGATGCTTTCCATAGAGCTCAATAACTCTCAATCCCCAGACTTAGGAAAGCAGGAAAGAAAGGCAAGAGACCAGCATGGCTGAGTTCAGACCTGCTGATCAAACTGAAAGACAAGAAGGAAATGCATAGGCAGTTAAGCAGGAACAGGTATCCTGGGAAGAGTGTAGGAACATTTCCTACTTCTTTAGTGATGGGGTCAGGAAATCAAAGATCAGATTGAAGTTGAATTTGGCAAGGGACACAAAAAATAATAATAAGAACTTCTACAGGTAAATAACTCCCTCCCGCTGTAAAAGAAGATCAGGGTTGTGACCACTAGAACAACTTGAACATATGTAGTCTATTGGGCCTGATGAGATGCATTCCAGAGTTCTGAGGAAACTGGCTGATGTGGTTGCCAAGCCAGTCTCTATAATATTTGCAAAGTCATAGTACTTAGTGAAGTCTCTGATGGATGAAAAAGGGAAATATTGCATCTATTTTTAAAAAGGGTAGAAAAGTTGAACCAGTGAACTACCAACCTGTCAGCCTCACCTCTGTACCCGGGATGATCGTAGAACTGATCCTCCTAGAAACTATGTTAAAGCACATGAAGGATGGAGGTGATTCAAGACAGCCAGCATGGCTTCACCAAGGGCAAGTCCTGTCTGACCTACCTAGTGGCCTTCTATAATGGAGTGACTATATCAGTGGACAAGGGAAGAGCTACCGCTGTTATCCATCCGGACATCTATCTATTCTGTAAGGCATTTAACACAGTCCCCCACAACATCTATCTCTCTTCATTGAAGAGATATGGATTTCATGTGTGAACTGTTCAGTGGAAAAGGAACTGGTTGCATGCTCTCATCCAGAAAGCAGTGATAACAGCTCAATGTCCAGATGGAGATCAGTGACAAGCAGCATCCCTCAGGGATCCATATAGGGACGAGTGTTGTTTAATGACATAGACAGTGGGATCAGACGTGTTCTCAGCAAGCCTGCAGACAACGCCAAATTGAGCTGTGTGGTCTGAGGGACAGGTTGCCACCCAGAGGGATCTGGACAAGGTCAAGAAGTGGACCTATGTAAACTTCACGAAGTTCAACAAGGCCAAGCGCAAGGTCCTGCACCTAGTCTGGGGCAACCCTTGATATCAACACAGACTAGGGGATGAAGGGGTTGAGAGCAGCCCTGCAGAGAAGGACTTGGGGGTACTGATGTATTAAAAAACAGACATGAATCAAGAATTTGCATACACAACCCAGAAGGCCAACCATATCCTGGGCTGCATCAAAAGAAGCTTGGCCAGCAAGTCAACGGAGGAGATTCTGCTCCTCTACTCTGCTCTGGTGATGCCACACCTGAAATACTGCATTCAGATCTAGATCCTTCAGCACAGGAAAGACATGGACCTGTGAGAGCAAGTCCAGAGGAGGGCCACAAAAAAGATCAGATGAATGGAACACCTCTGTTGTGAAGAAAGGCTGAGAGAGCTGGAGTTGCTCAGCCTCGAGAAGAGACGGCTCCAGGAAGATTTTATTGCAGCATTTCAATATTTTGAAATTGCTTGTAAGAAAAATAGGGATAAACTTTTTAGCAGGGGTTTTTGCAATAGGAGAAGGATGGTTTAAAACTGAAAGAGCCTAGATTTCAACTAGTAGATTCAGATTTCTTCTAAGGAAGAAATTTTTTATGCTAAAGGTGGTGAAACACTGGAACAGGTTGCCCAGAAACATGGAAGAGTCCCATTCCTGGAAACATTCAAGGTCAGGTTGGATGGAGCTCTAAACAGCCTGATATACTAGAAGATGTCCCTGCTCATTGCAGGAGCGTTGGACTAGATGAGCTGTAAATGTCTCTTCCAGTCCAAACTGTTCTATGACTTTATGATTCTCAGTGATATCCATTGAAAGGACAAGAGGCAATGAGCACAAACTGGATATTGAAAATTCTATTTAAACATCAGAATAAAACTTTTTTAATGTGAGGCTGGTTGAACACCAAAACAAGCTCTTCAGGGAGGCTGTGGTGACTCCATCCTCAAAGATATTTAAAACCTGACGGGATGCAATGCTGTGAAACCTTCTGTAGCTGACCTTGGCTTTGAGCAGGAGGTTGGACTAGTCAATCTCTGGAGATGCCTTCCAGCTTCAACAGCTCTGTGTGATTCTGTGGAGGGAAGAGCCCAGAATTTCTTGTTTGCTCAGCACTTGGCCTTAATTTTGGGTCAGTCACACTAGAAATCTGGAAGCAGAAATCTACCTTAAATGCACTCAGCAGAGCTCTAGAGCTTCTCTGAAGAGCCTCACTAGTATCTACCCTTCACAGGTTCTGGCACAGAGAATTTTATCAGTTTTATTATTGAGATTGTATCATCCACATGCTTTCCTTGCAGTGTCACCAAGATACTGCAAAAATAACAGAATAAGTGGTCTCTGTTCCAGACCATTGTGCATTGCAAAATGCAGTTTATTCAGTGAAACCACTCTTTAGTCTTTCCTGTTGTGATCATCCTATGAGTAAGAAACATTTGAAGTCAATTTCAAGTTCAGCTTACTTTTCTAGTTTGGTTTCACTGGCATTGATTATTTGCACTAAAAAACCTTGCCAGGCAAAAGAGTAGCTGAGAACCCTTTTTCCAGCTTGCCAAAGGAAGAAACAACACTTAAGTGAAGTAGTGCTCAGTTTGAGTACGTACTATAAAAAACAAGACCTTCTCAGCTGAAAGCAATACTAAAGGTAGGGACTATTTTTTCTCTAACATAGTAAAATCTTGATGAATATAATCATTGCTTGACTTATCCTAGACTAAGTCTCGTGTAATTTTGTAGACAGACACATGAAAATTTTTGTCTAAATTTTCCTAAAACCAGTTTCTTTAAACTTCCATTGACTATAATAAACGTACAATATAAATTATAAAATATTCTGTCTTTAATGAATCAAATTTTCTGTTATTTTAGTTCCTCAATGTTACATTTGCATTAGATACAATTGATAATATTGACTGAATAAGGCTATAAGGGCCTACAATATATTCACACATTTCACGTGGAAATCAGAGAAGGAATCAGCCTAATTTCTTTTTGTCTATAGCATAAAATTTGTAGGTAAACATTATATTTTCAGGGGCTCATCATATACATTTTTCATTGGTGTTTATGAGACAAAATCTACTAAACAAATAGCTGAAAGGAAATGCTTTCCTGTTGGGTGTGGTTTTCCTTTTTAAATTATTTTGTATATATTTAAAATTGAGCATATCCTTCTGCTTTTATTCTCCCAGGTGAAACGGATTTCTGACTCATGTGCAAAGATTTCAAGCAGAAGTGCTCACGGGTAAAACTTTCAGTCATATCCTGCTGACGAAAGAATGCTCTACCTGACAGATTAGGCAAAGGAACTGTTATTTATGCCTTTTTCACTACATACCATACTCCAGAATATGAATCAAATATTCCTAAATTGTTTAAGTAAGTGGGATAGGAGACAAAGTCAAAAGCTTGAAACACAAAGCTATGTCATATTTATTTAATTTTTACTATCCACAGAGGTTTTTATTCTGTCATCAAAGTATTTCCAATGTACTTGACAATGTCTTTTCTTTAGAAATCCATGTGTCGATTATTTACAATAGTTTTAATTTATTCGAGTGTCTTTCTAGAACTGAAGTTAAGCTCCATTGGTCCATAAATGAATGAGGATTCCTTCCTCCCATTTTATATGTGTAATATTTTGTTTTATCTTTTCAGTCTTATCGAGCCCAGCTATCCTCCATAACAACTAGATTTTCTGGTATTGCCCTGGACAGTGTCCTAAGTAGTCTAAAGAGAATTTAAATAGGGTACCAAATTATTTGAAAATATTTAACTTATTTAGATAGCCTATGAGTTGCTCTTTTTGTGTGCCAACTGACTTCATACTTCTTTGACATTGATGGTAATTGTGTTAGCTATCTAATCACAGTTGGTGAAGGCTGAAGCCGGGAAAAAATAAACCACTTCAGATCCATTGGCAACATCTGCCATTAGCCTTCGCTTTCCATTAAGCAGAAGACTACATCTTACTACTTAAAAAATTACAGAATGCTTGCTTGTTATTCTTTTCTTTTTCTTGTAACGGTTCTGTAACAACTGCACTGAAATTATCCTGAGTTTTGGTCTTTCTGATGTTGCACGGCATATTTATGTTATATTTCATGCTTGTCATCAACAATTTGATCAGTTTTTATTTTATATTAATTTCTTTCTTAAGAATGAAGTGCTGAAAAGATAATCCAAGTTAGGCTCTTACTGTTAGGGACATGGTTTAGTGGTGGCTTGGCAGTGTTAGGTTAAGGGTTGGACTCTATGATCTTAAAGGTTTCTTCCAAGCTAAATGATTCTATAATTCTGTTATTCTATGTATTAGTTATTAAGGAGAATTTGATATGGAATTTATAACTAACATTAATTTTTGTTACAACTAAAGAGAAACTAAGAGGAAAGGGAGAAAAAAATGTGTGGGTGAGTGAAAGGAGTCTCTTCTGTTCTGGTTTGCAAGGCTGTTTAGTACAGTATTGGATTCCTCAAAGCAGAATGTTGAATCAGCACCCGAGGTGGCCATTCTTCCTTATACTGATTTTCCTGTTTGTCTTTTTTCCGCCTTTAAGAAAAATGCCAGCTCCCTTGGACTTGATTTCCTATGGTTGTGTTTTCTATAGGGTCTTAGCAATCAGTTCTCTGATCTATTAAAATCTGTTTCACTAAAGCCCAGTGTCCTTTTTTTCCCCACTGTTTTCTCCTCCTACGTTTCAAAGAGTTATCAATTCTACCACTTTACTGATCATTTTCTCTTAATTTTCCTGCCCGCCATCCGTGTCAGTAATTTCCTCCTTTTTGATCAGAATCAGATCAAGAAAAGGTTGTTTCCACTCGGCATTTTTTTACATTTACAGTACAAGTGAAAATAATTTAATCTGACATTAACTATCTTAGACTTTGTTATCTAGGTTTCCTTCATTGTGTATGTAGTGAGACAGACTCATCCAGAGGCAATTCTTCCCATCCTAAAATAGCAGTCTAAGACAGGTGAAAGAGTCTGATTGCAATATGACCCTACATGACTAGGTTAAATTATATACCTTAACTATGAAAAGGCTAAAATTAAATTTAATGTACCCTGCTTTGCATTCTCTGCTGTACTTCTTTCTCAAAGATGCCCTTTCCTCCTTCTGTTGTTATCCTGGAGACTTTCAACAGACCTGTCTCCCACAAAATTCCAGATCTCAAAGTGAACATGTGCATCCTGCATCATGTAAGGCAAGATATTTTACACGTATCTACAACAGATTCAGTCATTTCCTTCTTGTCCCTCTTATGACCCTATTATGAATACCTCCTCCCCCCTTCAGGAAACCCAAGTTCTCTAAGCCACACCATCTGTATAGCCATATATTTATCTCCAGGATGTGTCTGTCCTTGCTCAGGCTTTTACCCTCTCTGATGGGACTGAAGAACACCAGCTGAGGCTCCAGTTCTCTCATCATCACTTCAGGAGCCTTGCCACTTCTTAAGGCTTTCTCTAGCTTGTTCCTAGAGCAGTAGCATTAGCTCCCAAGGGAATTAGCCACAAGGAGGAAGTGTCAGGTGGCTGAATGAGCCTTGGCAAACTTGTACAATAGCTCAAATTTGGGCAGAATATCTTCATAAGCCTTAGGTCATACCAACAAATGAATGCGAATGTTTCTGTTACTGAGAGAAGTGAGTCACCAACCACTACTGCCTTTCATTTTCTTTTGCAAGCAGGGTTCATGAACCACTTAGCCATCAGAGCATGTGTTTTTTCTTTCTTCAGCACTGCAGTTGGTTTCGTACTTACTGCCAAGACAGTTTACTACTTTTTTTAAAGCTTGATAGATTGCCAGCTGAGGCTGAAGCTCCATCTGCCAGCAATAGTAGATCACAGCCAGCTTTCTCCCTGTGGAGAAATGTGTTCCTTTTCCTTCGCTGGAGCTTCTGCAGACCTCAGCTTCTTTGTTCTTGGAGTCTTCATGTATAGTATGTCTAAGAAGTCTTCGCGTTCCCTCATACTTCTCAGCTCACTCTCCCTACCTGTAATTCTTTCATATGATTTCTAGGAAATTACACTTCCTGGCTCTCTGTATGCCGCTATAAACTACATTCACTGAAAATACAGGCTGTGACCCAGATAAAATCATCTGCAGTTGGGATCCTTGTCTGGACACAGGTCTCCTGAGAGCAGGTAGAGGAAGAGCTGGTTGCTGAGTCTTCTCTAACAAGAAGAAATTGCTCAGCCTTATTACCCCCTTTTCCATAGCCCTGTAAACTTTCTGAATCCTGGTTTATTCCAGTTTCCTTATGAAGTTCTCTCTTGTTGCCATCTGTTGCTGGTTAAGTGATCCCAAGCTTTGTACGGGAAACAGGGCTTCTAAGTAAGTCCTCGATTTCATACTTCAAAGCTGAAACTGAATTTTAAATCAAAATGTGGTACCCTGTCAGTTGATGACCTGAAAAGGTTTTTAGTCACATTTTACTAATCAGCATTACTCAAGTGGTTGGTAGTCCTCACGAAAGCTGTCTCTGAGCCACCACAGCTAAGACCACATGAACAGTTTGTGCCAAATCTGTGTGCTTAAGAATAATGATATGTCCAGGGCTCCCTTCATTTCTGGGACTGACTTCTCCATTTAGCTCAGCGGCAGCTCCTCTGCATATCTCTAGGGTGGCGCCTAAACTCCCTGCCTGTTCTTTGGCAGCTCCTAGGCTGGCAACTTTTATGGGGCAAATGAAGAAAACAAGGTCAATACTTTCTGGTAGGGGATGTGGAGAGGAATCCAAAGGAAAGCTGCAGTTAAGTTTGGTTTAAGCCATTGGGGTTAACAGTTGTGGGATTTTTTATACAGATTTTGATAGTTTTCAGAGCAGGTTGATTGTTAGTCAACTGCTATTATAAACATATTTTAAAATAAAAGTCCTTTCAAAGAAGGACTTTTCCACCTTGTTGTGTTGTTATTTTTCTACTTCAAATAAGTTATGTCTATGGTATGATTGATTTTCCAGAACAAGATGCAGTGCATACTCTATTGGTTTTTTCTTGATGTCATATTTTTCATCTTGATGAGCATTAATATATTTTAATCGGATTAAGTGACAGAGTTTTTTAAATGCTTTGGTTAGTGTAGATCTATCAGTATACGTTTGGGCAAAGGACCAGAATAGCTGTTGCTAAATGTTATTCATAGGCAGCAGGCAGAGAGAGAAAAAACTCCAACTCTATATGCTATTTTAATTCCAGAAAAATGGTTACTATTTTGTTTTGGTTTATTTTTAACTTTAGAGAGTTGCCACATCCTCAATCTAATTCTTCCCATTCCTTCTCCTATCTTGTATGCTTGTACTCTAAACACAATTTCTGATACAATCTCACTTTTTGCTTTCCTGCCCTATCAGATTTCTGTTTTTTCAGTCAGGAGGAGAAAGGGAACAGTTTTACTCAAATCTGATAAAACTGCAACATTATTTCAGCTTTTAAATACAACTTCTTTTGTACCTGCTTTCTGTTTTGTTTCAGTGACTATTGTTTTCATTGCTGTTTTTCTACTAAGCTTATCTAAAATCTGTAATATGTCTCTAATTTAATATAATCTGTCCCCTTGAGTCCTTGATACACTTCAAGTTCTCTAAAAATCTCACCAGTCCTAACTAAATGTTATTTTCAGTACAGATGCACTATCCTTTTTTGGAAATTCACAATTTTGTCCTCTCCTGGTTTGCCTTCTGTCATTTTGACCCTTAATTTGTAATTTCCTTTAGCAAGTCCTTTTTTCACCCACTTTTCCTGTCATCTGGTTATAAACAGTTTTCACCTCCACTTTTCCTCGGTTTACATTGTGTCTGTAAGTGGTCAAGTCTGTTCCCCCACGTTTCCAGGGAAAATGACTCAAAACTGGCCTTCCCACTCATCCAGTTTGGATTTAGTACTTATATAAATGGAAACTCCTCTTTCTTAACATCATCTTCAACACAGTGGGAGTAAAAGTCTCTTCATCCTCTCCCTCAAACAGCGTCTTAATTTCTGTAGGGACAGATCTAACACACTTCCCACTCACAGAAAGCTGTGGAGGTGTGGGTTACCTGGCCAGGAAGGGAACAAAGAGGGATGAGCCAGTATGGGCTACCTGCTCCAGAATGGTGTATTCTAAAAGGTTTCCCAGCATCTCTGCTCCCTGTGTGACCAGCTGGATGGTGAGATACTTAAATTCTTTCCAATCTCCAGCAGTTCAAACTGTATAACTTTTCCCTTCGGTTCTCACACCAACTATTTTCGTCACCTTTCTTCTCATTAGCTGTAGTGTCCTTTTCTCAGCATCCTTTTTCCTTTATTCCCATTTCCCGATCTCTTAGCTCCATAAGGCACACTACCCTGTTGAGGCAAAAGACTTGTCCCTGCTGCTTGGCACTGTGATCTGTACACAGAACTAAACCAGGGCCAACCCCTCCCTGAGCCGCTCCTGACATAGGGGTGGCCGACATGTGGCCCAAGGCCTTTTGGAGCTGCCAGTGCTGTCAGAACTGCTCACGGTCTACAAGGGTGTCGAGTGTAGGAACAGCAGTCGGTGTGGAGCTCCCTGGCTTTGCGGGCAGGCACTGCTTAGCACACCTGTCAGGATAAGGGCAGGAAATTCATAAACTAAAAATTGCAAGGCAAAGGGGAAGTAAGTTACACGTCTAATGATATGCTGGTTTTATTTTAATATAGTCCCTCACTACATGTCCAATTGATACTCTTCCCAGGACCTTTTATTAGCTAGCCCAATGTCTTGCTCTTTACCAGTCTGTTTTAGACTGTATGATCTTTACAACAACTGCAATATAATACCTCCTCTGCTGTTCCTAAACCAGGCAAATAGTGGACTGTAAGATTCATAAAAGTGCTTGTTTAGGGAAGATGTTTCTACTTAATTGTACCCTGATTGTTTAGATGTGAAAATAATAGCTATATATTTCCAGGTCCTTTATATATTTCTGATCAGGAAGTGATTTCAAACTGTATCTTACAGTAAGTCCATTTTACAACAGAAAGTAGAGAATGAGAAACACTGTAAGTAGAGTTGCTTAAAAATAAATATTAAAATTGTTAGATGTTAATCAGTTAAAAATCAATGCCATCATCTTACCACTATGTATATTCTCTTATTGAGAGTTTATTAAAAATATTGTGACTAAATATCATGCATTTGTAAGTCTGAAGGATCAATGTTACATTCTCTATCATCTGACACGTCAGTGCTGTGCACATTCAAAAATAATTGATGACCTTCATGAATGGTATTAGAGAGATTTATGCAATGCCATTTCATCTGTCATGTCAATAGTTGAAGCAAGGTCTGTCCAGGTGGTTTTGATATGTAAAATGTGCAGTGTTTCAACATTCTTTGGCCCAGAATTTCACAAAAAATATGCAAGCTACAGCTGATGCCTGCACAACTCTTTTGCTTAGAAATCCTTTGAATCAGGTATGATGGATAGAAACCCAGGCCAACTGCATTTTACCATTGTTCTAAATGGAACAAAGTTCTTAACCCATTTGGTTTCTAGCTTCTTGTTCGACTGCAACACTCATCACAAAGTCAGTCAGTCATTTGACATGCACCGAATCTCTGCTTCAAGGATGAGAGTGATTCAACTTTGAAGAGCTCACATGCAAAACTGAAGACTGCAGATTTCAGACTGATGGGTATGCTCTTATTAATTTTGGAATTTTGAGTAATAATTATAATAAAATACGTTTTACATTTGATGACACAACACCAGAAAGGCATATAAGAAAGCAGACGCAAAAAAGCAGATCACAAAAAAAGAAGAAAAAAAAGGCAAGGCAGAAGAATTGCTAATAGAAGTTTTCTGCTTTGCTGCTAAGGGCTTGGCTGGACCATGACAGGTAGCTTTGAATACTATAGTTCTGAGCACCAGAAATATGTAGACCAGCTGGAGAGTCTGGAAGCTGAATTAGAGGTCTAAAAAGCAGGAAGCATGAGGAGATAGTGAAAAAAATACCGAAAGAGAGGAGAGTATAACCTAAAGAAGAGAAACCTGAAAGAAGATAAAAAAACAGGCTTCAAGTATCTAGAAGCAGAGAGAAAAGGGATAATATGTTTTTCATATCCAGTAGGGATATGTTGAAAAACAAGGGAATTGAAGAAAACCAAGTGACACTCATATCAAACATTAGGAAAACTTACTCAAATAAAGGTAGTAAACCAGTGGAAGTGGTTGCTTGGGAGTTAATTAGGAGGTATAGTATGTATGTATAATTAGAAGGCATAGTTAGGGTATAATTAAAAAGTAAACTGATATCATCCCACAATACTATGAGTTTTGAGGTCCCTTCTAACCCTATTTTCCCTATCATCTTATTTTTTTAAAATGAAACAGGACTTCAGTGTTTCGCCATTTTTCACTCACTATTGAAATAACTTTGGAAAAGCCTTGTGCTAAACGCTATCTTTAAATGTGGGTTCTTTCATTATTTACCAACACAGAAATTTACTTTCCATGTTGAATTCTCCACTGTATTAACCCTCTGTGTTCTCTGTCAGAGTTCCTCTTTTTGTGGAACAAGCTGAGGTCAGAAACGTTCAATGGAGTAAAATTTGAAACCCCTGCCACCCCTGAGGTGTCTCTCTCATGTCATTCATGGGACGGTCTTCTGGCCGTAAGAGTACGCAGCCAGATGATATTCCCAGTTGGTACATTGAAGTGAACCATAACAGTAAGGTAAGTGCTACAAAAGGCGCCCTGCAGAGGGAATGTGCAGTGTTTATAGACAGAGCGTCAATGGCATTAAAGAACACGCAGCATTATTCACGGATTTTTGCCAACAGCGAGGATTTTTGCGGCAGTGTGTTGCCATGCTTTATGCCTGGGTGCTGAGCTCTGGCTCTGGCTGGAGCCCACCCGCGCCGAGCCAGCAAGCGCTGCTGCAAGTAGCAGTACTGCCACAGGATGGAGCGATCTGCCCAAAACTGCAAAACTTGGCTGATACATTTCACACTGTAAATTTAAAACAGAAATCTGAATATGGCAAAAACATAAGCTGTTTCTGGATGTGTCTCAACAAGACACGGCTTCTTGCAGAGAGCAGGTGGAAAAGAGGGAAGAAAAAACAAAATATGCTACAGCAGTGGTACATGAGGGCAAATTGTTGTAAAGCCTATTGAGATCTGTTGAGTGCCTGTTATGTTTATCAATACCGCTGAGCCAAGTTGCAGCAAAAGGAAGACCTTTTCAGGGCTCCCTGGTTTATTTTTTCCTGCAGGGCACCTAAATCCTTCTTCTTAAACTCAATATTTTTCATTCTTTCTTCTAAGTGGGGTCCACCTATCTGTAGGTAAAAATAATATAGAACAAAAATAAAGTAAGAGAAGTCCTTGTCCCAGCACAAAATATTGGAACTGGAAAACAGAGCTGAGCTACCAAACCTTGTTTGTGAATTGCATCACTTAGGTCTCTTTAGACCAAGGCTTGTGCTCTGCACCATCGTGTATGTGGTGAGACTCAGCAGTATTTGAGGTAGATACCCCAACAGTAGCTGGGAGAAGCTACAGGCGGTTCATACTGGGCACAGGGTCTAAGCTGGAATGGCACTTGAACAGGGTGTGTTTAGTCAAGGAGTAATGTCCTCAGCAGGAGGGGTAAATTGCTCCCTTAAGATGGAAGAAACCCTTTGATCTTAGGAAAAAACCTTACATAGACTGATGCTATATAATTTTGGAAGGTATACGGGAAGAAATCATCGAGAACCCTCATGGTAGAAAAATATTATATTACTTGTATTTTAAAAGACATGCTTACACATTAACTACCACTTTTATTAAAAAGGCTAATTTGTACTTCCAAGTTATAAATACAGTTTCGGGACAGCAGATTGTGATAGCTTAAAAATTCTCAAAATATAAAAATTACTTTTAACACCTTTTTTTCAGAATTTATTAGATTTTTTCTATCATTTATCTCACCATAGACAATGAAAAACTAACCAAATACTTTTTGCTGAAGGACAATTTTTAGCCATCTTTACAGTCAAATTTTATGATTTCCCATTTTCTCATAATTAGTATCAAATGCTTGAACTTAAACAGTAAGTACTGCTTAATGATTATAATCTCCTATATGGAAAAAAATATCTGCAATGATTGTAAATAATTTCTATTAGCTTTTATTAGTTCCATATTTTGCTAAAGCATATTTCCAAGGAAAAATGTATTAAGTTCAACCCAAGTTTTGAAAATTAAACTTCATGTGTCTGTATGATTGTGTACTAAATTCATTTTAGAAATTCAGGAATGCCCAACTTCCAGGAGATGGTGCTGTAGCACTTCAGCTGCCCATTGCCTTCTTACTGGAATGTATGGTCAGGTTTCCAACTCAGATGAAATTTTTCTTTTTCATTGTGACTCCTTGGAAATGCAGGAGCTTCCATCACCCCAAGATGTACTTATTCTCCCTTCCCATGAAACTCTTCAATTTTTGTGAAGCCAGAAAAGTTTTAAACCAAAATGGAGCACAAATACTGTCTCTCCATTAATTTAGGGATCAGCAAAGACGTGTCATGAGATCTAAGATCAAGATGCTTATTTTGGACGTAACACAAGCCAGGTTTGAAGTCAGTTCATCTGTATCGGTTGATCTGCTTCTGCAGGTGCCAGTCAGTATCTGAACTCTTATTTTATCTATCTGATTTTTATTTTAGTCTGTCTTTGCTCCTAGAGTATCCTCAGTTGTTAATTAGAAGAGTCAGCTCCAAAGGCACTTTATTCTTCTCCCCTCAGCACCTGTTTCAGCAGCTCCTATGGACTGAATACGTGACTTACTTCACTTTACTTCACAAAAATAATAAGCAAGGGAAGAAAAAACTCAATCAAACAACGAAAACATAAGAAAGATTAAAAAGCTGAATAGAATAAGACTTTTAAAAGTTCTAGCCTTGGTGTAGATGTGTATCAAACAGGATGCAGAGGAGACCTCCAAAGGAGCTGCCGTGGAGGAAGGGGCTGAAGAGGGATGTTTGTATGGGTCTGAGGCTGGGAGTGCCAAGATTTTCATTCCCCAACTCCAGGGGATAGCCTTGATTTATGGCCTTCCAAACCCGGGCAGTATTGCCTGCAGTAGAGATAATTTGGGTCTGACAGCTAAATCTATAGCTGTGACACTGCTGACGTGGGAAGTCTATCAGTGCTGGAAAGGCTCAGTATCTTTCTGCAGCACGCTGCCCTAACTTTTGTCTTGCAAGTGTTGCAGGAAAACAGAAGTCCTGGACACAATCCAATATCTACATTTGTTTGTTTTATGTAGATAATTTGGAGCTGTGTTTGGGGAGTTTTCTTTATTTTCTTCCTTTTTTTTTTTTTTGAACATGTTTCTGAAATATTGTGGTATAAAATGAAATACTTCAGTGTAAGGGTCTGGAAATCAGTAGTTCCAGATACCACTACTGGCACTGTCTACAGCTAGGAAAGCAAAAGCATTGTCCACACAAAACACTGGACAGACATGAAAAATACAGGGCCTTAAGAAATCACAATTAAAAATCAAACTTTGTTCATGCTTCTTTTATGGAAAAAAATAAAGAAACTGTTCTCTGAGAAAATTTGCATTTTGAAAAGGAAAAAAGAGCCTCTTTTTTCATATTTTTTGGAGGCTTTCAGTGCATTTTTTTTTCCCACCGGGTTTAACAGTGACTTGACAGACTCTGCCTGACCTTAAGTAAACCCTTCATCTGCTGGTTACCTAAATGAATGCCACCTGAGTTAGAAAGGTGTCTATAAAAATATAATGAAGCTTCTCTCAAACATTTTTCTGCAGATATGTTTGGCTTTATCCCATACAGCTACATTTACAACTTCATTCATTCTGCTTCCTTTTGTGTCTCTTCTAATGCACAAGTGCCTTGAATTCCATGTTTTGCGCCCTTTGCAAAGGCCTGGTTGGTAGTATTTGCAAGCAGGAGTCAGCAGAGTGTTTTTCTGCAGCGCAGCAAGAAATAGTTTGTAAGTTGTATTTCCTTTTCTATGGGCCACCCAGAGCCTTTATCAGAGACTGCTTGGTACCTGAGTAGATGTGCCTGTCAACCTCTTGAATAATCCCAGAAACACATATTGCCTGAGAAAAAATACTGCCTACTTCTCTAATGCTTTCTAGAGTGTTTGTAGAAGCTGTAAAATGCCCACAAAAAAGCTAGGTGCGTGCCCGTAATGCATGTACACAGTTATATAAGTGCGTTATAGGGTGTGACTGATCACTGTTGTAAACCTCATCCCAACCTCCTTGGAAGGAAGGGCAGTTCCATTTCAGAGATAACCACTGCAGTCACAGACAAATAAAATAATGCAAGGTTTCTGCAAAATTCTAGGGCAGAGAAAGTGTTTGTGCCAGCTTTCCCCTACATCTGGCTGCTGCAAGCACTGGTGGGGGCTGCTGTCTCACCTTAAAAGCAGGCAAGACTGTACAACAAAAGAATGAGTTAAGCATAGAAAGTACAAATGCAAATTGAACAAAAAATGAATTTAAGATAGATTATATGTGCTAGCTTGTTAGCTTTCTTTTTTAGAATATATCTGATTTTTGAGACAAAGAAAACTGGCCTTCTGCAAAGCTTCTGATTTAATGGAAGCATCTAATTCTGGAGTACAGATATGATTTTTTTCATTCTACTGAGAAAATTGAATTAAGACAGGAATTATAAGTGACTTGTGTATGTAGCAATGAAAATCAGTTGTATTATCTTCCTGGAAAGATCTTAAATCTATGGTTCTTGAAGAACTGGGGCTTTTTAGCAGGTCAAAAGAAAACATATTTTTAGCAACATCAAAGCTTTTTACAAAGTTCTTTTTTCACCTTTTTATGTATCACTCCTTCTATATCTTTTATAATACTTCAGGATATATTTATGACTGAAAATAGCATTCATCGTTCTGGGGCTTTCCTCATCTGACCTGGTATTTTTGTAAACTGATTGTAACATGGAGAACTATGGACTCCTACATATCATGTAGCTAAAATAAGGATAGAAACTACATTCCACACTTTAGCCAACAGTACAGTACAGAACAGGAGACATTTTGCTGTAACTGTCACTAGGAAATGTATATTTTTGTCACTGGTTGTACAGTATCTAGCCTTAATCAAAACCTTATAAAAATTATTCTGTATTCATAAAGGAAAACCTATTCCTACCCACACCCTTTCAAAAATTTGGCCTAGAGAGCTAAGTTTTGGCTTGGGTTTTGATGTGTTAGATAATGCAAAACCAATAAATCTGTATGTGCTGTAGCTGTTAAGTAGCTTAACCAGGAGATTAATGTTGTGGATTACAAATATTGAGGAACAAAGGAGAAACTGACATTGAATATGAGTTTGCGAAATTTGTAATTTTTAATTCAGCGGATACAACACGCTTGAGCTGAGCTACTCTCCATATAGCAACGCACAGGAGGGTCATTGTCATAGCGATAATAAGCTCTATTCCCAGCGTGGATGCCGAATGGTAGAAGAAAGTGACAATTAAACTCCTTTTTCATACAGTTATACCGACACAAGTAAGTCCATCTCTTCCACCTGCCAGCAGAGGTAAATTTGTTCCGAGCTGTATTTATACATGATGCTTAAATAGTAAAGAACACTGATTCTTCACTGGTTTTCCCACTTCGATTCAGCTCCACTGAAAGCTCACTTCCTCCCTAAGAGTAGGCTGGAGAGACAAGACTGAAGCTAGAAGATAATCATAAGGAGAAAAAAATGAGCAGGTTTTTCACAGCATAAATATTTTGAATTATTCCTTTGGGTTGGTGGATTAGAGAAGTTACCTTCTACTACGTGGACTTGCCCACACCATGTCCAAGGCTGGAAGCGGTGTAGTAGTCTGCCTTGCCGCTAGGAACCACTGTACTGCTAATACCTGCTAGGAATCGCTCGACTGATAATATTACTGTACAACTCTAGGTAGTATCTTTGTATTGCTCTGCTCTACACCATACACACACACTAGCTATTCAGAGGTTCTTTTAATGTGGAATTTGGCTGGAGCTGAGAAAACTGAGCCCTTTGAAGGCGCAGTCTTGGTTTTGTCTTTTGAAATAATATTAAACTTAGCAAAACAAGAAAACCTTGAAGCTTTTTAAAGTTAAGTAAAACATCTACTTAAGACTGACTTCCATGTAAATATACTTCACTCCCTGCTTTTCACAGGCAGCAGCATCTTCTCTGAAATGTTTAACTGAGCCAAGAAATAAAATGTTAAATATGACATCCTCTGTGCTAGCTAGCACTACAGCTGACTTTATACAAAATAAGCAGCAACCTGCTGAGTATCTGAGGGCTGTGGCACACAATCCAAAAACTGCCTTTCACCAGAAATGACCCTTAGATACCTCAGTCTTTAGCTTCCTAAGTGATAACTGATGATTTTTTTCTCACCATTCTCTCCTCTGGTCTTTGACACCGTTTCTCACAGTATCCTACTGGAGAAACTGGCTGCCATTGGTGTGGACATGCACACCCTCTGCTGGGTTAAAAACTGGCTGGATGGCCGGGCCCAAAGAGTGGTGGTAAATGGAATTAAATCCAGTTGGAAACCGGTCACGAGCGGTGTTACCCAGGGTTCAGTGCTGGGTCCAGTCCTGTTTAACATCTTTATCAATGATCTTGATGAAGGCATCGAGTGCACCCTCAGCAAGTTTGCAGATGACACCAAGTTGAGTCCAAGTGTGGATCTCCTTGAAGGAAGGGAGTCTCTGCAGAGGGATCTGGACAGGCTGGATCCATGGGCTGAGACCAACGGGATGAGGTTTAACAAGGCCAAGTGCAGAGTCCTCCATTTGGGACACAAGAACCCCATGCAGTGTTACAGGCTTGGGGAAGAGTGGCTGGAGAGCTGCCTGGCAGAGGAGGACCTGGGGGTGTTGGTTGACAGTGGCTGAACATGAGCCAGCAGGGTGCCCAGGTGTCCAAGAGGGCCAATGGCATCTTGGCCTGTATCAGACTCAGCGTGGCCAGCAGGAGCAGGGAGGTGATCGTGCCCCTGTATTCAGCACTGGTGAGGCCACACCTCGAGTGCTGGGTTCAGTTTTGGGCCCCTCACTACAAGAAGGACATTGAGGGGCTGGAGCGCGTCCAGAGAAGGGCAATGAGGCTGGTGAGGGGGCTGGAGAATAAGCCTTATGAGGAGAGACTGAGGGAGCTGGGGTTGTTTAGCTTGGAGAAGAGGAGGCTGAGGAGAGACCTCATCCCTGTCTACAGCTGCCTGAAAGGAGGTTGTGACGGGGTGGGTGCTGGTCTCTTCTCCCAAGTGGCAGCAATAGGACAAGAGGAAATGGCCTCAAGTTGCCCCAGGGGAGGTTTAGACTGGACATTAGGAAGAATTTCTTCACTGAAAGGGTTGTCGGGCACTGGCAGGGGCTGCCCAGGGAGGTGGTAGTCACCATCCCTGGAAGTGTTTAAAAGACAGGTAGATGAGTTTCTTAGGGACATGGTTTAGCAAGAGGACAGGTACGGTTGGACTTGATGATCTCAGAGGACTTTTCCAACCAGACGATTCTATGATTCCTCAAAAAGAAAATGTTAAAGCCAAATTCACCAAAAACAGATAGTGATGTCCTGATGTAACGCAAGACACCATTCAGTGGCAAAGACAGATTTCACAGTTCTGGTGAATGATTTTCCTTTCTATAATAATTTCAGGCCAATTTATTTGATTCTCAGGCAGCAGCATACAGGTAGTGTAAAAGGATATGAAAATGGTCCATAAGTTATTCTTACTTTACAATATGAAGTTTTTTATATTGAATGAAGGAGAATGGATTGTATTGTGTCAGGGAGATCAGAGCAATGTAACAAGCATGAAAATACGTAGGTTCAATACACCACTCCGCTGACTCGTGCTCTGACCTGGATAAATTACAAGCTACTTATCCAGTGAGCATATCTTTAACTTAGTATAAACACTCCAGTGCTTCACTTCCACTGAAGATAGATTGTTCAGACATTTAAATTTCTGTGTTCACCAATCCCAACAGTTAATGGATCTGCAGTTATTCCTTCCTTTTATTTTGGCCAAAAAATCTACCCAGACTTAAGAAACTCTTACTAAAGATTTATCAAGACTGGAAAATTCCTGGAAAAATTTTTTGCAAACTGATGTTTCCAAGAATAAATACTTTGGTGAAATATTATTGACCAACTTGACTAAGACTCTCAGATGCTATACCAGTAACTCCTTCACATCTCCATTAGAAGAGAGGTTAGACCTCAACTTTTCATATAGAAAAGGTAAATTGAAAGTGAATATGATACGATCCACGGTATAAAACCATGGACTGTTTCAGTAGAGCATACAAGGTAGATTCATCATTATATCTCAGAAAGCAAGAACTAGAAAGCAGCCAATGATAGACCAAGGTTTGCAGGAAGAAAGACTATATCTTTAATTAGAGCAGCTGGTATAGTTGGGAAAGTGTCATGTTTGTATCATAGTAAGACAAAGCACAATGAGAGAAAATAGTGAAATCAGCTGGTAACAGATTAAAAACAAGCAAGCAAACTAAGAGTTGAAAATAAAAGGCATAGAAGTGCATAGCAGAGAAGGGAACACTCTGCACGTGACGTGCTCTTATTCTTTCCTGAGTATCCATTACTGCTCATTGTAAGAGTCAAGTTGCTAAACTGGATGAACCTTTGATCTGACTCAGTACAAGAAGAGCCGAAATCATGTAGACAGACTTCCTCTCAGAGGAAAGGTGTTGGTTTCCTATAGGACAATAAGGGAGAAGGTGGAGATGTGGTTTTTAATATAGTTTTGATAGCAATGGCACTAATTTTAGCATATCTATATGACTTTGCTACTTAATGCTAGATATGATAGCAGTAAATTGAGTCCTTCATGAGATACTGCGCTTCTGCTCTACTGTAATGTATTGTCTTTGGTGCTGAAATACAATTATGTCAGTTACTATTCTTACTGCTATTCTTGCCTCTTCAGTATGACACCCTTCCTTTCCAGTAGTGACTGGGTCACAGACAGTGAATGATGACCCTGCTGAAGCCTTGACTACCCTCAGAGAATCATTTCGTTCATTCCATGAGAGGAAAATTTGAGTTAATCACCTGAGTTATACCAGTAAAATAGGCTCCGATACCTTCAAAAATACTCTTGCATCTTGCTTTCTACCATGTCAATGCTATCTCTGAAGTGACTTGCCCCCTCTGAAATCAAAAGTTTCAACTTGCACTCCCCATTTATGCAGTAATCGCCCCATTGTTTCACATGTTCTATGAATAAGTACTTATTCCATTCAGCCATGAAGAGCTGCCATTCACTCTATATGTGTCAGAAAAAGTTTCTATCTAGAAAATTGTTTTAATGGTGGGGTTTTTTTCCCTATAACAGAATGAAATAATTGAAATGCACTAGTGATGGTGTGATATTTATTCGTCCTCACCTTGCTGTGAAATTTTGAACCAAGTGGAAAGTTCTGGCTTCCTGTTAAGTGTAAAAGTTTTCATATGCCTCCGGGGAATGACTGAGCATGTGAGCCGTTGCATTGTGGGATCTGCAGCTCTCAGGTGTCCTGCTCTGGGGTTATGCTTACTGGTACATTTGCCAAGGGCTGTTGTTTTGATTTTCCAAATGTATTCTGGGTAATTCTGTAAACTGCATTCAAATACATGGATTATGTGGTAAATACCTCTGTCTGGTACATTAGGTCCAAACCCAAGAAAGGTCAGACAATATGACATGAGGATGCATAAGCCTTTTTCATTAAACACAGAAAACAACATCTGGTTTTCTTTATTTCAGTTATACTTTAACAGATATTCATCGATTAATGGTTATACAGCAATTTACCGTTATTAAGCAGGTGAGCCACCACAGCACAAAAAGGTATTCTTCGGAGGCAGTGGAAAATGACGCTGTACCACAAAATGCACAGTGCACATGCTGCTCAGGAGCTGCGGGAAGGCAGGGTCAGAAATGCCACAATACTAATAAGCACTCCTCTACAGACATTCACTGTTCGCATACCTCTGGAATAAACTCAAATCTGAAAGTGCCTCACAGAAGGTGCTAACGGTCAACATTTTAGTACTCAGAGTGTCCCAACTGACAGTACACAAAAATGCAGGGAAAAAGTCACAGAGCTCAAGCTAACAATTCAGAAAACAAACAAAAAAAGCATGTTGTGTTTGTGGACAGGTGTGTGTCACTCTGCTTGAGAACAGAGAGGCCATGAAGAAGCAATATTTTATTCATGCCTTGAGAGTGTTTGAAGTGAATGTTAGAAATATTTTTTTCTCAGCAACTCTTCTTGTTGGATATAAAGTTAGAATTTCCAGCTAGCAAGGAAAAGTGTTCTGTATTTGTGTGCATTTTACAAAACTCTATGACCACATAAAGTTATCAGGGTACTACTGGTATTAAAGAGCACATTTTATACAACTGCTTCATAAAATAGATTCTTCCAGCAGGTACTTCCTCTAAAACCAACTTACTTGCGCTCTTACATGTTGCAAGGGGGACAGGGTGGAGAACATAATCACCTTATGAAATTAATTGTCTTCTACCTGCATATGGGTAGCTCTGGCTCGGACTGTTTTAAACCCCTTATATTTCCCATGTTTCTGCATAGGATAGATCTCACTGTGATAAAGTGTTAACAGAATGAGCAAGGTCAATCAATTCTGTAGTAGCAGGCAAAGATCAAAGGAGAACTTCCCTCCATGCTCCTCTAGGGTGGTGCATACTCTCGCTTCCTACATGATGACACATGAATACCTGGGAAGGTTGCAGTTTGGCCTTTTGTTCCAAATTCCCCTCAGTATCTGTGCATACCAGCCCCTGCTGTCAAGCATTGTTTAACTAATCGGTTTGTATATGGCCCTGCTTAATTTCTCATGGGATTACGTTCATATAAGAGATCTCCAAAAAAACCCCACCCCAAAGTCTATGAGGAGAGCTGCTGAGTACCAAAGAGAAAACGTTTGTCTAGGAAAAAAATCAACAGATTGTTTTACTAAATCTGAGGGTTCCTCTGTTCAGATTTCATTATTTCCATTATCTTGGCTGTCTGTAAATACATTAACCTTGTTACACAATTCAAACTCCTATTGGCATTAATAGGATCTTACAAGTTAGAGGTGGAAGAAGCCTATTAGGTAATGCAGCCATGTTCTGGCTGATACAGGAGAAGTCATTGAATTACTTATGCTCGTTGAAGAAGAGAGACCTAAAGGGCTGAGCCTGCCCTTTCAAGGATAATTCTCATCAGATAAAATCAGCCACTGTTATTTTAATAATTTTAAGCTTTAAGATTTTCCAAGGGATACTGGCAGTAAAGAATGTAAATAATACAGGTTAATATTCTGTCTACAGTGACAAATAAATAGAATATATGGGATTGGATTCTTCAGAGCTGTGAGTATAATTCTTATCAGTACTAAATAATACCAGGCAAAGTCAAAAAATATTAAGTTTCTGAAAGGCACAGCAGGGTAGAAAAATGTTATATAAATCTTTTTGCAATTATATGCTTTATGACTTCGACTCTCGGGCTCCTATTTCTAGTCTTCATCCAATGAGTGATGTGCTTTTATTTTCCTACAGATTCACTGCATTTAGCCAACAGATCAAACTGGATAGACAACTGTAGTTCTTGTCTTCTGGAGACTACGATTACTGGTGAAACCAAGCTCCATCTCACTAGTTGCTGGGGTGCACCACAGTGCATCTCTTGGAACTATTGTCCAGATCAAGCCACGGCTCAAGTTACACAGTTATTTTTTTGTCTCATTCTTCGGTTTTACATGAAAACCATAGCATGTGAGGAGAGAATAGCATCTTCCACCAGTGTGATGACTTAATGCAGGGTGCAAGGTACAGCTGGAAGATACTCAGGAACTTGAAAACACCCCTGTTCTGGTAGCTGCAATAACTAAGTTTCTTAAATAAACAGTTTAAAACTGGAAGAAAAAAACCAAGAGGAATATAATTTTAGAACAATGACCCTTCTCTATGCATGCCTTCTTTTCCAAAAATCCTTTTATCTCAAGCTGTGGGTTGGATACGTCTGTTTTGAATACAAACCACAAAAAGGGAATATGTCCAGACATCTCACAAGAAATTCACGCCTCCCCCTGGAGAGATTATCTCTATTTGGCCATGAATCCTTGGTGGTCCACTGTACCCAGGCTAGTCAAAAATATTGGTAATTGTCTTGGAGTCAGGAGTTTTCATCCTCACATGTTATAGGATGTCTATTGTCCTTCCGTGGTGTATTAACATTTACTACATGCTCCATATCTTATCTTGTACCATTCTTCATTCTTCATGCTTGTTTCTCTTACAGCTACAGTCAGGATAAGCTGGCATGCTCACACAATAATTATTGAATAGCCAGGTCACATGAAATATTCATAAATTGTGGGAAAACAGCCCCATCAACCATCACATTGATGCTAAAAAAAATGTGTCCTGAAAAATAAAGAATTTTGATGTTGTCTGTCTCCCTATATAGTAATGTTTCCTCCTTTCCTTGCTCTACTGTATTTGTTTCCCATTTAACAAATTATGGAAAAAAGTTTAAGCAATTCATCTGATGGCTGAGCTGCAGTTATTTATAATTATGGAATATTCTTGGGTGTTTGTTTAAAGTGTGCTGGAGAGCTGCTGGATTTGTTTTTTTCTGGTAGGCGGCTCATTACTTCATAAATCTGTGACTGAATGGGAATTGTGGCTGGGGAGCAACTGTGCTGCTTCATGCATCATGACCAAGTGTGTGTGGGAGTCAGGAACAGCACCTCTCTGGACCAGCTGCTCCATCCATCTGCAGCTGGGTCTAGGTACCATGATCTACGGTCAAGATCTGTACTGGGAGTATTTTTATAGCTATTTTATAGCAGCTGGTGTGAATGGCAGTAGAAAAATGAACGATCAACTTCCTAACCATTAGGAACAAACTAAGAAAGAAAAATAAGCATAAAAATTAGCACATTTTTGTTGGTATTATAAAAGACACTCTTTGAAGTTCAGTTTCTCAGAAGAGCTACTGTAAGCCTACACATTTGTTGGTTTGTCACTCAGCTGAAAATTCGCTTTATACCAAAACTTGGCACAAAAATACATTTTAGTGGCAAATGATGTTCATAATTTCAGATGCTTTTATGTCCTCTTAAAACTGAAAAATAACTATTTAAAAAGGAAATGATATTTGAAGCTAGTCTGGTTTTACCACTCTTACAGAGAAAAATAAGGCTACATGATCAAATTAAGTTATTTTTCAAATCTAGGTACAGTAGGATTGCTTGTCAAATATTTTTATAACCCAGTTCATGTGGAAGTATATTTTGCTATATTATGGCAAAGTATATGCTGCTATTTCAGCAACAACTGAAGTTGTATTAATAAAAGGGCCAAATTCTGCTTACTATATATTTAATACAGTGAATTATTTTTCTTCATTAACTTAGTTTCAGCAAAATATAATGAGAAATACTTTTGTACAGCTCTGGCTTTTAATTTTGCATTTAAATAATCATGAGGGATCTCAGCACATTTTAGATAATATCTACAGCTTTCCTGGAGGAGGTTCTGCGTGATCTGGCTCTGCTGCTCCTGCCAGAGGAAGTATTGCTGCCTCATATAAGTCTCCCTTGTAATGTATTCACTGTGGCATAACACAACATGACACAGAAAGTGAGACTGGTGGCTTTTTGTCAGAGTTATTTTTAAAATTAGCTCAGTGATTATTTAGACTTTCATTACAGAAAACAGAGAGACTGGACAAAGAAGTGAAAGGCTGATGCTTCCACAAGTAATGTTTTGGAAGACGATTCAAGACATCTCCTGGGTAGATTTCCCTTCCATGGAGGAAGGTGAGAAGGATTTTTATGTCTTTTAGAGTCTACCTTCTCTTTAAAAATGCTCATAAAAATTCCTTAGAAAAATAATATCTCGGATACAGCAACTTACACCCAATTGTCAAGATATATTTAT
Source organism: Neomorphus geoffroyi (assembly GCA_033558235.1). NCBI lineage: Eukaryota > Metazoa > Chordata > Aves > Cuculiformes > Neomorphidae > Neomorphus > Neomorphus geoffroyi. The sequence goes on from JAUMJM010000035.1 coordinate 2,296,808, forward strand.
CAATATAATACCTGGAAAACAAAATCTCTTCCGTCTGTGGTGTTCTCCTTGAAATGACACATACTAAACATAGTGTTTCAAAGCACAGAGACTCAGCCTGTATTTCATAAAAGAAGACTTCCTTGCCCGTGAACAACAGTTGTATAATTGCCAAGTTCTGATGTGTCCATTCTCAGTTGTGTGTTGTGTCAATGGAGAATTGAAATTCACACAACATTGGCAATCCCCACATTGTCACAGTGTGCTTCTTGCCATGCAGGTTTTACCACAGGTCATTTCATGGACTGACATTCCTAAAATATTGGCAATGTGTTACTGTTTCTGACCCTCCCATGTAGATTTACTGACTCCCTTACTAATTCCTCTGCTCTGATTTGGAGAAACAAAGATGTGGGCTCGTCAACCACTAGAGACACCATTTTGTTCACATAAAAAATAAATTCAAAACTCGTGCCTACTTCTTGGACAGAATTTTTCCTGAATGTAGCTGCATAAAGGTAATGGGCACAGTTTGATCAGAAACAGGAGTAAGATGGAGGTACAAAAGCAGGAAATGTCTTGGGGAAGTCTTGGCCTCTGTCAGAATCTGACTTACCTGAGCCTTTTGCATGGTTCTCATTTAAGTCAGTCTTTCAGTTCTAAATTTAGCTTTAATTTTGATGTCTTTTAAGAAGGCATATATTTTGCTGACAGTTATACCACCTGCTTCTAGCCTGTTTCTTCAGGAAAAGCTTTACCCAAAAGTATAACTTTTCATCTCCCCTTCAGAAAAAAATGTTCCAAGTGCCCGTGTATCATTTAGAAATAAACTGTCATCAATTACTTTTCATACTCAGCATTTTTGATTGTGTTAACACTGAATATAGTCAACCAACACGGTGCATAGTAACACAGTAACGTAGTACCTGGGAAATATAGTTATTCTGGGAACATTCATAGATTGGCTTTGAGAATTCAGGCCAGATCGTGAACTGCTCTGGGCAGAGCTGAATCCTTTTGCACCAGCTGAGGTTCTAGTCCTTTCTGTTCAGAATATTTTAATCCCTGGATGATGGTGATGTGGTTTCTAAAGGGGGAGGGGGCGCAGGGGGAAAGGAGCAGGGCATAGTCATGCCTTAATCCAAGCCCTTCTCAGGCACTGATAAGAAAATGGTAAAATAAAAATCATATCTCAAAATTCACAATAATTATTTCAACAAAAAATAGGAGAACATTCATGAGCTATGAAAGAGTCTAATCTGAAAAAAATCAGCTGCTCTTTCATGGCCATGCACAGCTTAGAGCTAAAGAATTATAAAACGCTACTGTATATTCGATGGGAAAACAGGTCTCTTTAGTGTTTTCCAGTCAGCAGTGACAGTCTGTCTTCCCTGAGCTTGGTGCAGAGGGTCAATTTGAATCCTCTGAAGTGCCAAGAGCTCCATCTGCTCTTCCATCTGAAATGGGAATATTTTTGCTCTTTTTTTTTTAATCTTGATTTGGTCTTTCAGTGTTTGTGTTAGAACACACAGCCCAGATGCCAATAATGAGGAAAATATATTAAGTGATAAGTGAGAAAACAGAGAAATTAAAATGAACGAGGTAGGAAAATTGTAAATGGAAAATGGGAGCTGATTGCAATATCCAGCCCAGGTGTGGCTGTGAATTAAAGTGCTTCCCTGAGAGATTCCAACAGATATATTCCATAATCCTACACATCTGGGAAAGTGTTGGTCAAGACAGTCCTGGAAGTTGTGCCAAAAACACCTTAAAGATATTCCACACAAAGATCCAGCTTGCTATATACTCCAGCTGCTGTTTATTAGTGATGCTCATATTTTATGTATGCTAGCACACAGGAATTCTGGTACAGACAGAAACGTATATATAGATTTAAATCCATTGATTGTAGATTCCACTTAAGCTTTATTGCTTTATTGAAACATTTTTCTGTATGTAACCACACAGCTACAATTTCTTTAGTTGAAACTGAATCATATGTATATGCCTACAAACACATACGCGTACAACAGAATGCTTTCATTTTCCTTAAAAAATTTAAAAATGTTATTGCTTCTCCTAAGGGAAAAAAAATGCAGTGATATTTCACTTCTCTATTCACTTTGTTTACACAGATACCTTGAACTTTTCTAAATCTAATGAATTTGAAAAGTCATTGTTCTGACATTGGGATATTTAACTTAGCAATTGGGCTAATGCATGACCCAGTCTTCAGTGCAAATTAATTATTTCAGTATTGTTGTTCTATGTAAGAAGACCACGACTAAGGAACATTAGAAAACATGTTCATATTAAAACAAGTTCTTTTGGGAAAAAAGAACAAAAAAGTCTTAGTAATGTAGCAACTGGTAAGTATCAGCTAATATCTGTGAAAATGTTCCTCCTTTCTCCCTTCCCCTTCCCCCTTGTCCCTTCACCCTCTACTTCCTCTTTCCATCCCTCTTTCCCATGGCCTCTCCCTTTCCTTCTCTTCCAAGTTAGCAGGTGGTCGTTTTGAGACAAACCGTACAATGAAAATTAGTTTCTTATACCTTTGAGCTATTAAGAACTTTGCTTCCAACAGCAGGTGTCACTGCAGTGATAGGAAATCTTAAAATATTTTGTAGAACTGGCGAACAAAGCAAGGTTTGCTATTGAATATAAGAAAATAATTCCAGATACAGAGTGACAATGGAAACATAATACATTTGTGGAACTCCATAAAATAGGGTAGCTGGCATAAGCATGTAACTTTGAAAGCACAGCTGGAGATAATATAGCTTTAACCATAATATGCCATAGATAACAATACTCTGAAACTAAACTGGCCAATTTCTGTACTTAATATTTGCCCACAGCGTTATAAAGCTACTTTTAAACAACATCAATAGTCAAGTAATGCAAGCTTGTGTAGGTAAATTCATCAAAATAAAAAATGTCAACTCTTCACTGAAACTGAACTTGCTGTGAAATAAGAACAATTCCACGGAACCTGGCAGTATGTTGGGAATACAAAATAAATTCGACAGTAGATATCAAATACATACTGAATAGCTTTGGAGGCAATATTTCACAGCAGTGTTTCACAAAGATTACTTCAGCATGTCAGAGAGGTTTCAGTGAATTTCAACAACACTAGCCTGTTATATTTTGCTAATTTATTTCCTATTTTTTTACCACTTTCATGGTGTTTTGAAAAAAGTTTAGAATCTTTAAAAACAGGAATAATATTCAGACATATTTTTAACAGAACACTTTCTATTTTTAGACCAGTTCTAGAAATAACAACAAAAATGATTTACAGAACAAACACTTGTCTGTTTTCTCTGCTCTGGTAACTCTGACGACTGAAGAGAAATAAAGATATTATGAAATCATTTAGTCTAAAATTCTTGCTGAAGATGGTTACACTGCTGTGCATTTAAAAAAAAAAAAAAAGTGTTTCAAGGTAACAAGTGAAAAATGTAAACATGAGTTTTAGTAATAAAGCAAAAGATTAAAATACAGAAAAAAGAAATTAGAGGGAAATAAAGCATGAGTGAAGGAGTAAAGCTGAGCCTAGAAAAGGAGGGAGAATAGGTGTTGTTCTAAAGTTTGTCTTTTTATTTCTCACTACCAGAATCCATTGTAACTGGCAAAAAATCAAATTAATTTTCTCCCAAAATAGTTTGTTTTGGTCACTACAGTAATGGGTAAGTGTTCTCCCTGACTTTATTTCGACCCTTACACTTTCTCATCCTATTTTCACCTCTGTCCTACTATGGAAAAGGAGTGAGGGAGAAACTGGGGTGGGGATGGAGGTTGGCCCTTAGCCAAGGCTAATTCTGTGCCTGTCTAAAGGTGCACTAACAGCAGTGAGCTATTGCTTTTGCTGAAGTGTAAAAGCATTTTGTTCTTTCTTTCCTTAATACACATTTTTTTGTACTTATAAACAGAAAACTGTCTTCAATAAAAGACTCTACCTTCATCCAATTGCCTTGACATAACGTGGTCATGGTACTGAAAGTTGCAATATGCTAACATAATTAAATCAGCTGTTCTTTCATTTTTCACAAGAGGAAATCTCTAGGGTGTTTGCCTCATAATAAATACAATCTATGACAATGTTAACATTAGTTGAATGGCATGTCCATTAAAGCAATCTGAAAACTTTTGAAGTCACTCTTTTAATTGTCCTGAAGGTCATCCAGTGAAACATAGTCTAGGAAATATAAAGTGACAATTCCTAGAAGGGTCTTCAATAAATCTGTTCCCTTCAGTCACCATCTTCATTCTTCCATTTTCAAAAAAGGGTTGTGGAGATGAATTCATCCCTGATTCTCCAGGCATAAAATCCTATGATTTTTTAATATTTCTCAGCACAAAAGGACACTTAATGCTACTATATAGCAACAACTTTAAAGTAAATTGATGGAATATCTTTTTCTGCATTTTAAAATTATGGAACTTGTAGCCATAGGCTGCTAAGAAGCCAGAGGCGTGAATGGGTTCCTGAAGGGACAAGATAAATTCATGGAGGAGAAATCCGGTCACAGTCAGGAAATAAATGGTCTGAAATACGAAACTGGGCTTGAGAAGTTTATGTTCTGAAGATCGTGCCAGCATTCATATATAGTTCAGTCCATGCCTTGGTGTTTTATCCTTTCTAGATCTCCATGAAAAGCTCCTGATTGAAACAGTACTACCTCAACTAGACTTAGGCTTTTTCTTTACATTCCAACATCATTAACTCTTGACCTACAGTAAAGACAAATGTTCCTACCTACCAATCTACAGACTGCCTGGTAAAATTTTGTGAAAGTAGAGACCGTAAGAGCAGAAACAGAGTACGAATCCATAAGCAAATGTGAGTTTCAATGTCTTACCACATTACCATTGATTAGCTCAGTCACCCTAAATTTTACTGCGCATGTTTTTTGAGTTAATTACATAGTTAGGCTATTTTTAGCTTACATCAAAACAAGCAATCGTATTTTGCCTTACTAATGGGTCAGGTAATAATACACACCTCAGCAGTCTGATCACTCGGCTGATGGACAAGCACTATGGCTGTCCAAACTGAGCACGAATGACTACAGCAGGCAAGGTGTTCATTGTTTAGCTGACCTAATCTATTTGGCACTTTCACTTTAAAATACAAGTAAGGCAGGATTCGGAGAAGTACTTAAGTGATGTATAATGGAACTACATTTACCGTCTGGGATTTGCTCTGTATCCCTGATCTCCCAGTTGTACAGCCCAAGTATGACAGTAGCATAATGATGCTACTCTCTGGACACTCACTTAAAAACCCAGACCTGCCAGAGGGCTGGAAAATGGGGATCTCAAAAACTCTGATGTTTTCCAAAAGCAAGACCAAGTCTTGATTTACTGTTTCTAGGGTCTTACTTTAGCATCCAAATACATTCTTTAATGTGATGTGCTTCTCACATATTTGTCTTCTTAACTTTGAAATAAGTTTTTCTACCACTCTTTTATGTATACTTTCTTCTGTTAATATGTAGTCAGTCTGTACTTAAAAAGGAATGGAATTTCAGATTTTCACAGAGATGGTAGCTAAATCAAGTTAACGTGTTCACATATAATACTTTGAATATTTATGCATCTCTGGGACAGATTTTTCTTTTCTACATTGTATATAATAATAACTGAAAAATGATATATCATCTGGACATGTCAGATTCCTGAACCCACCTTCCTCCCCATGTCTGAAAATCCTTGGAAATTTGGAAACTTCTAAGTATAAAAAAAAAAGACTACTTTCTTATGGAAATTGAAAAAAAGAAGTGTTTCTGTTCCCAGAAAAAGCTCTGTGATCTTAAGGTATCTGAGAAGCTCAACTGTTTCAATAAACACATATATACAACAATCCTGTCAAGTAGGAAAATACTATAATCCACATTTCACAGATAATATATGAAGGTGAAAGGTGGTGGAAAGTCAACTTTTCAAAGAAGTCTTGACCTAATGAATTTTCCTGATTTTGGAAAAACTACACAAACCAAACCTTTGAGACATGCCCATTTTCTAATGAAAATGCTTACAAATTAAGGCCTGCCTTTGGAAATCTTCCTAGTATCCTACTTGACATATATCACAGTATCACAGTATCACAGTATCGTAAGGTTGGCAAAGACCTCTGAGATCATCGAGTCCAACCTATGACCCAACACCTACACCTACTCCTACTTGTCAATTACACCATGGCACTAAAAGCCTCATCCAATCTCTCCTTAAACACCTCCAGGGACAGTGACTCCACCACCTCCCCGGGAAGCACATTCCAATGAACAATCATCCTCTCAGTAAAGAACTTCTTCCTAATGTCGAGCCTAAACCTCCCCTGGCGAAGCTTGAGACCGTGTCCTCTCGTTCTGTCACTGGTCGCCTGAGAGAAGAGACCAACCCCTGCCTGACTACAACCTCCCTTTAGGTAGTTGTAGAGAGCAATACGGTCTCCCCTGAGCCTCCTCTTCTCCAGGCTAAACAACCCCAGCTCCCTCAGTCGCTCCTCATAGGGCTTGTGCTGCAGCCCTATATATGCTCAGAATGAATGGGAAGACATATACTTTAGACTGGCAAAACTATGATTTTGCTGGCTCATTTTGTGCCCTCTTCCCTAAATTAAAGACACTATCTGGGCACATGCAAAGCTTTCCTGCAAAATCATGTCTATATTAGCAGTTTCTGTTGCCACAGTTCTGACAATCACAGTTTGTCACAACACCTAACTAACTTTGGCAAGCCAGAATTTATTGTGCAGACCTGGTCCCTACATCAATGTCTAGATCTGATATACTGTACTGCAGTATGGCCAGGGAAATGTCTGACTGAATTCCTGATCCAGAGTAATTTCTGCAAAGGGCTAAGAGCATATCAAATCGTGAAAGCTGTTGTGTACCCTGTTGGAATACTGGCTTTGTGGATACATAAATTTAAACACATGGAGGATCCATTAGACCGTATTCCAGGGAAATTTTTTTCTGGGAAATGTGAGTGACAACTCTTTGAAAGACCAAGAGCTATCTAGGCTTTCGACATGGGTCAACAAATCTTTGGTTCTTAAAGATTCATCCACCCCTACATGAGAAGCTTTTCCATACAGGAACCCATAATGAGTAGGTAACTTTTAATGATGTATACATAATTTCATCATCTAGGTATCCTTTGTAACGGTAAAAGTCCCACTTAAAGTGTTTTAGTGTTTTCTTTCACATAGATATCTTCCTGGTATGGCTGTCTAGAGGATGGAACTTGCTGGAAAATTTTGGTTAATGGAGAAATGTCTATGAATATTGGGCAGAAATGTGGCATTAGCTTCAACGATGAGATGTAGTTTTGAAATAATCTGTAAGTCTTCTGTTATTTCAATGACCAGGATTGCTATCTGGCACTCATCACTGGAAGAAATACATCAGAAAAAAACCCAAAACTACAAACATGTAACAAAGTTCTTAGAAAGTCTGGTTACACACTATGAGAATCAGCTGGCTTGAAATCAGGTCATACTTAACAAGAATCATTGACATAATTTATAACAGTAGCCTTTGTTTATACAAGGCTGTATTGCTTAAGACTATCTGAATAGTATCGGTTCTAGAGAGGCACTAAACTATGTTACATTTTTGAAGTATACTGTCTGTAGATATTTTTTGCATATCTACTTCAAAAAACTTTTCATTCAGCTACAATCCTAGCAATGTGCATAAAACAGTGACTACAGATCCATAGACTTGTATCTGCAACAAAACCCATTTTTCCCTTAAATATGTATAGAATTTTTTAAAAGATTTGTCTTAAATCTTTGCCTTTTTGTGGTTGCCATGCAAAGGTGCAAAAGCACCCATAACAAACTGCTCTGATCTTAAAAATTCAAATTCTGCCATTGCTTTTCTCCACGTAAGCTTTATAATGAAGAAAAAACTTTGGCACAGGTCACTAAGACAGTCTTTGAATCAGCTCTCAGACACAGTAATACTCACAGGTTATGCCTATATAACTAGAAAGACTGGGTCAAGGACAAACTCCTAGCACTGAGACCCATAGCATGTCTCCTACGGCCAATCCTTACAACTATTGAAACCAAAACAACTCTGTACAATGTTCCCATTGCCTACCACCTGCTACCTCCACTGTCTGCAGCATGCAATTTGGCTTACATCAAAGCTGTACTACGGGTGATACTAGTAATTTAATGGTATGGACAGTTCAGTAGGTGAGTTCCAGTTTTGGCAGGTGAATCCACAAAGCCCCATGTCCTTCAGTTGGTCATGTGCAGTACTGAAGAATTTTGTCACGTTGAAATCGTAAATACAAGTGAGAATTACTAGTTTCACGCTCAGGTTGTTTCCTGAACTGGCGCTACCCTGTAGAAGCACTTCACAGCAGACAGTGGTGGAAATGCCACTCTCATGATGGTCCCTCAGCAGCAGCACTCACCTTAGCATTCCCCAGTTCTTTGCCTAGCAAGAGCGTTTCAGTGGCAGGCTCTGTTTCTGTCATGGAGGAACCACTTGCTTTGTGTGGCGTTGTAAACGATGATTTGGTTTAGAAAATAAATCAGATATTATGGTCCATTCCAATACGCCTCTCTACTTAAGGCTCACCAGTCTAAAAAGCTAAAATAGACAAGGATTGTCTCTGGAAATCACAGTGCATAGCACAAAGAAGTGTGCAGCACTTAGTCTTTTTTTGGTTATGTTCACTGGAATGTAACAGTACCCCTTCCTCTACTACAGAAATAACCACAGCTATTTTAAGTGTTAGTATTATTGTTCACTGTCATTTGATGTGTTTTCTTTGTCATCATTCCTTTAAATATTGGTGGGTTTGTTTCCTTTCTTAGCTGACTTCAGGCATAGGAAAATATGGCAGTTATGTAGGACAAAGGACTGCAAAATATTGGGGTTATGCTACTGTTTTTTCTTGGGAAAGCCAGGTTAGCAACACCTGCAGTAGTTGCATCACTTCATCACAGTATCACCGTATCACCATATCATAAGGTTGGCAAAGACCTCTGAGATCATCGAGTCCAACCTATGACCCAACACCTACACCTACTCCTACTTGTCATCCAATCTCTCCTTAAACACCTCCAGGGACAGTGACTCCACCACCTCCCCGGGAAGTGCATTCCAATGGCCAATCACCCTCTCAGTAAAGAACTTCTTCCTAATGTCGAGCCTAAACCTCCCCTAGCGAAGCTTGAGACTGTGTCCTCTCGTTCTGTCACCGGTCACCTGAGAGAAGAGACCAACCCCTGCCTGACTACAACCTCCTTTTAGGTAGTTGTAGAGAGCAATAAGGTCTCCCCTGAGCCTCCTCTTCTCCAGGCTAAACAACCCCAGCTCCCTCAGTCGCTCCTCATAGGGCCTGTGCCCCAGCCCCTTCACCATCCTCGTTGCTCTCCTCTGGACGCACTCCAGCATCTCAACATCCTTCTTAAACTGAAGGGCCCAGAACTGGACACAGCACTCAAGGTGCGCCCTGACCAGTGCCGAGTATAAGGGGATGATGACTTCCCTAGTCCTGCTGGCCACACTGTTCCTGATGCAGGCCAGGATACCATTGGCCTTCTTGGCCCCTTGGGCACACTGCTGGCTCATGTTGAGTTTCCTGTCTACCAGCACTCCCAAGTCCCTTTCCGCCTGACTGCTCTCCAGCCACTCTGTCCCCAGCCTGTAGCTCTGCATGGGGTTGTTGTGTCCAAAGTGTAGAACCCGGCATTTGGACTTGTTAAACCTCATGCTGTTGGACTCAGCCGATCTCTCCAGCCTGTCAAGGTCCCTCTGTAGGGTCCTCCTACCCTCCAGCAGGTCGACACTTCCTCCCAGCTTGGTGTCATCTGTGAACTTGCTGATGAAGGACTCGATTCCCTCATCAAGATCATCAATGAAGATATTAAACAGGACGGGGCCCAGCACCGATCCCTGAGGAACACCACTAGTGACCGGCCGCCAACTGGATGAGACACCATTCACTACCACTCTTCATACCACAACCTCTTCCAAGCAACCCAGAAATTTCAGAATTAATTCTCCTTCCCGATTCTTTCCCACAGCAGGATGGGGGTGGCTACATCCCCTCTCGCCTTTCAGGTAGCAAATTTCATTTTTATTGCATTTCTAGCTTTCTACCCTAAATACAAATATAAATGGCATGTATTAGATCTCAGTTCTAATTCAGTTAATGGATTCTGCAAAACAGTGTTCTTATTTTCCTTACCTATTTTGTTTTCCCTTGCTTTGTCCTCAGGATTGCTAAAAAATCACATAGATAAACAAGTAAAAAAAAAATAAAATTGTGAAGCTCATTTACTGCACAGGAGCATTGAGACCTACCACTCCAGAGAAATCTCTCAGATATGGAAGGAAGTGATATGTGCCCAGCAGTATTTCACACTCTTCGCTCATCTAAACTGCCCAGAGAACCATGTTTTATAGGAGTAATAAAACAAATGGAATGGTGAAAGATGAGACAAATGATCTGGTTGATGCGTATTGTTTAGGCTTTTATAAATGCTGTAAATATCAAGAGACATTGCATCAACAATAAAAGAAGCATATTATTTAAAATATTTGTCATACTCTAGTGCTTGATTTTAGTGCAGGCAGAACATAGTCTGCAGCTTATTATTATGTTTTCATATTCTTTAGATGTCTATCATGTTAGCAAGAATCATATGTCTAAGGCTTAGGTAAAAGCAATTATTTACACTGCAAACTAACTCCTAATACTGATGAAATAGAGATTGAAAGTGCATAAAACTGGGGATAATGTGTTTCCTACAGCTTCTTTCTTCCTGTAATTCTGTTATCTGCGTAGTTGTTGTTGGTTTCAGTCATCTGATGCTTACAGATATTTGAGGATATGGTTTTAGCCCATTTTACCAGAGGTGCTGAAAAGTGCTCCTGGATGGTCCTGAAAGCTCAGGCAGTTTTCAGACTCCCTAGGAGCACAGTGCCTAGAGGCAGTGGCTGAGGGAGTTATTATTTTGCTTATCATTGTTCTGATTCACTTTTGATCTGTCATCCCCATACTATGCACCACGCACATTTCGCACTGTCACATAGGTGGATTCCTTTAAAGTGGAGGCTCTCTTGTCATCCAATGCAGCTGCCATCCACCAGGACAAGAGAATTTAATTTTGTGAAAACTGAAGAAGCAGCAACCCATTAGATCTGAATATCAAGTATTTCTGCAGACTGTAACAGCAAATACAAAGATCATTAAATAAATCCAGATACCAAATGGCTGCTTATGTTTTTACAAGAGATGTTTCACGAGAATAACACTTCCATAACTCAGATGGCACTATTCAGCATTCCCTAAAGACCTAATATTTTCTTAATAGATCGAATTTGTTGGAAATTTTCTGCTGAAGCAAAATTTTCTAAAAAATGCCAGTTGGTCGAGTGTGAAATATTTCATTCAAAACAGCTTGGGTTTGATAAAGTTTTGCCGAATCCAAGGCAAGATTCCAAGAGAAACTGCTTTTCTGGCAGGTCTACCCCAGTCCTGGGAACTGTAAGCTACAGTATGGCCAGCCTAAAGGCAGGAGTCCCAAATGGGTCTATGTCATGGCTAGGGATGCTGGAAAACTTCAGCCCCCCCAGTAGTAATGAGCCTGGGTATGCTCCAAACAGAGATGAGCCTGGATTTGTCCCAGCTGGGGAACTCCCTAAAGCTACCAGCATTAGTTACAGGATGTGGAGAGGCTCTACGTATTTGAAATTTAGAAAATTTCCACTATGAATTATAACAAAAATAAAGATAAGATTCCTCCTTTCCAAACACTCCTATTGATAGATATGTTATAAATAAAAAAAAAGGAGCATGAAGTTTAAGCTTACTGGTCAAATCTTCATTAGCCTTTACTGAGTAGAGGGCTGGGCTCTAAGGATTGTAAAACTAAATCAGCATAGTTCAAAACATGGCCCATGGGTCAGATCTGGCAAAGAAATTGCTTCCATCTGGCCCAGTCATCATTCCCTGGAGAGGAGGAGGAGTGAGTGGGTGTTTGGGCAGCTGATACAGCTCAATCAGCCAAACAACTGCTGACCCTGCACATAGCCCTGTGCAGCTGTAGACCCTATACATCCTTATGAGAAATGGGAGTGACGCTGAAGGCAGTGGGATACCTGATACAGAGTGGAATCTCCATGGTTGCCTTTCTTGGACCGTTCTGTTCTCATGGTGGGACTTTTCATGGATGTTTTCAGGGTAGAGTCACGTGCTGTGGCTCACCTTTCTACCTGACATGTCTCCTGTCCAACTGTTTCACTGGAAAGCACTGTGGTTTGCCATATTTTGAACTAAAACTACGAGTGTCAGATTGTTTCCAGCAACATCGTAGGTGACTCAACTCAGTTAGAATGATCCTAGTGCTGCTTTAAAATGTTCAAATGTCTTTCCCACTAGATGACGTAAAAGTTTATAACTAAAACCTTAGCCGGACAGGATTCATATGGCTTTTGCACCAAAAGTGCTATTACTGAAAGTATTTGTCCCAGTTTTTACAATTGCATTAAAATTTCCATGCACTGACACATTGGCTGGCTGGTACATTGATTTTAGTGACAGCGAGACCCCTACCTTGGAGACACAATGCCTTACGTCATCCCTGTATCACCAGTGTTTGTGGAGGATGGAGCAGGACGGCATGAAGTTATCATTTAAAGAATTCAACATTGTTTAGAACAGCTCAGTGAGGCTGGCAGGGGTGGAGGCAGTAGGTAGGGATAATTCTTTGGGTAGCCATCTGTACTTTTCTGGTCTTTTGGTGGTTGGGAAAGAAGCTGCTCTGTGGAGCTTCTGGTCTTTACCCCGGATGGAGAACAGGAATAAGCCTAAAGAAATTGCACTATGCTATAGGCTAGAATTAGCCTTTAATGGTTTTATTTCCTAGGTAAGAGGTTGAAGACAGTACAAAAATTTGTTCAAGTCTGAGAAGGAGGCAAGAAGTGACAGATGTTCTAAGCAAAAATAAATCAAATGGTCTGTTGAAATGAACCAGGCAAACGGAAAGGTTAGAAAATGGACAGTTGAGTGCATGCTGGAACTAAGGTACATAGGAAGGAGGGATGGGATGATGCGTAGAGCTTGAGGAAGGAAAACTTGAGGGGATATTGCTGAGTTAGACAGTGGAAGAGCAGAAGAGCTGGTCATGGCTTCTTGGTCATGGAGTATGTGAAAAAATACCACTCCTACAATCAGGGCTATCAGTAGTCAGCAGAACCCTGCATCTTTGCTAGCCCGTGGTTTTTTTCATTGATCATAGTGTCATCAAGAGTGGAAACATCCACAGAGAGTTCATTGAGCTGCAGTGACAGTATATTTCTCTTTTCTTTTTACAGGAACAGAAAACCACAAAGAATGCTCTTTCCGCCACACCACTTGGTAAGGGCAAGGACAGAGCACCTAAGGTTCAATAGACCTTTGAAGAAATTGTTCATGTATTAAGTTTACACAACAGGAAATATCAGTCTTTTTCTTGCTGACATGTCCATACTTGCTTGTCCACCCACACAGAAACTGTGCATAATCTGGCTCCTACACATTCATTTTTATTTCCATGATTTCTTCATATCTTCTTTCTGGGTTTTGTTCTGCAACAATATCATTATATTTTTTTTCAGAACTGGTGAATGTCCAGCCCAGTGTTTCTTGGAAGGGTTCCTTTGGTGAGAGATATCTCAGAGCTGCTATTGTCTCATGATTCCTTCAGGACTACTGTCCTGTGGTTATTAACTGCCTCCCAGAAAAGTGATTCCTCGGTCTTTTTTTTTCTACACTACTGAGAGATGATAAGACAAAATTCCCAAGCTACTGAGAAAAGGATTTCCCTTTGCAGCAAAGCAGTTTATACAATTAAGTAGAAAGGATTTGGTAGCAAGAATCAAGAATCATTTCCATCTCTAAAAGCCAGCTAATATATATGAATTTTTCAATGTGTTAATGGACTAGATATTGACCATCTATTTACCTATTTAAGTAGGGGACATTTTAGCTAAAGGAAGCTAAAATGGAATCCAGCATGGAATGATTTCTTGCAGATCACGATCTCATAAATCGTACTGGCTTAAAACAATATGAATCTATGAATGGCAGCACTGGAATGTATAGAATCCACGATCACAGACTAATTTCAGTTTGGAAGGAACCTCAGGAAGTTTGTATGAATATGGTTGCTTTCTCTTAAAAATAGTGCAGATTTTGATTCTTCTTTGGCAAGTACTGGAGCAGACTTGTCTGTACACAAAGTGTCAAGTGCAGTTGAAGGATGAAAATCAACAGACACAAACTGCAATACAATACATGGAAAAAGTTTTAACTCTGAAAGTGGTCAAATACTGGAAGAGGAACTCGGAGAAGGTGAGAAATCTTTGTCCTTGGAGATACTCAAAACCTGACTGACAAAGGCCCTGAGCTGTTGGACCTGCTTTGAGCATGTGGTTAAACTAGAGACCTCTGTATGTTCCTTCCATCCTACTTAGTTCTGCAATTCTGAGCCTGCTTGGAGACATCTCCTCCACATCATCAACATATTTACTTAAACAGTAATTAGTTAAAAGACACATAAACAAAAATAACATAATGTGAAAACCAAGGTTGCCAAATTGCAACACATCAGTGAATAACACCTCATCAGGAGCAAAAAATATGATTAAGAAGTCCTTACACTGACAAGGTGACAAGGAAAAAAGTAGTCAACATCTTTGGACTGTCATACATTGTCATTCAAGAATGTGACCAATAATCCCTGTTAGCACCTGTCTGTTTGAGGAAGTGTGTATTCTTCACTACAGTGGTATAAGTGTTTCCATAACAATTAAGCAAACAAAATCATGAAGTATCCAAAACCTCACTTTTTCATAAAGCCAGTGGAACTGCTAAATCACTTTGAAGAGAAAACAGAAATGCAAACAAAGAAATTTATAGTGGCATAGTTAAACTATTTTGTTTTACCAATTCACCACAAATAGTGTTTGTCAAATATTTATCACAGGCATACCTCTTCCAGATAAGAAAGATGAAATGTCGTCGGTAAACAAGGTGTCAAAGGCAGAAGTTAGAATAACCTGATAGTTTAAGGTCATCAAGAGATCATGAATTTAAGGATGTAGTTGCAACTAAACTACTAGCAAATATGTAATCTCTCATTACATAAGATGTGATAATGGAGAGAGAGCATTTCCCTTCTATATTAGGAGGGAGACGGTGTTTTACTTCTGCTAAAGCAGTGTTAAGGGTGAGCTGCAGATTTAGATACCATTCAGGTTTTTTTTCACAGTCAGTAAAATAATGAAGAAAAAGAAAAATAAGGTAGATCACTATCAGAGCATAAAATGTCTGTGATATGACCAGGTCTGTGTTTTTTGTGAACAATCCTGCCGAAAGAAAATGAGAATTCTAATGACAGTTCTATTAACAGAGCTGTAGAGTATGCAGACTATTTATATCATATTGTGGATATTTTCATGGTAGGACAAAGTCAAAGCTTATATCAAAACTCATTAAATAAAAACTTTAATATTTCGATCTTGTTTGGAATGGTTTAAACTTAAAAATCAGCAGAGGCAAATATTTCATTTTTTTAGCCACAAAGTTGCCCTTTGAATAAGGAAGGATATTTAATAAATGAAATTCATGTGTTATTAAGAGCAAATCTAGCATGCCAAACAAGTTCCTTTCTCTTCTACTGTTTGCTCACAAGTTTTCCTTAAATGAGCTCAAAAGGAACCTGAGAACAGCCCTTTAATTACTAGCAAATGCCATATATTTAATATATTTAGTAGAGTTAGACAAAAGAACTGCATGATGGAGAGAAGAGGAAGAAGCCCTAATAGTTACATAAATCTTAGATGAAGCAGCACTCCTGAGGACTGTAGTCCTCTTTACATTCAGATAAACAAGAACTACTGTCCCAGGCCTAGCACAGTAGACCACTAAAACCACAGAAGACCATAGCCAGAGCAGGAGCTCAGGCACTGGCATCCAGTTCTTCACACTGTTTAACGGTTCACACTCTCATTGACATAAGTTTAGCTTACAGCAAATAAAATTTTGTCAGGGAACCATACGTGATTTAGGGCACAACATGTTGCCAGGGTGAAATACATAGACAAGGCCACCCTGTTTTGAGGGGGGAGAGTGTTAAATCACATGGATGTAAGCCACATGAGGCCATTTATTCTCAGAGGGCAGATCCTGAATTATTTTATTTTACTTACTAGTACAGCAGTAACTATGGAGCATGAAAGAGAGCAAACTCCCTGCTCCTTTTTACTTCTACAGCCCTGGACCTTTATCTGTCTCATCCTGTGGCACTCTAGTAACGCAGCATTAGGGAAAATCCAGGATGATGCCTACTCTGTTCTGGAAAAAAATAAACTGAATTCAGATGCTTAACCAACATTCTGCACAGAGAATGAGTGAACTGCAGCTTTACAAAGGTGGTGCCAGGATGTGGCCCAATGAAACTTTTTTCCCAGGCATGACATGAAAGCTCACCCCTTCCCAAACACTGCTGTCTACAAGATATGGAATTTCTCAGCCAATGCATTTTAGAAAAGTTCATGAATACTCAGCTAGTTCTTCTTTAATCCTCTTCAAAGACTACAGAAGAGATATAAGTTAGAAAACTTCATGTCCAAAGGTTAAACAACTTGGCATGGGCTTTTGGTATAAGAAAGGTTAAAAAGTCGGTAAAAGGCAGTACTACCAACCAAGCAAGTAATGGAACAGTCCATTGGGAAAGATAAAAAAGAAAAGGATATGGATCCTTTGTGACTTCATTCTTTATGAGCTGGATGATGCCTAATGAATTTGTATAAATTATTTGGATTTGAATTCATTTACCAAGGTCATCTACAATTGGCTTCAAAATTATCACAGTTATCACAGAGTTGACTAAGTGATGTTGCAGGTATTTGCAAAGTCTAGACAGGTTATGCTGGGCTTTGTCACTTCTCCTTGGAGAAAGAGAAGTTTGTTCCTCCAGAAGATGACCTCAGGTTTCCATCTGGAAACTAACTTTAGGTGCTCTGAATTTCCCCAAGAGGAACATACCACAATAGGATCTAAAGACTCACCTGTTTAGGTTTAGGCAGGCCTTTACGAATATCCTGTCCCCGGATCCCTGTTCCTCATTAATGGACATCAGTTTGATATCTCTATATCTTCACCAGCATGTATATTACCTTATACACCATAGCGGGACACATGAAGGACACAGGTTTCCAGCTTTTAACTGGAATGTTGTTTGCAGATTTCAGCACAGACCTTTCACATTGCCTGTTGGCTGTACTAATAGCCTGGTTTGTTTTGGGGTTTCGTTTTTGGTTTTATTTTTTAAATTAAAGGTGTTTTTCTGAGCCTGATGATGTGTGAAATGACATGCCATCCTGCACCATCAGCACATAAATAATTCACATCTCCACTGTACATACTACAATAAGTATACTCACAAGTATCAGGGCTTTAAAAGCATTATTGACCTCCATGCCCTTTTTTCTTTTTCTTCAGTAGATTAAGTTCCTTTGGTCTTTTATTTTCAGGGCATAAAATACACTCAGATATTACCATAATGACTGAAGCTTCAACATAAGATAAAGGACTGATTGTGGAACATTAATATTTCTCTATAGCATCTTAAAGGATGATCAGTGTTTCATTTCATTACTCCTCTTAGTAAGCACTGTAAGTTCCTACCATTTCCTATGTTCCACAAGAAACACCAGTGAGACAAACACCACCACCTATAGTCTCACAAAGGCTTGTGTTTACTTTGCAATTGCACTATGAACTCTAAACCACAACCCCAATGATAATTTAAAAAAAAATCACATTTGAATACATCCCATTCACATCAGTCGAGAAAATTTATTTTATACATAAGACAATAAACTAAGAAAATTATTTATTTTGTTTTCTATTAATTATCCTTATGGCAATTCTAGTGCTTCCTTTATACCTGGAATATATAAGCAAGTCTTGCATGCTTTCACTTATGCCTCCAAAAAAGTCTATGAAAAACAAATTCAAGCAAGATCTAGGAGAGATGATTGACTGTAGATAGTGATAAAGAGTCTGCACAATTATTTAGCTGCACCATAACTCTAAAGTTATTTAAAGTTTAAGTATAGAATTATCATAGTGATCTTACCCTTTCAAGTTTTGGGTTTTTTAAATATAAGACCTCTGGGACAGTCACTAAAACCAAATCATTAATCAGCTACTTAATACTGTCCTATTCATCCTTAGAGGGAGAAATTTGGTCTCTTATAAGCTCACAGAAGACAGGTACCTGACTTGATTGTTAGCAGGGGAAAGAGCTAGTTGAAGTACTTACTGCAGTTCCACGAATTGTTTTGCTCTGTGCATACAACACAAGATACTGACAGTTCAGCTCACAATTCTTTCTCTTTTCAACAGTGCACTGTTTTGTCTAGTCTCTTCGTTCATTATTCATGACTAATGAAGTGTTTGCTCAGTCTATGTTTCTCTCATCCTCCAGTCTCAGCACAAATCCTCACTGTGAGACTCAGGCTTATTTCTACATGCACCGAGTCTTCTTATAGAAAATTTTCCACAGGATAATTTCTGTCACTACCTACCAAACCACTTTTATGTCCCTTGTCTATTTTCTTAAAGACAGGGCGACTCATACAAAAGTAACTAAACGCACAATTTCAAATATAAGCAAAGTAACAGATTAAGGTGATAATTTATCCTACTATGAGTCAGATGGATGCACTTTCAATTTTGACTGTTTGCCAGTGATAGGAAAGATAGTATTATGGAAAATGAAATATTGTAGCTTAATAATTTGGCAGGCCTGAAACTGAAAATTGGCCCTGGATCTGACCTCTGTGGGATTCTGTTAACGTGGCTCCTTGTGCCTCTATGATAGCCTATTGATGTCAACAGCCCCTATTAATGGAAGAAATTGCACTGACATTGTTTTGCAAACCTAAAGGCATAACCAAATTTTACTTCAGTTTGGGTTTAATCAGTCATAAAATTTATGAAAGGCTGTTTTTGTTAACATAAGGAAAAGCTAAATTCTGGGGAATAAGAGAAAAAGTAGCAGCTTCATTTGTTCACTGGCCAAATTTTGTTATGGTATGACTCAATACCATGACAAGTAGGTATTTGATATTCATTACAACACTGAAATTGAGATATCAGAGCGCTCACAAAAAGGAGTCAGTCTATAAGCTATCCTCCTTTCCTGGAATTCTAGTGAATTAAAGAAGCTGCATGATGTGTAAGTCAGGGTGAAAATCAGGCCATGATTTCCAGTGACTCATAGACCTTTCAGAATGAGTAAGACTACCTGAAGGCAACTAACAGGAACAAATACAATCAGTTCCAAATTCTTACAAATTATGATGTATGGAATGTGGCTTTGAATACATTTAAACTCTGTAGACCAAATTCTAGTTATTTTGAAATTGTTCATATGTGTCCTGTGAGGAACACCAAAAAAGCACAACAGCAAATCTGTTGGTTTTAACGTTTTTGTTGCACTACCTTTAGTAAAGCTGCATTACCCTCTCTTTTTGGCTGGACCTTTTTAGGCTGTAAGTTCATCAAAGGCTTTATGTTACAAGATGCTGAAAACCTCCTGAGAAGTCTTTGTTTCCTTCAGCTCTATTTGTTTCAAAGGAAACTGTGAGTGTTCAGCACCACTCCGCTCCCTTTTGTGTGAACTGAACTCTCTGCTCAGCTTTATCAGGTAGCAAATACAGGCAGCAGTAACTATCACTCATCTACTTATAGAAGCAATGAAAATTTTTCAGCAACTACAGATCTTCTTAAGTGGGAAAACACACTAACTCAGGGAAGTTGTAGTAGAAAACTATGCATAGAATCATGAAAAAGAATCCAATACTAAATTGTCTAATGCTGGTTATTATAACATACAATTCACTGTTGTCACAGTGGTGTTGATGCTACAGTTGATGAGCAAAGCTTGTGAACTTGAACAATTTAATTTTACACTTAATTTCTTGAGCTAAAGAGACAGTTCTACAAATTAACTGTTTGCTTTACATCTGAAGATGCATTATTGCACTGTGTTCATGCTGTTTGTACATTTTGTAGCACTTATGTATAAAGGATTTTCCTGAGTCAATTAGATTAATCTGCTGCTTGCAAAAATTCCGTCCATTGGTGACTATAATGGCACATTTTCAGATATTTTAAAGAATCTATACTGCTCTGTGAAAATTTAATTCCTGGTTTTGAATTGAGACATAAGTTCAGTAAATAAAGTATTTAAAAAAATGCCTATTTTCACATGAAAAACACATCAAGAGCTCTTATATCACAATAATTCAGTAGCTGCTGTAGTCAAGAATTATGTCTCAAAGAGAAAACTTGAGACTCTGCACTGAGCTGAGATACCTAATCCATCCCTTACCCTTGCAGGTGCATTTTTCAATCTATTGATTTCGAGTGGATCTTCTTGCAGGTTACAGCAAAAGAATCTTAAGAACATCTCATCTTAGCAGAACAAAAAGTGATTAACAAAATGAGCATCAACAATTTTTTCTTGCCCTTTGCCAAGGAAATACCCTCAGGACAAGACCTCTAAGTATCTATTATTTAAAATATGCTCTGATTTTTGGGAGTCTGTATATAAGAATGAAATCAGAGAAGAAGGTTACTTTCTCACTGTACAGTCCCAATCCCAGATACAATGTAAAGTACTCCAGAGCTTCAGCTGTAGTGTTCTTTTTCTTCGAAATAATGTTTTATAAAACTCTTTATAATTATTAAAATTATGGAACAAAATATACATTTGCATATATGTTTAAAGTTTTTTCTTTTTCAAGCTTTTTTGTATTTTCACTTTAGAAGATAGAAAAATCCTTTCTCTTTTCTAATTCTTTCATAAATAAAAAACATTTTGCTCAGGAGGAATTATATCAGTAGGAAAAATCACACAAGTAGTCAGGAGTCCAACACACTCCAAGAAGCAGTCAGCCTTTGTAATCTGACCATGAAACACTGACTCTTCAGCAGGGGTATCAGTCTAGAAAAATTGTCATACTCTGGAAATAGTCATCTCAGATCACCACAAGTAACTGTCTCTCATATATCTCCTGAAATGCCACCTCTACCATCACAGTAACCCCCAATGCAGCTAAAACTTCCTTGACACAAATTGAGCTGGTGATGGAAAGAACTAAGAGTAGCAACAAACTAACTATCAGTTTTTTTGTCCCAGAAACAACCATAGCCCTTCTCGCTTGCCTCTCTGTTCAGGAACTGAGGTTGAGCTTTCCTCTATCAAGGGCCTCGCCCCTATTTCTTCAACTTATCATAAGGTGATCTTTAGGCATATTCGAAAAAGTCTTCAAAACATTTCTCACTTTTTTGATATCCATTGATAAATCACTTCAGAAGTACACTATATGCATGCTATTATAAATTTCACATTGCTTCTTATTTCATTATTCAGTTAATTGGAAATAACTAATCAAGGAAGAAAGTCAATGAGAATCCAGCAGGCAGTAGACAGAGTTGGAACCAAAGTGAAAAGTAAAGGCTGGGAACAGATAAAAAGAGACAATTAAATACCTCAGACTAATATGTTTGTATGTATATCTACACATATATCTAAAATGTATGTGTAATTAAAACATATACACTGAAACAAGAATACAGTCATGAACAAATTGTTTCAGACTGAACATGAATTTCTAATTAATGAGTAATAATTCATTGATCTCTGCCTCAGATGAAGATTAAGCCTGATACTGAGCTTGATCTCCATTGTTTTCCAGTCCATTGAGAAATCCCTGTAATCACTGCCTTGAGAATTAACATTATGACGTATCTAGTTAAAACACATAGAATAAAATATGTCACCCGCCTCACAGCAATGCCACTGATCCCCAGTGGATCAAGGTAGAGCAAACATTCCCTTTCGGGCACAAGCATTCAGTCCTACCCAAGCTATCTGCCAGAGAATGGAAATTTCACTCAAGCCTATTAACTACACAGGCGGTAACACAGATGTTTGCACATTGAGCAGGCTATTACTTGAGGGAGCGAGGGTGCTGGCACTCCAGTCTTTAAATTCTCCACATAGAAGGAAACACCACCTGGAGCAGGAAACGATCCAGGGACAAGCAACCAAAGAGAAAAGGGTGGGTGGAAAGGAAGTGAGAGAATATCTATTGAAGGAAGAAATGTCTGTCATGTTCTTGCCAGCTGCTTTTTCTTTCTATTGAAATGCAGGTTTGCCTCTGTTCCTGCTCCTGCTTGGAGGGGAGGGAGGGGTGGGGGTAGGTATGTGTGTGTGTGTGTGTAGGATCTTCAATCTGTTGCGTTTGCCCCACAGAAGGTGGGAGTCAGCCCATGAAGCTCAGCAGCTCCCCAAACCATATGGGAGGCTCAGGAGAGGACGTGAGAAAAGTATGTGGGGGCTCAACCTGAACAGGAGGTTGAGCAGTGGTATATCTATTGTAACACAGCAGCACACATATCACGAGTCTTTATCCAGTGTGCCAGAAGGCTTTTTCAGTCAGGATTACACCATCAAAGCATCTCAGTATCACTCAGTAGTGTTGATTTAGAAAAAAAATTGTGAAAATAAAACATCTGCCAGAGCAGCACATCTATTATTACAAAGAAAAGGAAAAAACAACAACTTGCATTGCATGAAAAACTGGCCACGAAGTTGAAGTCTAATCCAAATCATTCAGGAGACCATTTTTGGAATAAGGCCATCTCAGAGTTTGAAGACAAAATGGATGCCATTAGTTTCTCCTGTAGCAATAATAAAGTTTTTGGCTGCAACAGCCATGTTTTCTTTCAGGATTTTTTTCCTTCACCAAAGCCTGCCTTTAATTATAAAGCCTTAGCATCCATTGTGCCTAGTGACCAAAAGCCACCAATTGTTTCCTGCCTCTTATACAGCTTAATGACACTTTCTAGGGTGGATATAGCCATATGGTTAGAGTTTACATGGCAACAAAAGAGTCTGATTTACATCATAATGCCAAATGTAAATGAAGGTTGTGGAGGACAGCAAAGGCTAGAGAAATCGCCTCAACTCCGTCATTCTGTCCCCCTGTTACAGGAGTGTAAGCCTCTGAGCCTGCAGAGAAACCCCTCCAGCTGTGGGGAGCCCTTGCAGGAGGCTCCAAGCCAGAACCCCACACTAAAACAGAGCTGATCCGAGAGCACAACCCCGTCCACAGCTTGAACAAAAGAACATCAGACTCTGATGCAATACATTTTTCACACTGGTTTTGCATAGCTTATGTGGTGTGCAATGAGCACAACAGCATATTGCAGTGCTAACTCTGGTTTAACCACGTATACTAAAAGAAAACTACCTTTGAGAAGGCACTATACAGCACTCAGAAGATGAGTGATGATCACTCTTATTTTTAATTGATATCCCTGTATACTTTCTGCTATTTTAACCTTGTCAGCCAATATCTCACTCTCTCCTATGGCTCTGCTGTACTTTTTGTCTGTCCCAATTATTTAATTCTCCTCTACTCCACTCCCTTTGATACTTGTTGTCTTACCAGTGAGTAGGAAAACGAATTGGGATTAAGTTGAACGATATTTTAGGGCTAACAAATTAATGAGAAAGGGTCCTAACAAGACACAATGTGTGAAGTAACTATAAACATTATTTCTACTGCTCTGAGCCTAGGCTTGGTCACTCTATAATCCATGTTTCCTCACACATGACTTTTTTTCTCCCTGAAGTGCTGTCCAGATTTTCTTAGATTTTGCACATTTAGAGTTTCATGAACCTGGCAGCCCAAGGGAAGCAACAGCTGTAACAACACATCCCTGTTGCTCATCTCCTGCACGTAGGCAGAACCTCTCTAAAAGATGTGAGGAGTTAGCCAGACACATCTGTGAAGGGTTGGTCTCACCAATTCCTTTTCAAAAGTTAGGACAACCTGTTTTGGAATTTGCTTGAGCCTGCACATGTGAACA
Organism: Neomorphus geoffroyi; assembly: GCA_033558235.1. Classification (NCBI taxonomy): domain Eukaryota; kingdom Metazoa; phylum Chordata; class Aves; order Cuculiformes; family Neomorphidae; genus Neomorphus; species Neomorphus geoffroyi. The sequence goes on from JAUMJM010000035.1 coordinate 2,320,766, forward strand.
TAATCTAAAGCTCATCAAAGTAGGTCTGAATTCTCTAGCTGAGTGCGTTTTAAATGAAGCTGACAAATACATGGAAGGATATCACTGGATTTCATAACACTTGCACAAATCGAAAGATTGAACTTTGTCCGCATACACACTTGAAAGACCATCACCAAAAGGAGTTTCTTCTCCGTGAAGAGACATCCAGTTGACTCACAAGTAGGAATCTGGGGACTTGCTTTTTGTGATGAATAAGCACCAGGAACGAAGTCAGGTGTTTCTGAGAACTATGCTGTCTTTTGGGCATGTTTTAGCACCAAGATAGCTTGAGTGCCCTGTACTCTGCTGTACTGCCCAAGCTGTCACTGGTGTGGTCTGGTGATACCCTGTGCTAGGAAATAAAATATGCAGGAATACTGTCTGCTTTGAGACCTGCCAGAAGTTTGTTGCTATACCATCTGGGCTGTTTTTATTTATCCAGCTGTGATTTCTTTGGGTTTTGCATTTTTAATCAACACAGTTTTGAAAGAGGGGCAACTTTTGTTTAACCAATTCAGCACTGTGTCATGTAGGTGAGGCAAAATACAATTTAACCAGGAAGGCTCTCAAATTCAAGGTACCACCTCTTGAACAGTTCGTACTTCCAGGGAGTCATCATGTCATCCCACAGGCTGCAATGAACTCCAAAGCCACTTTTTTTCCAGTGGGAAGAAGGCATATATAGATGATAAGGGAAATGCTACAGAAAGGAAGACTATTAAGTTACTACCTCTCGGTTTTCCCATCTATTCTATCCTTTTTTCCACCCCTCTCTTTTTAACTTTAGGACCACATTATAAAAAGTTTGACCTCACAGATAAGCATAGTTGTGCATGTGCCCAACAGATTTGCCTAAACATTCAGTGCTGCTTTAAAAACACTATGAACAGAGATTTGGCAATTAGACCCATTTAGGCAGGCAACAGTAGGCAAGTGGCAGCCTGCTGTCATCAGTTGTATCAGAGAAAGACAGTGATTTTGGCAATCCCTGAGTACCGGCTTAACTGAATGAGAAGATGACTCCAAATGGGTTTAACATTTAGGCATAACAATACTTTTATGAATAAAACCTAGTGTTTTGATCATTTGCATTGCAGTTTTTTTTACAAAGATGCTGGCTGAATTTTTCCTTTTCATAACTTAAAGGCAGAAAATGTAACTTTTTGTTACTATTTTTCATGTTTTTCTACAGAGCAGTTTTTGTGCAGGTCTCAAGCTTTTCTTTTAACAGACCAAAATGAGCAGAGTAATTCAGTTTCCCATTGTATTGCACACAATCCTGCCTGGTCTTCAACTGCCTATTGAGTGATATTTGCTAGTCCCATGTGGATGTCTCGGGCATCCTGGGCTTATCAAGTGGGACTGGGTAGATATGCATAGAATTGTCCCTAAACAGGGGAAACACATAGCTTTACTCCCCTTTCTAAGCCAGAGCACCCTCAGACAAGTGGTGCATGCCAGGAACTAAAATGGCAGTCCATGACTCTAACTTTCTACACTCAGCTATTAAAATACAATAATTAAGTCAGCAAAGTAACAACCCCTTCCTATACAAACAGTTAAATTCAATGGGAATGTCATGCCTCGTTAAGATTATTGTCCCACTCAGTCCAGAAGCTAAACTAAATAATATAGCAAACAATACTAAGCTCTGTGGCAAACTGGAATCATAAACAACTTAAGAATAAAACATACGTTAGGTGGAAATTACTTATTAAAATATAAAGGCTTGTCTCTGTTGAACTCAGTCTTACAGTCTCTTTATGGCTGGATGAACTGTCTACACAGTCCACCAGTTTTCAGAATTCAGTCCTGCTAGAAATTTTTGCTCCTGGCTGAGCATATAATACAGGGAATAGCAGATCATAGTTTTATATACAAGGCATTTGAAGTACTGGCACCCAAATGATGCTTGAAGCTTCCCAAATGGGCATTCCACTATTTCACAATTGCTGAAAGCCTGACCGGATGTTCTTTTCACAAACCCATGGTTTTTTTCTCTAAGTCATGCCAGGAGAAAGTATATGTTCACACTGATGATTGTTTCATTGAGAAGGAATTAACTTCCATTTTGCCCAGCAATGCTCTTCAAAACACCCTGCTGTCATCAGGAATAATGTTCATGATCCAGCCCACAGGAATACCTTACCCAGCAGAAGAAGAAAGTCATATCCATTGCAGTTAACACATCTGCAAACACATGTTTGGAGAAAGACCTGAGGAATATGGATGCAATCTGGTCATTTGAGGTACCTAACCTAAGCTTAAATTCTAGGCACTTGGTGAAGTAGCTCTAAAATAAGAGCTTGAATTCCATATATAGAGAGAGAAGGGCTTCTGAAGGTTTCCAGAAAGAAATCTTAATAATGTAAGTTTTACATTAGATCTCGCCAAATACTACTTCAAAACACAGAGTAAGACTAATGCCCAGAATGCCCATTGCAAAAGTTTAAGAAGTTGAAAATTGAGTGTTAGTAAGCTAGAGAGTTAAGCACATTCAAATTTCCAGGTGACTACCAGAAACACTTAAATATTATTAAAAATCAGCCCTAATTGTAGAGAAGTGTAGCCTCAGACATTCAAGCCAGCCAATGAGAACTGCGACAGAAGAACACATTGGTCCTGGAGCAACATGACTTTAATTCTGTTTTCTCACATCCTTACAAGGCATGGATTCTCAATAAAGAAAATCGGATAAGGATTTGCTAACGATTTCTTCATTTTCCTTGTTGGGAATGATTACCTGACTCACCAGGAATTATTTTTTAATATGACTGAGGTTTTAAAGCCTCGAAAATGCACAGTAGGTGTCAGTACTTGAAAGAATAGCCTTTTAGTAAGACTGGGAAGAATTTTAGTTAATGGCACTTCTTTCTTTTTGTTCACCTTAACATCGTTTTGAATGTGGGTTTAAATCATTATATCGCTAACAGTGAATAACATGCTTAGTCCAAGAAGCCACAACAAGTTCATTTGGATGGGTAACTGCAATCCAGAATTCAGGAATTCTCAGTGTTTCAAATCTTCTGAAATGTTTTGCAGTAAATTTATTCTACCGCATCTAATAAGGAATTTTTTTTCTGCACTATCATTACATTTCTTCAAAGCATTTCCAATAAGAACACTCCAAATTATGTCCCCTCAGCTAGTTCATCTGTTCAGTCAATAAGCAACATTTTATTGCTTTTATGAATTAAGCCCACTTTACATCCAATCATTTTGCAAACATCTGTAGCCGAATCAGTCTAGGGAGCTTTTGAAAAATCAATCAGGAGGCAACAGCTTTTACTTTTTTTTTTTATTTTTAATAAAGTATTTACACATGTTTTCTCCACATGAAATAGGAAAAGCACTAAGCTTGGCTATCATATTTGAACAATGCAGTGAAGCTCGCTTGCATGTATGTGTTCTTCTTATTTTAAAAGGAGAGATACGATAGTGACATCAGAACAATAAACTACTGATAATTTGTGTCCTAGCTACAAGCAACTAAACCAGAGTTTTTATATCAGCACAGTCTAGTAAGAGATCACCAAGTAATTTCTAAGGTGTATAGCAAGTCCACAGTATCTCAACTGTCTTTCTTTTTCAACATTTCATTGATTAGGAAGCAAGAAATAAAGAAAGGGAAAAGTTTTGAAATAGTGTAAAGAAATAGATGTTAGAGAATACTGAGATTTCTTAATCTCTCTGATTGTAATCTGAAAAATGATGATTCATAAAGTTCAAACTTTTTCAAAGAATATGCAAGTCAGTTTTGACAAGAATAAAATTTTTATTTAAAATGAGAAAGAATCATACCCTAGACTAACCTAAAGACTAGGATATTCACCTTGGATTTTACAAGAAAAATGCACTTATATTCAACCTAAAGGACTTGACCCCATCTCTTACTTCCTAGACACCAGATTAAGTGCTGGAATATTCCCCGGTGAAATGGAGGCTTTTTTTCACTTTGAAAGGACTTTGTTTCATCAGATTATATGATGGGAAAATCATCTAGATTTTGGAAAAAACTGTGATAACATGAAAATGTTTTTTCTTGCCCAACTATCCTTGGAATCAAGACAATTAGTTCTATCTTCTAGACTGATGATTTGTAGGCCAGGCAGATTTCAATAAAACTGAGATAATTTCCTTCATGCTACCTTTTCTTGTTTTCTCTGAGCTGGAAATAGTTTGGGTTGGTTTGCTGTATTTTTTTGCAATGCAGTAGAAATTAATAACAGTAAGTTGCGCCCATCTGGTGTTTCCTCTGGTTGACGTGGGAGTGAAGAGGGACATATTTCTGTCTGAATAACCTTGGAAGACAAGCATATCAATTATGAAGAACCAGAGCAAACTGTGAAAAACTGAAGCAAAGCCCTGGAGTGGTGACTTTTATAAGTTTACAAGTTTTAACAAAGTTAATTATATATAGTTATATATAATATATAACGTAATTATCTTAATGGCCAGAATAGTTCCTGACATCGGTTACTGCTGAGTTAGTGAATCCAATAATGAAGATTGCAACAAGATTGAAGATATTGGAAACCAGATTCTTGGTCACCTAAAAGAATTGACAAATTCTTGGGCTTTTACTATTCATAGATATCTTCCTTGAAAATGTGAATCTGAGTCCTTTGATGTAACAGGTTTATGAATTGAGAAAATTTACAAATAAAATACTTAAATTTACCTTTTTAAGCTTAGCAAATGGCAGGTCAAATGTTTCATCCTCTTCTGAATGTTATTCCTGGTATCTCATTAGAAGTTTCAGTTAGAAACACGTATCTCCATCACACCTTGTAGAGATACATTGCAGAGATACTTACACCTATGTAAAATAAATCAGAATGTTAATTCTTCTGCTGGCTACTTTCGTCCGCCTTCACTCAGTTGAAGGCGGAACGCCCGCCACTGCAAGTTGTTAACTGGTGGGTTTCTGCTTTCCAGCAGAGTAACTCTTTGATGCAGAACTGCTCCAGCCCAGTCCCTAAAGACACTTCCAGTTCTTTGGGGGAAAAAGAACGCGGAAGCAACAAAGATCCTTTCCTGAAATTGAAACCCTGCTTGGCCCTAGGCAGCCTGCACGGGTATGATGGCTTAGGCCCGACTCAGCTAATCGGTCTGAAGCCCCACTGTCAGAGAGAAACCGCCAGCAGTTGTGTTTGGAGTTATCAGGCGGGAGCAGCCACGCAGGCTGTGTCCACTGGGGAGGGAAGTGCCCCTGTCCTGTGGGACAGAGCCATAGCGCCTCCAGCTCTTCTTACCACCTCAGATGCTGCTAGATGGGATCACCACCTGCGGGACAGGACCCGAGTGCCTTGCCTCCTGCTCTTCATATGCATTGGCTGCTTGGTTTCACTTCACACAAAGGTCTAGTAAAATGCAACAGCTTGACTCCACTCAGCCTTCTATTCATTTTACTGTGCTTGGCTGCTTTTGCTAGGTGCTTTTGTTTTTACTCTTTTAACTGATTCCTTTGCTCTGTGATCCATGGGAACAAACTTGCGTGCAGTTAACATGGGTACCCAGTCTGTTTGAATGCATTCGGCATGTTAACTATTTTAAAAATCGTTCTTCCAAATGCTTAATATACATTGCTGGCTTTTTATTTGGGAAGATCATTTGAATATTTTCTCAGAACTGCTGAATTGTTTACTGATGTCATAATTAATTGTGTTACTTCTAATGTTTGCTTTCCTGGGCACCGTTTCATGTTATTTAAAAATCCCAAACCCACAACAAAACCAACACAAAACCAAACAACAACCCCCCAAATTCAAATATGATAAAGCAAATGAGTTGAATTGTCTCATGGTTGTTTTTTTATTCCTTAGCCTAACGCCTCCCCCCAATTAATTTAAAGAAAATGAAGGAAATTAATAAAAGTAGTAATTATTTTAGGTTATTATTTGTTGTTTATCCAGAGCGGGAGATTTTGTGTTTGCAACTGGTATTTTGACAGCTTCTATAAGCTTCACCTGGGAGTTCCAGGAGAAGGGATTTGAGCTTTTTAAAACAAAATGCTAAGGGCCAAATTTAGTAAACTTACTGTATTTAAATAATGTGGGTGATAGAGGCCCTACAAGCTTCAGTGCCCAAGCCCAGGTGACACAGGGTAATTAGCAGAGAAGGCACACAGAGCATCCACAGACACAGCAAGTACCAGTGATGAATAATTTGGGGAGAATGGTTACAACCAATTTAACATTTTTGCTGTCCCTAGGTTGGGTAATAACAGTCAATTGATTTATCATTCATCACAACTTAAAGCATAGAAAACCTCAGTGAAGCAACTGTAGGTAGCAGAGAAAGAAACCTCCTGAAGCAGCTCAGCTGTTGACATCATAGAAGTATTTTATGTGGGCAGAAGATCTGTCTAGGAGGCTTCTGTTCTGCTTTCTCCCATTCTTTCCATGAATTTTCATCCCACTTCTTTCTCCCCTTTCCCAGCTCTTCCTCACTGCCCCCCAGCTGTGTTGAATCACACGGGAGGCTGTGTTTAAGAGAAGCAGTAAAGCAGTTCTGCAGTGTGAGCTTCCTGCAAACAAAAGTCAACCACACACTGGGCAGATGTCTTTGTAGCCTTCTGACCAGGAGCTTTGTCATGTGATTTTTGTTCTTTGACCAGAGCTGCACAACCCTAGTGCAAAATGCATGTACACCCTCTGTGAGCCTGAGTGTACACCAGGAGCTGTACGTGAGAGCCATCATCATGAGCATTTAAAAGTAGTGCATCCTGATACAGTCTGATGGTTCTTCCAAAGCCAGTTTGTAAACTAAGGGGCAATATAGCCGCCTTGAATCGAGGTCACCTGAGTAACCCCATTCACTGGACTGCTGCCACCTAACACTGCCTTCCAGGGCAGCTTTCCTACTGATGCGGTATTTAGAGCTTTGCCGCAGAGACTCGCTGCTGTCTGCTTAGGTCTGATCTCTGACTCTAGCTTAGGGGAGCTGAACTATCTGGGGTGATTCCTGCACTTACTTCAGCGTTAACAGTTGGTATGTTGCTAACATAACTTGATAGCTGCAATTCTGACAGTTTGCAGGGACAACAGCACCCAAGATAAGAGCCACTGCAGACTTTTACATTTGTTTTATGTTGCCTAGCAGATCAGCCCGCAGAAGTGCAGACAGGCTCATAGCTTCCCTGAACCGCCTTTGTTTGGCAGGTTTCAGCCGTTTCTGATCCAGGTTCAGGTAATACCTAATGAACAGGTTCAGCCGTTTTTCAGCTGCATTTTCTTCTCTCTTGGCAATTCAGTTTTCCCTCTCAGTTGTGCTTTAATAGCCTTTGAAACTTATATATCTAGCACAGTCAGCAAAACCAGTATTGGGAATCAGAATCTCACACTGTCAAAAATGAAACCAACTGTTCATTAACATTTTAAACAGTGAAGAAAAGATCTGAGGATCCGTACATTTGGTTTTCCCATTAAACTGTCAGCAGAAGCATAACTATCGTCTATGCATTTCTACTCTTAACTTTGGCCAGTAAGATAAGAAATTACATTGTTTTTATAACTAATAATCATTATGAGGTGCTAATTGCCAGATTTGAAAACACTTCTAACCTACATAATTTTGTTGTTTACAATATTAACTACTAAAGCAAAGAGAATTGTTTTTGACACCCCCTGGACAAAGACCAGAATGCAGATTTGCATTAATGCTCCACTAAACAAACCATCATCAAGGAAAGATTAAAACGCAGAGGTGGTTTCCATTCTTCTTCTGTATTCCCCCTCATTTCCAGTTTTGCTTCTCCTGGCATTACAAGTATCTCAGCTGCATTTTCAAATGTTTGATTATCATGTAAGCATACTCTATAAAATGGTACATAACAGCATCATAACCCATATGTTCCCCACCATGACAGAACAAAAGCATTTCTTGTGCTTAGTTGTAGAAACTAAATAGGAACCGTTCATTCAAATCTTCAACTTCCTCTAAATGAAACACAGAAAGTAGGTGTAAGCTACAATGTTCTATGCAATCCAATGCAAATGTATGCAAATTTCTTCATATTAGAATCATTGTCTAGTTGTCATCCTCACATGGGGCACATCAAAGCCATATGACCTGATTTTGCACCTGCTGTTTAATTAAATTTACAAGGCAGACACTCTCTCTACTCCCGGTGATATACAAATCCATTTTTACTACCGCAGCTTCTAATTTACAAGGTAGTCGACTGCTGTGTTTCACTGTCAATAGCTGCCCAACTGCTCTTTGTTAAAGTGAAGATTAAAAACTGAAAACTGGCCACCATTTGGGTTTGCGAATTAAAAGAAATATTAAATGTGATTTCCCTCTTCACCTTTTTAAAAAATGGGGCAAAACGGAAACTGCAGTAGAAACACTTCATAATAATTATAACAGTCTCAATTTTTTCTTTCCCCTGCTGTGAAGAGGCCGAGACACAGCACTTTTGTCAAGTTATCAATAGTTTTTTCTGTTTTGCAGGAGCCATATGTTGAAATGTAGCAATGCATCAGTACTGGTAGCAATGATATTAACAAAGCTGTCTCTTTTCCTGGATGATCATGCAAAGTTTTCAGTACTTATGCTATTGAATTCATGTCTTGCTTGGAAATGATTATGCTGATTTTAATTTAATTTTTTGCTCAAAAAACCTGAGACCTCTTACTTTTTGCTCCTTCCAGTAAAAAGTCAATAGGTTAGAATGCTCAATACTAGGAAATTGTTCTCCCTGCTTTAGACCAACTCATCATCTGTTGCTCTACTGTAGCTAAGTCAATTACTACCGAAGCACTATTATTCATAGTACATATATGTTCATGGAGTGCCCAAATTATAAGGTACCAAAATTACCAGTAATTAATCATTATTTCATGTACAGAGTCAGAGAATGCTTTTTGATGGAAGGGACCATTAATGATCATCTAGTCCATCTCCCCACTCTGGGCAGGAAAACCTTCCATCAGACCATGTTGCTCAAAGGCCCATCCAACCTGGGCTTCAACACTTGCAATGATGTGGCATCCACTGCTTCCCTGGGCAGCTTGTTCTAGTGTCTCACCACCCTCAGAGTAAAGAACTTATTTATATCCAATTTAAACCTACAGTCTTTTATTTTAAAACAGTTGCCCCTTTTTCTGTCACTACAGACCTTCTAAGCCCCCTTTAAGTATTCAAAGGCTGCAATACAGTCTCCCCAGAGCCTTCTCTTCTCTTCGCTAAGCAAGTATACTTCAGTTTAATTATTAAAAATTATTAAAGTTATAAATTGCTAGTAACACATCAGAACAGGGGAAAAAAATCATCCTATACTCATTTCTTTTTTTAGACAAAATGAGGAAAATCAACAATAATAATATGGTATTCACAAGAAATGATATATTTTCAATGAGCTATCTTTAACTAAAATAGCAAAATTAGCTCATTCTCAGCTTGTTTATACTTAATTTAATGTCATATCCTGTAGTTAGATCCGAGGATAGATGAAAGATGAGAGAAAACAGGGGAAGACATATTCATGTGAGAAGCTGTAGTATTTATTATAAACTGCAAGAGCAAAGGGACATTTTTGGGGCTGCCTATGGGTGGCAGCACATGTTCACTCAACGACTCCCACTTTTGATTGAAAAGTTAGAACTAGTCAATACAGATAAATTAAAGGCGCTTTTTTTATTTCCCTATGAATTTTTTTTCGTGAGCTACCAGGGGCAAATCAGTGAGGATCAGCAGGGCTCTCTGATGATGTGAAAGCTAAGCATTGCTGAGCTAAGAGGACAAAACCTATGAAAATGGTGCCTAACATGCTATCCAGCACAACACCTCCTGCCACTGTCACACGGAACTCAGCCCAAATTCCCAGACTGCTTCCTGCAGGCTTCCTTGTTGTGGCTACTGTGTCTTGCAGTGAACCCTGACAGCAGAGTTAGTCGCAGGGTTGTAAGAAGCGATTCAGGTAGTGTGAGATCAACACTGAGCTAGTGCTTTGCCCCGAGCTTGCTGTCAGGCATGGGACTATAAGGAAATGCAGCAAGGTGGTGCAGGTGGCTGGACCTTGAGTTGCTGTGAAACAGATGAGATTTGGCTGTGGCACCTCTGGAAGTAATTAGCCAGACTTTTCCTTAGTCTCCAGTGGTTCTACATCAATGCCCTGAGTTCTTTAGAAAAGGTAATTCAGATCAAAAGTCATTAACGTTTGCAGCATTTTCCACGATATTGGTTGCAAGGTGTGTATTTCCGGCACAGCTTTTTCCTTAGCTTTTCCTTGTTTCCCCCTGAGAGTAATTCTATGATTGTGGGAGCTGCATTTTTGTGGGAAGGGAGTCACTTCAGGTGTGACACAGAAGGAGCTGCCACAAATTCAACAGTGACTGAAAGCATTCAGCTGGTCGAGCTTTTCAAATGACCCCAAAAAGATAGTGGAAAAAACCCCCAAACAAAACCAAAAGAGAAATCATAAGACCACATTTGACTCGTATTTAGGCAAGTTTGGTCATAAGTAAAAGACCCAGAGGGTACTGGCAGCAGAATTTTGCCCAGTGTTCTAATACCATATAAATGGACATATACAATAGAACTTTGTCTACCTTGAATGTTTTATAATATATATCTTACACAAAGAGAAATAATTAAGATGTAACCCTTATATAAAAAACGACCCAGTTTCAGCATAGCTCACTTCAGGTTGCAATAATACCTTAATTTTCCTGTTGATTCATATTTTAATGAGGAAACTATTATTGCAGTATCTTCATTGTTTAATTAAAATTATAATTAGATATTAAAATGCTAAACCACAAAAGTAAGTTCTTGCTGAAGGGTATCCTCAAGAAAACAAAGGCTTATAAGGGTTGTTATGGCTTTGAGAAATTAGATGTGGTCACCAAATTGCATCTGATTTTATTTTTTCCAATAATAATTACCTGACTAAGAACATGCTGGGCTCCATAAAGAATTACTGGATTATATTTGGTAGCCTGTATAATAAAAAAGGTCATTCTTGATGATCAGTGTTGAACTTTAGGCCTTAAACTCTATAAATCAAGCAAATCAATGGTAAAAAGCAATTACACTTAGCATTTGCATAGTGTTAAAAAATATAGACCACAGAACTAATAAACCTTCAGGGTCTCAATTCTAATTCATTTCCTGCTCCACTGCAGCATTAACAGCATTCAGTATTTCATCATTATTTATTATATAATATTTTAAAGGCAAATAGAGACTAAAATGTGAAGATATGGTAACTTCTTCAAGGAAGAATACACAATAAATAAGAAACTATAGATATAAGAATGTATATGTAAGTGAAATTGTTGACACAAATGAGAAAACATTCTCACTTTTATTTTGGAACCAGCAAGCAGAACAACAGAAAGAGAAACTTGTGGAAGGTTTGGTCCAGAGGAGGGAAGACTAGATCCTAGCAAGGGAGCTATAAAGATGGAGGGTAAGCAAGGTGAGAGGAAGGATATAGATTTGAGGGCAAATCGTGTAGGGGCTTACAGGTAGCCAAGCACTATAGCAAGTGTTGTGCTTGTAATGGAGTATTCACTGCTGAGGGCAAACGCATGAATCGCGTCTCTTATCCTGCTCCCAGAACCTTTGCTGTGTCTGTGATCAGCCAAACCAGGAGCTTGGTATTGGGAGGCAGGGGAAGCGAAGCTGCACATGACGAGTCTTCAGTGGAGATGTAGCCATGACATGCAAATATATGGTGCCATGATTTGGCGGGACTCCTCTTTCATGTTGGTGGCTACACCATGAACAACTGTGTAGGAGGGTCCACCTGATAGAGAGCAGAGAGAGCCTATGAAGTGAGTAGTGAGCAGAACAGAGAATGGAGATGAAAATTGGTTTGTGGCACTAGAAAGGAGATAATGTAGTTCTGAAGAGTCCCAGGACAGGACGCAGTTGCCCAAAGGGAAACATCTATTTCACCTTAGGTTCTGTGGGATATCCAGTCCAGCCTCCAGATTGTGCTCCAAAGGTTACCCACAAATCCTGCGTCATCTGTGCAGATGTCTCTAAACCCTAGTAGGCTTCAAGTCACGTTAGATGTCTATATTTAATCTGAGAGATGTATTCCTCTAGTGGTGTTGACTAAATGCCCAGCTCAGCTTCCTGATCCTCATTCTCTCTGAGGTGTACGAGGGTATCTGTGGGGTTAGGGAATCCAAGGCCTATAGGAGACCTGTGTTCTGGAGTAACAGCTGGAGGATGGACAGGATACTCTGGCATATTTTAGATGAAAGATGAGAATCCAGCTTGTATACACCTGAAACGAGTGCTAAACATACTTAGGCAATAATGGGAGGTATGGATATGTAGACATCTGCATTTGGGTGCATTCATCTTGAACTCAATCTCAAAGTCAGAACCTACTGAAACGGTTGAGATCCACTCACTCAAACATAGATCTGTGTCTTCTGAGAGGCCTTAGTATGTTTTGACCTCTAGCTGCTCCGCACAACAATCATGTCCTATGTGTCCAACGTCATATTGCCAGGTCTCAGGGCACCTGTAATGGCACTAGACTTTCATGCCCATGCAGCTCTGTCTCTCACAAACTTGTGCATGTAGTTTCAAGCAAGAAAGAAACAGACTGAGGAGAAATCAGACTTCTGGAGCAGGATGCAAACACAAACATAGCATGGACACGGAGAAAGTAACTGAGTGGAGACCTGCTACTGATGAGTACATGGCCCTGTTTAAAAACCACAAACTCCAAAGTTAATGATGCATGCAAAAGCAGAGGATTGAATTCAATCACCCATGAAAAATCCTTCCGCCTCAGGTTCCTAAAATAGGAAATAGGGACCAATTTGTTTGGTTTCTATCAAAGAGAAGAAAGACTGGAAAGTTTCTGTCACATGTAGATTCTGGTAGGGGAAGTGTTGGGCTGTTTCCTATACTCGCACCAGTGAGGGAACGTGCCTCAGAGGTGAGATTTCTTGTCTGTACTCAAGTCACTACGTAGCTCTGTATTGTATACCTTCTTGACAAGCCTCAACTTTGTCCAGTATTAGCAATTCATGTATTTTTATGAATTAACATTTTTAAAAGTTTATCATTTTATTCCACGTGATTTCTGTAATTGGTTGTCTTCTAAAAAGACATTTTTCTATGCAAAGAATGAAAAACGATAAAGAAAACTTAGAAACTGAAAAATATATAGGATCTTTGACATTTTTCTTTTGTGTATGATATAGAAATTTAGAAGTGACAGAGTCAGAAAGGAAGACTTTTTTAATATCTTTCAAAAAAGCTGATTTCTTTTTGGCTCTTTTACACTATCAGTGTTTTGGCTGCTAGAGATTATGCTTATGTGTAATGAAATGTCTTATCCATGCAGATCCACAAATGCAAAAGTCCAGTAAATTGAATCCAGTATCTTTCCAGCTTTGCATCAGCAGGAGAGCTATTGCACATATTCGAATTTAAACTGGCCAATTGGACAAGAGATAACAGGAGATAAGCTAGGTGGCAAGCATCAACAACAGGATTGACATGAAAGAGAAAGTTTAATTGCAAAAACATACCAACGATGTCATATAAAGACATTACTGCAGTTCATACATGGGTGTACTGAATAGTGAATATGTGTTAAATGTATCAGATTGTTTCAGAGGAAAACCAAGCAAACAAATAAAAAGGTTAGAAATTTTGTACTGATCCTTTCAAAACAATTGGCTGATTTTTCTCTCACTTTTCAGATGTACTTCCATAGAATTTAAAAAAAAAATCTGTTCTTTACAGATACTTCCTTTTGTCCCTCTGAAATATGCAAACCACTTCATTTCAGATAGAACAAACTGTTTTGTTTGGAGGAAGAGAACATTGGAAGGAAGGGGCCTGTATTAGCAGAGAGAACAAATATTGATGTTATAAACTGGACCAACACATTTGCGTTGTGTTTTAGTTTAATTACCCATATTGTTGCTTCATTAGCACTAGCAGCATCTGAATAACTGAACTGCAATTTCTTCATCTATCGGTCATGAGAACCACTGTGACTGGGGTGAGCTGCAATCAGTGCACAAGCAGTCACAGTGTGACCAGGGACAAGGGGTGAAAGGGAATATGCACATTGCTTTCTTGCAGTACGTTGGGTTAAAAGGCTGCAGGTGGACAGCTGAGGCCACCGTTGCTGATGACTTTGCACATAGGGTCAAGATTACATCTTGCAAAGATTACATCTACCTCAAGAGTGGCTCAGCATGTGATAGAGAGTGGGCTTTCTAGTAAGCAGGTAATTGAGGGAAAGGGGAAAACAGAGCAAGACTCACATCCAGGAGAGAGGCTGAAACAACAACGGGGACAAAACTCAGAGCTGAACCGCAGCAAACTTTGTCCAAAGGGACCACTGAGACTTCACCCAGGAAGCTGATGGATGAAGTGCCTGAGAGCACTCTGCAAGGTAGCAAGTTATTCACCGTCCGCATTCTGGCTTATACAGAATATTTTCAAAAGACCTCATGTATTTTCTAATAACAGCTTTGCTTTTGAAAACTAACCCACTTCTGTTTGCTTTGTTGTGCTCCTCATAAAGCTAAGGAACAGGTGGTAAGCTTTTAAAAATTTGGTCAGCTTCGTGGTGCCTCCCTACAGTGAGGAGGGTCCTGACATTTCACTGACTTTTTGGAAGAAGGGAAGAGTAACGGTCAAAAGGGAGGCTGGGACCCAAAGTTTTGTCAGTCATAATTAATTCTGAGTGAGGCTGCAAGTTATCCTTTTTTTTTTTTAACCTGGAACTATGCCAACATTTTTTAGGGTTCTCTCCATTTAAAAAAAGTGAAAATTATTATTGAGGTGGGTTTCTTGAGGTACAAATCATAACAGGCGGAAAAAAGACTACTCTCTGACAAGCATGCATGGGAGCCAAAATGAAACTAGGAAACTTCTGAGGCATCAGTCAAGAGAAGAAAATTACCAAAAGATAACATTAAAAGGAGCACAAACAGGCTCACCTTCTGTATTCATTCAACTTGGCAGTAAGAGAAAGGGTGCTTTTCTGAAAGTATTAATATATGAAGGATCTCTAGAAACAAAAATAAATTCTTTGAGGATGAGATTGTTGCCTAAGCAGTTATTTCCAATGGGAGGCACGCACAGTACTTTGTGAGGAAGGTAACAAGTCTTAGAAAATGGCTAAGACATCAGGTCTGAATCTTCTAGCTCATTCTTATACAAACCAAATTACTTAAGAAATAATTTTATTTGTTTTTAAAATTTGATGGACTTTAGGTTTCACACTGCCTTTTTTTTGGCTTTTATTAATGGAATAAAAAACCAAGCAAACAACTTGGGCTTTATCTTCTACTAGAAAAATTAGTTGTAGCAAATGTCCAAGAGTTCCCTTTGTCTGTCAAGGCACTTGAGTGTACTCACAGCTGGAAAACAGACTTTTTTATTTAATGTCCGGTATACTGTGACTCCAACTAGGTTAGAAATCTTCTCATGGCAATTTGAAACATCGCTGTATAGCTTTATCTGGGAAAATATGTACGAAAAGGACAAAATAAAGTTGTTTTAATATTATATTAGTGGTCAACTCATGCTGAGAACTTTCACAGTGGTTTCAAAGTTGCCTATCCCAAATGCAAAGTAAAGTTTCTAGTCTGCCTCAGTTCAATCCCTTAATTTTTCTCACAGTTGAACATATGCAGTCTTTTATGCAAATAGATGTCTATCTTGACTGTTTTGTACATTTGCCCTTGCAAATGGGCATATTTGAGTTTTAATATGGTAATGTCTTTCTAAAGAAAATGTGGTATAGGCAGATAATGGAACTGAATAATGTGCCTTTTCCATTTCTAACTTCTAGGAATCCATACACATGCAAATCAGAGACTCAAGAATTGTGGGACATGTCTAGAAAAGTTAAATCCTGTCTCCAGCAGTGCTAGTTTCTAACAGATTATTATCCCCGTTGGTCCCATAAATAAATAAATAAGAATAATTCACATTGTTTCATGGGCTTAAAATGTACTTGGCATCATACAATGCACATAAATAAAGACAGTCCCTGACACACAGAATAATATGTATTCTTAATCCAATCTCAGGTGCTTTGCTTGCCTAAAGGAACTAAGCTCTTTTGATTTAGACACCAGTTTCTTTGTTTTTTCTCAGTTTCCCTGTTTGTTTGGTCTTTTCCACTGTTAAGTTCTGCCCTGATAAAGTTTTCACCAGCTTCTACTACAACTGCATTAGTCCTTTCCCCTGTACCAGTCTCCATCATACCAGCTCTCATCTTAGAGCTGATTTACAGAGCCACTGATGTCTCTTCAGTTAAATTGGACTGGTGGATAGTCTACAATTCATTTATGAGGCTCTACTAAACAGAAGAGTTGTTAGATAAAATAAATGTTAAATAATAAATAAAATAAAACAAATGTGATTTTGGTATCATAAAAGTAAAAGCAGTCCTTCTGGATGAGCACATGGTTTCTGGAGTCACAATTAGAACCAAAGACTTGTATGATCTGAAACACAAACGCCACAGAAATGAGATGTGAGTTATTAGTGGAATCCACTTAAAATACTGTTATATGAGCTAGCAAAAGGCACTGAACAATACAGGTAGAGTGGCGTTCTCTTCCTTGGCCCAGGAAGGGATAAAAGGCTCAAAACCCTCTCACACACTGCAGGTGAGATGAAAGGGATAAATTAAGATCTGGATCTGGATCTCTATTCCATCTGAAATCCAATTTTAAGCTGCTCTAAAGTAACAAAAATGAAACAAGTCTTTTCCTACACAAAGTCCCAGAACGTATTTAACCTAAATCTTCATATGTAATTGTCATTCTTTGTTATCACAGTCCTGCATTTGCTTCTTGTGAATTCCCTGAACAGCCCTATGGTTCATTCACCTATTCAGCTACAGTCAAGTAGCACATGAACTTAAAAATAAGGGAAAGTAAAAGCATAGCTCCAATTAACAAACTTGGAATTAAATTGCAATTAAATGCACTGAACTTCAAGGGATTACAAGTTCAGATGTCATTTTATTGCAGATCATACCAGCATATTTACCATTTCACCTCAATGTGGAGTAAATCTGTTCTATTATAGTGATTCCATGTGGTAAAGGCAATAAACATGATTACTAGGTATTTCTGGGAATAAAATCCTCCTCATTTTAGGCTGCTGCAGCTAAGTTCCTTCTCTTTGTAGTATATCAGCTAGTGGGAAAGATAGATGAATTAATGTATATGTATAGGAGTTCCACACTGCAATTCCACATATAGCACACATCGGTGCATATAATCCTGTGTGAAATAAGGAATAAGTTCAGATTATCAAAAATAAAATATATCATAATTCAAGTTCCCTGCATACTGTAATTTAGACATCTTGATGAATCGTTATGGTGGCCTTGTTACAGACTTGTTTAACTTCACAAACTCTACAAGTTTTCTTTTCTTCCAAACAGACATTCATTCCACATCATTTCATTCCAGTAGTGCGGTTGGAAACTTAAAAAAGGAAAAAAAAATCACCTACAGCTTATGAAAAATGTGAAAACAATGTTATTACCAGTATTAGAAGTGGATAGATTCCTTTGTGGGTACCTCCCAGGTAGACCTATGTATCCTCATTCATCTTTTCTTTTTAACATGCCTGCCTCTGATTTCTTTGGGTCCATCTTGGGATTAATTGCTGCTTTTGCAGCAAAATAACATCATCTGGAGCTAGAAACAATCTGAAAATCAGCTTGTGTTTTGCTATGAGTACATGAACAAGATACCAAGAGCAACAAAATTTTCTTATAGAAGGTGACCATATCTTTTTTAAAGGGTTATGAGTCTTTGTGGAGAACAAATGTTACTTCATACTGCTTTTTTGAATCTTTACTCAATGTATTTAAGATATGTAATAACCCACAGGGGAATGAAATCAAATATAATACTGTATGCATAAACCACAAAAAGTACTGATTAGAGAGAGTGAAAAAATGTTTGATCAGATTGAAAAATGTACCATGAAACTGCAGAGATCTGAATTTTTTAAAGGCTTATTACCATATTGCTGTGCTCAGGGAAATGACTACACATCAGTATATATTTTAATTAAAGCATAAAGTTTTAAAACTAGATTCTATTGAGCTCTTACTCAGCATAGCCAGGGGGCTCCCCTCACTGTTTGATAAAACACGTGATTTTACTGGCCTGGAAACACGTATTTTTTTAGTGATTGCAAAGAGTTATCCAATATAAGTGACCTCAAATATGAAATTCCTGGCAAGATTTATACAATGTACATGTACTTCAGAGTCTTTCTAATGTTACTTGATTATTGGTATGAAAATCTGAAATTCAGCTGTGAAAATATGAAGCTGCTCGATAAGAAAAGAAACAAATTGTGATCAAAAGAGCTCAAATGTAGGATATAGTATTAATGCTTTTGTGATTGTTGCAAAACACATGTTCATCTGGAAACCTGCGTATGTGCACACGTGTACAATGAACACTTTCTTTCACTGTCTTTGTGTGTATCTGTAGATAAACAAGATTGGAAGAACACTTTTTGCACATTTATGAATGAGAATGCAAAAAGTGTCTACTCATCCTAGTCTTACATGTCTAGTTTTACAGTAAGCTGGAAGATCATTCTCCCTCATTTCTCTATACAGTCAGCAGAGAAAATGAGGTTTATCCTAAGAGAAATCCAAAATACCTTTTAAACAGGCTGCCCTGTACCCGTCTCAAAATGGAATGTGATTTCTCTTTTTGAACGGATAAGAGATCCTTAATTCTACAAATATCAAAAGACTTCTGGGTTTTCCTTTTGTATAATTACCTCCGATCTTAGCAATACTTTTAACTCTGCAAAGACTTCAGGTAATGAGTATATCCAAGTTAAGCCTAATGCCTTAATCATCACAGGATTAAGACCTACAATAACAGGTATGTTCTGATATGAACATAGACATTAGAGAGTGTTCGTGCCAATGAACATGGAGGAGGAATTAATTAATTTATTTTCCTATTTGAAACAAAATAGCAAAATCTCTCAATAGATTAATCATGATATTTTCCTGAAAGTTCTGAACACAGAAGTTCATGCAGTCCTCTCAAACTAATTAATTTTATCTTCTCTTGTCCATCGAAATTTCAGTAATTAAGTCAGGCATCAAGAAGATTCTTTACACAATAATTTGTCCAATATAAATAACAAACTGAGGATAGGGAGAGATGCATTTGATCGTCCATGAATAACTGATAGTCTGTCATGTTCCCATATAACTTGCTTCACTCAGTTTACAAAGAATTGCATACAAGTTTTCATTCCAAGGGAAGAAACAAGAGAAATATTACCCAGAAGAACTAATTTACCATGACCATTTTACTCAAGTACATGTATCCTGGTCTGTGTCTTTTTTTTTGTGTTGGCTTTTTTTTTACCTCTTTGAGCTATTGAAAAAAAGACCAAACAAACAATTTAACTAACCAACCAACCAAAACCCCAAAGCAACCCAAGCTGGAAATCTGGGATTGCCTGTTTGCCTGGAATCACCCATTGCTATCTCAAATACTGAGGTGGAGTAGACACTGATGTCTCAGTTGCCCTTGGCTGGCTCTGAGCTTCCTGCCTGAAACAGGCAGCACTGTCCTCTGAGGTCTTCCTCCAAGTGTAGTTGTGGCTGGGTGGAATGGGACTGGACCCAGTGCTTTCACTAATGAACTTTTAATGCTAATTTCTCCATTATTTGTCTCAGTCCTGGAAGGGATTAGGGGAAAAAATATCTAAATTTGTGTTGAACTCAGTCAAAGTAAAAATATATAATGTTAAAAAACTCTGGTATGCTAGGATACAAAGTTTGAAGACTAACTTTTTTTTTAAGCTTAAAAATTATTGGTTTGCTATGTGGTTTTATCTCAGATATTGTAATCAGATATCTTTCTTTGTGTCTGAGGCATGTTTGTACTGTATTCTTCACTTTTCCTGTCCAAGATCATGACTTGGTCATGGCCTGTGTCCACATAAGGCACGACTTGTGTGTTCACCCTTCTCTCCATTCCCCAGTGGTGAGTTTTCCATGGAGCAAAATGGATAACAGGACCCGGTGAGAAACTATGCCATGATGCAACAAGTCCCCAGTCCAAATCATAGAATCATAGAGCGCTTTGGGTTGGAAGAGATCTTTAAGATCATCCAGTTCCACCCCTGCTGCCATGGGCATGGACACCTTCCACTATATCAGGTTGCTTAAAGCCCCATCATGGCACTCATCACATTGTTTCTCTCCTGCTCACAAAGGAAAGGAAGTCAGCTTACTTTCTACTGCTACTCATCACTATATGCACTTAAATTAGTTTAACATTGCCATACTGGTCTTTAAAATTCACGGATGTCCTCAGATGTCTTTTTTTCAGATGACTACCTAGACTATTTTACTTTAATTTTCTCCATTCACATTACCTCATCCGCAGTAACTCTTGAATCCTTTGGTAATATAGTGCCTCAGACCTGCCTTACACATGCAAATAAAAGGCTTTAAGAAGCAGAAGGCAGTTATATGACCCTTTAGTCCCTCTCCAACTATTTAGGTGGGCTATTCGGACAGTAGCATAATTTCAAATGAATGACTGCTGAGTCTTCTGAAGTAGGCAGTGAAAGTAGTCAAGAGTAACCTAGAGGCGTGTTTCTGCAACTTTTTGTTTGGATAGTTTTAGAGAGTGAATACATGTGTTTCCTCCACCATTGTTCCCAAGGATAGGGAAAATGGATTAGATCCCTTAAATGAAATTGTTTCGTGTGAATGGTTTACTCAACCATGCCCAATTACATTTGGCAACATTTTGGAGTAACTTAATCTCTGCTTTGATTTTAATCGTACTTAAACTTCATTTTCTAATCTATTATATACCAAAAGGAGGAAGAAAGGAGACTGACATGAGACACTTCTCAAAAATGTTTTTCAAATCACCATATGGAACAGCAATCTTGAAAAGAATTATTTCATTACAAAGCAATGGGGTTGCTGGCCTTGAAGGAAATAAAAAGTCTAAAATCAAGTAAAGATAGCATACCTTCCCTCTGGCACTTTACAGACTATGAGAAAGGACTGCGTGAGCACTAATTTAGTGTCTCAGCGTAATGATCTTAAGTTTCTTATTGCTTAGAATTTCATAGTGTTGTTGGCAGGTGTTCTGGTGCAGATTTGACAGAGAACGTGAAGAGCACCCCGGCATCCTCGTGAGTGGGCTGGGGACAAGCTATAAGTTTAGAAAGAAACAGCAAATTTTTCATCTTCTCCTCTGCAGCCTGTACATGCTCCTGGGACCACATCCTCTATCTTCTTCAGGACGTGGGGCACTCACTCTCCCATTTTCTTTTCTGCTTCTGCAATGAGTGTTTCCCCATCATTCAGGCCTTAGGGAAAAAAAAAAGGAGGACCAAAAAAGTACAGGAGAAAGTACAATCCTTTGATACTTTGCTACCTGCAGCAGGGATAAGAGAGCCTAAACCAGATGCTTTGAATCAGGAACTCATCTTCACTTAGTGAATGCTGACCTAACTATACTGAAACAAACCACATGTCAAACTGCATGAACTTATATCCTCGCACCCAGTAACTGAATCCTGAAGCCTAGAAAGGGCTAATCTGCAGCTGATCTGGAGATTTTAGAAGACTGAAATGATTTATTCATTAATTACTGCTTAAATAGTAGCATAGCATTTCCACAGCACCATATATGTTCAAAGTAGTGTCCAAACAGGAACTGCTTAATTAATTTTTACAATACCCCCTATGAAGTAGTTAAGTAAGTTAATGGGTGTTCACAGGCTCTCAGGATTGATTACAGCAGGCAAGCAAGGAAGTTTTTCGCCCGGGCTGATGATGTAAATGGATAGATGAATGAGGTGAGGGGGAAGGATTTAGCTTTTACAGCTCTCAAGTTTGCAAGACAAGATCTTTACGGAACTGAAACAACTATCATCAGTGTTCAAATTAAATCTGTCTTTTACGAGTGACTCACACTATATTTGTTTGTTTTTTTAATTCTTAGTGAAAACGTAATACTTATTTTTCGTTAGTTAGTGCTATTATGTTTTAATGACATTCACATGGCCTTATTCCCCAGAAGAATATTTTGTTTATCACATGGGCAGCAGGCTGTGAGTGATGCTGTTAACTATTCTCTCCTTTATCTTTGGCAGCTTTCAGGCAAAATGGTGGTGACGTTACTGTCACTCAACAGTGGTAATGGGGTTTTGAATGAGCTATGACATTTTAATTGGTGTCTATCATTAAATTGAAATAAAAAGGAAAAGGAAAAACAGTAACGTAAAAGAAGAGAAATTATGGTGATGATGATATAAAATAAGCATGAAATGAATGAAAGACAACCAATGACACAAAGTAAAAGAATTATTTCCCTTCTTACCCTAGATTTTCTTCAGTTACGGTCTATTAACTTAGCTTTGTAGTTTAAGAGCATATAAAGGATCCGTACAAAAGAGACAAATAATGGGGCTCTGAAAATGATTAAAATATTGGTACAAACAAAGTTAGGTTAAATCATGGTATGACCTATTTTTGGCTGCAGTCACCTCCCACTCAGCAGCCAAGAATTATGTGACACTGGTTCCTTCTTTCCAGCTGGACTGTGTTGCAGTCAGAACTTTAAGAGCTGACTGTTAGTCATGGATGTAGGGAGGAAAGTGAGTGGGTAGGATGCTTTTACGAACAAGAGTGCTGGGAAACATTGCATTAGACTTTCTTAGAGAGCTCTTCACCATCTGAACCCATGACAGGGAAAAAAGACAGAGCGGAACCTGCAAGTGCAGGTTATTTAAAGCATGATCTTTCCTGTTTCTAAACCTGACTCTACAGATAACTGATCTGTTTAAGGAGCTGCAAGATCTAGCTTCTCCTTTTCTAACCTAGTTTCTTCTTAAGGAGAAATGCTTAGTGTAGAGGTTTCTTAATAATTCAAAGAACCTCTACAAATAAAAATGATGGAAACTTGGTTTTTTTTCTGTTTGAATAAATTGATTGAATCAAATAATGTTTTACCTTGTTTGAAACTCACATGCACATTAAGTTGCCGACACTATTCCATTTTTTTAAAATTCAATCCATTCTATCCTCTATTTCTGTTTCTTTTTTTTCTTACCTAAACCACTCCATTTACAAAGGTCCATTAGCAGACATTTTTGATAGTCTGTAGTTTCTGCTGCATTGGAAAAAAATCTCATTCAAGTTATTTCCACCTCTTGTAGCTTAAAATTGGTGGCTACCATTTCCTGGAGACCTACAGCACAGAAAATAAATCTCTTCAAAATAAAGACATGTTGATGTATTGTGCAAATATTGCTAGATGTGTACCTAAGTTTCGTGAAGTGAGAGCTGAAGTGTGACAAAGCCTTTCTTGTGTCTGATTTTCTGCTGTGTTGGTTATTGAGATGCCACAAGACAAAACATGATTGAAATAGTACTGCATTAGCCAGTAACAAGTGAGATTTCCTTTACATCCATGAAAACCACTGTAAATGGTGTAGGTTGACTGTAGACCAAATTTCTTTTCCTTCCCTGAGAGGTGAATTCTGGGCCCATGGAATACTGGGTCATGTTCTCCGCCTTCCCACACAAAAGGACGTGGGAAAATTTTTGATGGTTAGAACTGGTTTAACACAGAGAAAGGAGGAGTCAAATAAGGACCTGCCTTCCATTCTGACAGTGCCATAGGACAGGAAATGTGTACACTGTGGACAAATTTAGCTCCTCTCCAGTACATACTCAGCTCTGCAGAAGAGACTTTAGGTAGAGCATCCCCGAGTTGCATTTTTGAATTAGAAAAATCTCATGGAAAAAGTGTCAATGTCTTTATCTGATCTAGGCACCTGAGATGCCTTGGAGGACAATCCATCCCATCCCAAGTAAATAGATTAATCTTACCTAAGACCACCATTTTTTCTCCACTGACTATGACAGAAACCTAGGCTATTTAGCTTGAATATAGACATCTACGTAGTAGATATATAGGATTTCATTCAATAACTTTAATTCAATCTATTCATAAATCAATTCAATGTAGGTGTCTAGTGATGCCTGAGTTGCCTTAGTACCCTAAGGCAACTTGTCTGGAGCATAGCTGCCACAGGACTTATGAGAGATATCAGATGGGATAGCCTTGGGCATCTCAGTGGTTTACCCCTGGCAACCTGTAGGAGAGCAACTTAACTGAGACCCAAGTTCACCCCATGTTTTTAGTGTTCTTCAGAAGTGTTTTTCAGTAACTGTAAACACATCACAGAAGAGACCCTTTGCAGACACACAAGTATGAATGACTCTTACATGTTCTTTGAGACTTGTGTCCAGTGAATGGTTCTTAGTCTGAATCAAAAATAAGGCTTTTCTCTGCCTGATTGGGAGCAGAGTTTCTCATCCCAAATTACTACAAATCAGGCAAAGTAGGAATTTGAATTTCAGCCTTCCATGTTCCAGGTAGCACCCAAACCCATTCTACAGTACCTGGCAATGTTACTAACAAAAGCTTCCTCATCTCCCAGTCTACTTCTCATCAAAATCACCATCCTTCTGTCAGCCTTGTCTAGGCTTCAGCAGGGGGACACGCTTTCATGGTATTTTATTCAGTTGTAGTGCTAATAAATAAAATACGAAAATAGAAATGTTGCTCTTACTGGACACTGCATTATGCTTTTTTCAATAGCGGCTCAAAAGCTGCCACCTTGCTCTTCAGGCAGCAGCCACTGTACAACAGAGGGGGCACTAATACCAGTGTATTAAAAGCACAGAGCTTTGCCAAGCCGGTTTTCAGATTCAGAGAAATGTTTTTCAGGAATTCATAAATACAGTGACTCCTTGTGCCCAATCACATGATAAATGAAACAGCAAACCAACAGCAAATGATCCCAGGAAGACACACGGAAACTTTCTAGCCCTGTTATAGCAAGATCATGTTTTTCTGGAGTATGTCTTGTGCTCCTATGGGATTTAGTAGTAATACCAGTGTTTCAGCCTATAACATTAAAATGCCAACAGTGCTGGAGCAAGAGAGAAAAAAGAGGGTACGCCACAGCTTTGTCTAACTTATTTGGCTGAGATATGTTAGAACAATAATATATCTGACCAGGACCAAATTCCACTATACTGCTCTTGACTGCTCTAGCACACTATGACTTACAGCTTGAATGCATCTAAAGCCTTTTTTCCAGTGTGAATAATGCAAATCTTAGAGAAAGGATAATTTGCAAGTGAAACTGTTTATAAGCAAAAATACACAGATCTAATTTTAGTTATTCAAGACAAGATAAAAATAAGTATGGTCTCACTGAAGTGTAAAACCAAAGAGCAACAATTTCTGTCTATGGGGAAAGTCTGAAGTCTATTCACCAACAATATAGGACTCAGTCACCATTAGAGGGAAACAAATCACTATTCTGTACTGGTGGCATAAATAGTCAGATGAGTATCATTCTTTTGAACACCCCTTTAGAAATTGAAATTACAAAATGTTTTTGCTCATAATGAATATTCTGAAGCTGAACAGTTTTTCCAACTACGACCTCAGAATAATTTTAGGAAAAGAGTAAAAAATATTGTGTTATCCTAAAATCCCCTCTGCTAGATCAGTATGATACACTCTTTTCAGACATACTGCAGTACAACAAACTTCTGGTCCTGCAGAGTACTGTCATTTCAAATCAATATTGTCTTACTTTGTGATACATGAAGTGAAAAGGTAACTTCAGAAAGTCAGAAATGTATTTCATCAGTCAAAAGCTAAGTACAGGCTTTAGAAAGAAATAAATCTCTTCTGCCTCTTTGCTTTCTGATGAATAATTTGTCTTTTGTAAACCTTATAACCAGTAAGTCTGGGTAGTTTAGAAAACTATGGGTCATAAAAGACTCAATTTACTTTAAAATGTATGACACATCCAGAAGTAAATGATCTCTTCAGGAAACCCAAAAGAGAAAGGCAAAACATGCTCGTATTTCCAGCCTCAAAGAAGACACATTTATAGAGGCAATGAATTTATGCAGGGCAATGTCTCAGCAAGTCAAGATCTCCTGGCAGAATCCTACCAATGTACTAGCATTTGATCTACAGCTTTTTTTTAGTATTTACTTTGTATTATTTCATTAATAATCTAACAGAAGTAAATTGGCTTCAAGAAGAACATTACTAGTCTTTTACTGAGACCAAGATCCGAGAGGTAAAATGTTTTTCTCTGAAAGAAAGGAAAGATGAAATAACCTTATTGTTTACCTTCCTGGAGACGAATAATCATTTTCACAACAGCATTGAATAGAGAGGTAGTGATGGCTGGCACTTACAGAAGAAACAGGAAAAATTTTTGTCTGAGTAAGAACTATAAATTCATTTAAACATTAAAGATAGTTATCATGGTATGTGGTTTGATGACTGAAAACCATCGCTGTATTTAATACACAGGAAAGGAATGCAACTCAAATGTTATTTATAGTAAATTTTTAGTTATTGATTGCCTTCAGAAAACAAAACAAAAAAACCAACAAAAAATCAAAACCAGAAGGAATGAGTTTGCTGAGCTCACTTGCAGTAAGTTGTGTTTTCCCTGAGTAGAAATGGTGTCCATTAAAACAACATAAAAGCATGTTTTAAGAATTGGCTTGTAGCCAAAGCATGGCATCATTGCTGTTGCACACTGTGTCCTCTGAAGAAGCACTTTTTAAATTACTATCACTTCTAAGATCATAAAAACTGCAATTAGACAAAGACTGTGTGACTTTATGTAATATGCTCTGTAGTATTCTTGAATCCTGTCGCTGTTAAAAATATTCAGCAAGAGAGAAATTGGTAGAAAAATATATCTGACTAATGGCTTAGAGAAAATAACAGGCAAAATAGGAAATCACTGTTTCAGGTGCCTAAATATCAACAGAGGGATTTTTTTTTGCAGTTTTCTTCATAGATTCTCATCTCCTGTTTAGTACTGAATGTGAACCTTTATAATCTGGTCTTATTTAACTGACTCTTAACTTTTACTTCTAGTTGTCTTAAGAGAAGAACACACATAATAGGAATGGATATAGCAGGTGAGAGCAAGAGTTGGATCCGAGTTCTGCTTGGAAGACTGCAAAGTGGACACCTCACAGATTGTAGGAACGGGACGAGAACACTTAATCCTTTTAATCCTTCTCCTGGGTACCATTTCAGACTCCATCAACTTTCAGCTCAGGGGATTTCCTGAACCAAACACGGTTTCTATCTTTTTTTGATTTTCTTCCATCTTTTTTTTTTTTAATATCTGTCCCATCTTTGCTTGATCCTAGGTAAAATTTTAATATTTGTAAGATCTTTTGTCAGTGATTTTCCAGGATTTGCTACCCACTGCATGAAGAAAAAAACAACATATGGACACCTCATTGTTTAAGCTCACATGATCTTTCTTGCACTATAGAAATAATACATAAAGTAGATTTGATACAATAGTAAGTGTGGCATTAAGTGATTTGCAGTGGTCATAGGTCAAATTAGCATGTACTCCTTGGCAGTCTCATATTTGTCTTCTCTGTAAATTCTTTTTTAATCCTATTAAATGCATGTATGTGTACATGTATGTATTTGTATGTTGATATATATCTGCATTAGAACAAAAGGAGTTGCAAAGAACTAGCCATTAACAGCACATGTATAGTTTACATAGTGTACTTATACTACAACCAGCATTGCAACATCGTAATTGATAGTGCAAAATTAAATTGGGCTGTTTATCATGTCAGTAAAATTACACGTAGTTCCAAAATGCATTTTGTTGTCCTCATCATTAAAAATTCTGAGATGCCATTTGATAAGAAGTGTGCATAGCAGTACTATTTTTATTATAAATATTTTTATTATAAATATTTTTTCTTCCAAATGTCAGTGTTCTGTTTCTCTTGATCAAGCTGAGGAAGGATAAAATGACTTGAGGAAAGCAGCCCCATGTATGTTGAAGTGCTTCTGATGCTTTTGTTTACTACTCTAAATTGATGAAATTGCAAATGTGAGATTTTAAAAAATCATCCATTTCACTTTTCAAACTGATTACTTTTCCATCAGTTTTTGCCCCTGCTCACCTAGTGTCAACTCAAAGGAGTTCAGTGAGCTGAATGAATTGCTGCAGATTTGTGCCTGTATAAATGATAGCAGTATCTGCCCCCTGGCTTCATTGACCTTAGGAATCATGGGGGTTTATCTATGTTGTTATGTGACGGTTAATATTTGTGTCAAACACTAGTCACAGGTGACAAATGAACTGTTCAGCAGTTTAGCAGTAGTCCCATTATTTGTTCATACTTCCTCTTTCCAGCTTCACTTTGCCTGCTGAAGTGAGTTGGCAACGGGTTTTGCCTACCTTGAGCTGAGCAAACCGTTTCTTGTGCAAACTCTTTGAAATCAGGCTAGGGTTCATAGAAGATATTTTCTATTACGTTAGCACTCACGTTGTGAGATTCTTTTCTTCTGTGTGTTGTACTGGCATCGAAACACAAGAATTTTCATACTTAGTCTATTCAGACAATCCTCCCATTGGCTTTTACAGGTTACTCTGGCAAGTCTTTTATCTGACTTAATATACCAAGTAGTATTTTATGCTTATATTGATTATCATCAGCGGATATCATAAAAATAGTAGAAACAAGTTCTACATTAATATTTAAAGATTTAATGCCATTTTAATTTGTGTCTAGAGTGCTATATCCAGAAACTGATCTTGCACATGTGGCTTATGAGACAACTTCTACAAGACTGGTTTTTTTTAATGGTGAAATTATCAGCCCAGGATCTTTCTTGGAGGTTTTTCTAGCTGCATTAGAAAATTGAATCAATATCAGAGATGACCAGTGTTTATGTAGCCTATTTTCTGAAAAGGCAAACCCCCCCGTGTGAAGCTGTTTCCTGCAGTTCTGGATTTCTCAGGAGCCAGTATGTTGCTCCAGTCTGGAGAAATATAATCAAGATTTAAATTGAAAAGTTCCCCCAAAAGATCTCTGTTCCAGTCTATTTTGAAAAAAAGAAAAAAAAAAAAATGCATTTCTGACTTTTGTTTCAAATCCAAAACTGAGACAGGTTATTCCCAAGGCTCACAGATGTGGACAGATAAACTTGGAATTAATTCAAAGAGCCCTAACTCAATAAAAACTAGTACTGTTTGGGATAAAAATACATTGCTTTAATTTGTTAAAGGAGCAAAAGATCTGGCATAAAACATTATTTTGCTTGAATCTAACAAATATATGGTGATATAGGGGAATCCACTTGTGTTATCTCAATTTTTATATACAATATAAATGCTTTCCTTTTCCAGGGATATGATCCAAAGTTTAATGAAGTTTGTAGAATTTGCATCAGATTGTATTAAAAAATATCAAAGCAAAAAAAGAAGAAAAGGAGAAATGTTTTTTTTTGTACTGAAGTATGAGTCTTAACCAACAAAATATAGCAGGACCTGTTAAATTTGTATTTTTTTTTCTCCTTCAGATTTCTCTATCCAACTTCATATGCAGATATGCAATTATCATTTGGGTGGTTATAATTATACATTTTGTGGTGTCTGTCATGTTAAAATGTGCAGGTCTTTGGGTTGCAATTTAATCACGCAAAGTTTGACCCAGCAAAATCCTAAAGCCCTTACGCCTTTGCTTGTTTGCTTGAATTTGGACTTAAGCATTTTTCTAATTTAGGACCTCCTTTTGGCTTATTTGTCCTGTTATATCTGCTGACATATATTTAAATAGTTGTAGGACAAGCATAACCTGGGTTAGATGCTGTGGTGATATAGGGCAGGTCAATTTACATTCACCGACTTCTTTGCAGGTATTAAATGCTTTGTTGCGGTCATTGCAGTCTCTACTGATCATTTTGGGTGAATAAGAAGGTCTAAATGCTACTGCTGGTAAGTAAACTTTTGCCACGGAGCACCCATTGGAAGCAAGCCTGCTAAAGTTACAGTAGGATGAATGTCCTCATCTGCTAGAACAAGCACTAATAATCATCGAATAGAAAAAAAAAGAGGGGGGAAATAAAAGAGTTACAAGTCATCAAGCTATTAAATGAAAGTTCCAACAATTTCACTGCAAATTCCTTGACTATGAATGTAATATAAAACAAAACTGTGAGGAGGAATAAAGGAAAATATAAAGTCGGAGCACAAGGATTTAGAATTTCAAAGGCTTTAAAAGTGAATGTTCTTTGTCATAATCCTTAGCCAGTAACACAAACAGCGGTTAAATTTCCCAAATTCACCTATGTAGAAAAATATGATTAGTGCAGGAAAACATTATCAACATTTTAGGAGCTCTTCTTCAGCAGCTAGTCTTAGTTCACATTCAACTGTGTAGAAATGTAAGCAGCGTCATACAAAAATGGCAAGGTTGTTCAATTCCCATGAGCTGGCTAAAATGCAGTGAAATCAGAGACAGAAGGTGCTCATTTTGCTAAAAAAAAATCCACTAAACTCAACCACAAAATAAAACCAAAAGACACCTGTTGTACTCACTATCTCTTTTGGACCTATTTTCAATGATTAAAAATTATTTTTATTACTTATCTAGAAATTGGTGGTTGCCTAGAGAGCAGTGATGATAATTCCATTACATCAATTGCAGAAGGTGATAGTCCCACCTAGCAAGATATACTTGCCTCTACAAAAACCTAGTGACCAGTAGCTGAGGGAAATTAAATTGGCTAAAACTGCCTATTGTCCATAACATGCCTGAGATGAAAGGCTGTAAATAAATCTTTCCAAGATACAAATAAAGATACTTCAATTAACAAGCTAAGGGAGATTTAAACAATTAAATTATTCAGACATTCTACAAAAGTAATGAATGTACCCCTAAACAATTGTCCTTTTTAAATAAGTAATGAATGTCTACCTAGGCCAAAAACCCACCATCTGGAATGGGTGATAATTATGTCTGCCTATTTTGAAACACAGAAGTCTTTGCTTAGAAAGTTTTTTCAGTGTATTTCACAGTAAAGTCAATTAAAAAGTTCAAAATTAAGGGTAAAAACCATGCACAAGTTTCCATTTTGAAAATTTGTATTATACTATAATTCTTCCACATAAAGATTAACTTCTTTACATTATATGAATCTGCATGCCTGTGATGCTTCAAATAAAATTTTTTAATTGCAACTTTTAAAAACACATCAGCTAAGTACATGGGGCCATAGTAATCCACTTGATCCCTCCTGATCAACATAAGTTCAGAATTTTAATCCTATTTTGTCAGTTTAATTTTTTCTGCAACTGTTAGTTCCCATTGCTCAAAGGTTGTCTCCCATTTCTAATTATTCTTTTGTAGTCACTAAGCTGTTTCGTCTTTTTTTAAAGCATGATACTACATGGAATACACATATATATTTA
Source organism: Neomorphus geoffroyi (assembly GCA_033558235.1). Taxonomy (NCBI): domain Eukaryota; kingdom Metazoa; phylum Chordata; class Aves; order Cuculiformes; family Neomorphidae; genus Neomorphus; species Neomorphus geoffroyi. The sequence goes on from JAUMJM010000035.1 coordinate 2,352,128, forward strand.
CAGACTGATACATTAGTTCTTCTTGTTATTTACAAGCCAATACTTTGATGTAACTGTCCCAACAGAGACAAATACATGTTTGGCGGTTTGTGTTTTCCTTGTTAAAGGGCAGATCATCAGCCAAGATACAGGTGACCTTCTCTAGGAAGTCCTGAAATGACAGTCTATATTAAATATTGAGCATGGCAAAATCCTAAAGCAGGTATTGTTTTCCTTCATTTCTCTGAATAGAGAAAACTCAATGAAATTAAGTGCAAATTTAACGATTTGGCTTTCATATAATGAGTTACAAGTTTCCTTTTGATCTGAAAATAGGAACTCGTGGATTTAGCAATTACTGATCAGAAATGCAGACCCACTACATTCTTCTCAGACTGTAGATGAAACGTGAAATAGTAGTCCATTACGTACCATCTGTTCCTTGGTAGAGCTCTCCCATTGCTGTGCAGGAGAAGTCTGTTTGAAAACGAATGGGCCTTTAGATCCTGATCAGACATATTTAAGTCTGCAGATTCTGAATGTAACCACATCTATAGACATTTCAACAGATTTCCGAAGACTTATTTCAGATTTATACCAACATAAATAAAAGGAATTCTCAGCCTATTAACTCCTAATTGGTTTTAGCCATTCGAATGTTACAAATTTGGCATGTCTACATCTACTTCTTGTGAGGTAAAAAGAGATCTAACGTGCACATCCTTATTTCTTTATATCATCAGCAGATTCTCATCTGAGGTAAACTGATAAAATTCGACTGAAATCAGAGAAGCTTGGGCAATTAATGTAACGGGTTCCTGGTCTCCACCTTCAAAGGATTTTTCTGTTTATTTTTCCCCTTTCTGATAATGAGCTGACATTCATTTTCTCTGACTTGACAGGTCACAAGAACTCATGTAAATTACTTGTGTGTAAACACACCTGACTGTGTACCAGTGCAAAACACTCAGGGTATTTTGCAAGAGGGAAAGAAAGAGAGCAAGAAAGGGTAGGAAAATACTAAAATGCTGGCTGATCTTGTTTACTGTTTCATAGCTCTGCTTTTATAGGTATGGTGGGAACTGCCAGAGTGGCCTGAACAGAACGCAGCTGCTGGCTCTGCACTCCTTGAGCAGCTTCTCCTCCTGCCCTTCAGGCGAGCCAGGTGGCTGTGGATCTTTGTTGGTATCTTTTCTGAAACTCACCGTCTCCAGCTTCAGGTGTGGGCCAGTCTTGCAAACTTTCTCAAGGGGCATATGTGATTAGCTCTGAGAAACTCTCCAAAGCAACATCTGAAAAATTATGCCTGCTGTAAGCATTTGGTATTTAAAAAGAGAAAGGTGGGGAAAATGGCACAAGACAACAGCAAACCCCAAACAAAACAAGCTGTTAGGGAAGAAGTGTTTAGGAAAACTTGGCTGTAATTGTGCAGGTGCAGAGGTTGGGTAGGTGCCAGGTCATGCTGATGCCATAGGTTTTGCATTAACATTTGTCAGGATTGAGAAGTTTCTGAGGTGTAAAATAACCCAAACCCAAAAAAAGGCAATGATTTTAATATCAGTCAGCTGGCAATGCCTTACAAAGTTGAGAGTAAAATTCTTTGTGTAGTGCACTGTCACTGAAACTCCATCCTGTCAGAAGGAAATATGCAGGTTGTAGCCCTTCTTTTTTCATTTGTGTGTTGTCAGAGACATTAGAAGAATTTTGAAGACAAGAAAGCAAAAATTATATTCTGCCAGAGGACTTTCAAAATACTTTTAGGAAATAAAAAATAAAAGAAGCCTAAAACAACCTCCTCTGAAGGCAAGTGAGGAGTAGGTCTGAGGCCCTGGGGAAGGAAGACTGAAAACTGAAGTCCCCACAACATGAACATCTATGTATTTACCTCTGTCCAGTATCAGGCAGGCATCCAGAATCTTTTGGTTTGTTCCTTCGGTGGATTCAAAGAGAGGGACATTTTGTGCCCTCGGGAGGAAGTATATCTGTAGAAACAAACCTAGCTGGAAAGGGTTGTACCAACAGGATGATTAAACCACATTTGTCTGAAAAAGGACACAAAGGGGACAGCCACATTATTACATACATGGGTAATTAATTTATAGAATTATTGTGGATCTTTAAATAGAAAAGACTTCAGAGAAGTTCACAGAACCTTTTAAAGCCAGAGCATGTGCAGAATGAGTAGCATATTTGCAGGCATTAGTGTAACTTGATTTTAAGCCTGTTTTCCTCCCTAGCTAGGCAGAATAAAGCTTTCAAAGTGTCTAAAAACTGAAGCCTTTTTTTTTATTCCTTGATGAAAAATGGGCATTTTCTCTGTTTCAGAGCAAGTAGTCTTTATTTTACTATTTACTAACAGAAAATTTGATTTTGATTCTTACTATTTATTTTCATAATAGTGGTTTCAAATAAAAACATAGTTCAGAAAGTTCTTCTGCAGCATCCAAATTTAAGATATAGGGTCACAAGTTACAAGTGATGATGAAATCTGCCAGACTCCCTGCAGTTCATGCTTTCAGTCATGGCAGCTTCAAACCAAGGTTCTTATAACTGTGCAGAAAGAAACTTTGCGGGTCTTACCTACTGCAGTAAGTAGCCGATTCATTAAATGTGGCTCTTGGGATGGTGAAAGAACCTAATTTTGGAAATGCTTTTGATATTTGCTGTAATTCTGTGCAGCAGCTTCACTAAAGTCTAACATCATTATTTACAGATGCAACCTCTCTTGCGGCCACCTACTAGTATACAGATCTCACCGTGAAGAGCATGGGGCTTTTTTGCTGCTATGTTGAATACTCACCCCTGGCTCTGAAGAAAGCAGCAGAAAAGGATTTCTCTTTCTAGCTAAACTACTTAGTGTGGAGTTAGAGAGAGAAAGCTTAATGTGTCAGGGTGCAACCTTGTTAGCTTCCATACCCCTGTTATTTGCAGTGATGCCTGCACTGAATCTTTTACCTCACATGTTTGACAGAGAAACTGAAGCGCTGCCTAGCATGTATCCCATAAGAAACAGGATACAGCACCTAGAAAGCAGCAAAGTAGCTGCAGAATAGGAGAATGAGATTGCTTCTCTGGGTACAAGCAGAGAGAGCATTTTTAGGAGTCATCCCATGTTACACATGAGAAAGTTGAGGGAACTCAAAAGGTGAATCCCTATATAAAGAGCAAATGAGATAGGAAACCAAATGTAAAATATCTGAAAGTATGAAAAGACACTAAAAAGTAAGTGTCCTTACAGAGGTTCACTAGCAACCTGAGTTCCCACTGTAGTCAAAGGCAAACCAGGCAACACAGGCAATGCAGCTTAGAGGGTGAGTCTGTTCACCCTGAAGCAGACACCAGTGGCAGGATTCAGTTGCTCACAAATAGGCCCCGAATGCAATCTGAAATATCTTAGTTTACCTCTTCATGGGGACTGACAAGTAGGGGACATAAGATCCAGGGGAGACATAATCTTCTGAGGACGGCTGAAGGAGAGGCAGGGTATTCGACAGTTTAGCCACCTGAATCCGGTCGCTGGTCAGCCAAATCACTGCCCTTTCTCCAGTGACTGTTTCGTGAGCTCAGATTCCTAGCAAATCTGCAGACAGTCACATAAAGACATTTATACTAATCCCAGACTGAATCTCAGCACAAGTCTGTAGCTGACAGCTCACAAAGCAAAGCCAGAGCATGGTCTCAGATTTCTGGAGCCTGTGCAAAAGTTCCTCCTAGGGCTGTCACTCGGGGAGGCCTTAGGAGCTGTAGCAGGGACATTGTGTATTCCCCATTACAGCTCAGCAGAGCTTTCCCCTAGGTGTTCTACCAAATTTGTAGAGCCTATAAAGAGGAGGGATGATGTGCATGGAGCAAAGCATTGATGTGTCACTTAATGTGCAATGAAACAGTCTTGGGAAAGACAAGCAAAGAATGATTTTAACTGAATCTAAGCAAAGCTATTGTCATCTGGCTGTATGCTTGCTGTACCCATCTGGGAGACAGAGGAGTCACAAAAATTGAAACTTCCTGCATTAGGATGATAATAAATGGAGCTGAGTGACCTAGGGATGCTTTCTTTCTACTAATTACTTCCTAAGTTTTTATTTTCAGAAGATGAAAGGAAGAAATATCAAAACAAACAGGGGATGAATTTACACATGGAGTACCATTAATAGACCGAAGAACTCATGTTGAGAGACTGCTGAAACAGCCAAAAATATTCAGAGGAAGACTGGACCTTTCTTTTTATGGATAACATTTAGCATATTATTTGCTCTACTTAAAATTACATGTTGGCTCACGCTAACACAAAGTGTTCTGGAATCAAATGAAGGCATGAAGAAAAACTACTGAGCAGGTTATCTCAGAGCTTCTCATAATGGAGTTTCCCACTTCAAAACACTTGGTAATTCAAGGGAGAGCAAAGTAGCAACTAGCTTGTGGGAGATGGTTTGGGTATGTGAGATAAAAAAAAATAAGTTTATAGTCAGTTTTTTACCAAGACCTAACTATAACAGAGGCCAATGAAGAGCTTTTTCTTAACTGAAACCTAGTAGTTTTAATTCAGTATGTATTAGATTTCTATTTACAATCCTAGTTTTGTATGATTATGTAAGATAGTCTTTCTGTTAATCCTCACTACTGCTTACATTTCTTTCTTGATTTCTACCTACTGCAAAGATAATAAATTAGACTGATATTTTAATGCAATTCCCAGAACAAAATCTCAAAGATTTAGTAAAGGACAGCGTGTATCTTTATATTTGCAATTCAGTCACTTAATAATGTTGTCCAGTTTGTGTAATTGATCTTCATTGTATTTAGCAAGGCTCACCATTTTTCCTGGAATGTGAAAAGAGGAGTGCAACTGGTCATCTAGGGACCTCCAACAAATGTTACATGATTTTCTTTCATCAGAGTTATCAATTTACCTTCAGCCATAGGTCACAATTAAAAGGCACAAAAGCTAATTGCGTGGTGCTGATGGTTCCAAGTTTTTAATGAGGTCCTCGCACGTCTGTATCTGATATATAATTTGTTTGTTTACTTTTAATTTAATCTTGCATGCCGTTATGCAGATATTTATAGCACAGAGTATCTACCTTACCAATCTTTGAAAAGACATTGAAAAGTCTTAGAAAACAAAACAAATCTAATGAGCTGTTTACTGAGTATTGTATAAATCTCTTTACAACCAAGAAACCCAGCAAAAGGTGAGTATGAGTGAGTAGTCTATATCTTAATTTGATTTTCTCCACATTCAAAAGAACAATATGTATGTATCTTTTCAAGCCTTCCAAGTAATCAGGGAAATTATGGCTTTGTGTGCAAATAATAGTTTGCAAAATACTCTACTTAAAGCCACTGTTTAAAAGGTGCCTTCAAACAATAGTTATTTACCCTAAATGATCCCATGATTCAACAGGCTAGTCTCTGTCTTCCAGCCCTAGTCGGTATCAAGAGAACCTAAAGAATAACTGTACAGAATAATCCTGTAACACACGCTTGCGGGACCACACCATGTTCCATTGAATGTCTCTTCTTATCCAGTAACTAGTAGTCATCTTGTATCATGAACCATATCCTGGCTCTAATTAATGAGAATTAAATAGGGACGTGGTGAAAGGATGCTTTAACAAATGTTCCCTGCTTTGACTGTATAAAACAGACACAAACAAATCTTTTTCAAAATTTTCAATGTAACAACTTTTATCGATACTTAATTGCATGTTGGAGAGGATATTTGATGAGTTTTAGGCATTTTGAAAGTCTTTCAGAGATTGAAATACAGACAACATAGTTATAACTACATTTATTAATACTATTTCTGAGAAAACATCTATTTCTATATCCAGCACCTCATTTTCTGTGGCAGAGAAGAAATTGTGGTAAACACAGGCTGCTCTTGTTACTTGGAAAATCACATACCTCTTCCTGATCTCTTACAAGCTGTTAGCTACAGCTGGCCATGATAACAAGCCCTTAAAAATCACAATGCCCTTTAACATCTAAATTGCCATTGCAACATTCCTACTAAATGCTCAGCATGACTGGTGATGTTTCAGAAGCATGCACACAGCTGGTGCCAAATAAAACAAAAAAGTAGTAATTTGTAAAGTTCATGTCCTAGTCCAAATAGTCGGATAAATTGTTCTACAAGGATTTAATCCTATGAAACAAATGGTTGCAATTAGTTTTTTGGGGGATTATTTTTAAATGTTTCCATTTTATTTAGTGCTGTTTTAAATATCTCTTTATTTCTGTATTTAGCTGGACATGTTTCAAAAGCCATTTTTTATGACCCCCCTGTTCTGTGGCAATTCTTTTGTCCAATGCATTAGTGGAATAGCAGTGTCTAAAGTGATGTAAAACAGATCGGTTCAGCCAGCAAGCAAGGCTGCTGAGTGTCACTCTAGTGACCCGAAAAAAATTTGCAAAAGAGCAGTACATTCAGTATCTATCTAGAACAAAATGAACGAGAAACCCCACACTGTTGTGTTCACAACTTTACCCTTTCTGTTCGCCTTTCCAAACCCGCCTCAATGTGAATCCTTCTACAGACCATTTAAACATGCTTTTGGGGTAACGGGGTTAAATTGAGTATTATATAAAAGATTATATTTTTAAATTAAAACTGGAAAACTTTTGTTCAATTTATCCTCAGCATATTTTGATGATGTGGTAGTGCAGTGCCCAAAGGGCCTGAATTGACTCTTGCACTAAAGGAGAGTCCTAATGACCTCAGTTGGACTTTATAAGGGTGCAGGCTACCCAGGGCATGTTCATGACCTTTGTACAACTATATAAATCACAATATTTGGGCTGAAGGACCTCTGCTGAAGATATGGCATTCCCATTCTTTTGAGTAAGGTTCAGGAACTCACAAGAAAACATTCTCATATTTCTCTGGCTATTCCCTTACAAAAATGAAAAAAACGATAAGAACTTTCATGTTTCCAAAGCAAAAAAAAAGAAATAGTATAAAAACAAACACACAAGAAGGAAGAAAAACCTTCCAGACTTTTTCAATGCATCATTCAGTAATTGAAAGGAGCAAAACATCATTAAAATAATTATTAGGAGGTAACTTTCAGCAAGTGGTTATGTAACACATCATTGACATAGCAGGTTTCATAACAATATTTTACTTCAATAAACATTATGTAGAAACTGCAGTTTGTAACATTAAAAACAAGAATGTGTTTCTTTAAACACTGTGGCAATCTGTGGAGAGGTCAAATTTGAACTATCATTCAAAATTGCACACTAATTACACTACCTTTTACTGATTTGACAAGATACTCTCTAACAAAATAGTCACATTCTGGTCTTCAAGGTAAGCAGAGCTAATTAGAAAGGTATAGCTATTTAAACAAAGAAACATAAACTAATCTTTTACGTTTTAATTCATAGCTGTTTGCCAGGTTGCAAGGAAAAAGAACAAAAAACAAAAAACACTCTCATGGAAAAAAAGTCTTTTCTAGTGTTGAATCATTTTAATGAAGCAAAAAGGTCTATGAAAAATATTTGAAGAATATGACACTATTTTATTTTTATAAATGTTCTTATAAAATGATCTTATAAAAGTTGGATTTTAAAATTACTTGATTTCTAATTAGGATTGTCACATCTTTTTTATTACTAGAAAACAGACCCTGTGTTTTCAATGTGGTCTATCACCTTTGAGTTGGAAATAAGATTTAGTGAACTAAAGTCAACCTACATAAGGAGTATCACTGACCCAGTAGTGTTACCCTCCAAGCAATTATTGTTGAAAAGGAAAACACATTAGTATAGCCTGTATTTGTGGCCTTGTATTCAGAGGAGCCTGTGTTTTAACCCACACAGAAGACCGGGGATAATTTGTAAGGCTTCCCAGAAAGTATCTGGTTATTCTCAGAGTATTTGTATAGAGCTTTCTTTATGCCTTGAAATAGAACAATACAGAAAAAGAGTTATTTAATTCTTTTAATGGTTGATAAATGTCTCTCTCCATAAATATGTATGACCTATGTGTTTAGTTTTCTATAATGAGTATTATTTTAAAGTGAAAGAAAACATCAGGCCACATAAATTTCAGTGTAGAATGGAGATATATGAGCTTTAGATGAGATCCACAGAATTAAATGTATTTGTTTCAGGTTGTTCTTGAATTAGTTTGGGATATAATCACCTCAGTGCATAACATGTCCTTGTGTTTCTTTGTACCGGAAGTGCAGCAGGTGTGACTGAGGATTCCACAATTCAGGATAAAGCCAATAACTCGTTTGCTGTAAATTAGGACTGAAACGACAGATAGGAATGACAGATTCTCACCCAGATATTAGTTTTGAATACAATGACCCAATTCCTGTTTTGCACTTAAAAGAAACAACTTATGTTTTGGGAAGAAAAATCTTATCCATCCTGTCCAGCTCTTCAGATTCCTTCCCCAGCACAGTAAGGGAACCATGAAAGCTCACGGTCTTCAGGAGCTGTGAAAGACCATGATTGCAACTCTACTTCAGGTACCCTGTGGTGCTGGGCAAACAGGGCAAACCTGACACACAATTTAAATAAGGTAACCCAACCAATAAGAAGAAAATGGCACAGTGTATAATTGCTTAAGACACGTTTTTGTTGATCTATATTAAAATTACAAGACAACTAGGAGGCATTTCAAAATTCTGTCTAGATCACCTAGATGAATTTTGTACCAAAATTCTAAATCTCGTTTTCCCAATTCTCTAGTGCATTTATGGTCATATAAGGAGATCACTCTCAATGCTATGTTTTTTAGGCCTCTACTGGGATGCACCTTTAGTGGTAGTTAGGGCCAGACAAGGGTGAAGCCTAGAGGAAAATATAGTTCATTCCCTTAATTGCACCACCATGTTTAAAATGACAGTAGCAGAAATCTTCTCATAAAGTGCTTTGAGTCTGTTTATAAGGAGGACAGTAACAGCTAGGAGCTGCTTGTTAGGCTCCCAAACACTACACCTGTAACTGTGGGTAGTCTCTGTTCTATATTTTCAGTGCCTTGAAGCCTTTCCTCTTTAGGTTTCATTTGTGACAATTCAGGCATTCAAAACTTCATGGACCGGGGATGAAATGTCATTTCTAGCAAGCTAGAGTAGTCCGGTTGAAGCATGCCCCTGATCATCACCAAATGCAGGATATAATATCACGTAAAAGTCTGCACTGCTGCCAGTCCTTGTTCCAGAAACATTTCCTTGTCAGGGTTCCCCTAGCTACTCCTGTGACATTTGAGGAGGCTTTATCTGGTAGTCATTAACTACCTATACAGCACTCCACCCTGTGAAGAAAAGAATGGTCTGTGCTTCCCTATTGCTATAGATAAGTAATTTCCTGAATGATTTTATCATGTTGAATATGAAAAAAAGGCTTAGAGACATTATATCTTCTCTAAGGTTCAAAAGTAATTGGAAAAGAAAGTGAAGAGGTTGATTTAAATGAAAATCAGTTCGTAAATACCCTATTTAAACTCCAACAGTCATGGTTTCATCTTATATTTAGATTTTCCCATACTCAGATGTTTAATGGTGATCCTATCAGCATTTTGTCTCTCCTGCTCCCCTTCTCTACATCTTTCCCCACTAAAAATCTGTTTAATATTTCATGGTTAACCAAAATTAGTTTTATTTTTTTATTAAATAGGAAAGGTGACAGATATCCACTTGGATGAGACAGTGGTAGGCTCACTTCAAGTGAGCTGCTATTGGTCACATCTTTTTCCATAAACTTGCAGTCTTTCTAAGGTTACTGAAGTGGGAACCATCACATCTATTGGTATGATTAGTTTCAATAAGTTTCAATTAGTTTGTAACAGCCCTGGCTTTCTGGAGTTCTTTGTTTATGTGGATGCATGACCATGACTGCTAGATATACTGTTTGTGGCCAAATCCATATGATTATTTTGTTAAATTATATTAAAGTGCAATTGGTGTATAAAATCCCCCCGAAATATATATGAATATCTGTTTAGTGACATCATTTACCTAGCTACTTCATCTCCTGGAAAAAGTTTATGTCCTCTGCCACCTAATTCTTCGGATTGCACTTCCAATGGCATTTTGAAGCAAGAAATCAGTGCTTCTCTTTCTTAAATGTTGTGTAACAAGGAAACACTGAATGTGGTTCACATTAGTATCACATGAAGGACCTGAAAGAAAGAAGCCTAGTTTTTTGTCACAACAGTTGCTTGCTCATGACTTTTCATCACTGAACTTTTTAGAGTAGCGTACATTCTGCTGTGCCATAGAGGCATTGCAGAGACATTCTAATTCAGAAAGTTCTATCTACCATTTGCAGTTTTTCTTTGTACAATTTGATGATACTCTAGAGCCCTTATACTCCTCTAAGATATTTTCTAACCTCATTATCTTCTAGTTTAGATCAGTGTTCTGGCCAACAGTCAGATGGCTGTGAATGCTGCTGCTAATGAACTACGTAAACTGCTCAGGGATTAAAGTGTTGGCTTCACATTTAGTATACAGATTTGGAGATTTTATGTATAGGATAAGAAATGTTTTATACTTCTCTTTTTTTGTCTTTACAGGTGTTAACACTTAAACACACTATCCATAACACACCTGAGACAATTGTGTCCTTCCAAGGATATGTTTCCGTCAAAGGAGGAAGAAAAGATCATAATTCACAACACATGAGCACTCTTTATGAATTCAGCTCAGTTAATGCTACGACTTCATTTATAATGCATTATAGTGCACCCAGCTGATAAAGTTCTCCTTGAAATTTTGACTTGCACCATGAACTACAATTCCTTAGAAAAACATAACCAGGGTATAATTCTGCTTGCATATGAAACCTCATTAGTATTAAAAATCTTATAGTGCCATAACTGAAATGAGAATTAATTTCAAGTAAGTATTGTATCAGAGTGTTTTATAATGGCTGTGTTTTCATTCATACTTTATTGTAATGTAAGGCTAAAGTGATGCCAAAAAATTGAATGTTTTATAGCACTTCTGAAGTTAAGTTTTCTGTAACTTGTTACTGTGAAAAGAACATCACCAGATACGCCTCTTCAGAGCTCCACTACACAAAATATTGATCTACCTGAACTTATGTTCATGTGCTGTCAACCTGAACTCTGATGGACTGCATGTTGAGAGAAGAATTCACGGGAAGAGGATTCAAGGAACTACTAGTCAGATTGACAATAGCTGTAGAACACCTAAATCCCAAACAGCACAGAATTTCTTTGATTCTCTTGCAACATGCAAAGATGTACACAACACTCATGTGACTTTCCAACTAGATTTGTTAGTCAAGTAACAGTTGCAAAGAGAAAGTTTTTAGTAGACATGATATTTCTCTTATAAGTTGAATAAATATGTAATGGAGTGCTGCTACATGGAAAGGCATATGCTCTCCTCATGTCCTCTGAGGATAGAACAATAAGTAATGGGTTAAAAGCTCAGCAAAAGAGTTTTAAGTTATCTGTTAGGAAGACAGTTTTACTGTACAGAGAGTTTACTGTACTAGAACAGTTTATTTAGGAAGACTGTGGAATCTACCTCTCTAGAGGCTCTAAAATGGGGCTAGCTAAACGTCTGTCAAATATGGTTAATATGTACTCATCCTGTCTTTGACCAGGAGAGTAGGTTACATGGCCTCATGAGATTTAATGATATACAGCATTTCTTTACTAGTGGAACGGTTTTCGTGAACAATAAAACTTTAAATATTGATCCTAAAAGTACATCACCTTGTATTGTAAATCATCAGATCATCTTAATAAAGTAGAATATCCTGTTAGGAAATGTAGTTTACACCACATATCCACATCTAGATAGACATCCACGTTCTTTCCCAGAAAGAAATGACTCATTCACTTCTCCAAGATGTGGTACGTTGCATAAATGTTTTGTATTGATTTATGTTTGAGGAAGAATAATCTTAATACAAAATATGCACGAGGTATTTAACTCCAGCATTCATCCTACTGTAGATTATGTCCTACCAGTATGATAACATGATATAAAATATACCAGGCTATTTAAATTTAAAGTTAGTTTCTAGGCCATATACGGAGCATGGAAATGACAGATCTTATGCAAACCCAGTAACATCCAACAAATTAATGAGTGTTATACCTCTAAATCCATTAATTTATATTTTAGATATCTGCTTTAGAATTGCACCCTAAATGTGCCCATTTCTCTCTGATAATTATAAGAGGAATCTAGATGACTAGGACAGACGTAAATATTTATATTGTAGAATAGTGAAGTTAGATCACATAAATCTTTGACTGGATTATTGTCCTACTATTGACTTAATATCATCAACCATCTTATTATTTGTCTAATACATCTTAAGGAAATGGAAAAATACTACAGCAGTTGTCTAACATCAGTGAGGATGAACCGTCAGGATGGACCAACCTAAATCAAATTACTTAATATTTGCCTAGGTCAAGAGCGCTTACACAGGCTATTATTACAGCTCAGCTGATACGCAGTAACTTTTAAACCATGGTAATTATATAGTTCTACCAGGCCCTAAGGCCTTTATTTTGGAGTTAGGTATAAAGTTACCTGGATATTTGTCAGAGCAGCTTGTCTGATAGCACACTATTGCATCCGTAAGTGCAATTATTCTTAAAACTCCTTTAGCTCATTAAAACACATAGAGTAGGTTTAGGAGAAATTATTCAGGACCTAAAAATCTGTTCTATACATGGCTAACAACCATTACAAATAACTGAAGTGTTTTCTTACCTTTTCAATATCATGCATTGTTTTGGCATGAGTGCACTTATTTAAACTATGTGTGTCCTCTATTCTTTTAGTATTTTAAGTCTCTGGGCTCAAAAGTAGACTATCTTGCACTTGCATTGAGATAGGTAAGGTGAAAGATATAAGAATTTAGAATTTAGTCATTCTGGTTCCAGATCCTGAGCTCAGCCAACACATGTAATAGTAATCAGGGAAAAAAAAGTTGATTTTTAAAAAAACATTATTGAAGAAGGCAAATTCCTCTGGTCAGAAGCTTTCCCCCCACCTCTTTCAAACTCTTCAAGGTCTTTTTTTTTTAATCTCTCCACTTCTAAAACACATGCAGTGAGAGAAATCAAACACAAATATGTAAAGATACATTAAAATTTTAACTGAAGTCAGAACTTAATGTATAACGTAGAGCTTTATACTGCACCTCAGCATGACAAAATTTGAGTCAAAGTTGTTCTCTCTTGGAGTTTCTTTGCCTCTTTCATTTTCTTTTTTTTTTTTTTTCTTTCAGGCATGCAACCATTTTTTTATGGACACGTTGTTTTTTTAAGTTTTATATATTGCGTCTACACACTTGCCTGTTTACTAGATGATAACAAGGAAGAGAGAAGAGGGACCAATAATGGAAAATAACGATGGGAGGGGGAGTATTATTAAATACTCTTGAACCTCCAGAGGCGACGTATTTCTATCGCTGCCTCTGGCACCAAAAGTAGTTGGCATGAGAACAACTGTCTCATTTACTCTTCTTTAGCACAAGAAGACAAAGTTACTGGTAAGATTTGTACTACCCAAGCAATTTTTTAAAAAAAGAATTGTTTCACTAATTGTCATATCTATACAGCACAGACTTCTTCCTTATGTGCTTTTCAAATTAACAACAAGAAGCATATTAAACTGATTAATAGCTGTGTGAATTCAGGATCAAGCTAGTTGAAAACAATGGCTTGCACTTGTGTGTCTAAAATTATGGGCATTGAATAAAACTGGTAAAATAAGAAAATATTTGTAATCAGTTAGGAATTAGTTTAAAAATTTAAATGAAAGTGTAAAGTTACATCTCCATACTGTTGTCTTGGATATGACTTTTGACCTAACTAGGTCCTTGAAGTATCCTAGGGAATAACACCTGAAAAGAAATGTTTGTACATAATGTGAACAGGACCAGATAAAAAAAATCCCAGAAGTGTGTGATGCCTAACGAGGGAGGGAAATTTGGGAGTGTGGGAATGAAGCCATGAAGTGCAATAGTGTTTTTATTTAGCAGGAATTCCTACAGCCCCCATGAATGTGAAAAGTTAAGGCTCCCAGAATACAGTGGCAGTACAAATGCCATCTGTCCTGTTCCAGTGTTGAATCACTTGCATGCAATTTGTTACACAGCAACATACTTTGGGGTATTAGAATAATTACAATATACAGTCTAAGCTGCTCATAGCTTTGTGTGAAGATGAAAGTAAGAAGAAATTCTATGCTTACAATATAGAAGACTTGAACTTCGGAGGCTTTTCCTTTTCTATAGCTGTGTGTATGACTTATATTATCTTCCTACAATTACTTGTGTCTTGGCTTGACTATTTGCATAGCAATCCATATTGTTAGTGGTCTACTAAGTGCATAAAATTAACTGTAGGTGTAAAATTTTGCATAGTTAGCACTGTAATTTGTTTCTGTGCCTCACTGTAGAATATTAGATATTCCAGTGTAAGGAAGGGGCTGATCCTTGTCTTCTCCTTTTTAGAATTTGTACCCCATGTTGGGGCAATCTAACAGAACACCTGCACGGAGTTGCAAGACAGATGTTGTGTGACAGGGTGAACATGCATGTTCACATGTTCTCTGGCTATGTGTAGCACAGCAGGTTCTTCAGCTTTGAAGGTCCTCGGGAAAAATGTGTGGAATAGGAGTTATGAGAGTGTGAGATGCCATAGCTGTAAGCAGGGCTGTGAGGAAATGGCTCATTTGGTGCAGAACAGCAGAAGACCAAACCCAGATTTTTGTCAGCCCTCCATGCTTCAATGAGCTGTTGAAGAATGAATGAACCATGGATAAACTTGCTTTTTCTCCTTGCAGGCAGCGCTACTACTCTTAGGCCTTATGGATAGTATTCATCTTAACCAGCTTTAGAGCTGACAGAACAGATGTCTGCAAGTACTCAATGTAGCCTCTCTTTATAATTCATAGAGGGCACCTTGGGGTGCAATTGATCTAATTCTAAAGTAGACATCTAAAATAGGCCAGAAAAATCATGTCTCAGAAGTATAATATCAACCATTTACTGGATTTGAATTTGATCTATCATATCCATGCTCAGTATGCTATACAATAATTTGTGCATTTATAAGTATCTTCATTGCCTATGTCATCCTGAGGAAGGGTCTTAAAAAGATTTGCAGTCATAAGAAGGCAGAACAGATGGTATAACAGCTTCATCTGGCAATGACTAACATATACATATGAGGCCTACTCAGGACTGATGCTTTTCTCCTCTAAGTAATTGAACAGCTTCTTAACAGGACAGCTGGAAGGACTGCTGAGCCTACTTCCATTCTTCTGGCCACGGTGGCCTGTATCTGAAACAGAACAGAGGAGCTGAGCCTCCTGGCGTGACTAATTGTTTTGCTCACAAAATCAAACACAAACAAGGAGAAAATAAGAACAGTAGTACAAAAAAAAGAAGTTTTTATATTCCTTTTGCTTATTACGTAAATGGCAAGGTTCATATACCCATGAAGCAGGAATAAATCAGAAGTTGAGTTACTAGTGATGGAGAGAGAAGACGGACAGGAATACTCGTTTAAAAGTAATAGATCTTGCAGAGTCTGAGGAAAGTCAATCTCTTGTAGGTGCCAAAGGTAAATCAGTAAAGCTATTTTGACTGGATACGTTGGTGAATAGATTCAGGAAGGATTGACTCAATGCTATAAATCTTGGTATTAATACACCACATAGATAACACCAAGAGTTGGTGCCAAGGCTAAAGATTTCCATATATGCATATCCTAGGATGTTCTGTGACTTCATATTAAAATCATCTCAAGACCAGTACACAGACAGTAAGCGAGCTCTGAGAATCTCTACATGCCTCAAAGGAACTTGTGAGCTAAGTTCTCAAAGAATGGGAAAGAGCAGTGGAGAGGTGTTTTTATTTTTGTAGATCTAGTGCAGAAATCTACTTTTATGTATCGGGATATTGCTGTTAGCTTTTCAGCAGAGAGGAAGCTCTGGGAGCTAAAAGTGCTGATAGGTGTTCCAAGGAAGGAATATAAACTACAAAATCTAATGGACAGATACAGACAAGGTACATTTAGAAGAAGGCTATTCAAGGACAGGTGGAAATTTATATTCAAAGCAGATTTCAGTGACTTCTCTAATAGAAGAAACAAACAAACAAACTAATCAACCACAAAATAGAAACAAAAGACTTTTGATTGAGAACAGAGGGGAAGAAAAAATGAATAAAAGGAATACTTTGCAAAAGAGACTAAGAAGATAAGTTCTCCCATGAAACTCTCAGATGTTGATGAAAGACCTAACTCAGCTCAAACACAAATTGAAAACAAGAGTTAGGGGTACAGAAGGGAGAGAGTTTCCAACACACATTAAAAAAAGGCAAAATAATATTGTAACTAAGAATCCTAAACTGTTTCAAGGGCATTTCTATACAAGGTTCTCCCAAGACTAAGGCAGAAGATACAAATATCCTGACCAGTGCGAGTATCACTTATATATATCAGATGTTTCCTGAAACAGCCACCAATGAAACTGGAAGTGGTCAAAGTTTTTTAGCACATTCTCACTGTAGCCCCTGCTACAGTACTAAATTGCTATTCTTCTTTTTAAGTTATTAAGTATTTATCATGTAGTACCTCAGCATGTTATACAAAGTAGTGAATTAATCAGATATCCCTGAACTGCTCCTTAAGAAAAGCCATCTTTTTTAGGTGAAAATTCTAGGATTTTTTTTTGTTGTTGTGGTTGTTTGGTTTTTTCCATTTTGTTTAGTTTTTTTAACACTTATCAGTTAAAAATCCACTTAACCTGCTTTATCATGGAGTCTCACAGAGAATTATGCTGTAGAACTCGGGGGGCGGGGGGAAATTGTTAGTGTAGAACATATCTCAGTAATGGCAAACTGGAAAAAATGTGAGGCATGAGAATACCATCACCCAATACTGCTGCTGAACATGGTTTCTCCTGAAATCTCAGCCCCACTTGCTGGGTCACTGGCCTGCCTAATTGAAAAACCAAAGAAATTCAGACTCTCCTGTGGAGATTTGCTCAGCCATCAGTCTTTTACAACCACCAACCTGACTGTCATGTGCAACATTCCTGCCTTTCATCTAGCCAAGGCAGGCGATACCACAGTCCTCTTGCAGACAATAGAGACTTGGAGGAAGATATTCAATGTGTTAACTATCCTTCATAGAGCCAACACGATTCCTACTCTCCATCTGCTGCGTTCACCTAACTGTACTCTGGCTTTCTAAAGGTCACAAAGCTGAATAAAGCATTTTAAACAACTCTGCAAAAGAGAAGTATTCCACTACTGAGGCTTTCTAGATGTGGGGTAATTTTCTTCTGAGACCACCGCAAATACTCTTTCCCATTTAACAAGATCCCACATGAAAGATATTTATAATCTTAGCATTTATACCTTAGGGAGAAAAACTGCTAAGTTTTGCAACCAAGCTATTAGGCTATATATTTGAAGTGTATGGTGCCTCACACTGAACCAAATGGCAAGGGGTCTGAATGATCAGAGAGCAGAGAGACAGAAGGTGCAATGATATATTTGAGCACCAGGGATCAGATGTCTGACAGTGACAAGGCAAAGCTTTGGAAAAAAGTCTCCCTGTGGGTCCTGGCATTTTCCGGACATAAAGGTGACACATATTCTGCCTAGGCTTGGGAGCATGGATTTATATAGTGCAGACAAACACATCTGCTGCATGTGTAGTCCTCTAGCTTTGGATTAGATGTTGTGGGGTCAGGGGGGAAAGAATGAAATTTGTTTTCCCCAGGTGGTTCTTTTAATGACAGATTTTGTTGTCACCGGAGACTAGGGGCAGTTAGAACAGCTCCCAAACTTGTCTTAAAACCTAACTGCACCCAGGTAGTCTTGTATTTGAGCTGAGAAAAAACCCACATGCAGAGACTGTCAATGAACGTAAAAGAGTAAATAAAACTTTCTCCTTTTCCAGGTCTCCTTTTCTGGCTGAAATAAGATTGTTTAACATGAATGCCAAATAGTATAAAAAGACATTCTTCCAGAGCAAAGTGTGTATCTCAGTAGGCAAATGAACACTTTATTTTTCTCTTTATTCTGTCATGTGAACAAAGAAAGTTCACCTTCTGTGTGTACTATCTTTTATGACTGTATGCCTGCACATGTTTCCAGGTTGTCCAGCTTTGAGGTAGATTACCTAAAATCTATTACTTTTTCATTAGAATATAAATAGACAACTGTAACTTTCAAATGGAGAAAACACAAAATGAGTAGGCCAAGTGCAATGGGAAAAAAACAGTTTCTTACTTTAGTTTACCAGTGCCCTCTCTGTCTGCTGGGAAGGTCCTCTATGTCGGGCATTTTGAACAATATATTGATTGTCTGAGTAACAGAAAACTCAGTAATTCTCTTCTAGCGCTTAGGAAGTTGTCTTCTTGTGCCAAGGCCCAGCTCCTTGCACCCCTCTTCTCTCAGTAGTTTCTCTGTCTTCACTGCAAGCTCCTACTTGCTTCTATGACTCTCTTTACTGCTTGCCAAAACAGAAAGCCCACAACCTTCTGTGGGGGCAGATCCAGTAATTCTGCAGTGGAGAGGCAGTCTCCTCTCCTCCCACTTGACCCACTCATTCTCTCCTTGAACCAAAAAGAATATCCCTAAGATCAAGTTCTTAAAACAATTCAAGTATATTTGTGAAAACCAGCCTCAATAGCCTTCAATTTGCAATTATTTCCTGCTGTGTACTCAATCAACAGTAATAACGGACACGATTCTGAAGAAAACCTCTGCACAAGAACATCCCATAATTTCTACAAGCTTAGATTTAGTGCTAGCCATTCTCTATCTTGGAATACACAAAGTCAAATTTCCTCAGGGTTCAAGAAAGTTTGCATTTGTAGCTGAACTTTATGGCTTAAATCCAGCTCTGATTTGCAGCCAGACATTCTGTGTTGGCCACTTGCAGATGATGTGTTGCAGAAGTGCCATTGAAATATTGCTTCTTCCACAATTTCTCCGAGTATTTTTTGGTTCAGTTTTCATATGTCATCACAGCTGGCCACTTTCCTTATAGTTTTGGAGGCAAATATACCTTGGAGGCAGATGTACATTCAGATTGCTTGGCAGCAGAGGATGCATTGCTGGAGCCAGGAGAACAAGAGTAGAAGGTGAGATAAACATATGTTTTTATCTCTCAAATAAAGGTTGGCTTCTGTAGTGCCTTAACTGTGAAACTCTGGAGCCTCCAAAGGGCCTTGGAACTATGAATTTATAGGAAGGGAGCCCTTTTTTTCTCAAGTTAAAACATTAGGTACTTTCTGTCATTTTTAGTACTTATTATAAATCAAACAGAGATGTGAAACTTGTTTTTATCACTCAACACAAAGACCATTTGGGACACATTACAGATAGGAGTTTTGCTTAACAGTTATTGATTAACAATAAGGAAAGGGGTTGGTAGTCCTAAAGAGTATGTGGCAATAGTGTAGGAAGGTCCTGGAGAGCATATAGGAATAGCGCAGCCATTATTTCACAAACCTCCTGAGTCACTGTGGAAAAGTCATAGACTGGCATTAGTGCTCTGCTGAGGTCACCATGGTTTCCATGAATTACGATAGAAGGAAGAATGAAGCTTTAATCTTGCAAGAATTGTGTTTCTCTATAAAACAGTAGGATGTTTTACCTTTGTGAACAAATTTGCATATTCCATGTTTTAAGGTGCTTAAAGAAGGACCAGCTATATCTATATATACCATGCAACTCATAAGTTGTACGTAGGTTCCTTTGGATCTATTTCATAACATAAACACATACCCACTTGCCTTTGTAAGGTAATGAAATAGCTTTTCCTTTACACAGCTTCTTTCTAAAATACCAAACAGGCTATATTTGAAAGTCTTTATCAATTGCTTAGCATGTGTAGGCAATATATGTATTTTGACCCACTTCTAAATAGAAGTAGTGAGCTGCATTCTTTCTCTTATTGACATATTTCTTCTCTAAAAAGCATTGCTTTTGCTCCTATTTGGTACCAAATGAGCTTTTGAAGACCCACAGGCATCTTTGAAAAGAAATTGTAAAGGTTTTTGCACTTCAGAATACTCCAATATTATTTAAATGGCTGTGGCTGTGTTGCTAACACTGAAATAAGAGACATTACTATAAAAATCAAAACTTTGTATTCAGTTCAACTGAATACAAAATACTTTACCTTCAATCTGCAGGTAAATAAAGCAATAGCAAGTTAGGATGCTTTTAGGTCCCAATCCATCAATGTACTTAACCACTTTTAGCATTAATCATACAAGTGTTTTGATTCATTTCCATTGAACTATTCTAAATCTGAAGTACTTTACTAATGATTGAACTTACTGTTTGCAGGAATACATGGAACTATAAGGATTTGCACATATTCTTTTCTTCCTAGTGCAAAGACAAAAAAGAGAGAGACAAAAGGACAATGGACAAAATGGACAAGCAATTCCATTTCAGAAATCTATAATTCTTATAAATATCAGTATACACTTCACTTAAAGTTTACAAAGCTGTTATTGATCTACTGCAACAAATATGATACAGAAGAAAGGATTCTGACTCTCTTGATGTTGGTTTTACTTGTCACACGTTACTTGAATAGCTGAGTGGCTATCATTCCAAATGTGAAATGTTAAAGTAATGCACAGTCCTCCAACAATTAATTATTTAGTTGCAAGCTGGTGAGCACATTTTTGAAAAACTCTCCTGAGAAAATTTACCAACAAATTTAAGGAATTGTGAATGGCATATCAGTTTCTATAGATGTCCTTCCTGCACTTGCAAGAAAATGAAGCAAGTGCACAGTTGTTTTATGTTATAATATTGGCCAACTTTGCCTTTGAAAAGAGAAGTGCTTTAAAAGAACTAGTTAAAGTGCATATGAAAGGGTTTATGCTGGGTGTTTAGAAATTCTTGTGTTAGAAAACAAACGAACTTTGATATCTGTGGTGCAATCTTTAGAGCAACTCTGCTGAGTGTTTGCTGCAAATACGTTCACGTCCAAGGATTTAGAAAAACATACAAAACTACAAAAATATCACTCCATGATTTGATTCTTGAAGTAGTAGTGTGTGCCTTAAGGCTCTGCAGAATAAAGGATTTAAAATTTAAGGCTCAGCCTCAAGCATTATTGTCCTTGATAGAACAGCAGGAGGTAAGGACTGCAGGCAAAATTATCATAGCCTGAAGCCAACCCAGCTGCAACAGGAGAGGGAAGCCAGAGCCAGACAACTCGACACAATCATAAGCCAGCAGCAGGACAGCAGTATAAAAAGCTGAACCCAGCCAAAACTGGAACCACTATATTATTAGCAATTGGAGTTTGGGGTTATAGTAAAGCATTGCTTGCTTTGTGAGGAAGAGATGACATAACTGTGATTCATGCATTAAGCTCACAAGGAATTGAACACTGCAAAGAATTACAAGAAAAGTCATTTTCCACTAACATTCAATGAGGAAGTGAATAAGACCTCCAAATAACAACAACAACAACAAAAAGGAGTGTTATAAGAGCATGATTAAGCTCTAAGTTTGAATAATCCAAAGTTTGGATCAAGCGCACTCAGAAGTTTGCCCAGCCTTTTTCTGTTCCCTTGTGTGCACATATTGTGAGATGACCATTAATTGAACACTCATTATTTTCTGGATAGGACCCTTCCTCACTGAAGTGCACAAAATGGATGATGTTCACTGAGCAAATGTTCAGAATTGTCTAATTTTGCCAAGAAATGCTCTTCCTGATCTCATTCCTCTGTTCTTCAAGATAACCTAATTGATTTGGCAAAGCTTTTAAAAAAACAGACACGAATGAAAACAAACAACAAAACTCAAACCACAACAGCCAGAGGCAGGTACCCAACATGGAAAAGCATAATTGAACAGAGTAAAGTTTTCCAAGCTTATTAGTAACTTTTAAAAGTTTCTTATAATAGGCAATAACAATGAGTCTTAGTCCCAGGTAGTGTTAGCAGCCACATCTAAAATAAATTATCTGCAGCCTTCCTCCAAGAATCTTCTCGTTCTTCGAGGGCTATCTACCATAAATTCAAAGACTGAACGTAACTCCTATTGTACTTTAATTTTATAATCTTTTTTATAAAGCTAGTATTTCTATCAGTTTGCAGAATTATAGTAACTGCCTTCATAAGGGTGTGTGTTATCCAGTGAAGTGTGTCTGCCTAAATCACATGGGTTATCATGTCTGAAGTGTCACCTACAACTGAAAGGACATAGGCCTTTTCCCAGGAGATTAGCTCCCTTCTTTGAGTCTGTGATGTCTTGATCTAACTGAGGCATCTTAATTGCAGCCTCTGCCTTTCACATCCATTAATCGGGACTACTGAGTACATGACGAATATTCTCCAGGAGTAGAAGCAGCACTGCTCTTTTTCTGTCTGTCCGGCAGAAACTAAACTGGACGTATAGAGACAGAGCCCTGTAACAGCTGAGTGTATTGTGTTAAATAACATTGTGAACACTTCTGCAATCCCCAACAGAAGAAGGGTATGAAACAGTTGGAATGGGTCCAGAGGAGGGCTATGAAGATGATCAGAGGGCTGGAGCACCTCTGCTATGGGTACAGACTGAGAGAGTTGGGGTTGTTGAAGAGAAGGCTCCAGGGAGACCTTCCAGTACCTGAAGGGTCTACAAGAAAGCTGGAGAGGGACTTTTTACAAGAGCAAATAATGATAGGATGGGGAGGAGTGTCTTTAAATTGGAAGGGGGAAGATTTAGATGAGACATTAGGAAGAAATTCTTCATACTGAGGGTGGTGAGACACTGGCACAAGTTGCCCAGGGAAGCTGTGGATGCTCCCTCCCTGGAAGGGGGCATCAAGGCAAGGTTCGATGGGGTCTTGAGCAGCCTGGTCTGGTGGGAGGTGTCCCTGCCCATGGCAGAGGGGTTGGAACTGGGTGGGCTTTAAGGTCCCTTCCAACCCAAACCATTCTATGATTTTATGAATTTATCTTACAAGCTTTTTAGTCACTTATAATGTCTTCCAAAATTTAAAAAAACCTTTTTCTTCATCATTCCTTCTTTATGGGGGAGAAGAAAAAGAACACGTGGAATGTCAGAATCCTTTCTGATAAATAGATGAAAGAGCCAATACTGTATGCAACACCGTTTCTGCTTGTGCTAACGTGGGACACCAGGGATTGTGGGGATAATACAAGGACTTCTAAATCTTCCTTCTAGTGGGAATTCAACAGCACAAAAAATATAGCATTTCATCTCTGTCTGAATTAAGAAATGCTACATTGTTCATAATTGCTACGAATATTTTGAGATTTACCTAAATGCATTTGTTCCCATTAATATTCCCATAGAAGGTGCCAGGAAGAATTTCGAATTCACTATATTATCACAAAATGGCAGCATGGAAAGGTAAATGTCAATTGCATAGATAACACTAGTAGGTCGATTACTGTTTTAGTAAATTTTCTGAGAATGAACCTCTTGCGGAAATATCCTATCTCTTAGAGTTTTTTGGTTATTGTATTCTTTCTTCTCTTTTGCCTTCTTTCTGTCAGTCTGTCTATTTGCTTCTTTGTTTATAGCCACCAGCCTTGTTGTCATTCAGTTCACAGCATTTTACTGGATTAGTCTCCAAAATGCAGAACTCATAGACGTGGTTTTTCTATTGCAGTTAAAATGCCTAATTTAATTCTCCCAACCATACATCTCACCCAAATGGACATGTCTGACTTTGCCCTGAGCAATAGTTCTGTCTTAAATTTCACTACCTTAGTTTTTAGCATGAGTAGAAAGCAACATTCCATATCTCATCCTATCTACAGTGAGCTTCCAATTGGTTTTAGCCATATCACTGCTAGACTTGGAAATGCAGCTTCTGAATATTCAAATACCAAATAAGATTTACATACAATGTAAATATTCCATATTTCTATGAATGTCTAACAGTGACGGATTTTATTGGGCTTATATGGAAAGAAATGTGTGAAGTTGATAAAATCCCTCAGGGACTTGTTTGACACATATCTGTTTTTAAGTACATGTCTAAGGACCACTTGTCTTAAAGTATTCTCCAGGTAACTTGCTCATAATACAGAGCTTATGAACTGTATTTTTAAATATTTTTTAAAATTGTCTCAATTATGTTAACAGTAAAGAAAGCATTATGCTAATTATCAGAAAAATTTATAATCCACAATTCAATTTTTTAAATCACATTTCTTTATGTGGAAATAAAACTTGCTGTGGAAATTGTAAGTAAAAATCTGGGTGTACGTTCGTACTTGAAACAAAAGTGATAGATTCGGATGGTAGATATTTGAGATTTTTATTATACACTTTAAATTCATGCTTTTGGCAAATTTTCTAGAATTTCTTTGGATTTTTCTGAGACGGGGTATCATGTCAAACTAAAGTCATGGTAAATATTAACAACAATAAATGATCGTTGAAGCCATAGATTTTATCATTAGCGGTATTTTCTGTATTGCTGTGTTTTGTTACATGGGTTGGGGCAAAGCACTGTATGATCTGAAATGAATAGTGCACCTGAAAGTGGAAAACAGCAGCAACAACACCATTACTTAAAAGCCATCAGTTTCCAGAGGATCCATTCCTTTTCGGAGCTTTATAATTTACAGACAACCTTTTTGCGTACTCAGGAGGAAGACAATAGACAGCAATCAAAATGTTCTCTATCATTAAGAATAGACAGGAGGCTCCCTAGGGAAAAAAATATGACTGCAGATTTTTGCCAGGGGACACTTTTCTCAATACTGTTAGAGCACATTGTTATTAGTCCCATAGGGAGAGGATTAGCTCATCTACGATTTGTCTTCTTGTCTATGTTGCTCATTTAGACCTCTTGTCTAAGTAATGGAGAAAGATAAATGAAAGAATTCCGTTGCTGCAGTTACTGTCTCCCCAGTGACAGCAGAGGAGTGACCGGACCAAGTAGCTTAGTCTAGGCATCTAATTTTAAGGAGAAAAAGTGAAATAAGATGTTTGCTATCCTTAACAATTTAAAGAAACCTATATGGAACCTTATACCTGAAATTCTTCTGTCTGCATGCTTGAAAATGTGACATTCCATGTCTCCCATACACAGATGAGCTGTTTCATTTTCTCTGAACCATGATACATTTTACTTACACCCCTTTACTTTGCAGTAGAAATGGAGAGAATAAGTGAACACAGGCTAAAGGAGTTCAGCAGAATGCTGTAGTTTGGTGCACCTGCAACTAAAAGCCTTCAACAGCCAAAATTAAAAAGAAATTTTGGTAGAAATTTGCCTACTACGTAGCATGACCACCTAAGAATATATCCCCATCTTTAAGAAAATGTTCTGGTATCAGCAGAAGTAGCAAACATTTTTTTCCATTGGATCCTTGTTCTGTAAACCTCCGCATCCTCTGCCACAGAAGCAGCCCCTTCCAAGGCTTGCTGTGACAAACCCAGCGGGCCCAGGAGAGCAAGCGCTGTGGAGCAGCGTACTAAGATCCATACTTGGGCACCAATCAGCTTATCCATGCATGCTGATGGACACGGGATACCATCCAGCAGCATGGGTTACTACTGCGTTCTACTTGACTTTCCCTTAGTGGTAAGGGACAATATTTTCTTTTCTACCCAGCTGGGGCTTTTCACAAGGTTTCAATAAGTTTAGTTACCTCTAAGATTTCTGTGCCTTTTCCAAGGATTTCCTGAGAATGGCTGTGACTTCGCATTAGACAGTGTTGGTTAACCATGTCTTCAAAATAAACTAAGCTGTCATCATAAATGTAATGTGATACCATTAATACAGACCAGTGTGAACATAGATAGTAAAGCTATGAAGCACTGTGGTGTTAGAAAAGTATTCTCTCTTTGTTATGAACTGTTCAGAACAGTGAAACCGTAGATGTTCCTCAAAGACAGGTAAAGACACTAGTTGGCAGAAAGACTGTCTTCAGCCATGAATTAGTGCAGGTCTGCTGTCTGCCTGACTCTATCTAACCCCTAATGTCACATATTAAAATTATGCTTAGATCTACTAGGTTTGTTCACCCTAATAATTAATCTTGTCTGACATACATTCAATCGGTATTGATGGAAATGAATGTATGTGTTTCTGTTTTCCGTTAAATAAAAAATCAAAAACATTGCAGGAAATTCTGTACTTTATTTTATATATATATATAATGCAACAGCTCCCCATTCTTCCTCACATATTTTTTTTTTTTAATGAAAGAAATGTCTGGGAGAGCATAGAATGCCATATAAAGGTAGCAATTTGCTGGTGCGTATAAAAATTATGAGAGCTACTTTCATCTCTGATCGATACTGGAATAACAGAAATGTCTATATAAATATATGCAGAAGTATTTCAATTTAGTAAAGACTGTAACAGCACTATTTAAATATATATTCTCATTTTCTTACATAAGTAGATATTATTTCTAGCAGAATGGTGCATTGATTTTTCTTTAAGTTTTCTTTTAACTTTCTTTCCAGCTTTGTTTGATAAAGGAGAAAACTTCTCTGCCTTTTCTCTTTGCCACTATGAATTAACAATTCAGAGATTGATGGCATTTTCAGAGCCAAGATTAGAAACTTCTTTGCCCCTAGCACTTGCAATGCCTTTTTATGTCATACTTTGACAATGTAGAAAACCTAGATGATGTTTTAGAGAGGAACTCTGGAGCTGTTGGAAGAGTATATAGTATGTCAGGTGTCTGTGGCTGGCCATCAATGGATAAACAGTTTTCTGTATTAACTTGACTGAGCATGAAAAAGTATTATAAAATATCAAAAAATTAGCTTTCTGAAACACAGGACACTCTCTGCTGATGTTTCATTTAACTCAAAATTATTTTAAATAACTGGTTTTGCCTGAATAATTCTACTATCTAAAAATTAATTCCGTAATGATAGGCTTTTAAAACTAGAAACTATATTAGTATTTGAAGATATTTTCGTTCCTCTCCATAATAAAGTTTATTTAAAGAAAAAAATCATTTTATTTCCAGCCCTTGTTCTAGCTCCTGTTTACAGATGAGCTTCTTTTATCAAACTTCTTTTGAACACTGAATAAGATATAGCCGATATTTCAGATCATGCTACCGACTTCATGCAGTGATAGGTCGTAAAAACATGCTCAGATTGCAAAGTAATCAGTCACACAAGTGTTTTCACCTATTTCTATTTCTTGAATTTTACAACGTGGTGAAAAATTTGGTTTGGACACCATTATAGAGTGTGATAAGTTGTAAATGTGAAATGAGACTTGACAGCTTACAGCAATGGAATTGAATTAAGCGAACTTCAGGGGGAAAAGGGATTTTGCTGAAGACGTACTCCTCTAAATTACTGATTGAGATCTAGGGACAGTGAAAGGAGACATGCTTTCCTGGTAGACCTGGTCTTCCCAAATAGACACATTTGAGAGTTAATTAAATTGCAATGTTAATCATTCAATTAAGATGGTCCATGTCTGAAAATAAAAAGCTTTTTCAACCACTGAATCAACCAGTAATGGGGCCCAACCTTCTAAAATAAGTACATAATTTAGGAAAGTGTGATTTCCCTGGGTGAAAGGAACACAATGGCTGTTCCTGCCCACCACTGTGCCTTTCGGCTGGCATAAGCATGACTTTCTGCATTAAGAAAGTCAACGTGTGTGGAGGCAACTTGGCTGTCTAAACAGGGCTTTGAAAAACAGAAAATAGGAATTGTCAATGCACCAGGTGGTTGGTGCATCTGTCAGCTCCACTGAGATGTCCATCTTACCGAATGCTGTGGACAGAGGGGGTTCCTCAGTGCCCAGTCCATTTTGCTCCAGGACCTTGTGTGAGTCAGAACTGTGAGACACTCCTCCACAAAGAGAAAAAACAGAAAACTTTATATAGGTTTTGCAGAATTTGTTTATTTGTTGGCAGTGTTACAGAAAACAACACACAAAATGGGTATGCTCCCTTCACAGGTTTAGGTTTTGACAAGGTAAGGCATTGACAGTAGTAGACGGCTACAAAAATAAATCCCAGTGTGTGACCTCTTATATGCATTTCAAAAACTGAAAGAACACAGCATGTTCTAAAAGCTGATTACGTACTGTGTACAGGATTGAACTCAAGTGAAATACTGCATTAAAACTTTTAAGTTCTCATTTGAACCATCAGTACTAGGGATTTTTTTTAAAAAAAACCTGAACTGATCAGTGTGTCTAACAGTGATCTACTTGGTTTTATGCAAAACAGTTATGATTAAGTGTTTTCAAGTTACTCCCAGTAAATTATTAATGTTTCTTTAAAAAAATGTTTTAGGGGGGGTAACTGCTATAATAACATAGCAGTCCACTCAGGAATAGCAGTCTACCAGCCTGACATAATAAATAAATTAATTTACTAAACAATAAATCAGAACAGTTGATTATCTGTCTCTTCCTACTCTCAAGCAACAAGTGTTCTCCCTAAAATATCCCATCCAACTGAGAGGGTAGTTTAAAAAAAATTAAATAAATTAATGTAGTGAAAAGCAAAATCCTGGCCTCATAAAAATTGGTGGTAAAATAGTGGAACTTCACTGCCCTCAGTAGTATTTCTTGTTATGTATTTAAAAAACCATTGATTCAGCCCATTTCTTGATGAAGACAACTGGGCGTTAAATCAGGCCTCATATTCACTTCCTTTGCAGTTCCTTCATTTAACATAACCATTTAATGTAAAAAAAAGACTTCATTTTTTCTTGCTTTACCTGGTGATTCTGAGTGAGTATCTCTATAATGATTCTGAATATGTGTTGTGGAAAAATGGTCTGGTCACTTTTCTGTCTTTTCTTTCAATAAAACTTCATTTTTATTAAAAATTGCCTTTGAATTATTTTTTTCCCAACATTTTAGAATATTTATTCTAGATACTTTCCATAAACCATACAAATCTGCTCTTCATTGTTATAAACATTAAACAACTTTGTCTACCTACCAGCTGCTACACGGCACAGCTGTCAATATGGCCAACAGCCTTACTCAAGACCATTAAATTAAAAGAGCACCTATTTTCTGCTACAAACTACCACCTTTCACCTAAGATGATGTACAAAATGGATGTAGAGTACCATTTACAGGATTAATATTATCCAGTGTTTACAGCTAATGGATTTGTGTTACTGCTTCATTTTACAAGACCTCTTTTCGTCTTTTAATTTATCCTCAGGTCCACTGCTTTATTTTTGTTCCATCATCCTCATAAAAGCCATTATCTTTCCATTAGCAAACCTGTTAAATAACTCTTCACATGCTCTTTGATCTGTCCAGCAGCCGTTTGCATTCTTTGCAGTGAGTTTTTCAATTATACTCAAGAATTGTAAAATACGAGTTAGCTGAGAGCTACTTCACGCACTGTGGTACATTTAATTAACATAGGATGGAAGAAAGATTTGCAACCATGTTGCTGCTCTTTGCTGCTATAACAGCTCCTGGTTTCCTTCTCTTTTATGCAAATCAGGTAACAGACATTTATGTTGGTGAAAGTGCTCTGAGCAGTTTTATGTAACAGTGGACCAAATGCATGTCTCAAAACCTGCATGAAAATAATTGTGCTTTATTTTTGTTTTGGTGGTTTATCTGAAAAATTGTTTCTCCAGATACTGGATCTTGAGAGTACTTGAGTCAGTTTGTGTTTGCTTGATTTCACAAGTCATATTATTTTTATTAATTCCCTTCTTTTAATATTATTCTGACAAGAAAACATGGAATGTAACTCTTTTCTTAAGGTACACTGACTTTGTGTACCTTGTGTGGCCACATATCCAACGATGGTTTAGAAAAGAATCCTTGAGCATCAATATTAAAATATATCTATCAGTGTTGCCTTAGCACTGCAGTGACCGCTGGATTACAGCACATGCTAGTGAAAAAAATCTTTCTTTTCCATCACTCATCCCAGATGCAAACCCACCTTCCTTTCCATGGTAGTCTGCAGGTGCAGGACTTGAGGGTTTAATAACTAAGCCTGTGGATGACACAAAAATGGGAGGAGCTGTTGACACTCTTGAGGGCCAAGAGGCCCTGCAGAGGGATCTAGACAAATTGAAGAGCTGGACAATCACCAACTTCATGATGTTTAACATGCACAAAAACCAGATTTTGCACTTGGGACACGGTAACCCTGGATATAAACACAGACCGGCGAGTGTGAGGCTTAGGGAGCAGCCCTGCAGAAAGGGAGCTGGGGGTTCTGGGGGTCAGCAAGTTGAACATGAGCCAACCGTCTCCTGGGGTGCATCAAGCACAACATTGCCAGCCATAGAGGGAGGTGATTGTTCTGCTCTACTCTTCACTGGTGAGGCCCCATCTTGAGTACTGGGTGCAGTTTTGGGCACCGCAGTATAAATAGGACATCAAGCTACTGGAGAGTGTCCAGAGTAGGTCACAAAGTTGGTGATGGATGTAGAGGGGAAGTTGTATGAAGAGTTGCTAAAATCACTTTGTTCAGCCTGGAGGAAACTGAGGGGAGACCTCTTTACAAATTACTGCTTCCTCACAAGGGAACAAGGAATAGCGGGTATGATCTCTTCTCTTTGGTGACCAATGATAGGACCTGAGAGAATGGAAGGAAGATATGCCAAGGGAAGGTTTAGGCTAGATATTTAAATACCCTTGGATGAACCCCAGTAAGACCAAATGTACCTCTTTAGTAACAGTTCATTTGGCATGCTAATTTCAGGAAGCAGGGAGAAACCCTTAGGGAGTTCAAGATGTTGAAAAACTTTTTTAAGCTCTTTCTTTAACTGATAAGGATCCCTAGTGTCCACTAGTTTTCTAGGGAACAGCTAGACATGACTCTTCTGACCAGAAAATTATTTTTTTTTTTCCACTGGTTTTGTCATGTTTCTTCTTTATCTGCAAAATAGTGACAAATATTGCACTTCCATTCTCAGAAGGATCAGTATCCTGCCATGCTCTTGATCTGCAAGCAGTCTAATAGAGGCACTAGAAGAAAGAGAAAGGCAATTTGTAACAATGTGTGTTGGTGATCAAGAATAGATGATCAGTAACTACAGTGTAAGAAGGAGTCCGAGCTCACTGTGGAAGAGCAATAAGGCAAGCTGAACCACACATGAGACTTCGGTAGAGCATTTAGGATTGAAACAGACTGACATTAGAGAGCAAAGAACCAGCAGATATGACCTTAAGGATGTTATTAATCTTGATTTTCACAATTGGTATACTGTTACATTTGTCCTTTCAGACTATTTATCCGTAATACTGTAAGTTTCAAAAAGCTTTGCACCATATTATCCCACTTTCA
The DNA here is from genome assembly GCA_033558235.1 of Neomorphus geoffroyi. Classification (NCBI taxonomy): domain Eukaryota; kingdom Metazoa; phylum Chordata; class Aves; order Cuculiformes; family Neomorphidae; genus Neomorphus; species Neomorphus geoffroyi. The sequence goes on from JAUMJM010000035.1 coordinate 2,383,360, forward strand.
TAGTTTTCTTTTCCAAAAAGCCTCACCTTATTTTGTGATATTGGATTTAGATGCACTGGATGTTAATTTTTAATTATATATATATTTCCTATATGGTTCACAGCATATTTTGTGTATGTCTGCTGCTCTGCTTTCTCATGTAGGGATGGAAAAGAAAAAAATTTTGAAGGCCACAGTCTGTTGCATGGATTATTCTGTGTTTAGCAATATCTAAGCATTTGTTCTCTTCAAAGCAGCTCTGGTCTGAGTATATTAAATACTAAGTTTATTAAGTATACTAAGTATATTAAATACTAAGTATATTAAATAGCAAGTTCAGAACAGAGAGCAAAATTTGATCGGTGATATTTGGGTCAAAAAAATGCCTCAGCCCAACACTCATCTCAATGCTAGACATAGCTGATTGTAAATGAACTTCTATATTGAAATAGTAGCATTGCCATTACTCCTTGATTATATTGTACTCAGAGGTATTAGCTTCTGGGTCCATACACTTCACTACTTTTAAAAGAAACTTCACTTTGCTACTGCCAAATCAGAAGAAATCATGTCAGCCAATTCAGCAAACCACTGAATTGTTATGAAATGTTGCAAGTAGCATGTATGACTTCAAGCACTTCAGCTACAACCCAACAGATCTCTCTGTAATTGATATCAGGAGTGCAGGCCACTAATATAGAACAATGTGACACTTGAATAATAAACACTTTGAACTTTCTAGTGACCTTTTCTGCCTCAGGGATGATTGCTTTTCTAAGATAAAGGTGCAAAAATTGTTTATGAGCTGAGAGGACTGCAACCTCTCTCTCATTTCATTTTGCCATTAGTTAGTTCACCAAAGCAGTTAGGGTATTGTGCTCTGATTCGTGTGGGAGCTACTGATACAAACTTGCTTACACAGAAGTGTTTGGAATTGCTCCATTATCTTGCAGTCTTTTGCTGTGGTTTCTCCTGTCCTGAAAGCAGAGTAAAATCAATCATTCCATCTATCTTGTCTTTTCAATACCTTCAAAACCCCTAAGGCCCTTTGAAAGGCATACATCCATATTCTACATAGATTTGCACTGAAGTGTTTAGAGAGTCATTTTGGTGTTTTCCTTCCACAAAATCTCTGTGTGCTGGCATTGGTCTTGATCCATTTCCTCTGAGGTCCATAGGTGCTGCAACAAAACTCTGCTATGGAGGTTGTGAATGAAATTCTGAAATTCTAGCTGTAAGATTTTCCATTTCTTCTGTTTTTCCAAAGAAGTTCTCTACTTGGTATCTGTGGAGATTTTAGGATCTCCCTACGGTGTTGTAGATTTTATTTGTTGCAAAATGGATGGAGTAGAATAAAAAAAATATCTCCATGTTTAGCCCTTGATTTTCTTACGGATTACTTCCAGTACAAAATACAATATTAAAGATGTTGGTTTTTTACATGAAACATTTACTTTTACCATTTAGTATCGATGTGTTATCCTTGAATGGCAGGGTACAGATCTGTAGCTGTACCTTTCAACTACTGAAACTTTGAGAGAAAAGGTGTACTGATAATGAATAGGCTAGACTAGCGTGAAAACCTGTTGTTATCATTTAAAAATCATTCCATGGTAGATGCTAGCTTAATTCTGATCAACAGTAAAATATTCACTACTCTGATCTCTTGGCACCAGGTAGTAGTAGGTTTCAATTGCTTATGAAATAAAAGACACCCCTCTTTCACCCTTGTCCTTCTTTCAAATACTTTTGAATTTGCTTCAAGAATGGGATTGCTGGTTCAATCCTGTGTGCTGTATGCGTTCTGGAGGTAGTTTGGCCTGTCAGTTTTGCATTGAATGGTGGATTAAGTAGTTGATCAAAATGTCTACTGATGTCTGTCCTAAGAAGATTTCAGAAATTCATTTATGATTCAGGTTAAATATTACTTTTATAGCTATTTGTAGTGTCCATCTCTGGGCTTACTAAATCTTTTAATGGTTGTGTTTACCATACTTGAATATTCATGACAATGTCCTGTATCTTTCTCTACAAACCAGTCTGACTCATTAAGAAGGAATAAAAGGAGGCATTCATATTCAGATATCCATGCAAATCTCATACTTACCATTTTATTAAATTCTGAGAGTTCTCACTGGAAAAGAACAGTTTTATCTTCACAGTAATTTCATGAGCTCAGTGTGATGCCCTCAGATTTGTATAAAAATAATTGAAAAGTTAAATGAAAAGAAAAAAGATTGACTTGGAATGTTTTTTTTCCTTGCTCAGAAGTGAAAATACAGCTTCTATTATACATAGAACAATTGAAAAGAAATACACATTTATATACATGTTTGAAATAAAAACAAAAGAACCCTAGGTATTTGAGTGAAAGAGAAGAACTGTACGAGTCAGAGAACATAGACATTTACGTGTGATCTTAGCCACACTGTGCTCATTTCATGACTGCACTCTAAAGAAGGCAAGCTCAGGACTGAGAGTCGCAGGTCTGTATCATGAGGAGGTGGGATGAAATGAGCAGAGCTCTTGTGACGCTATGCAAGAAGTAGAGTGAGTCAATGGTTGCCCTGGCAGAGAAAGTGAAGTCTCCCGCTTCTACAGAGCTGTATTACTCTTTTTCCAAAGTACTTTTCTTCTTGTGTTTCAGTGTTCCCCTGTACTTCTTCAGGACAGTGAAGTATGCATAGGTATAGGTAAGTAAGGAGACTTCATTCTGTGCACAGTATTAAATACATGATGGGCTTAGAGATCCGCAACTGTATATAAATCAGGTAAAGAAACTGCAGATAGGTGATATTGAGTGGAGAACTCAGGTATGGATTCAGAAAAGGATTTATTTCAGAGACACCTGGAAGCTTCAATTCAATAAAATATCATGTAGCAAAAGAGGGCTAATGCAACAAAAGCAAAGAAGTATCCAGCCAGACACTGTGACATACTCATTTATAAGTCATTTTTATGGATTCAAGGTACAATTTTATTATATAGTTCATCATATTGCAAGTCCAGAAGAGGCAACTTCATCTCCATGCTCCATTGACTTTCTTTGTATTTACTCTTGTATTCATTTATCACCATAAAAAAGTAGTTCAGGGATTTTACCCAATAGAAAGTAACCTTATACGTGACTTTCTCTTGGTTTAGTTCTTGAAATAGCTCATCTTGGGATCAGAAAACACCAGTGATGGCATGAATGAGAATGAAGGAACCTACAACCAGTTGCTGGGGGTTGCAGTAAGTCATATCACTTGTCTAAGCAGCAGTGAGATACCATTTCTGCTCAACTGTATTGCTAAAACTACATCCTAATTCTCTCTATTATTTTTTCAATCCCTAGTATACGTTATTCCTCAAATCAAGATTTACTAATACATTTAGAATAGGAAATACTGGGTTTTCTTTTCCTTGGTTCCTGGTGTTATATAGGATACAGTAACTACATGTTTATAATCTGAGATGGTACTTAAAAGTATTTAGTCATCAGATTATTCTGAAATTGAGGTTATTCAGTTACTGCTATTCAGCTTTCTGCAGGACACAACAAAAAGTAAAGGGAAGACGATAGCGTTCAAAAGGAGAAATAGTTTTCTTGAACTTGAGCAATTTTATATGCAGTTTATACTTTCCCTCTTTAACATATTCATAGAGCTTGTTTCCTCTCCACATTTGAAAGAACTGTTGCTCTAATCGTGTTCCTGTTTTTCACAGCAGGCCTACACAATCCCTCCTGCTGTCTGCAGAGAATTACCAAATTGGACCTATTACATAGTTCCCGTATGCAAAATGACATACAATCAGTAAAAACTCCTTTTGTTTATACTGTTAATAACAGATGTTGCTCTGCTACATCACACATGCTGTTTAATATTATCAAAACAATTATTCATTTATTCATATTTGTGCAGTGTGTGCAAGCTGGCATTACAGCTCTTGCAGCCATGGCCTCCATGAATGCATAAACAGAAATGCATGTCATATATAATAAATCACCCCCCCTTCCCATCAACATCTTTAATCTTGCAGCTAAAAAAATTTTGATAATAACTTTATTACTTACACAATGACAAGAAGGGGACAGACAAAACTCTGGGTGTGTGAAAACGCTACTGAAATAGCAGAGGGCCCCTTCCTACAGGGAGCTGTTGTACATGCATGAAGGGAAGCAAGATTTGCTTTGTCAGGGTCCAGGGACAAGCACTCTGGTGTTAGTTCATGCTATTACCCTTTATCCCCTCAGTCGTCCTCCAAAAGAAAAACACAAGGAAGAAAAACAGTTCAAGGGTTGGTTTGATTCCTTTTGATTGAATTAACAAGAGTTCATTTTAATTGAATTAACTAGTGGGATAACAGCATGACTGAATTTTAAAGTATAATTAAAGGATTCATCTTCTACTTAATGACAATGAGATAGAAAATTGCTTCAGAACAGACGCTACACAAGTTGTCTGTTTTCCCATTATAGATGTGCATTTTCAGGTGACACAGCCATTAAACCTTCTTCTTTAAATGACACAAGGTTTGAAACAAAACTTATGAGTTTAAAGGAAACGAGGCTATGCTCTTGCAACTTTAAAATGTTAACATTGTTTATGATGACATGTCATTATTTGCTCTGGTTGGGATGTAACTCTTTTTTAATTAAAATAACTAGGCTACTAGGAGACTTTCTTCAAATAAAAAATCTTTTTTTTCACATAGGAGTGTAGCAGTGTGTTTATGTTCCTGATGTTATGTTTGTGTATTTTTGATTCCCTTCTTCTTCAGCATCATCTTCTTGGCAAAAATGTGACAAACTTGTGCTTACAGGTTTACAGTAGTTAAACAAAACTTAAGGAAGAAATTAGTCCATTAAGAAAATGCTTTGAAGTGAATGGAATTTGCCCCCTCAGGCCTGAAAGTAATAGATTTGTCTACAAGCATATTCAGAAAATAATTGCAAGGTAATTGATACAATCTTGTAGACCTGCAAGCCAGCAGTCAATAGGTTTATCATTAACCTTCATAGCTGGACGAACTAGTGCAAGGAGGATAGAGGTGACTAAGGGGAGAAATGAACGATTTCTATCTTCCAGTTTCTTGCTTTGGAGTTTGGCTTGCATAATCTGGATTCTCTGTTGAGTACACTACTGAAAATAATGGCTTGACTACAGGTTCAGTTTCAGTCATTTACATTTTGGTGTTCCTTATGAATGTTTTTTGTTCACTGCTTTGTTATTCACTCTGTTGAAAATGCTCAGAAGAAACACGAGATCCTTCACACCAAATTAGGCTTGCAGCTACTATAGATTGGTGTCTTTCCTCTGATAGTTAGAAGCTTTAAGCTCTGTATTTGTTTTCTGAAACAGGTGTCTAGAGTCATCTGAGACAACATACTATATCCAAGATATACTCATGTGGCCAATACGACATAGTGTATCCTAGGGCATCTCAAATTGCATCAGAATTGTATGTATGCTTATACCCAGGTGAGTGAAACAAATCCCAAATATCACAGAAAAAAAGAAACTTGAAATGTGAGAGTGAATAGTTCCTAGTAATATTATTATGCAATTCATCACATGTTCATTCAAACACTTTCAAGCCTTCTAGGTTGCAAGTGTCAAAGAAATACTCTGGCAAAACTTCCACTGTGTAATCACAAGCTGGGTAGAAATGTTTATTGGTTTTGAAACATTTACTTTGAATGTTTGTTTCCTGTAAAGTCTACTTTTTCAATGCACTTTTATTATTGCATGCGCTTCTATCATACCTACCTTTACTCATTGAACATAATAATCTTCTAGTTTTCCTTTGAAGTAGATATTTTTTTTTCAGAGCTATTGCTTGTCCTTATCTGTCTTCACTCATTCTATCTATTTTTGCAGTATGTTTTCTCTGATAAGAAACCAATCTAAAGCAAGAAGTATTAGGGGCTACATCAGTGACAATGTAAAAGATATTTTCTGTATTACTTGCCATCCCATTATTTATGCATCTCAAGAACTTATTTGCTTCCTTTCAGCACAGATGCACATGGAGCAGAAGTTCATGATGAGCAGTCTGTAATATATCCCTGCTCCCTTTTCCATGAGACACCTGAGCAGTCTGTATTTTAGAATTGTGTGTCACTAGCAGAGAATACCGATTATCTCATTGTTAAAAACTATTTCCTATAGGTACTCTTATTTACATAGCTACGTTTTCTTCAAGTGGCTCTCTAGTTATCAACAAGTACATTGTCTACCATTGTGCTGGCCATTTTTCCAATTTGATTCAGTCATGTTTAAGTCCTTGTCAGGCGTCTCTCAATTTAAGCGCAGTGTTACTTACACTTTTTTTACCTCATTACTTATTTTGGGATTTGTAGGTAACTAAAATTGTGTTAAACAGTGATCTGCATACAGAACCTTTAGAAACCCATCAGTTAACCTTTTACTGTGATGAAAACTGACAGTGAACTCACTATTGGTATCTTCTGTTTGGTTTTTGGTGCATGAATGAAGAGCAGAATTCTTGTAAATTCAATTGATTTCACACAGACATACCTAAAGCTTTTGTTATGTACCAAGAGAATCATAGAACCATAAGGTTGGAAGAGACCTCTGAGATCACTGAGTTCAACCATACCTGTCTCCCCACTAAACCGTGTCCCTAAGGAACTCATTCGCCCGTCTTTTAAACACCTCCAGGGATGGTGACTCCACCACCTCCCTGGGCAGCCTGTTCCAATCCCTGACCACTCTTTCAGTGAAGAAATTCTTCCTAATGTTCAGTCTAAACCTCCCCTGGTACAACTTGTGGCCATTTCCTCTCGTCCTATCACTGTCACTTGTGAGAAGAGACCAACACCCACCTTGCCACAACCTCCTGTCAGGCAGTTGTAGACAGTGACGAGGTAAGTGTATTTGTAAGGCACATACTGGATATATATCTATATTTCAGCATATCCTAGGATCCGGTAGTGCTTCACCCGACATCTATCATAGAGGCCTTATTGACTGTATGGGGTGCAGCTCATCTCCTCATAACTAAAGCTCAAAGGGACTGAGTTTTTCCAAAAGAGTATGAAAGACCTTTTATCTGGTATTGCCACTACTGCATGTGGAATTGTTAAATAGATGCAAGAAAGAAAAGGCAGCTGCATTTTAGCTCTGCCATCTTCAGGACATTTAGTTAAGATTCTTATATTTTGTTTATTTTTAATGAATATTCTGTGTGAAATCCCTTAAGGTTAGTTACTCTGGTTTCCCTTTCATCAAATGTAGATCTTTGACTGCATTTACTCAATTACTTTGCAATACATTGAGATAACATCGTAAACACATTTATTGACTATGTATTAATTAGAAAAAAAACCCCATTATTATATGAGAGATGACAACAGAAATCAAGCTAGTATTTCAAGCTGCAATAAGCTGTAAAAGCCCATAGGCATATACATTAACAATAAAGAAATGTTTGGTTAGGCAAATATCTGCAAATGATAGGGGTGCGGGTGTTTCAGGACACAGGTTAAATAGAACACATATGTCCACAAAAGATAACACAGATGAGAGAGTTATCAGATTTCCACCTCTGAAAAATAACTATAATAATAGCAATACTATTCCATAAGCCCCAGAGATTTGTATGCACAACAGTCTTTAAAGGTAGAAAAGTATTATGGTAGTCATAATACAGTCAGGGAAATTAAGTGATAAAGAGGTTAAATAAATGTTGCTCAGGGTTAAGCATGAAGCCAATTCAGAGATTCAAACAAAGACGAGATTCCCTGGATCATTCACTGAGGTGAACACCAAGTTTAAGCACACCAACTGCTGAACACTTGCCAGGTCTGTAGACATTGCTGGCTTCTAGCTGTCCCCAGACCTCAGGCTTGAGGATTTCACGCTGCAGCTGGAAGAGTGAGGCTTGAGATATTTGCAGGAAAGTGGTCTTTTTGGCTCTCACAAAGTCCCAGAGTTTGTAAATGTGCTCAGACCCTTCTAAGTACTGGAAGCCTTGGTACTTCTAAGTCCAGGCCCTGTGGATGCATTTATCTTGTGCCACTTGCACTGATACCGCCAGGCTTTTAAGAACCAGCGTGACATAATAGCTACCAGGTCAGCATGTTACTGGCATCCATCCTGTCCTAGGATAGGACAGAAGAAGAATAATTTGTTTTTCTGAGTGAGTAACCTATTTGCATTGAAATCTGTGTCAAATCAGGATATGTTACAAACTTTCTGACCTTCTGTAGGATTGTCCCACTTTTTCCTGACTTCAGCCAGTTGTACTTCAAGCTAAAATTTTTTGAATTTGCCCCATTAAACTTCAGTAGCTGTATTTCTTTTCTCTTCCAGAAGGTTTAATTCCATTAATACCTCACTGTCAGCAAACTATAAAGCTTGTCTATCCAATAAAATGAATGCTTCATAATAAATAATCTTTTAACGCCCGCCTCCATCATGACACTTTCGTCAATTACTGATATATGCACCCAATCTAGACTTCAACTTAGAAAGGATTATGAGATGTAAAGTTTTGATCAAGGCATATATATGGATTTAAAATTTCCTTAATTCTGAAATTACAGTTTGAATTTTCTTCCAACTGAAATGTTAGTGATACCTTATTAAATGACACATTATATCCCTGTTTGCATAAAGACTATCCTGCTTACAGGGAACCAGTTGCTCATTTAATTTTGTTATTACTGAGGTTTTTTTATCCCGGGACCATGCAGATATGAGTACAAGGTCAGGCCAACTCTAAAACTCTAGCTATTGTATTTAATTCTTTTTTGACTTGTTGACAGCAGCCACTGATATGGATCTTTCAGAAATCCGACCCTTGTTTGCTGACATTGCTGGGACTTTTCTATTGTAAGGTGACTCCCAGAGCCTAAAGCAAAGGTTGCAGTTGTATAGTACACTGCATGCAGTTCCCATAATTAAAAATATTAATTGAACACTTTGGTTAATGTTCCTGTGTTTGTATTTGAAAACTCATTAACAATTATACACAGCAAAAGACAATTTTAGCAATGCAGGGGAATTGCATCACTGTGTAGATGTGTGGGAATCAGCTGTAAAATGAAAGAAAATAATGAATAATTGTTCTCCAGGAATGAGATTTGTATAGCCAAGGCACTGGTAATGACAGAAGAGCTTGCCAAAGCCAGAAAGTTAACAATTGCTTAGTATGTTCTGTCTTGAAGGGATAATTTCTTAGTTGAGTTTTCCATGTCTGGACAACAGAGACCAACAATTTGTTCATGTCCGACGATTTCTTTTGTTATGTTCAAAAGGTACTCCTGGAGATTAGAAATAACATAAATGAAAACAACTGTAATTTTCTTGAGGACCATGATGTTGACTTTCTTTTCAAGCAAAATATGAAGGTGCCAGGAGTGATGAATGGGATAATGCACTCCTGGTCAAACCTCACTGTTTTGCTGGAGTCTTCAGGAGAGGAACAGCAGCCAAGCAGTCAGAGACCCTTGCTCAATGAGTGTTTTTTAACAAATCAATAGAACCAAAAAGAGACTTACATTTCTAAAAGTGCTTTAATCTCCAAAGTTCCCAACTGAAACTGTCAACATCCCTGCTGAATTGATGCATAATATTAGTCTGCCTAAATTAACTACCTAATGCTTGTCTTGCTACTCAGGGTAGGACTGTATGTCCTACATGTAAGGATTTAGACCATTCAGGCTCTGTCACTACATATTCATTGTTCACAAAGATGTCATGATTTTGCAGTTTAAGGGGCCAGTGGGAAGCACTGCAAAGGCCAGTGGTAGATGTGGGTTGCAGTCTTTGTGAATAACTAAACCATTTTCTCTAAAGAGAAACTGGAGCTATCCCTTTATTGTGTCATCTCAAAATAACCAGAAATTCAGTGAAAGACATAACCACACATCCAAGTTAGGCAGCTGAAGAAGGAGCAGAGCTGGGAATCCATCACGTCATGGGAATGCTCAAGGGGATGATGCTAATGTTCTCTTTGGATACTTGTTGAAACACCACGATCCAAGGACAGGTTGCTATTTCCAATGACTGAGTAAGCAGATAAAGCACTTTTATTCCTTTGCTGTTGGCAAATAACAGGTTTTGGTCCCACCTGTGTCCTCAATACTTTCAATTAATTGCAGTAAGTAGCAGCTTCTTCATGTTGTGGCTTCTGTAAAACCCATTATTAGTACTTAATTGTTTCCACTGTATGGAAAATTCTGTTATTAAATTGAAGCTTAACAGTTTCAGTTCAGGTCATTGTAATGCCATCCTCTTTGAGAAATCAGCCCCTAAGTTTGTGTCGTTTGGGGTTTTCTTAATAGTCTCAGTAAACTTGTAGAGTTAGGATTGTTTAAATAGCTGAAACTTGATACAGGACAGGTGGTAAGTTGGAAGTTCCAAACTGATCAGTCATCTGCAAGCATCTTTTCTTCCTTTTGTTTTAAATTAATCATTACACTCATGATAGATGCTGAGTAATAGCTTTGCTGTGTGGAGATCCCCAAGCATAGACTTGGAAATGCTTTGCTGTGGTTACTGACATTTCAATAAGAGTGAAAATAGAAGCTGTTATCTGTGATTAGTGGTCCTGTGGTACACAAAAATATTTCACTTGAGAACTTTTCCTCTTTATTTGAAAACATACATGAAAGACTTCTGTCTATGTTGCTAGAGAAATGTATGTACAATCAGAGTGGAGAGGTTCGTAACTACAATTGCTTCACGTTTCTGTTTTTTAATTACTTTGGCAAGCCCAAACCACTGAAACAGTCAGGTTCAGTACATGGAACATAACAATGGAGATACTAGAGTTTTAAATTCTCTTTAGTCAGTATCATGAGTCTGGTAATGCACATCAAACACTTCATATAGTCTTTAGAGATGTCTTGAGTTTGAGATTGCATTATTCAGGAATTTCCTAAATTCATTTCTGAACAATTTACCATTTTAATTTTGCTGGGATATAACAGAAAGCACTATACTTCCTGCTTTTTCAACTCAATCTGTCCATAAAAAGCTGACCCTCTCTGAAGCAGATCCCCAGTATTCAGCAGTGAGAAAAAAATTACAGGTAGAGATGTTGAAGTTGTCTCTTGGTGACTGTGTCAGGATTGCTTGTTGGCAGGTGCTCTTGGCTTGGACAGATCTTGTGGGCAGTTCTTCATTCTGTGGCTCCTCATTTGTGCAGTGTCTACATTGCTGACAATAATGGGTAGGTTCCTGCTGAGAATACAACAAAGTGCAAGGTCCATTAAAGTGCAAAGACTGAAGAGATAAAAATGGAAATCAGACTGTTAAAAGGCCTGTATTGGAAGTGCAGGCATCTTTAGGATAGAAATTTTTGAATAAGTCACTGTCAACAATAATCCTCCATGATTTCTGCTACTGCTAACAAGGATCTTACTGCCTAGTTTGACAGAGCTTCTTATAGCTTCAATGCAATAGCAAAAGTCTGTGACAGTGGAGAGAGGTGGCAAACCTGTAAACTGTTAAATCCCACTAATTTGTGATGTATGTCTATGAAATTTTTTTCCAGCAGTTTTTGCTAGAGCATTAGTGGAGCCAGGAATGATAAATTGTCTATAATGGTTTCACAAGTCGTTATGAATCGCGTGCAGGATTGTTAAGAGAATTTCAGGAATACATTTCATCTTTCTGTCAGACACATAAAGAAGGAAAAATCAAAATAAATTTGAATTCTTATGGAGGAAGAAACATTTATTAATTTTTGTGGTTAAGCCAATTATAGAATATTCACTTGCATTTGGTTTGGCAGGAAATAGAACAAAAAAGATTCAAAGTTCAAAGGATTCAAAGCTGAAGTTCATTTCTTCTACTGCATTATTCTGGCTATTGGCCGTTTGCAATAAGTTTAAGTTTCATCCTACTGAAGCCTGAATACTAACCTTGTTCTAAGTTTTATTAAAGCCTTAGTATTTATCTTATCCAGTCAGGACTAAATTTTCTTAGTGAATTCAGAAATTGTTTGAAGAACTAGAGATCCGTTCTTTTAGAAGTTCTAGGAAACCAAGAGTATAAACCTTCATGCCTAGCAAATGTTTATATAAATTTTTCACTGTAGTTGCCACTCCCTTGAGGAGTCTGTTCCATGCAGAAGTGTGCTGCTCTGTCTCAGGTGTTTTCAGTTCCTTCACCAATCAGATGCTTGCTTTCAACAGCAAACCATTCACCCATATTAGCTCTGTGTTTCTGTTTCTGGATTCTTCTGCTGAAAACCAAGAGAGTTTCTCTGTAATCAGCCAAAGAGTGCTTTGCTAAAACTGTAACTTTTATTCATTGAGAACCACCAGGACGTTAGAGAGAACTTAAAGTGTAGAAGTAAGCAACCTTTACAAGAGTTGCAAGGGCATGAGCTGGAGCAGTCCGGAAGATACATAGACATGAACAGTTTACTAATGAAACAAGGCTCCTGGCAGAACTGGAAGTTGAGACATCAGAAAATAAGGTTCTGGAGAGAAATCTTAAGGCATAATTACCGGTAACAATATCCAAAAAGGAATGAAAGTTGCAGAGAATAAAAATATTGAACAGACATAATTTTGGTCAGTAGTAAAAACAGATTAAAAAGAATCAAGATTAAATTTAGTTGAGCAAATATTCATTTACGTGCTTTTTTCTTCTGTGTGGAAATAATCTCACATTCCATTTAAATATAGCATACTTCTCTGGCTATGTTTAAAGAAAATATCAAAAATTATGGTTATTGTGAATTAGTGAGAAAGAATACTGGTCAACTTCTCAGCAGTAACCATGTATAAAAAAACTGTGATACTGATGGCACTTTACCAGTGGTAAAAGGAGATACTAGGTCCACTGTATTTTATATGTGACATTTGCAAAATGACATCACTGCAAAATGCAATCCATCACAAAAGGAACTCTCTCTGGAGAAGTAAAATTTTAATTTCTTAGTGAGAATTGTGAATCATGATTGAATAACAAGGTCATCAGCTCTTTACAGTACACAGCAGATACCATATTGAAGCTTGAGCAAATTCTGCAGTAAAACCAGTACAATTCTACAGTCAATAAAAAAGAAAACTAATCACTGTGCTGCGTCATGTCCAGCACCAAAGCCATTTCTGTACCTTTCTACTCTTTCTCTCCTCAAACCTTTGCTTTCATCCTCTTCTTCTGTCTTGTGATACACACTGGGAATGGGGACTTAGGTGAATTAATTTCTTTAATAACTTTTCTCATAACTGCTGTTTATCCTCCCAGTGTTTGTACTTGGCAGGTGGATTTGTATATAAAGGATACTAAATAATTCTATTTGGATTCTACGGGAGCTGCAACCTCTGCCTTTTCTAAGTTCATTGTTTTGTGAAGGAATCTAGAAAGCCATTTTGCATTTACGAAAGAAACAAACATAGGAAGAACTCCAAAATCAGAAGAAAATTGATCTGACTTTTCTTAGTAGGAAAGTCGTTGATTTTGATATTGCGAATAAATGCTTGCAAACCAAGCTTGTTAAAAAAAATGGGGAAGTCATTCCTTTTTGTTAGTTCCTTTGAAGAAATCCAGTTGCATAAAAGTGACTATTCTGAAGGGGTTTCGAGAAGTCCAACTTCTATGTGAAGTTTTAAAGCCCCTTAACTTGCCAATGGAAGAAATATTACTTTCAGTCACACAAACCAGTGAAACTTAATACAAAGGTGACAAAACACATCAAAAGAAGAACGGCCAGCACATTGAGGGAGGCGATTCTGTCTCTCTACTGTGCTCTAGTGACACCTGGATTACTGGGTCTGGCTCTGTGACACCCAGCGTAAGAAGGACACGGACCTGCTAGAACAGGTCCAGAGGAGGGCCACAAAAATGTTCAGAGACAGGAAGCACCTCTCCTGTGCACAAAGGCTGAGGAAGCTGGGGGGTTTGCGCCTGGAAAAGAGAAGGCTCTGGGGAGATCTCATTGTGGCCTTTCAGGACTTTAAGGGGCGCTATAAGAAAGATGGGGACAGAGTTTTTAGCAGGGTCTGTTGTGATAGAACAGGAGGTGATGCTTTAAAACTAAATAAGGGTAGATTTAGACTAGATATAAGGAAGAATTTTTTCTGATGAGAGTGCTGAAACACTGGAAGAGGTTGTCAAGAGAGATGGCAGATGCTCCATCCCTGGAAACATTCAAGGTCAAGTTGGTTCTAAACAACCTGATCTAGTTGAAGATGTCCCTGCTCCTTGAAGGGGGTTTGGACTAGATGACCTTTAATGGTCCCTTCCAACCCAAACTATTCTATGATTCTGTGATTCTGTGTATTTGACATACAGATGCATTTCCAGTATAATTTCCTTTCATAAATTTTAAAAGAAAAAAAAAAGCCATGATTTTGATTTTGCAACAAGAGGGACTAATTAACAGTATCTTCCTTCTTCTTCCACTTGTTCTCATTCCTTCACCAAAGCAAAAATAAGCTGCAATAAGACAGTTCAGCAGTAGGTGTGTGTTTGTGTATATAAGTATGTTTGTGTGCATGCTTGAACACATACTTGTCTTGCAGCTGTTGATTGCTGCTGCTACAGAAATTGGCACAGATGATTCCTGAAATGTTTCTAATGTATTTTAGGTACCTTTAAAAATAAACCAAAGGAGAAACACTGCAAAGGGCAGAGGTAAAGAAAATAAATAATCTTATTTGCATGAAAAAGAAAAGAATCTTGAAAAAGGCAGAGACGCTCTAAAGATAAGAATTGTGGATGCAGAAAATAAAGCATAAAGAAATGCCTATGACCGAAGTGCTCTTTGCTCGGTACTGATAGACCATCCATTAGTGATGATGCTCAGCTCCAGGCTTCTCGCCATGGCTAGGATCCAATTTCAAGATCCATTAGCACTCCTTGCCTCTTGATGATCAGCCACTGTTCATGATAAAGAAATTATACGTTAATTTGCTCAATAGAATTTAAAATGAGACACACCAAGATTGCCCTTGGCAACAGACATGAACTGATCGATGCTAACTGTTCCCTAATTTCATTTACTGTCCAGTGTTGTTCCACTTTGTCTTGCCATCCATGGTATTCATAACTAAAAACACCAGAAAACTGCAACCTCTCAGGCATTTCTAATATAAACAAAGCTCTAGGGAGTAATGGATCTACAAGCTAATTTAGAGGTTGACTGGTTACAAAACAGCTTATAGGAAGAGATTCATGACTGATGTTTAAGTAACTGAGGTGATGTGGGCAAATCACTGACCCCGTTTCACAAATGTTTAGCAGATATGACTAAATGCCTGAAGATTGACCCACGTGCTCAACATAGAACCATGGGCTTATATTTATTCTGTGTTGGAACTGAATACTCTTATTTGTCGTATGGGTAGTTTGCCTTTATGTAATGAACTGCCACCATAAGTAGCTTAGATAAAAAGAGGTCTGTAATGTTATGTCTCAGGAAGACACAGAGGTACTTATGCTAGTATGTGAGAACAAAGTTCCTCCTCAGACCTGGTAGGCTCCTGACATCTCCTTCTGCTCAAATTACAGACTGGTGTAAACATGAAAGTAAACCGCTACAAGAAAGCCGAAGCCTCACATACCTGTATTCCCTGTTGCCTTAAAATTCCTCTAAGTTGTTTTCTATGGCATCTGGTGGCCATCTCTCATGAAAAGAGAAGACAAAGCCCTTCCACAAGTAGCTATAGGCTTTCTGAAAGGCATTTTGTGCTCTACCTGCCAGCTGCAAAGTACATCTGGGGCTAAAGGCTTCATATCTCATATCCTTCTCCTCTTCCCGACAATAGCAGTGTTACCACTAATGAAGGGTAATTATTGTCCAGCAGCCATGGCCTGTTTGTCAGGTTTAGCAGTCTGGGCTCTTACTCCTTTTCTGCCTTGATCTGTTTAAATGCCCTGCACTCTGCAACCTCCATGCTGGCAATACCCAAGGTGCAATGCACATAGGAACAAGATCTAATATGCTGCTAGCAAGGCCCAGAAAAGGAGCTGTCAAGGCAGCTTCTAAAAATAAAGGATGATGGGATGTAGGTTCATGGATGATCTTATGTAGAATAAGACAGCTCATTCTCTTCCTCAGTAAATTACGGACATCTATTAAGCTGCAATGTATCAGTCTTTAATTAGCAGCAACCATAGGAAGGAATGAAAAAGAAAAAAAAGTCTAAGTAACTTTTTCTCAATAACTTTTTCCCTTTAGAAAATACCCAGGAGGATCATGGTACTAATTTAAATATCTAATACAGTCTGTCTGGTGCCCCCTGTGAATGAAAGGAAGTTTCTTTTAAAAACTTTGTTCAATGGAGATGTTTCTATATTTTACACTTTAAAACTTTACTTCCGTTTTAGTAATAAACCCATGGTTTTTTAATGCCTATGATCATTTTGGAAACCATCCCTGCTCAGTCCCTTGCAGGCTGCCTACTCCTCTCATGTATAAAGTTCATACCTTTTGTGAACAAAGTTTTAAATTCTGACAGACTGGCCTTCAAGCTGGCACTCTGAACACCGGTGACCAACACGGGAACGAGCGCTTTCCCAGCCGTCTGTGCAGAGCTGGTTTAAGCAGCCCCTTCTGGGACACACCAGCCGTGTTTCTAGACATCCTGTTGGAGTGCCACCTTTCAGAATGCCTAGGGACCACACGGCTGCTCCACACCAGGAGGACTTCACTCCAAATAAAAATGACAACAATGCACTTTTTTCCACCTGGAGCTGCATATAGCAGTGATCATGCCATTTCCTGCTCAGACAAGCTCCGTTAGGACTTTTTAATAAAATTAAACATTTAAAATGTTCAGACTGGATGTGATTTGTCTTTTGGCCATCTGGAATGACAACCTGTCCAGATTAGCTGCACATATCCAGAGCATTCTTACTCCGGCTGTTGGCTCTGTGCTGCTTCACTGATCTCAATTAGATTTACCATGCACATGGACTGTTGATTTCAACTTTTTTTAACCCACCCCCTTCCTATTTGCACAGCTCTCTGTGCCTGAGTGATATAGACTGACACTTGATCTTACTCTTGACGCACTATGTAACTGCTGTCTAGTTACCTATCCCTGCCTTTGAAACATTGCTGCTTCAGCTGCATTGACCCATGTACATGTGTGTTTGTCTTTTATATTTCTGCCATCATTATTTATAAAGAATCACTGAAATTTGTGCACTGCTGTTGCAGCTATGCTTTGCAATGGAACTAAGGCCCTCAGTGCAAGCTTGCAAGAAGTGGGGTGAACAGACTTTTGATGTAGAAATCTGTGTGCATGGTCCAATTTTTATTGAAGAGTAAATTGTCCATTTCTACCTTCTGCGTGGCAAGAAAGTCTCCTAGGACTCACCCAAAATTTCATTTTCACAAGACCAGTACACCAGCACTTTGCCAATTTTTTTTGAAACTGTCCTCTAAAATATAAAATTGATATAGTACTTACAATGGCCTTCTCAGGTTAAGGTCTTCCCCTGAGCTTAACTACAACAGGGCTCCAGTGCCATTTCCATATTGGCTACAAAAAAGTGATCTTGGTTTTTTTTGCAGAATTTAATAAGTCATTCATCTGAAGTGTAGAAGGACAAGAGTAGGAATCCAACCTTAGATATCTAACTTCTTACCTTTGAGGAGAAAAGACAAGAGAGACTTCACTGGTTACCTTCAAAAAGGTAAATGTTGACACTCAGCTTCCCTGCGTCATATACTTTAACTCTTTCAAAGTTTAATGCGTTTGCTAATGTCGTTCCTTCCACAAATCTTTCATTTTTCTCTAATATTCAAAAAAACCCCTTCATCCCAGAAATGTTGCATTCAGCATAGTATAGCTATGAACATTTCTTCTTTAGATTTCACAACATGCCACTGAAGTTGTCTTT
Source organism: Neomorphus geoffroyi (assembly GCA_033558235.1). Taxonomy (NCBI): domain Eukaryota; kingdom Metazoa; phylum Chordata; class Aves; order Cuculiformes; family Neomorphidae; genus Neomorphus; species Neomorphus geoffroyi. The sequence goes on from JAUMJM010000035.1 coordinate 2,401,161, forward strand.
GATACTTATCTCTGAATGAATTCTGTTGTGGGACTGTGTAGCAATAAAAAACATTTTACCTGACACTCTTAGTCCTTCAGATGTTCTTGAATTTCTGTTTCTCCAGAAAACCTTGTACTAGGTATGTAAAAGAAGCTACCACATAAACCCAATAATATTCTCTCTTTCTTTTCCACAAAATATATTATCAACAGCTAAGTGGAGAGGGTCCTACACATTTAATCTGAAACTTCAGTAGAGTACACTTCTAGATGGTGTGTATTTCTTCTACAGACATTGCAATACATATTACGCTGCCAATGTTCCCATTAAAGATCTTCTGGGATTTGGCAAGAGCTACATAAATAAAACTGATGGAAGGCTCTCCAAGAGACAGTCCCTCCCTCAAGAAAATATTGACTATGTATGTTATCATTGCTGACAGATGCCTGTCTAGTACCTAAAAACCTCAGTGATGGAAAGTCTCAAAACAAAGAACTCAATGCCTATTCTTTTCTTAATTGTCACAGTTTAGATTTTTAACTTAATTATTTCTTGCCACAATTTATTCTATGAACAGAGAACTTTCTCACCTTTTCACAGTAACCTGTCGTATTTGAAGATTTTTATAATATCGTCCCTAAGTCTTCTCCAAGGTGAAAGAAATGTCAGCTCTTTGAACCATACTTACAGATTGTCTCTTCTAAACCTTCAGTCATTTGTATTGATTTTCTTTATACTGCCTACTTCTCATCATGCTGTACTCACACCCGGGGACCAGAGTCCAGCTCAGGTCTTCTCCTCTTCCAGACGGAGCAGAAAGAGTCCATTCACATGTCTTACTAGGTATACTCCTATGTGGTGATTACCTTCTTTACAATAACCTTATACTTGGCTTGTGATTCAATGCAGTTGTCTTTCATTCCTTGCCTACAGATTCTTTTCTAGGGGACTGATGTGCCTCATCCCTTTCTTATCTTTTACTTGAGCACAACTTCTTTCACTTATCTGTAATTAATTGTAATCCCAGTTTTTCTAAAATGCAATTATGACCCTTTTCAATCCTAACCTTGTGCTCCAGCTGATTTGTAGTCATTCCCACCTGGGTAGCACCTGTAAATTTCTAACAATCATGCTTTTTATTTCATTGACAAGATTGTTAGTGAAAACACTGAAAAACTTCCTGCATTAAAAGCAATCTTTCATTTTTTTACTGAATTGGTGACAAATGCATTCTGAGCATGGTGATCCAGCCTGTTGCTCACCTGCTTTGTGACAAAGCCTGTCCAGGAGCAGCATGGATCAACTAGTCCCTCAGGGCTGGGGAGTCAGAGCTGAGCATGACTCAGTATTGGCCATGCCCTCACCCATGGGGCACGGCCCCACATGGCTCATAACTGGTCAGTACACCAACAAACTCCAACATGGCAAGTGATGAACCAGAGCCAGGGGCTTCAACCAGGAACAAAAGAAGACAGGGACTGAAATGGGGCTGGAGACTGGCACTGCTGCAGTATCTCTGAGGCAAGGGACTCATGGCCCTGGGGTGTCCAAAATGTGGTCCTGAGCTGTCAGCAAGGGAGGAAGAGAGAATTCCAGGGAGCTCTGTATGTTAGCACCTGTATGCTAAGGAGCATTTGGATTACCTAGGGCTTAATGATGGTGACAATAAATTTGAGTGTTTATGGGTGAGAATCAGGGAGTAGAACAACAAGACAGATATCATGGTGGGAGTCTGCTACAGACCACCCAACTAGAATGAGGAGACAGATGATTTATTCTATAGTCAGCTGAGAGAAACCTGAGGATCACTAGCCCTTGTTGTCCTGGGGGACTTCAATCTAGTAGATATCTGCTGGAAAAAAATATAGTGGAGAGGAAACAGTCTAGAAGGTTATTGGATTGAGTGGAAGATGATAATTTCCTAACACCTCTCGTGACTGAGCGAACTAGGGAAGGCTCCCTGCTAGACATGTTGTTGTGAACAGGGAAGGACCTGTGGGTAATGTGATAGTTGGAGGCTATGTCGGGCATAGTTATCATGAATCTTTGATTCTTCGAGAAGAGAGCAGTGAGGTCAGCAGAATTGCCATCTTGGACTTCTGGAGGGCAGACTTTGGCCTGCTAAGGAGCCTGGTTGACAGAGTTCCCTGGGAGGCAGCCCTGAAAGGCAAAATAGTCCAGGAAGGCTGAACATTCTTCAAGAAGGAAGTCTTAAAGGTGTAAGAGTAGGCTGTCCCCTTGTGCAGAAAGAAGAACCAGAGGAAAATAAGACCGGCCTGGCTGAACAGAAAGCTCTGGCTAGAACTCAGAAAAAGAGGGAGAGATTATGACCTTTGGAAGAAGGGGTAGGCAATTCAGGAGGCCTGCGAAGATGTGGAAGGAGAAAGTTAAGAGGCCCAAAACCCAACTAGAACTTAATCTGGTTAGTGAGATAAAGGATAGTTGTTGGCCAGTCACAAGTGGTGTTCCCCAGGGCTTAATGTTGGGGTTGGGTCTGTTCAATATCTTTATAAAAGATCTGGATGAAGGGATCAAGCACTCTGTCAGTAAGGTTGCAGACAACACCAAGTTGTTTAGGAGTGTTGATCTGAGGGAAGGAAGACTCTACAGAGGAATCTGGCAAAGCTGGATCGATAGGCTGAGGTCAATTGTGTGAGTTTTAACAAGGCCAAGTGCTGAGGCTTTTGCTTGGGTCACAACAACCCTGTGCAACATTACAGGCCTGGGGACAAATGGCTGGAAAACTGTCCAGCAGAAAATAACCTGGGGGTATTGGTTAACAGCCGCCTAAATATGAGTTAACACAGTGCCCAGGCCAGTAGCGTTCTTGGCTTGTATCAGAAATAGTGTGGACAGCAGGAGCAGGGAATGGATTGTGCCCCTGTACTTGGCACTGGTGAGGCCTCACCTCGAATCCTGCGTTCAGTTTTGGAGCCTCTCACTACAGCTTATTGAGATGCTGGGCTATGTCCAGAGAAGGGCAATGAAGCTGATGAAGGGTCTTGAACAAAAGTCTTAGGAGGAGTGACTGAGAGAAATGGAGTGGTTTAGTTTGGAGAAAAGGAGGCTGAGGGAAGACCTTGTTGCTCTTCACAACTACCTGAAAGGAGATTGTAGTGAGGTGGGAGTCACCATTTCTGGAGGTCTTTAAAAGACATGTAGACGTGGTGCTTAGGGACATGGTTTAGTGGTGGACTTAGCAGTGATAGGTTTACAGTTGGACTTGATGATCTTACAGGTCCTTTGCAACCTAAGTGATTCAACGATTCTCTGATTCTTGAGCTGAAAGGGAGTCCTGGGTCCTGGGCAGTGTGAGACAAAGCCTCAAGCTGACGAGGGACGTCTTATCCTGTTGGTGTCCACGGGGCCAATGTGCTTATAAAACTCTCCTATGAGAATGTCAAAAGTTTTACCAGAGCTGTTGTGTTTGACATTTACTGTAATTTTGTGCTTTCCCAAGACCTGTTGCTTAAGGTGGTTTGTTTGCTTTTTTCGGTATGACTATTGACAGCCATTATTTTCTTAGGATTGATCGATTTTCTTCTGCAAACAACATAGGAAATTAATCTTGCTCTGGAGTGAAGTAGGGCTCTCTTTTTACCTTTTGTGCCTCTCTTTTCAGACACCTACGCCTCTTTTTTTCTTGGTAGAATGCCATTAATATGATTCCGTGATTCTGTAAACTGACAGAATATTATAAATGCCAGTGAGAAGGCAGAGTATAGACTTAATATTCTTTATCTAGCTTTCATCAGAGGAAGTGACCACAGCTTACACTTCAGGTGAAAGGTAAACTGAAGAGGCGACAATGAATTTTATACTCCTTTCTAACATATTCGATGCATTTGAGTTAGTTACTATGGCAATCCCACCCATGTGATATTTAGTTTTGACTCACAGCTGCTGGAGTCTCTGGCATTTTTCTGGAATATTTTTTTTTTTACTATAATAAAATTGCTCAGACTATAAGCATCCTGCTTGAGGCACAAGCAGCAGCTTGATAAGGAAAAGGTGCCTACTGCTTAAGCAATATATTTTACTTTTAGGGTTTTTTTAAGGGAAATGAACTAAATGGCATCTGCCTCATCTTACAATTTTCAACTTAGATTGCACAAAGTACATTTCAAAAAATTCTGAGCTGCTGCAGTAGAAGTATATTTGTTTTTTCTTAGATTACAGACTTTGAGGGTCTTCACGTAACTGCTTTTTCATACCGAATAAATTGAGCAAGCCTAGATTTGAACACAGAATCGTTTTGTGTGTGTGTGTGTGTGTGATTCCTAAGGCAATGGGAATTCTGTACCAAAGTGAAGTCAAAACAATCTTATCACCTATAGTTTGCTAAGTCCACAAAGCTCTTCTGTTATTCTTTAAAGTGCCCTCTGACTTCTGTTTAAGATCCATGTTTAAAAAAATCTCCTCCTTTGATCCAATTTGCATAGCTACCTTGTCTACTCAGCCTACCTTACCCTGGTCTCTACTTAAATATCAGAAGATGATTTTTCCCTTCACCTTCTGTTTTGGATGGTCCATAATTCCAACTTCGTTTTAGGTTCATCCCTTCATTCTCCAACTCATTGCATCAGGGGAACCTGATGCTAAAATAGACTAATTAAAAACGTAAGGTGTATTCTTGTGGGAACAGCAGACCAAGAATTCCTTATCCAGCTGGTGATATCATTGTATTCTTAGAAAAATTGCTGTGATGTTATGTGGAAAAAGAAATCCAACATGTCTGTAATAATAATTTTAGTCTTATTTTCAACTACTGATGTAACTTACACATCACCATATGGATACTCTATGATGTATCACAAGGAAATCTTAACATTGATTGTTAGCTCCACCGTGCACTAGTTTCCAGAATATGTTTTATTATAAATCACTTCTACTCTCCAATATGCTTTTGGTATAAAATCTATTAAAAATACTGACATTTTTGAGATACTACATTACTTTAGTTTCCTAATGCTAAATACTGTAATAGTATGTGTTACAGAGAAGAAACTTAACTGTATTCCTTAACATAGCTGTTTATTTTACTTAGCAAAATGGTTAGTTTGTGAGTTAATATATCTTTTTTTAAATACAGTTAATGTGCACATTGCAAGTTTGATTATGTAATCAGCAGCCTACTCGTGTTCTGATGGTTTATTGATAGCTTAAAGCGTGTTAAGGAATATGATGATCTTTTTTCTTGTGGTTCTGCTTCCACTAAGGATCTTTTAAGATCACAGTGAAGAGAATGAAAAAAAGAAACACAGTCTCTCCTGCTAACCCCATTAAAAATTCTCCTTGGAAACTTGGCAAGGTGAACTCACTGAAGAACTAGCATACCTTGACAGTTAAACTTCTTTGATAAAATCACCTTCATAAGTACATGCAAGGTCCAACTCAAGAAAACCCATTGCTAAACCTATAGATTGAGAATCAAGAGTGAGATGCGTGAGACAAAGAGGTGGTTATAGAACATGTATTACCAGTCACAATGAGACAAGGCTGAACTTCATCTCAGTACTCGGTATGAGTGAATGCATGTTCAAATATAAAGTTTTTTTAACCCTCAGTCAGAAAATGTCAGTATGCAAGAGTGAACAGTGAGTTAACATAAAATTTCCTGTGAAACTGAAGAAATTTGCCATGGAAACTTTTCAATTATTTATGGAGGCTCATGGTGAAGAGATCCTGTTATTTTTTGGTGTCAGACCTCATAGTTTATTTTTTAATACAGTAGCAACTGGGATTTATATATGCTGCTACAGGTTCTATAACACTGACTTTACTGAGCTGGTGAAGTAAACTATCTTGCTTTACAGTTGTTGGTTCTGTATGAACGAAAAATAAACTGAGCTACCCAATGCATTGCAATAAAATAGCTAAATATGGGCAAGAATAAGATCCAGGTTCAGAGGTTTGCCAAGACACACTGTATGTTGAAATTTCCACTCCATTAGTGTGCCCACTCCATTTGAAAGAATATGCAGATTGAGTGTCTGCAATACCCTTTCGTGTCTGCTCCTTACCTGTAGTCTCCCCATAATCAGTTCCATGCTCTCATAGATCCTTTTCTCCAGTGAAGCAGACAACCACAGTCTTCAGACAGCAAAGACACAACGATACATGCAAGAGCTTTGTTGGCATATTGCCTATGCTTGGAAAGCCAGAGACTATTTCACACATTGCGCGCTGCAGACATACAATGCAGCTGTGGAGCATAGCAGGCCTATTTCTTATCTCACTGTAGCGTCTGCTTGTTCTATTTTGAATTCCAGCAGCAAAACCAATTCCCAATTGAGTTTGTACTTCATTATATACCAACCCTGAGAGAAATAGTTAGACTGCAAGTTCATCTTTGTTGGCATGGAAATGATTTCTTCTTGACAGACATCAAATTTGTGCAGACATACCGGTCGAATATTTAGCTTGCTTTTCTACTTTAGTTAATCTATACAATTAACTGGATATATGTGAGCAATTTCATGGAAAAAAAATCCTGACTCCGTGCTTATCCTTTTTCTAAGATTTTTGAGGTCTTAAGCATTGTTTAACTCTGTTTTGAGAAAATACTTGGTCTTATATAATATAAGGGACTACCTCTGAAACACCTGTTACTAAAAGTCTTTGAGGGCTCTTTAATACATTTTTTATGAGAAATGACTTATTTGTTTTCATTCAATTTCTCAGTTGAACTGAAAATATTGTTAAAATAATGACATTTTGAGCAGTGTGAGTGAAGTCTCTAATTGGCTTACCTACCTTTCTGAATCTTGCCTCTCAGTCAAAAACAGGTACTCAAAAATTTTGCTAAATTCCCTGCATGCCCAAGAGTTAAAAGACTTTTAATATTACAAAACCAATACAGGGTCCCTCACCTTTACTATTGTCCATGTCTAAGCATCTAAGCACACATATTCCTACTTCAGTTTCGAGGTGTTCAAATTAAAATTCCTCTTTTTGATGGGCAAGGAACAAAGATGGTCTGGTCTCTTGTCTTTGCAATAGAAAACTTTAAACACGACATAATGTTCATAAGAGAAGACTGGAACCCAAGTGTGACCCTTCTCAGTGCACATACTTCACATTTGCTCTCTGAGTAGCACAGCTTCAACAGGATGCGCTCCAAAAGCCTGTCTACTTCAGAGTGGCATTATGGGATATGACCACACATCATCTTTTGACCATAGATATATTGGCTTGTAAGATCCTGTTAGAGGTTACCATTGTGCATTCTTGAACCCACTTCTTTTCAAGCGCATTGATTTAGGAAAGACCTATTTCTTACAAAAAGCTGTTGGAGGCATGGTAAGCCGTAATCATACTTCAGCTTTGCCTTGACATGAATATTAATTCAAGGTTAGAAACAATCCATAATTCCTTATAAGCCTTGTAGGAGCTCTCGAAAAAGCTTAAATGCAAGAAATTAGTCAATGATCCATTTATTATCCTGACAGCTTCATCCTCCTCTGTAAACATCTAATTGTTGGCCGCAGCCTTGACACTTCACTACACCTAGTTTAGAAAAGGATTTTAATAAAGATCACAAGCCTTAGACATTACTTTCTTCCAGAGCTGCATAGTCTCTCACAAAATGAGATCTTTGTATTTTTCGGTGCTGAGAAAAAACCCAACCAAACAAAAAATACCTTCAAAAAACCTGTGAAAAATTGCTATTGCTGATTCTCAAGTGCTGCCTCACATTGCTATTAGTTTATAAAGCCAACACTAGCAATAATTAGGTACACTTACGTATATTTGTAAAAGAAGAATTTTTTTTTTCCTTGGCTGTAAAATTTTATATTAAACTATATCAAACATGAATGCTTGGGGATGGAGTAGCTTAGATTGTAATGCAGCAGCATTTTGCCTTGTTACTAATTCTGTTTACTGCTGTGATCTAAGCCCTACCTCTCCTTTCCAATTTATTAGTATCCTACCACTCAGCTGCTGGGGAGAGACAGCCATCTCAATAGTCCAACAGTTCTTAGTGACAATATTTCCTTTTTGGAGTACTGCTTCTCATCTATCTCTCTCGCTGACTCAACAATAATACACAACAGCATCATGTAAAACATTTTACATTGGTTATCTTCTGTTCATATTGCAAAGCTCTGGGGACAAGATTACCCATCTTTTATTGACTAAGTAATAGAGTCCTTGTATACCAGAGATTATTATTTGAATTCTTTCTTTACCAGCTCTGAAGTACATTGCTCTCACTTGCAATCAGACATCCAGATTTCTGGGAGTTTTTAATTTTTTTTTAATTCCTTGCTGGAAAGCTGTTTCATGGCTCTTTATTATAAATTGCCAGATTGTACTTTCAAACTGAAAATACATAGGAATAATGTTAGGAAGCTAAAATGAATTCCAGCACAAAAATCCCCCACCTCTGCAGTTTCTCAAGGTTGGTGGATTTTTGTATAATAATCTTTTTTTAAAGTCATGTATTTTTTATGAGTCTGAGACACATCGATTCCAATAAGTCTTTGGGCTATAGAAATAGAAAAGAAACAGGATGTAATGTTGCATATCATAATATATGAAGCAATCATTCAAATGTAGCTTGCAATAAGTCAATAAACCCCTACTGTATTGAGGCAACTGAAGTGTAGGATATTAATGCAAAACGTGCATTCTGTGTATGTGAAGATCATTTTTTTCTGCTTTTCAAAATGTGCCTGAAATGTATTGCTAATTCCTCACAATTAACCAGTAAAAATGCAGTAGGTGTGTTAATGGTAGTGAAAAAAATAGACCATGGACAGCTTTTGATTTTGCATTTCTTAGAAGAGTAGGCAGTCCCATGAATACAAAATTCTGTATTTCTTTAGTCTGCCTTGTGATGGCGGAAATTATTCCGGCTACAAGTATGCAGTTCTGTATGCTCTTGCCAGTTCTGAAGAATGGAGAAAGGGTTCAAGAATCTGTTCTTCCCAGAATCTGAGAGAATTTAGGCAGCTGAGCCTGTGTTGCAGAGTCTCTAGACTCTCTAGACAGGTCTAGACTCTAGACTCTCTCCTGTGTGCTTGTAATAAATGTTAATGGTTGCGCAATATAAACCATAAATGTTGACAGCCTTCCAAGGTACCATGTGGGTAGGCCAAAGTGTTTTCATTATAGACATTGAAGGATGGTATTTGGACCAAGCAGAATGAGACAATGAAACTGAAGTTCTATTCAGTGCAGGATGGGGAATGCGAGGCTCAGGATGATTGTGTTGATCGCAATTACCCCCCCATGGGAAAGAAGCGACAACTTCTTGTGACGATCAATAATGTAAAGGAAGCTGGTCCCAGGGTTGGGATCTGAGTCTGGAAAAAAAGAAGAAAAGCTTTTACTAGTGCAGGAGCAGGAACATGATCTTGACAAAGGCCAAATTGCGTGTGCATCAGGGATTGTGCCAGTTCTTGCACTCAGTGGCAATCCTGGCATACAGATGACATGTACCACATCTACTTCTGTGATGGACATCCTCTTATTACAATCAAAGTCAGGAAAACTAACTGGGCTTTTTTTGTGGGGCTGGCTTTCATCTAAGAATATCTGCCGAATTGTAACTAGGAAACTATACTGATGTTGAGGTTAGGGCCAGTCCCTTGCATAACCTGGGGCACAGAACTCTACTTGGCAGGAAAATGTCTCCATCTGCTGCTGCTGAAAATACTTCTCTTCGGTGTGTGGCAATGATTCATAAAGGCAATTACTGTGTTTTATAGAAGGTGATACCTAACCAAATCAGGAGAACAAGGTTCTCAAACCTCCTTATCAAAACTGTGACACAGAAGCAATCAAGCAGTGTCTGATCACATCGTTAGAGCAAAGACTATGTAGACACATCCAGCTACTTAGAGAGAATGTAAGAAAACTGACAAGGATGAACACTTTTCCCTGCCTTCTCTCCCTGGACCTACATAATGATGCAGAAGTCCAGTGCAACTCGGAACAATAAGCATCTCGTGCTCAAATCAAAATGGCTGTGTTGCAAAAAGAAAAAGGCATAGAATTCATCTAAAATATCTTAGCTCTTACATTTATCTGTCTGAAAGAGAGAAAAATGGTTTCATTATGCTGCCCTCTAGGTTGCAAGAGCAGCATTTATTCAGGGAGAAGGAGAGAAACAATGCTTTATGATTTTTTGATAAAGCCAGCATGAGTCAGATTTCAAACGTTAAGTAAAAAATACTTATCTCATGCTGATCACAATCAGACTCTAAAGTAAAAAGACAATGGGAAATCAATATACATCTGTACTCATATGTATTCTCCGAGCATGGAAAAAGGGTTGTGTAATTGAATAAATCACTTACTATGAATTCTTCATTCAGCTTTCATAGCCAAGACTGAAGTCTCTCTCTATCACTTATTATTATATAATCTACTTCACGTTTTAGGGCTACACAAAAATATGTATTGATAATTTATGGAGAAGTGTCAGGTTTTATTCAAGGGAAAAACTTACCTACTTCCAACTATTTCTTGCTTTCAGAGGTACCATGTCTTTCTAGGGATCTCTGCAAGGAGTTTGTGCAGGGCTAAGGCTCAAAAAAGTAGAATTAACAACAAGACTTCTAGAACTTGAATTAGTGTAAGAACTGCAAATTAATTTTATAGCAGTGTAACATTTGCTTCTTGTGAACTTAAAAGCAGGCCAGAATGCTGTTCATTGCGCTACTTTGACAAAAGTGTAGAAAACAAACAAACCAATTATTTTTATAAAATCCAACTCTATAACACACTCCACGACTGTTTCAGAGAGCATTCTGACAAACAGAATGCAAGGGACCAGGGGCAATTTAATTATAATTTTGTGCGTATGGAGGTTCACCAGATGGTAAATATCTTTGCTGCAAGAAGAAATCCTTGAAGACAGGGAATGTTCAAAATTCAGATGGTACTTTTTAAATGTCTGGTGTTAAGAAGAACCGGAGTTAATGATAAATCACCTGGTAAGAAAGACTCAAAGGTGGATAAGATTTAGTCATAGGTTGAGCCTCTTAATTACCCTCATGTTTATGCTTCTGAGTAATGCATCATTAATTCTAGCAAGGGGGGTGTTCACACTTTCAAGGGTGGCATATGAGTACATTTAGATAATGCAAATAATAACTTGTTTGTACAAGGCTGAGAATCCTCTAAACATCTGTCAGAAGTTAGTTGATTTTCTTCCACTAGAGAAAAATACTTTCTTGGAATTACATGTTGTCTTGGATAATGTCATCCTATTTTCCATGGCATCATCGTAATAACTCTAGAGTATGAGTCAGGATACAAATTGTTAGAATCCCACCTGTGTTAGATTTAGGTTCTCATTTAAGTTTGGTGTAGCATTGCAGGATGCCTACTTTTTAGGTTTATGCTGAATTTATTACATACCCTTATCTTTAACTTAAGTTTAATTGCTTATATTTGTCCAAAGTATCTCTTTTAGGAACTGAAGCGCTAATGTCCCAGCAGTGCTTCGTGGGGATGTACATGAAGACAGTTAGGAATCTGAACTCCATCCCTAGCAAAGCCACAAAGGGAGTAGGCATATAGGACTATAATCAACTCAATATGATACTGGTTTTTGGAGGCACTACCTATTTTCTGTGCAATAGGCTACCAGCTAAAGTAATTAACTAGGAAATAAAACACCATCATGTTATAGGTTCTCATTCTATATGTGATGGAGATTGCAATGCAATTATGCAGTGGGGTGTCCTACTGACAATCCTTGCCATTCTTCAGAAGGTTCTTTACAGTAGCTGAGTAGATGAGGCATGTAAATAGAAGATGGCAAAAATGTTTTACACATTTTAGTTGCTGGAAAATTTATTCTGAGTTAGTGATGATATACTGTAAAATTACACATTGTTGGATAAAATATAATAATATATAGGTGAATGATTATAGGAGGTCTTGCTAAAGAAACTGGGATGCCAGGTCCCTGGAGTGATACGGTTTAGGCACCCCATGATCCCCAAATGTGTACCTTCCACATTATATATTGTGATGTTCTTAATCTTCCCTCTCCAAGTAGCCCCAAAGCTTTTGCACAGATATAAGGGAAGCAAATGAATACGCAATTGTATGAAGGGCAGGTAGAACTAGGCAATAACATATAAGCAGAGTTGTTTCTTCTGAATTTCTAGTGTCTATCTGAATACTATCATTTACTATATCTTAAATTCTCAGTTTGGTTTTATCCAGGTCCATCCACGAGTGATTTGTCCCTTTTTTTACCCAGATACCATCTTAGATGAAGCAGTGTAGAGAGGCATGAGAGGCTGTCTGTGCATAACGTCACCATTACTTTCCTGGAGGTGGCAGTTCAGAAACTCCCACAATGTGTCTACTCATGTGAGTGTGGGTCCAGAGAGAGTAAAGATGTATTTTGCAAGGCATCGGTGAGGCTCACTAGTTCCAGACAGCACCGTGATACCATAATTAGGTTGTTTACAGCCCTAAACTGGTACAGTAGGGTGTTATTATTGCTTGACGCTAGTTTGCACTTCGTATGTTCAGAGTGAAAAAGCCAGAAAAGGTGTAGTTACAGAAGTTTCTAACTATGAACACATTTAAGTACAGGAGAAAATGAGGAAATTATTCTGGCTACATCTACATTATAGTTAGAAAAGATAAATAATGTGTATTTCATTCAAACTGGCGCTGACACAAGTAACACAGAAGGCACAAGAGAATGATCTTGAGCTCTCTCAGCACAAGGCTATTTGGAGCTTGGGATGCAGTCTCAGGGGCTGAACCTGTGCAGTTTTTTAGGTTTTCAGTCTCTAAGCTAAGTAAATTAAAATAAATGCGTTCATATTTCTGTGGGCTGTAGCCAAATGTCTGACTGCAGAGTTGATACATCTTGAAAAGTAGGAGATCCTGCTACACTTCAGAGTATCACAGTATCATAAGGTTGGAAAAGACCTTTGAGATCATTGAGTCCAACCTATGACCCAACACCTACACTTCCGAGAACATTGTGTTGCACTAGGAAGACAGTAATGTTAACTTTATGATATTTGCTCTGAAAGCAATGTGTATCCAAACTGTATTTTAAAAATGTTTGTTATCCTTTCATTGGTTGCCTACAATGAATTAGTTAAATTAGTAAACAATTTAGATCTGGATCTCATAAAAATATCCCTTGCTTAATATTCTGGCTTTTTCCAGGTAGAATACATTCCTCTAGACTCTAGATTCTTCTTTCCAAGAATATTAAGGCTGAGTAAAAAGAAACAAATTAGGTTTCCACCCACCTGAGATGGAGTAGAGAATCATTAGTTGTCTACTACGACAAATCATTTAATTAACTTCCTCAGTCTGAATTCTTACCAATGATCTGCCTGTAATTCTTCCCCATGGAAACCCAGAAACACCTACTGCCTTAGACTTTTCTTCAGTCCAAGTGAATGAAGGGTCAGTCCCTAGTGCTCTGTAATAACTTGCTCACACTACCGCAGCAGAGTGAGGGGTACCATTTAGCTGATTCGTGCTAGGAGACTCATAGTAAGTAAAGCTACAAAGTTTTTACTACTGAGCAGCAAGCAATTAACTGTGGACTCAGTGATCCATTTACAGCAATATCACTGCATATCCACACACCAGCACCAGAATATAGGAGAAATAACTAGAATACACTCTGAAAAACAGAGGCTTGCTGGCACATGATGTAAATGTTGGCAAGCTATATGACAGTGCTTGAAAAGAAGGCAATCTTCAGAGAAATGGCAACTTTCTTCTCTTTGAAATGATTACAGGTACTCTTAAACAGCTCTCTCTACTACACACTGTATCCCTCTCTTTTTTGACTAGCAATCTTTGTTGAAAAACAGTAAAGTTTCTTTTTTTATTTTTAGCAGAACTGCAGAGCACTGGATGCTGAGGACAGCTGGAGTGTGTGGGATGTGGCATGCTATTTATTCTCCTCACTCTGAGAAAGCAGCAGATGGGTGACTACTTTATTAAATCAGAGTCCATCTTCCAGATGTTGACCACATGATCTGCCCTGCTATGACATGAAGAACCTATTCCTGTGTGCCACTTTTTAAAATTCTGATTCATAAGTGCTCATTCCACAAAATTGCTGAGCTGCTGATTCACATCTGTCTTGTTTTACTGATGGAATAGGGGAGATGGGTTTTAAAAAAAGAAGAAAACAACAACTGAGAGCTTTTCATATAATTTTAAGTACTTTCTGTTGCATTTATAAACATACAACAGATCTTGCAGTCACTTCATTTCAAGTGGTGTATGCTTTAATGGCACAGCATACTTATAAATGCATCAGCATTTTAAGGAGCAGCAATATGGCACCTGTAAGAAAGACAGAGGGAGAGGACATTTTCAAGCCTTTGTTAAGCAAAGATATCAAAAGATAAACAGCCATTGAGCGGATTGCTGGTCAGTAGTAGAGGAATAAACCTCAGTGTCAGCTAGGAGGCATTAGTAATTGGACCTTCATAACCACAAGGTCAATACTGAGTCACAGCAAGCCCCAACCAGACCAAAGTTGAGTCCTGCCCAGTCATTTTGGTTATCTGTAATCAGTACGTGGAGTCCTCAGTGGAACTGCTCGTTCTGCATAGGTGCACGGGAGACACACTGTAGCATGAGGGCTGGAGTTATGTTGTACACATTATTGATGTCTTATTTTCTTTTCTGAGAAGAAAAAACAGGTGAACACTTCACAAGTGAAGGAAAATTATTTCATTTTCTCTAGGATATGAAAAGCAAAGATATGAAAACTCATGGTATTTCCAAAGAGTCAGACCAAGTAAGCCTAAGCAGCAGAGCTTCTGATAGCTCGGGAGGCTCCACACAGCTCCACATTGTGCAATTCATTATGAGAAGTATTTCTACTCAACCAAACAAGTACGTGAGACCTGAGGTAGTTTGAATCTGACTCAAGTTGTCCCTTTACATGAAAGTTGTAGAGAAATGATAGAAAATAAAAATTATTCCCTTGTCATCTTGCTCAGCACCATGAGGAGCAAGCAGATATCAACATCGGGGCTGTGAGAGCTCTGTGTTCTGCAATGGTCAGACAAGAAAGCCGAGTGTTCAGTAAAGCAGACATGAGCTATTTCCTGTTCCAGCTACAAACTGGGACAGAGCCATCCAACAAAACTTGCAGAAGTTTCGACACAAAGAAACAGGTACTTGGGGTGGGTGCAGACTTGATTTTACAAGTACATCTGTTCTGTTTATTTTTGCTTCTTTGCAGTATTATCAGCTTCTGCTCCATATGGATGATCCATATTGTGCCTTGGTGAAATGATACTACATTATGCTTTTATGCTTTTATCATCAAACACTACTCATGAAAAAATCACCAGGTTTGCCTAGGTTCATCTGTTCAATTTATTTTCCCAAAACTTTATTTTGAATAAAACACCTACGGTAAATGTGATTTATGTAAATGAATAAAACAAAACCGTTATATAAGCTTTTTGAATCATTCAGATCCTTTCTGTTGCTGTTAAGCCATACGAAATACTCTACCAACATATTGTCTTTGGGCTATTTAATTTCTTAAGTCTCACGGCTAAATATATGAAATAATAGGATATGTACAAAGGCTTTTGTTTTGATTCTATTTCCATTCTCTTTTCAATTTTTTCAGACAAAGCAGCTCTAATATTTCAAAGAAAGTTTTACTTATGAGTTTTTCTAGTCTCTTTCCAAATGCCTGTTGCAATCCTTCCCTTCCCATCTTGGAAGTGAACGTTATTTTCATCATTCACTTTTTCTTCTTTGTTTTCCCTCCTCAGACCTCAAGTCAGAGGAAACAGGCCAAAAACCCACAGTGTTTTAAAAAAACTTTCTTATAACTTTGAAGAAGCAGCTTGACAAATTTTTAGTCCTGTGTTATTATTTCCTCTGTGCCCCTTCCCAGTCTTAGTCTTGCAGTCCCTTCACAAGTCTTCCATTCCTAGTGTCCCCAAGGGTACACAGGGAATTGAGGAGGTCCATACTGGGTCACTAGTATTTGTCTTTGTTGCATTTGGAATAGGAGCAAAATTTTTAAAGATTGAAAAAAAAAAAAAAGACAGAAAAAAAAAGGAAAAAAGAGAAACTGAGCGAGGTCAGCTGTGCATCCTGGACTGCTAGAATATCTTCTGCAGGTTCTCCTGAAACTTTACTTTCCTTACAAGTCAGCATAGCCATGTGAGCCCTGCTAGTCTTCCCCCCTGAGCCTGACTGAGAGTAAATAAAAATGCTCTTGCTCCATCAAGAAACTCCTGTGTCAGTACCCTGAGACTCTGCTCTGCCTGGTCCATCCTGGCTATGGACCTCCCTTAGCCTCAGCCTGTCCCCATCCTGATGTCCCCAGCTACTCTGCTGTACCCCCCCAAAGAGCCCCCAGCCACCCTTGCCCCTGTGGAGTCACAGACCCGTGGTACGCCCTGACATTCTCAATGGCATCCAGCTGGGTTCAAAGGCTGCCTGCAAAAGAAGCAAGGCAACTTGAGGTTTCTTTTCTCCGTTTCTCACAGCAAACAGTGCTGGTTGGGTGATCCCACTCATGCTGCAGTTGGACTTTCAGTCCCAGCACATCCATAAGCATGTCTTCTACTGCTGATATATCCATTTAAGGACACACCTAGACATAACGAAGCTACAATCTGGACTCAAACTAACAAAAAGCCAGTGACTACTGGGACCTGAGACTTCAAATGATGCTCATTGCCTTGGAGCATCCAACCTTGCCCAGATGGTACCCATCTTGATACACAAAGGCTTCTTCTCTCATTTTTGAGGGATGGCATCTTTCACTAAATAAACTACTTCTCTGACTCTTGTTTATCACACTCATGTCCATCTTCTACAAAATGACAACCATTCACTTAACTCCTCCTTCCAAACACTGGTATACACTAGTATAGTCGATATAACTAAAAATACTGCAAGTAAAGAATGGATCCAGTCAAACAGTTGCAGTTAAAGTTAGATTTATAGAAGACAGCAATAGGATATTGTTCCTGTTATGTCTTTGGGCTGATTCTAACTCAGCAGTCAGACAATCCTGGCTTGAAATCCTTTTGGCTGGTTTAGGCTTCAGGTCTATTTTCTCCCAGCAGATTAGCCCTGCCTATGGCGACTTCAGTGCTAGTTTTCCACACACAGAGATTGTACAACTTTAGCTGTCACTTCACTATCGTATGATATGACATCAACTATGATCAAGAGTGGACAAAGCTATTTTGGAATAGTAGCTTGTCATATCATGGAATTGCCCTGTGCAGAAAAGAAATGAGTTATCCTCATGCAACCTATTTTTTAAAAAGTATGAATGCTCATGCATTAGGGGGTATAGTGCTATAATTATTTCTTTCCTTTTTTTTTTTTTTTTAATCACAGAAAATAACCAAGCCTATATGTTGGAAGATTATATTTTCCTGGGGCCTTCAATAATATTTTCCTTCAGTAAGGAAAATATTATTTTCATTAGTTTCATGATGGTATTTAGAGGGACCAAAACCACTTCTATCCATAAAATAGTCTTGAAAATATAGTTCACTGGTTTAGGGCATATTTTCTGTCAGAGGAAGTGCATTGGTGGTGTGGGGAGAAAAAAAATGAATTTTAACATGTTTAGTTACAGAGGAGAAAAGAAAAGAGGAAGGGAAGTATTGCTGTGTTTTTATCCATCCACATTATTTTTTTGTATGATAGTATTAACAGTCTTCATCTTTAAGAAGATGAATAACAAGTCTCCTTGTAAAATTAAAAAATATTTAAGGATATAGAAATGATGTAATTAGGATCTTCTGTTCCTCTTGTTTCATTTTTCAACAGCAGGGAAATATTTTGTGCTTTTCAAAGATAGCACAAGAAAGGAACAGAGTAAGAAATAACCTTTTCTGATGTAATGTGTAGAGCCTGTGAAACTCTCTGATGGATGATATGGCAGAGGTTATCTGGATTTGGAAATGAAAGAAGCAGTTCAGTAAGAAAAACATCTACTGTTTAAATATATACATATATATGTATATATTAACAACAATTGAATTTGGAAATATCTTCCTTTTAGCTTCATGGTATTGGCTAGCCCCTAATTAATACAAGGAATTATTTGTTGGAACTGTCAGTTTTCCTGTGTTCTGAGGCATCTACTAAGCGCTTAACCAAACCAAGCAAGACGGCAAATCATATATAGTAAAAATGTATTGATTAAAATGGATCAAGAAAAAAATCAAAGTAGAAAGGAATAAACTGATAGAATGGAGTGATGGGGTGACAGAATGAAAAGATGAAGGAGAAAAGGAAGAAGCAAGAAAAGCAGTGATTTACTAGAATGACTTCACAGCTGTTGGACACCATCAAAATTGTACATAGCTTTAAGTAGAATAACACGCATGAGCGCACCTGTATATTTCAGTCTTCTCATACCAATGTCGAAGACTGTGCAGAGGTGCCAGGCAGATACAGCTGCTGTATCAGATAAGGTACTGCTTAATATTTACTCCAGTTGTTCAAAATTTCCCTTTGGGGTGGTCTTTTTTTCATTGTGAAAAGGGAGATCAATTATTCTGTTAATTATTAGTCTTAACCTACCCGCTATCATAAAATAAGAGAGCTACTCTTAAACCTTACCTCCAAACTCTTTTCTCCTCTGCTTTGGTCGTATTGTAGGCTGACTAGCTTGCTTGTATGGACAACATGCTGCAAAGCAGGGTGTCTGCTGATTTGGGACATCATGAAGATGAGAGGGCTTCATTTCAATGTGATACATTTCATTGGGAGCAGGTATAGATGAAAAATCAGTACTGTCTGTACACTATGTGTGAAAAGTCTGAGGGGCCTTAAAACAGGCGGTTAACAGATGCAAGGACAGGGATGATCATGAACAGAAACTTATTTGAAGTCCTTTGCCATAAGAAATTGCATTATCCACTGCTGGTATTGGTTGGTGAGAGTATTGTTTTCCTCAACAGTTCAAGGGAAATGAACAGATGTGGTATAGCTCTGTACAGTTTCTTTCAGCCTGAAATGGCAAATCCCTTCCTTGTAGTGTGGGGTGGTGTCCTGTTCTGCTGTTAAGAGATACTCTTTTCTTAAAAAAAAAAACCCACAAAACTTTCAGTATGTAAAAGTATTTCAACTGATAACCTGTAATAAACTGTAGAAATATTTATGTACATACATATTTATGTCCTAAATAGCTAAAGTTTTAGTATTTACTCACTTCTAATGGTCCTGCTTTTATTTATGTGTGTATATATATACATATAAAGGTATTCATTGATATTGTATTTGGGGCAACAGAATCATGTGGAGAGAGAAGAAAACAGAAAAATTATACTCTCCTCTCATCTTGCTCTTTTACTCCTCTCTGTTTTTTTCCTTTTATCTCCATCTACAGTCCTGTCACATTTAATCCACTGGACACAACTCAGATGACTCTCTGAGGAGACACAGCAGCCTTCCAGTACTTGAAAGGGGCTACAAGAAAGCTGGGGAAGGACTTTTTACAAGGGCAAGTAGTGATAGGATGGGAGGGAATGGCTTTAAATTGGAATGGGGGAGATTTAGATGAGAAATTAGGAAGAAATTCTTCACGATGAGGGCTGTGAGGCACTGGCACAGTTTACCCAGGGAAGCTATGGATGCCCCCTCCTGGAAGTGTTCAAGGCCAGGTTGGATGGGGCCTTGAGCAGCCTGGTCTGCTGGGAGATGTCCCTGTCTGTGGCAGGGTGATTGGAACTGGATGATCTTTAAGGTCCCTTCCAACACAAACAATTCTATGATTCTGTACTTGCTCTCTGTTTCATTTCAACTCTAAATTTGTCTCCTTTTAATAGACATTCACCATATCTTTTCATATTTCTGTTTATTAACTTAAAGGGCTCTTTACTATCATATTCCTTCTCTTCATATTTATGTACTCATAAACTGTGACTACTCTCCCTTTGTTAAAACAAACAGACTGATCTTTTTAGGTCTTTCACTGCAAAATCTTTTTGCAGTCTTTTCTTTTGACAGAAATTCTTCTCTAAATCCCCTCTAGTTTATTACCCTTCTTGAACTGTTCATAAACCACTTCCAGTTATTCAAATAATAAAGCTATTGTTCTACTTAATAGTTCCCATTTAAACACAGCAACTTTATAAACATTTCTGGTCATGTGTTATCCAAGAGCCAACATTCAGTTATAGATCTACTTTCACTTTTAGTTAAAATGGTGAGCTCTTGTCTGGCTCTGAGCATTAATCCTTCTCAAAAAGAAAGCCACATGAAAATTAAAAATTGTTTTTCTAAAATTCCGAAGAGTTGTTCTGAGTTCTGAGACCTCAGCTGGGCCTACATTTTGCATCACTGCAGTGCGTAAGGAAATGATGTAGTGCTCCTGTCTAACCATAGGATGGGGTGATAGAACTTCTTCAAGAGATAGGTTATTTCAGTTTCCCAGAGGGATAACTAGACGGGATCCTTTAAAATTGCCGCTAGGTGTCAGTACTGTTCCATGGAAATCCTATCCAAACTGCATTTTGTATGGCTGTGAATAAAGCAAAATGCAGAATGAAGTCCAGAAAACCTGTTTGAGTTTCATCCTAAAGATTCCCTTTCTCATTGGTCTGCAAATTGTATTAATGTGGAATCCCTTCAGGCTTCACAGCTATGCAAGTCAGCTTTCTCCGCATCTTTCTACTTAAATTCATCGCTGCCCTACTTTATGAAGTCTTGTAAATTAACCATCTTTTATTACGTTCCAAATATGCAGCATCAGCAACTTTTGGCTTAAATTGATTTACATTTAGAAGCTGTTCACTAATTACATTTTACATTTACCAAATGGAAAAAAGATGAGATTAGGGATTGATTGTTCTGTCACTTAGATTTTCCTTTCTCTGCAATATGAGCCTCTCAGATTGATACAGCTGGACAATAATGTAAGCAGAGGTCAAGTGTGATTTCGATGCCCGTATGTTCCAAAAGAGAGTTTAAATCAGAAAAGACACTTGAAGGCCAGTCTTTCCAGAATGGTGAAAGTTACTTGATGTCTCCATTCACCAAAACCCTTATTGATTACTAAAACTGAACTTACCAGCACCTGATTTTTTATTTCTCAGAGGAGAACTAATTTTATCTATTGTGGCCTCTGTATTCCTTACATTGCAAGCCAGGGCCATGTGCGTGCGTGGCCATGCACTTTTCCCCCAACATTTCAAACACTTGACAGCTGGGTGAAGTTTTCCTTCCGCCCAGAGAAGGACTTTTTACATTTCATAATGGATTGCCAGTGCTGCCAGGGCTATTTTCTCTCCAGCTGTGAGAGTGGCTTTTTAAAATGACTCACAAAAGCTGCTAGCCAGCTGCTTCACCTCAGCCTTCACAAGGGCCCTGCATTCTAAATAGGGGTAGTGCTGACTTACTTTAGAAGGGCTCATTTATTTGGATGTTGCAGATGTATTCTGCACACAACAGTTGATCCTAAAGAGACCTCCATTCAGGCAGGTGAGTCATGGGCTTACATCACTGCAGGTGTTGACTTCGCGTTAATGTTGTGAAGAGGAAACATCCCATGTGTTAGTCAGTCATCCTTGGACCCCTTCCAGAAACCATACAAAGCAACGTATGCACGATATGCTAATTTGTAGCTACTGTATGTACTATACATCTTAAGACATCTGTAAAAATCAGTGCTTATGTAGGTATTAAAACAGGAATGTTTTCATGATGTCTTGAAATAGAAGAAAACACTATACTGGTTGGTATTTATGTGACACCTGGTCTTAAATCAAATCATATAATTACAGTGATTAGGAATTGCCAAGATCTCCATGTCATTCAGTCTTCTTTTGTATCAGCTTAGAAGTGTCCCCTGCAGCATTTTTTCTAGCTTTTTGGGGACAAGGAAAATAAATATTGTCATCAATAATCTGGAATCAACCAGTGCTCTCTGATTCGGTGTCAGGCAAGACATGCTTTTGGATTTAGCTTGAGGTCAATGAATATCTTTCACTTCCTGAAAGCACAAAGATTTCTACCACAAATGTTGATATATGTATTTTTTTTTTTTTTTAAAGGCAGGGGTTACTTAAACTCTGTTTTCAATCAGTTAAAGTAGTATCTTGCAATTACAAATAGTTATTCATTAGAGACACTCTGCAAACCCCAACCTACATTCCCATTCTTCCCTCTTTTATTGGGATTGTAGATAAATGTATTTTGACATAGTTCTTACTCACATGACTTAAACATAAACAACAGGGGAAATCAGGAGTGCCTAAAAAATTAGAGTCAGAGAATTATGGTATTCTGCACAAATTTTAATATCAGTTTGATAACACAGTGCCATGTGAAATACAAACCCTCTGTGGTCTTGCTCAAAAGCAACACTACTATGGGAATGTTTATCCAGACCAGTGCAGACAAGTTTGAGTTCCTTTGCTGCAAGCAGTCTGGATAGATGCCAGTTCCAGTTCTGGAATCCACATAGCCATGCTATCCACCTGACTAAGGGCTCCTCCCTTGCACTACTGTACTGAATAATTTCTCTTGATTTTCTAGCTTTTAAAGTCATGTAGGAGGACATAGCAGCATATACACAGTACTGTTTTAACACCAATAAACACCTTGTGTGGGGGACCTATCTCTTGACTGGCCCATATGGGACACAAGCAGTGTCGGGTGGACCTATCTGTACTTGTAGACATAGAGTCTGGTAGTCAAAAATATTGTAGGAACATCTACCTGATTCTACCTTCTACCTAAACTGGGCCTTAGATTCCTCAAACACCATCAAATGTTTGATAATGTTTTAGACTGGACATTAGGAAGAATTTCTTCACTGAGAGAGTGGTCAGGGATTGGAACAGCTGCCCAGGAAGGTGGTGGAGACGCCATCCCTGGAGGTGTTTGAAAGATGGGTAGATGAGTTTCTTAGGGACATGGTTTATTAGGGAGACAGGCACGGTTGGACTCGGTGATCTTGGAGGTCTCTTGCAACTTCTGATTCTATGATTCTATAGACCCATCCATATTCTTTCCTGGGCTACGAAGTTCTGAAGGCACCTGCATTTGTGTTCTGAAAGTTCAGAGAGTATTGAGCTGGGAAGAAAGTCTGGAAACCACTGCTACCATGAAAATGAAAGCCATTTAGATTTTGCTCAGACTTTAGTAGGCCCAAATCCTTCATCCATGACAATTCAAAAAAACACCCTCCACCTTCTCAAAGTCCCTTGAAGCATCATGAAGACCACTCACAATAAGTGCTTCTTATAGAATAGAATAACTTATAAAATATATAGAATATATAGAATAACTTATAGAATATAAGTAATATTCTATAACTTACAGAATGGACAACTGACTGCATGGTTTTGGCTGCTAGCTTGGGGCTTTGCGAAAAGACCACTCATCGCTGAAACATATTGCAACATCCATATTTCAGACAGGTTATTTTTAATAAATTTTACACAGAAACTGTGGATGTGGCCCAGCAATTAGGACATAGTTCTGCAGGAAGTTAGATTAGACAGACTGAACTGTTCCTTCTCACCTGAAATCTGGGATTCTGAGCAGTATTTTTTTAGCAAAAACAGAGCAGGTTTTTGTATCTTCATTCCTATATCATATTGTTTAGGTTAGAATTCAGGTAAATTCATTTGTTTTGACTTTACAGTGAACAATAGGGTGAACTCAGAGGAAATATGTATGTTGAGAGAGAGTGAAGATTTTTGCAGTTTTATCCTAAGAGTCAATAACCCGAATTGTTGGCACTTCTGGCACTTTCACCATCTATTATTCTGACAACTAAACCTATTAATTTCCACTGCTGGCAGTTCTCTGTACAGTTTTTAGTACTGCCATTAGTAAAGAATATAGAATATTTTTCAGTTGTGAAATCTTTCTTTGTTTTTTTTCAGAACGTATTTTTCACTGTGGATTTTTAGTTTTTTACTGTGGTTCTGTTTCCATCAGCCTTTCAATGTGGTCAGTAAAAAAACAGTTCTGAAACTAATACCTTTTTCTTCTGCTCCTAACATCTGTAAATATAGAATATCTACTTCTGACCCAAACTTGATTATGTATCTACCATATTAATTACTCTGAGTATAGTTGGTCTTAAATCTATGTTAACCACTTATGGTTTTCACTTTACATTTTTATACCCCTTTTCATAACCTGTCTTTTCATATTTTGCTTGCTAAGAGACACGAAATACTTAAAAGAGCTTAGCAGTCTCCCTTTTGAAAAAGAGAGGGATGTTTTCTGGGTGCTGATGAATATGAAGACAGCTGTCACTAAACTCCTCCTAAACTAGGAAAGCCTTAGCTTTGTTTGTGTTCTCTGTGTTTGGTCAGTTCCTCCTCTCCTCATTGTACTGTCAACGCCCACTTCCCCATAGTCATCACAGACATCCTCAGGTTCCAGGAATGAGCACTGGTATCCAAAAGTCAGAACAAGAATTACTATGTAGAAGTTTAGTATATACAATACCCGGACACACAAGACAGGAGTCAAGAAAATATTCAGGAGGAAGTATTTAAATTGCTTTCCTATCTGAGCACTTATGGACTGTCCCACTGACATTTTCAGGTAGAGCAGAACAAATTGTAACCATGAATCTATTCCAGAATTTTGTAATTACAAGCAAAATAGACATTTTAATCATCTCTCCTCTTCAAATAAGGTGCAGCTCTCCATATAAATATAAACATACTGATATATTGTGCAGTGCTTCAGTTTCACCTAGTTCTTACCACAGACCTTATGTTACATGTTTGCATATGCAAACTATTTTGGATAGGTAGGACATTTCAACATCCCAGGTTTCCAATAGGGAGCACCAGGCTGTTTTAAAAACCAGGGACTGAAGGAAATCAGAATCTCCTATACTGAGTGATTCCAACCTGGTCACATCTTCAGATAAAGTCCTCCTGTGAAGGAAGGTGTGTATTTGGTTTACATGGCAAGGTGTTGGTAGTGGAGAGGCAGGGGTAGCTTCTGTGAGAAGGTGCCAGAAGCTTCCCCCATGTCCAATAGAGCCAATGCCAACTGGTTACAATATGGACTGGTACAGACACCAAGCAACTGGAAGAGAGGAGTGAGACTATATGAGAGAAACAACTCCGCAGACACCAAAGTCAGTGAAAAAAAGAAACAGGGAGTTGCTCCAGGCACAGGAGAAGAGATTCCCCTGCACCCCATGGTAAAGACCACAGTGAGCCAGGCTGTCTTCCTGCAGCCCATGGAGGTCCATGGTGCAGCAGATACCCACTTGCAGCCCGTGGGGGACCCCACAGCAGAGCAGGCGGATGCACTCAAAGAAGGCTGTGACCCTGTGGGAAGCCCACACTGAAGCAAACTCCCGGCAGGACCTGTGACTGTGCCGATGCTGAAGCAGGTTTGCTGCCAGGACTTGTGACCCCATGGCAGATTGGTGTTGGAACAGTGTGTTCCTAAAGGACTGCATCCTATGGAAAGGACCCACACTGGAGCAGCTCATGAAGAACTGTAATCCATGGGAAAGACTCACGTTGGAGAATTTTGTGGAGGACTGTCTCTCAAGGGAGGATGGGAGGAGCCCCATGCTGGAGCAAGGGAAGAATATGAGGAGTGGCAGAGGCAATGTGTGATGAACTGACCACAACACCCTGTCCCCCTATGCTGACTGCAGAGAGGAAGTAGAGAATTCAGAAATTGAGTCTGGGAAGAAGGGAGGGCGTGGGGAGGGTGTTTTTAAGATTTGAGTTTATTTTTCATTATTTTACTCTGATTTGATTGGTAATAAATTAAACATAATCCCAAGTCAAGTCTGTTTTGCCCTTGACAGTAACTGATGAGTGATCTCTCCCTGTCCTTTCATTATATTATATTTTCTCTCCCCTTTCCAGTTGAGGAGGGGCAGTGATAGAGAGACTTTGGTGGGCACCTGGCTTCCATCCAGGGCCAACGCACCACAAGGTGCCACCAGTCATCTTCAAGGTACATAGCTTAGCTGAGGAGTAGAGAAGCTCCCTATTAGGCCTCTAAAAAACATAGGTATGTTAGCCCTGGTAAGATATTTAGGGAGCACATTCTGCACAATTTTACCTTGAATGTAACTGCAGCTGCACAAAAAAACCATCTTGAAGTGACTTCTTATCACATATTGCTGCAATATAAGATAATTTAAAAGAAGATTTTTCTTCTCTTAAATCAATTTATGAAAAGTCCTTCTAGCAGAAAAAGGGGCAAGGGTGTAAAAGAGAGACAGACATAATTATGAGGTAAAAAATCATGATATAAGGCATTTCATAGCTTCTATAACCCTTTGTTATAATTACTGTTTATTTGTTAAATAACAACATTTGTTTATTCATAATCTACACTGTATATCATACTCTTTCTGACCTTGTTAAAGTCTTCCCAAAAAACATTAGTGGAAGCTTAAGTCAGAGATGCTGTTATAGGGGAAAGACACTATTATTTTATATATTTCATTTCTCCAACATGAATTGATTTTAAAGCTTCATACCTGAATATATAGTTGGGGGTTTTTTTTCCAAAGGAAAACAAATATTGGCCCACACTAATGTCTGGAAGATTGTTTTAAGGCATCAGACTCCCACTGACATGTAAATGAACAATTTTCATTTGTCTGGTGCAATGTATACAAAAATGATTGATCTACATAAAAGAATGTGAATTCTAAATGTTTTCTATGGCCCCAGCTGTTCAATGCTCCAAACATGTGGAGAATATCAAGGACAAAAACTACAAAGTATGTGCATTTTTTTTACCAATACAATGATTGAATTGTATACCACAAGAGACTTCCTACCAGCGTATCAGGAAAAACTCATCTAAAGCCAATAAAATGGAATGGATCAATGGATATTTCATCATAGGAAATCCAGCTGCAAGATAACAAAATGGACTGTATTTAGCCCTTCATCTCTCAAATGTCTGACACTGAAAGTGGGCAGCTGTGACTTTTTGGTTGTGCTGTGTGTTTATTTTGTGGCAGGCAATTGCCTTTGAGAATCTAGTAAATACTAGAGGTTTGATCACTTACATGAGGGAAGGAGAGGGAGAGTTGTTTTATTTTTTGTTCTCTTTTTATTTCTGAAGATACTTGGCACATAGTATTTAATATGACCTAACTATAGAAAGAAAAAAAACCAACACACTACTCTTTCAGTGCGGTTTGCTGAACACCCACACATTAAATGCATTCTGTAGAATTTACAATAATAACTCATTCTGGTTGCAGGAGCAATGATTTCTAAAAACACATTCGAAGAACTTTCAAAGCTTGTATATTGCGTTCTCAAATCAAAGGAAGATTCATATTTGTATAGATATTCTTTTCCTTTAAAAGAAAATGCTTAACTCTTTCCTAGCAGGCTCAACAAGATTCTGTCGGAGGAAGTTTCAATGCATGTGAGGTGTTCCAGTGGGCATCCACAAGGCTCTGCAATGTGCCTGGTGCCATTCAACAGTTTCATCAGTGATCTGGAAGCAAACGTTAAAATGATTTTATAATAATTTTCCTATATAAGAAAGCCTAGCAGAGGAATATGGTGGCCAAGCAGTGTGTCCTTGGATGCTCCTACATCATCTGGACCTCTTCTATGTTGCTCTATGTTGTCATGTGTGAAGCGAGATGTCTCGGAGTTAGGAACACGATTAAGTCCTCAGCATCAATCCTTTGCTGTGTTCATCTCGCATAACTTTCAGTACTTGAGTTAGGCACTCACTACAAAGTTAGCTCTCTCTTATCAGTAATGACAGCTGGGTACCTAAGACATGTCCAGAAGTCTACAGTGTGAACACAAAGAACCTACATTTCTGTGATATTTACTGAAAAAATAGTCCTCTCTTACAAAAAAAAATCCAACCTCTTTCCCTGGAAATAATGCCTTTAAAAAGCAGAACATACTGAACTAGCGGTTAATTTTACATATGATAAAGTGAAAATCAGGATAAACGCTGCGCACTACAGGGGTAAGAAGACATAATAGAAAAAAACAGCTTTCTGAATTGCAGGTGAATTGACCTTAAAATTAAGCTTGTATTTTTATCAATTGAAATTATTAATTTTGGGGACAAGTTCAAGTGGTAGACTGTCCATCTCGCAATGTACTCCCATTAAGACTGATGACTACCTTTTTATGAGGAACACTTTCAACCAACATAAATA
The DNA here is from genome assembly GCA_033558235.1 of Neomorphus geoffroyi. Classification (NCBI taxonomy): domain Eukaryota; kingdom Metazoa; phylum Chordata; class Aves; order Cuculiformes; family Neomorphidae; genus Neomorphus; species Neomorphus geoffroyi. The sequence goes on from JAUMJM010000035.1 coordinate 2,429,266, forward strand.
ATGCTTCAGCTGAGGGCTAGGTGTTAGGCTGGAAGAAATATTGATCTTGTAAAATATATTGGAAGTCACGCTACAGGATTTCTCGATTTCTTTTCCTTTAAGCACTTTAAGTTCACTAGTCTCCTAAGTCCCATTCAAATATCAAGCCTTACAGCATCCTTCTGATGTAGATACTATTTCTCCCATGTAGATCAATAGGCAAACAGGGAGAAAGTAATAATTTTTCTGAACACGCGTGCCAATAGTTAGATAGTATACTTTGGTTTCTGAAATAAAAAATATTTTGGCTTCCCTATTAATCTAGCCACCAGCACAGAAACAGAAATACTGATTTAAAAAGCAACCTAACTTTAAACTCAAATTTGAAACATTGTGTAAAAGTGCACACATGGAATCAATGGTAGGATTTGGAATCCTCATTCTTCAAACTAATTGTGCTGTAAGTAGTATTACATATAGGCTATAAAAGCATGTGCAATGATTGATGTTATCAATGTTGCACTATGCACTGGAAGGGCACTCCAGGGCTCCACTGTCCTTGAGCAAAAAGTCTGATGTATACTAAACCCTGGTCTGGGATTTTTTAATACCTGTGAACATGGTCATAAATGGAACTATGGACCATGCAGGAATAAGATACATAATATTGGACAAACCTGAACAGATACACAAGCTGCCCAAATTGCCCACAGATGAAACATCCAAGAGTGTAATTTTGTAACTCTTTCCTACTTTCTCCTCATTTTTTTCAATATATTTTTAAATGTAAGGGATTTAATGTCTAGATGCCCTGTCCTCACTCTTTTCTCACCAGCTGTGCAATTAAAAATAAAGTTATCATCCTATATTTACTCTATACCTACACATTCCTAGAACTGAATGCATTCTGCTCATTCTATGTTTACAATAAGGTCTATTTAAAATGAGACATATTCCCAACAATTTCTGGTATCCTTTCTTTATTCACAAAAGTTATGATGTAAACACTGGCCTCTTTTTTAAAATGTATAGAAGGAGATTTGTTTGGTCCTAAATTTAATTGTGGAATTATAAATTACTTGAAAAATATATTATAAAAGAAAAGAAACAATATAAATTCACTCAGTTCAGAGAACCTCTAAAGCTTTTATGAAGGTAAATCTTACAGAATACATTGCTTAAGCATAATATAAGTGCACAATTGTATAATTCACTTATGCGAGAGTGACACATTTTATTTAGTAAAGCAGATTAACTTCTTATCTGAAGACGGCAATATTTCACTGGTAGGTAATGGTAATTGATGTTCTTGCAAGTGAAAGTTCTCCCTAATTATTTGTCTTTTTCCTGCCCCAGAGGAGTGAAATTTAAGTTGTTTAATTTATGAAGTAATTTTTGTGTTAAGTTAATGCCAAACTGCATTACATTCAGCTAATTTGTTGCCCTGTTGAGTGTCTTGTACTTTTTCACTACTGATACTAGAGCCAAAGTTGTTGTCAATCCAGACTGGAGTATCTATTCTGTCAACATGTTGCTGAAACACACCCTGAAGGGAGTGTTTTGTAGTTTACAGGAGGCTCATGTCAAGCTTTAACATTTTGGAATATTGTATATTTGAAAGTTAGGCCTGAAAACATGTTGATGAAGACTGCAACTGTCTTTAGAGAGAAGATCTATATTTTCCAGACATGGGACTATGCCATGATGGAGGAAGGGAGGTTTGTACAGATTGTAAACAGCACTAATATTCATCTCACTGTGACAAGCACCTTATCAGGTGCTTGAAATCCCCTGCATTATAATATATGTGACCAAAATTCTGATTTGAATCTTACATATGACATGCATCTGAGGAGGGAGTTTATAAAATGGAAGAACAGATGAACACAGAATTTTTGTCCTGACAAAAATGTGTGTTCCAAGTATTTCCAGAGGTTGATGTTTTAGTTTTGGGCTTGCTAGCGCTACCATGCTGAACAGGAAGAAGCAAAAATAAGTACTAGTTATTCCTAAGAGATGTTGTTTCGCTATATGTTCAATTAGATAATATTTCTATGTTTTCAAAGATATGGTATCTAAAACGTTTATGTTCTCAAACGTATTCTTGGACATGGCACTTGGACTGGAATGAACAAGGGACTTCAGTAACCAGCACCAGTAGTTATGCAGCCTGACCGAGGCAAAATGCAAGAATGACTGTTCAATAGCTGTGTAGCACTGTTAGATCTCTGGCAAGTCAGCTCAGTCTTTCAGCAGACTTTTGGCTGATATTTGCCTTAATATCTCTATGTGCGTATATATATATTCTCTGAAATGTAGAGTTCAAGAACTGTCTTGATTAAGCAGAATTCTGTGATCTACCAGTCTTCTGGCTTTATAACTGTCCGTTAGTTTATCTAGAGCTTGGTGTCAGAATGCTCATGGTGTGTCTGGGTAGCAGCTGTTTGAACACCTGGGCTGCAGTTCTGCCCTACCCAGCCGATTCTATCACAGTATCACCGTATCACAAGGCTGGAAAAGACCTTTGAGATCATCGAGTCCAGCCTATGACCCAACACCAACACCTACTTGTCATCTAAACCATGGCACTAAGTGCCTCATCCAATCTTCCTTTAAACACCTCCAGGGACGGTGACTCCACCACCTCCCCGGGAAGCGCATTCCAATGGCCAATCACCCTTGCAGTGAAGAATTTTTTCCTAATATTGAGCCTAAACTTCCCCTGACAAATCTTGAGACCGTGTCCTCTTGTCCTGTCACCAGTCACCTGAGAGAAGAGACCAACCCCTGCCTGACTACAGCCTCCTTTTAGGTAGTTGTAGAGAGCAATAAGGTCTCCCCCGAGCCTCCTCTTCTCCAGGCTGAACAACCCCAGCTCTCTCAGTCGCTCCTCATAGGGCTTGTGCTCCAGCCCCTTCACCATCCTCGTCGCTCTCCTCTGGACACATTCCAGCATCTCAACATCTTTCTTAAACTGAGGGGCCCAGAACTGGACGCAGCACTCAAGGTGCGCCCTGACCAGTGCCGAGTACAAGGGGATGATGACCTCTCTAGTCCTACTGGCCACACTGTTCCTGATGCAGGCCAGGATACCATTGGCCTTCTTTGCCACTTGAGCACACTGCTGGCTCATGTTGAGTTTCCTGTCCACCAGCACTCCCAAGTCCCTTTCCGCCTGACTGCTCTCCAGCCACTCTGTCACCAGCCTGTAGCTCTGCATGGGGTTGTTGTGTCCAAAGTGTAGAACCTGGCACTTGGACTTGTTAAACCTCATGCTGTTGGACTCAGCCCATCTCTCCAGCCTGTCGAGGTCCCTCTGTAGGGCCCTCCTACCCTCCAGCAGATCGACACTTCCTCCCAGCTTGTTGTCATCTGCAAACTTGCTAATGATGGACTCGATCCCCTCATCCAGATCATCAATAAAGATATTAAACAGGACCGGGCCCAGCACCGATCCCTGGGGAAAACCACTAGTGACCGGCCGCCAACTGGATGTGAGACCGCTCACTGTCACTCTCTGTGCTTGGCCATCCAACCAGTTCTTAACCCAACGCAGAGTGTTCCCATCCAAGCCACGGGCTGCCAGCTTCTCCAGGAGTCTCCTGTGGGAGACAGTGTCAAAGGCCTTGCTGAAGTCTAGGAACACCACATCCACAGCCTTCCTCTCACCCACCAGGCGAGACAGGTAAGACTGCCTATCCAGGCAGTGCGGGTAAGAACTAAGCCAAGAAATCTTCCCAGCAGAGACCAGGCTGAAGCGTTTGTCTATGAGGCTTGAGCATTTAAAAATACGTGGTGGATGCAGTCTTTCTGTCATGATCTTCAGAATCACCTTTCTCTATTAATAATGCAAGGAATTTTAGGTATTTCTTTTACAAGGCAACTGAAGTATAAGCACAGACTAAGTGGTTAAATAAAGAAGACAAGAGCAATCCTCAGTGATAGTCCTAGAAATATGGAGTATATCACAGGAATGTAATACCTATAGCAGGCACAGTTGCTCATAGCTTTGTATTCCCGTCTTCTATGAAGGGTGACAATATCTGGTTAATCTCTAAAAATCTATGGTATCCAAAATTAATTTGCTTTTTATTTGATCACCATTAAAAAAAAATATAAAGCAAGCGCATTTAAAATTTTATTTTATAAACAGATTTTATGGACCAAAAGTCTAAGGTTAGTTTCTAGCTGTCTTTTTCCATTGTTTTTCCATTCTGCCACACTATAAACTTTTTTGATAGTGTTATTAGCTAGGTCCTCAGATTACTTGCTGCCTCATCATATGTACATATGGAGGTGTTTGTTGTCTCCTCTTCTCATCACACCTCTATATGCTTCAGGAAAATCTACCTTTTAATTGCTTTTGTTTACCATAGTTTTGATATAGCATGTGGCTTTCATTTTGAGGACTTACACACTGCAAAATCCACACTGAAAATGTAAAACATTCCTCTTTTTTTAATGTCAACTAAATAAAGCAAACAGAAGAAAAAATCCCAAAATCATTTGGATGTTAAGGGAGAACATTCTGCTGTAAATTATGGGGCATTTATTATTTTTTAATTAAATAAACCTCAGATATTTAATCCTCATAGAAATTAGTTGCCTGAAAAACTTTGGACTTTTTTATTTTCAGATTCCTTTTTCTTTCTTTATTTCAGGATTTTATTGCTATTATTACACTTTCTGTGTTTTCTTTGTTTTGCTCATGGCCAAATCCGGAAAGAGGCTGCTATTCTTTGCAAATGTAGCTGACAGATAATCACAGTGAAGCAACCATCAGCACTGGGGACAGGCACTCTGGGCCTGCTTGCTTCCTACTCAGCTTTAAGGGAGGAACAAAATTCTACGGTTTTAATTTAGCACTGAATGTATACAAGAATCAGGCTTTACTGTGATAGGGAGAGTTGTGCAATGGAATTTAAACTGAAATAAAACAAGGTCTTACTCAGAAGTGTGCAGGATCACCTGATGTTCAGATTTAGTACACAAAGCTATCCAGCTACAAGATGACTCCTTTTCTGTTTATGCTTTTGTCTGAGAATTTCTAGACCTGTAACGGTTAGAGATACTTGTGTTTTAAAAAACAGTCAAATTTTATCTGGAAATGATGAGGAACCATTTGTGCTTATGCTCATGGTCATGGTAGGCTGCTTTTGAGAGAGGGTTGGGAGGGCCATCTTCACTTGAGCTCAGTGAGAGAGGGTACACTGATGCTTTTGAAGATAGCAAAGCCCCAGCTTCACCGTGAGTTCACATAAGAGATTTGTTCATGTGTGGGAATAGGATTTAATCTACAATCATGAAAGTGTACGACTCTAGAAGTTTTGAAACAGGTATCCGTTACCTAGTATCATATTTCGAAGAATCTGTAAAGATACTTAACTTGTAATGATGGCACATATAGGGCATTCACATGATTTTGGTTCTGCTGTGATGTAGTTATGTAAAAGTATAAATTAGATAATAAAGGTTAAAAAGTTTATTACAGAACCTATATTAACCTTCTTCCCAGCAGAGAGAATGGTTATCTCATGTCATGGACAAAGCCTTGTATATGGCAAAAGTGTATCTCTCAGATGCACGTTTTCTGCCTTGTCTCTTTCCAAGTTAAAAACATCTACATTACTGCATCAGACGTCATTTGTCACTGAGACTGGATCTAACTCTATCCACAACCTCAGGTGAAAGATAACAAAAGATGAAGGCTACACCATTTCTCCTGTTTAGTGTCTCCAAGGAGTAATCACTTTCATTATTATCAGATTGTGCTTTCTTCCCTACTTAAATTCATCTGCCTTTAAGTACACATTATAGTTTCTCATATGTCTTTTTAGCTATATTAAGGAAGCCTGAAATATACAATATTTTCTCCACATGAAAGTGTTTATTCAACACCCATATCAATACTTGATACATTTGATGAGCTAGAAGATCAAACTCCATAAGTCTCCCCCTATAAAGTATTTGTTCCACTCCATCATTGTTCTGTGGCTTCTTTCTTCATCTTCTCCAGTTTTAAAAGAGAATTTTAAAAATGCTTTCCTCAGTTTGTTGAAAGATTTTAGGATGGTAGATAAAATACCTATTAGTATTACTTTTCATACAGTTAACAAGGTTGCATAAAGGTCACCTCTGTAAATTCAGCGATGGCAGATTTGTAGCAGTCTCTGTTCTGGGCTGTCTGACTGTAGTGTCTTACACAGTTGAAGGAGACAAGTAGTCACAGTGCCAGCTGGCCTAAGCACCTGTTACTTGCCATGCTCTTGAATCTAGGTGCTACAGTAATGCCCCAAACTAATCTAGGCAGCCATAATTGGCAATATTAATCCAGTACAGAGCCCATAAGGGGTTCTTGCTTCCTTATTGTGGTGGTTTGACCTCATAAGTTGTTCGTAACAGTCTATCCAGTAATGTGATTTATCTTATTTCCCTTTCAGATTCTGGGTAGGTCACTCTTTTAGTCTGCAAATTGACAAAGAGAAGGTGGCAAGTGAGTCAAAGAATGCTTGGAAGAGAAAAATGTAGGATATATTACAAGGTATATTTGTTCAGAGGTTCTATTATTTAGCTCTCCAGTTAGATTCTCTGTCTTGGTTCTATCTGCAGTTCATCCACACTGCACATATGTTATTTGATATATGGGCTTATTTCTGAAAAGAAATAAGCAAGTTTTCTCCCAGAAACAGAATTTCACCTTCCCCTCCAGGTATGAATATGTACAGACAGCATTCATGAGGAGCATGAGAAACGTACTTCCCTCAGCCAAGTTCATCATTTTTCTGTAAATAATACCCTAGCAGATCTCGACCATCACCAACCTAAACACACACCTGCTACCAATATCCTTGCCCTTGTGCTACAAAAATTCCACTCTCCTGTACTCCAGATGCTTTGAAACAAGAAAATAAAAATACAACAACAATTTTGTTTGTCCTGAGGAAGTCTGGATTTAGTGCTATACACAACAAACAACCTCAGTCCACTCCAAACTCAGAATGTTGCAGACACAAATACTCTGCATCTTCTGGCTTAAGATCCAAGGGTTATTCCTGGTTGTATATACCTTTGGAACTATAGACATAGTCCTAATATCAGATTTAAGAACCTGTGTTAATAGACATTTAAAATTGATAAGTTCATGATGGTTCAGTTCTTCATTCCTGGAAGTTTTTATGACTCTTCTCGATGATCTGATCTAACTGGCAATAGTCCTGCTTCAGGCAAAAAGTTAGACAAGGTGTCTTTCAGAGAATCCTTCCAGTCAACTTTTCTATGTCTTTAAGATCCAAGGAGTATTTGTGATACTCCAGTTGGACCTTCTACAGAACTGGGAGCAGAAAGCTGCAAGCAGAATTTCCTTCTGTAAATTCAGATCATCTTCCTCAGTTGGGCTTTACTTTAAAAATAAAACACAGCAAAACAATATAAACTAAAACAAAATAACAAAAAAGCCCACCAGTCTCTCTTGTTTAGAGAGACATGTCAGGAGAAGAGAAGTTCTTTTCTGAATGAAAAAATTACTTTAAAATGTAATTAACCTCACACTTCAAATTATGCTTGCTGAGTTTTGTTCCAAATCAGGAAAAGTGTAGAGAAGTTGTATCCAGTCCTGCATCCCCTCCCTCTCAGGAACATGGTCTAGTGTGATTTATAACATCTTGCTGGAAAACAAGGGTAAGGCTGATGAGTTTTGATAATACTTACAGTAAGTTTTAAAATTTGACTAATTAGCATTTGTGATAAACCCTGAAGTCCTCTAATATATGACACAGTACAAAGGATGTAATTCTTATATTCTTGAGTATATTAGTGCTGTTGACACTGTCTGCTGGCATATCTCCAAGACCACTTGGACATAAATGATTAATATAAATACTGTTTAGTTCGAACAACACTAATACTTTGAGGGAATGCTTTTGATTTGTGTGCTGCAGGTAAGTTCTAAGTTAGCTATGGATTTGTTCTTTCGAAGTAGAACTAGCAGTTGCTATAGGTCTCGAGAAAATGCAAAGTGCTCATTAGCTCTAAAAAAATCAAGCCAATCACATGCTCAATAGGTGTGAAAGGCTGGCACAATCTGATCCTATTTCCACTGAACAGATTCAGAGTTTCCTCGTGGTTTTAATGGCATAACTGATACTAATGTGATTGAACAAAACCCAATCAAAATGGAATTATTATACAAAGCTGAAATACAGTCAAGATTCTTTTAACATTGCATTTTTATTCATTTATTACTTCAACTAAGTATCAAGCTCAAAGCAAATTCAACTGCCTTTCTCATCCCCTCACAAACTCAGAGTTTAGTCAAAAAACACTTAACGAAGCGGGTGCTATAGTGTCCCAGTGACAGTTGCAAACATACAGTCAATAGCATATAAATAAGTAAAGAAATTAGGTCTCCCCTTAAGATCAGTGGTCTACCTAATCAGTCATATGAGGACATAAATTTGTGTCAACCTTCAGCCAACTTTTCTTGAATTGAGAAACTATCTTTCACTCCATTTAACAATGTACTTGAGCCACATTTGAATTTTTATTCATTTCCTCCTGACTTTTAAAGCAGTGCAGGGAAGGTGGAAGAAAAAGCTGTTGTATAAGAAGCAACCTGATAGGATGTCACTAGGGAAAAATATAATGTGGAGCAGAGACAATAATAGCCTCTCTGTCCTTCAGCAATGGGCTACAATAAAAGTTGAGAATCCGGAGTGAGAATAACCATTTAAGCCTAATCACCTTGACAAATAATGAGATTGGAAGGGAATGAGAGATAGAAATTGGAATCAAAGTTCCTGCTTATTGAAATGCTCCTTTTAACAACAGTATTTATTTCACCTAGGCTGAGTAAAGGCTGTGTGACTTACCATAGGCTGCCTCAGGAAAAGCATCAGTTTATAATGAATGGGGTTCTTTCTCCTGCTCACATTTTTAAGCCGATCTGCATAAAAATATGAAAAACCCAGAAAACAATCCTCTACAAATTGAATTTATTTAAAAGAAATAAAACATAAGTGAAAAAATAAATGAAACAGCACCATTATTTGGATTACGTTTATCTTTAATCCACTTTGTCCTCTATATGAAATACAGTATGAAGACATCTGCCGATATTTTAAAGGCTTCTGCTTGTGTCTGAATTATGTTTTTAAATTAGACCCTAAAGCTGCATTCTAATGCATTACTTTCATTTACTGGAGTATGCACATACTATCATACTACTCCCATGGCATTCTTTATTTAATCAGTCTGAGAGCTGTACAGACCCATATCTATTCCCACATAAATCTCTGCCAAATACTGCTGACTTTTAGATTTAACCTCACTGGCAATGAATGACCTCCTTGGGAAAAAAATGTAAAAAATGGACAAATATTTCAGAGGAAGAAGCAATCTTTTTGGATAATCAGTGGAAAGTATGCAAATCTGACTGGTTCAGAATGGAGGTGGTGTCCTTGTGGTGAATAGGAATTGCTGCAGTAAACAACTTTAGCCTTTCCTATTAAAGGTTAGGAGGAGTGATTGATATGTTTGACAAAGAAATGTAAGGTCAGGAGCAATAAAAGCAATCTGTTCTTTATACAAAAAGTATATGAAAAGCAGTACATGTACTGGGTATTTTCTAGTTGTTTTCGGTGCACCTGCTATTTCAGAATAATAGATGGAGCTGAGTCCTGTTGCAAGTTGTGCAGGTAAGAAGCATCACTGTTAACTCACTTTATTCTCTGATCACTGGTTCAGCTCTGAAAAAAAGATAGTCCTAAGAAACATCTCCTTGACCCTATTTTAACTTAGAACCCCATGTCTGTTTTCCACAACAGTTAAGATGCACCTATATCTAAAACTGTCATCCTCATTTAAATAGAACTTCTTGAAAAGAAGAAATGTTAAGCTTCAGTATCAGAATCTGCCTAAATAATTTTAGTCGTGTCTTGGGTTAAGATTCTGGAACTATAAATTGAGGTTATATCAGGACATCAGGCTATGAATACTTGTTACTGTTGCTTAGGCTTTATTTATATCCATTCTATAAGATTTCGAGTGCAGTTACGTTGTCTTAGATCAGACTTAATTCTTGTTCAGGCCATCACTACATGTCTTTGCCAAACTATCTATTAGTTTCACTTCTTTATCTTCCAGTGAGCTCTGAAAGCACAATCCTCTGTCTCCAACCAGTCCCTCTACAGTGAAGGAAGCCACAAATTTCATTGTGGGTCTATTAAATGACACATTCAGTACAGAAAATTCATTGTAGAATCTGGACTTCAGATATTAGCATTTCTTTTATAGCACAAATTACTTACATTACACACAAGTGACTTAATAGCAACAATTACACAAGTGACAATCGCAACAATTACACAAAAAAACACAAGCAACTACACAAAAGATAAACCTTCTTTTTTCAGTCAGAAACTTGCAGTACTGTGTTTTCCCCAAATGCAGACATTTTTCTTAAACTGAAGGCAGCAGCAGACAACACAGATATCTTGCAATACTGACTGCAGCCAGTAACTGAAATCACAGAAGACAGGCATAGAAAAGACCTTGAAGTATTATCTAGTTTTTTCTCTAATTGAAGACAAAACAAATGTACCTGAAATGGTTTTGATAACTGTTTTTCTGATTTGTCTTTCAAAATCTCAAGAGATGTAACGTGAATGGCTTTCTGAGATAAGCTGTTCTGGTATTCTATCTGCTGCACTTAGATTCCTCCCAGATTTTCTGGTTTTACTAGACTATAAAGAAGTTTATATAATTTAAACTAGACTAATATGGTAGAATCTTTTTTTTCTCACAAAAGATGCCCTCTAATTGCAGTATATTCATCACTTCTTGAATCCAAGCTACATTTAGACTGTGAAAGAGAGGTATATCCAAGGTCCAATACAGCCAAAGGAATCTGAAACGCAATTCTTCAGCAGGGATTTAGGTAAACCTTAGGCACATTCTGGATCACAGAAGACCTTATATAGCTCATGCCATTCAACTCTCACTCTAGTCATCCTCCTGCAGTGCAGCTGTAAACCCACAAATGAATATCAGGACATTCAGCTGCTCCTGCCATTTCTATAGTGAATATATATGATGATGGGGACCAAGGCTAGATCTTGGTTTAAAGGATCCAAGCTGAAATTGGTACATATTCTTCAACAGTTTAGCAAATTGATCTAGGTAATGACCGACATCAAGAGCAGAACTGTGTCCTCCCAGCTGAGACCAGGGTCTGCCTGTATGTTAAGTGCTTCTCTCTGAGCACTCTCTCCAACAAAAGGGATCTTGACCTTGAAGGAGGTAAGTGGTGCAGAGAGGAGTTTCTCACACAGCTAGTGAAGTTTTCAGCTCAAAGACGGTTACTAGTAATAAATTTCTCAGCTAGCTGTACTGCCTGAGAAACAGAGGAAAGGAAGAGTTCTCTTGTAGTTGAGTTCTGGCACCAACCAGGAAGCAACAACTCATTTGCTGGAAGAAGGCTGAAAGCACTTTCTGTAATCACTCCTTAGTCACAGCTCGCTGTTTCATCTGTACTCCATATCAGACATGGATGAGGGTCTGCCTTGTTTCTGACTCTCACAGTCCTCAGACCATAGCTGTGGCCACAACAATTTGGTGCATGGTGAGCTGGGTTATAGGTTTGGACTCAGGCAAAGGATCACAGAGATTTCTAGCTTAATAGAAATCATCATACCTTATACCATCACCATATTATTCCAGGAAGCCTGAACCTCTCTATCTGCCTTCAGTTTTCCCTTTTCTTTCTTTCACATTGTGCACAAGTGATATCTTGTCTCTTTAAATCTGTTGTTTCATTTTTCCTTCTTCAAAGGGTAAATCTACCCAAAGGTCTTAACGTAAATGCCTCTCCTCTGGACTGAACCCCTCTTTGCAGCTTTACACAATCCACAAAAAATAGAATTATTTATTTCAGTAGGTTTATCCTCTGCAGCTAGGATTTTCCAGTTTAGATTCAGCTCTCAGGAGAAAAACTTGCAGCATGAGCCATTATATATATCCAGACAATGACTCTCAGCTGCCAGAAAATTGCAGGCCGATGGGACATTTCTGTAATCTCTGATTCCAACTGGTCCATGCATTTCCAGTGGCCGTGCATAAAGAGTCTCAGAACTGTTCATTAAGTTTGTTGTGAAACCAAGTGTTTAATATCTGTAATTCCAAAGGATCAATAGGAAGTTAAATTGAGTGAAACTAGTTTTGAACTGGTGCATTTTCAGAGAAACAGCAGCATCACATATCTCAAAAGAACTCAACATTTTAATGTAGCACCATGAGTTTGAAACTATTTCTACTGTTTTGGGCTGATGAGGATTTTTCATTGTTGTTGTTGATTTGCTTTTTAATGAAAGGATTCACTGTGCATGTTAAGAAACTGCTGCAAAAAAATCTGCAATGTTCATGAGTAGAAACATTTCTTTTACTGATAGGTTATCAGCCACAACCATATTATTTAAAATGGCTTGTCAGCAAGGAGGTCGATTATGTTTGCTTTTGTACACCTCGCTTGCATTTTCATGTTATTATAATGCAAGTTCAAAACCATGCTGGGAAAGCATTTGTCTTTAGTAATAGCCTTTTGGTTATTACTGTTTCTTCTGCATATTTTGGTACAAATTACTTGGTCCACTGATTAAAATCTATTGGAAATCAAGACTGTACTTTTTGGATTTTCTGTACAGCTGCGAGTGCAATGATATCTCTTTCATCCTTAACAGGGTACCAGGGCCTTGGGGGGATGTCATCAGCACTGACTGTCCTTGACCAGCCCCTTCAGGCTTCACCACACCCTGCCCATGGCCCAAGACCCCTTGTCAGCACCTCAGGGCCATCAGCCCCTGTCCTAGCAATGTCCCAACAGGGCTGGTCTCCACAGGGAGATGCTGATGCCCTGGGCAGGAGCTACCCTTCACTGTCTCTAGGTGTCCAGGGTAGTGGGTCAGGCCCTGACTGTGTGAATAATTTGGTATAATAAGCTACTGTCAGCCTCTGATACATTTTATTCTACCTGAATGGAGGCAAAAACATTCAGCCCAGGACAGGCTCCTCAGCTCAGGAAGCTAGGAGAGAAGGGTTTTGGTGGCAGTAGTAGGTTGGCAAGAGGCAGGCTGCATCAAACTATTTTCTCTGTTCTCCAGGATTTCAAGTGGAAGGAATTTGTGGGATCTTCAGGTATGCTGATGCTACTGAGCTAAGATGCGAATTACTAGGATTGATAAAGCATTTTGAACAGTCTTGTAAAAGAAAGTTATAGAGATGCTAATACAGATTAAATGCATGAAAGAATTTTTTTGCAAATTTCTTCGCAAATTTCTTCAAAATTTTCCACTTGAAAATAATCATCTTTCTATAGAAATTTAGGCCAATGGTATAGTTCTCTATTCTCTCAGTTGGATTGTTTTTAAAAAACCCAACAAACTCTTGAAATTTTGAGACTCCTTAATGGTGGTGTTTCCTAAAAGTACTTCTGCAGTTGCATTGGAGGAGGAAAGAAGACGAATTATTGAGTATGCTATCTGAAGCAAACTGTACGGAATATGTCATTGTTAGCATAAGAAAAGATCCACTCTATTTCATTCTAAATGGAATGAATTTGTGCCTGCTGTTTAAATAAAAGGAGCAGGAGCTGGAGTGCACAAGCTTCACTCCATGCCTTGCTTACATAGCAAATTAGAACTTGTTAAACTGTTACTCCATCAGCTGATACCTTCATAAAATAAATTTCTTGAAGGAGGATTCTGAAACTTCAGGAGGACATGACAAGAACAGAACATGGCTTTTTTTGCTCCTTTAATGTTTTTTTACATTTTGGGTAGCCAAAGATGTCTAGAAAAACTATGATATCCCAATCAACTCCCTGAAGTCACACTTCCTTGAATGGGACAGATCTGCTCTCTGGAATGTAGCACAGTGGATCTGTTTTATCAACAAGGTAGCACCCTTATTGCACAACAGAAAGACAGGCAGAGTGAAAGCAATACTGCTGTTGCCTCCAGCTAACACAAGGATTAGGAAAAGTATATTTTCCCCTTCCATACCTTTTGATTTTTTTCCATTGATCTGTGAAATATAAGAACTGAAAAGGGAAAAATCTAAATTTGCTCTAAACCAGTGATGAACTCAGAATTTCTGCCTTTTGCACCGTGGTGGTTTGTTTGAGAAAAGGTCAGACAAAATGTGTTCTAACACAGTCTGTCATGAAAAGCAGAAGACAGCAGCAAGATCTCTGAAAGGAATGTAGAGCCTAGTGTTTGCATCACTTTATTAATCATAAAATACAACAAAAACATTAATCTTTCTAAGGCTGTACTCTGGGAACCTGCAGGATATAATTTCTTTTTCAACAGTCTTTCCCCTACATTTTGCTGCCAATCTTGACATGATCTCCTCTAAGTTACAGGCCAGAAGGACTGTGATTAACCTGTGATATACTCCTTTTAGACAGTTTTTCCTAACATACTAAAGATTTTTTGACAGTGTATTTTTTTCCTAACAATCTCTTTGTGTTCCATTGTCACACTGTATAATTTTATAATTGTATAATGGTGAAATAGAAGCAATTTCCCCTGGTCAGAATATCATTGCATAATGTAGGAGATGATAGTAAATATTATTAAAAGAGAATAATAGATTTTTAAGGCCAGAAGGATCTGGTCTTATAATTTAATCTGAACTCCTGTGTAACACATGTCACATAGTTCCCAATCTGCCACAGCACAGCTCTAATGTCTGTACTGCCTACCCAAACTCAACAACTGAATTAATAACTATCTTCTTTTTTTTTATTCTTTTTTTGAGAAAAAGCAAGAGGTATGGAAAATAGCTTTGATACTGGCTGTTTTTCTTATTCTGTAAACAGCACATGGCCATGCAGTGTCCAGTACAGTATGTACAGCAGTATGGAACTGTTTTCTTGGCAACAACAAGAAAGTAACGCAAGAGATGTCCAAAGAAACATAAGCGGAAAGCTGGTTGCTGATGGGCAAGATAAGTCTCCCAATCGAACTAGCCTACTTTGTCATTCCAACTGTTCAAAACCTGACATTTTCCAAGATGTAATTAATATTCACTTTGAAGATGCTTTTAATGAGCTATGGATGCTAAGTAAGTCTCTAACAGCTTTCCAGTTGTAAGTAATGATTCATTCAGAGAGTAACAGATTCAGCTTTGGAATGTCCCATCTTACTGCCCAGTCTTGCTATGTTTCTGCCAGCAAAACTCAATGTCTGTAGTGGTCGACCAAGCCATGTGGCACTAGTACTGTGGAGTCTCTTGATATTAACCTGGCATCTAGCCCCCTCATTTCAATATTCCTCATTTCATGTTGCTATTAAGGTAGACTATTATTCCATTGTTATACAGCATCGAAGAACTGTTTAGTCCAGCCATTAATATGCATAGCTAAATATTCTACTCCATGCATTTTCAAGTGTCAGGCAAAGAAAAGGCATTGAGGATTCGATTCCATTTGTATCTCATATGTACAAATGTGTTCCGTTTATGGCCCTGGAGAGAAACTCTCCAGCTTCCAGAAGCGCATACATAGCCTACAATGTGAAAATCTGGGTTTTTTTCTTTCTCTTTTATTATCTTTGATAATAAAGATTGTACAGTTGCATAGCTGGCATTCTTACTAGTGACTCATAAGGAAGAATAGAATCCAGTTTTCTTGTCCTTAACAATCTTGGCTCTGATGTAGTAAACAGAAAGCACTTATTGTCAGAGAAGTATGTAGATATGATTCAAGGATAGAGGGGGCCACAGATCACTTCATGAAAAAAAAAAAAAGGAAAAAAGAAAAAAAGAGCTGTTCTGTGAGCAGAGCAAATAATGGAGCCTAATTTGTTACATGCTTCTTACAGACCTCCCAGCACGTTTCTTCTTTCCTTTTCTCCTAAGTCTTCTTTTCTTATGTTTGGCTGGATCTACATCAATTCTGGTTGAAACTGATTAACAAGTCCCTTCACTCAGGGGAAGTGAAGAAAGTAACGATTCCAGTGAAAGACAGACAAGGAGACAGAAAATACCATTGCAGAACCTTCACTTGCTTGGGAAAGCAAGCTAGAACATGTTTCGTACTCTAGATTGTTGGAGGTATCTTGAGGCCATAACCTATATCTCGGTCCTGCTGCATCAGTTTGAGTTAGGGCAAGAGGAGAGGGAAGCAACTCCTTCTATGTCCTGTATGTTGACAAGAGGCATATTCAGCTAGAAAACTTACCATGAGTCATGGTCCCCCTAGTGCAAGATGCTTTTTTATATTTTCCCCTCTAAATATAGGCTCCAATGCAGTTGCAGCTATTAACTTTGAAGCAAGAATGAATCCAGAAGTTCCTAAAATGTATTTCATGTAGAAGGTCAGAATAGATGATTGAGTGTTTTCTTCCAGTTTTAAAATCCCTCAGCTGAAGAATTGCACATAATGATAATACTCTCCCATTCCAGCTAGCTCTTTGTAAAACAATGATCATTCGTTTTCAAACATGCATTATTGTTTACGAAGGCTATATTTGTCAATTCAATTTTCTCTTGTCACTTTTAAAGAGAATACCAGTCTTTGCTGTTTTCTGTTTGTGTGGAATCATATTTGCAAAGGATATGACCATATATGGTAGGTACTGCGGGCTTATAAATGCTCAGTATCACAGTTTGGTCGAGTTGTGGTAAGAAAGGACCCCATACATACAGTATTTCAGAACTAGCAACTTCAAAATCCTTTTGGCCTGCGATTCACATTAGAACCTTAATTAAGAGGACTACATTCCTACAGTCACTTTTAAATGCATCTCTGCACAGGATGATGGTCTTCGCATTTCTTGAAGGTATAGAAATCCCCACTAAAAATTTTCTCCTTTGCCATTTCTTCTAATTCTAGTCAGGACCCATGAATATCTAAACAAATAAATTTTTTCTGAGTAGATACATCCATATTGATAGACAATATACAGAAAATACCTACAACAACATCTAAGTCATATATACAGTTTGTAAGATATTCATATTTATCTTTTTCTCCTCTCCACAAAGGATTCAAACTTGTATGAAAAAGTTTTAACGGTTATCTCTTGTAAACTCTTACGTCTGTCAATGGACTAGAAAACTTGATTGTTAGAATATCTCTGTAAGACTGCTTTTCCTTATATTTGGGTAGGGCTACGTCCTGTGACCTCAGGTTTGCGAGGCAGACCCTGAATGGAAATTAAACAGTCAAGTCCAACCCACAGACTAACTCCATGTTTCTGCATCTGTGTTTTGATTCCATGCCTGTTGCAATTCTACACCTCTGCACATCCCCAGAAATCTCTAAGCATCTCGGCTCTGCCCCAACCCTTTCAAGCACAGATAAGCGAAGGGCTCAGCCATCCTTATTGCCTGACTGACCTGTGATTTCACATTAAAGGACAGGATTGACAGGATTGTTTCAAATTGAAACATTCTTTCAAGAACTTGTAACACTAAAATAACGGATTTTGCATCTGAAAGATATATCAGCATGAAGCACTGCACTTTGTGCCACACGGAACTCTGCCCTTTTCTGCACCATGGACCCATGTTAACTTCAGAAGAAAAGGTTGTATTTCATTTTTGCTACTATTAGATCTAGAGTTACTTAAAGCGATCCAAGACTTCAGACCAGCACTGACCCTAAAGTCACCTTTGATTTCCACAGTGAATACTGTGATGATAATGAAAAGCACTTTGTTTCTTATGTGCTGAATTTTACTTTGGCACTTTCATGCAAGTTCTGCATTTTCTGTGATTTTCTCGACAGCATGAAGTTCCTCCAAATCACAAATATTCAGAAACAAATAATTCCACGCTGAGCTATCTAAAAATATCTATAAATATATATCCAGAAATATTAATAGCCAGACAAGAACAGTTGATCCTCATTGTCCTAAACTGCGGTATCTGTTAACACATCTTACCACACACTTTATGCTTTGTGATCCCATCCCAGGAAATTCTTTCATGATAAAAACAACTTCCAGAAAATTCAGCCCACTAAGCAAAGCATTAATTGTACTCCTGATATTACCTTATATTTCATTTTCTCTGTTTACATTGGGTAATTTGTAAGAACAGTGGACTGATGATTTCCCACAATTCTTGATTTTAAATTCCACAATATAGTTTTAATCTTTATCGTACTGCTAAGGAAATAACACCTACAACCTCTGCCTATGCCCACTCTGTCCACTTCACAATGTCCTGTGGGCTTGGATAAGGACGGGGGCCAGGTAAAAGGCTTGCTTAGAAACAAGCTATTAACACGAGATGTGTTCCATAAATGTGCTCTAATTTAAGCAGTAGAAGATGACATGCATGCTAGATAATTAATTTGGGGATTTAACAGATCAAAGGTCAGAATCACAACAAAATTAGCTTGTTTCTTTATATCACCACTTATGAGGCAGAAGGTGGGGGATATGTTTTGTGAGCCCTCTCTAGTTAAACTGTTGTGCTAGCACAAAACATTACTGCATTAGGCTGTAGCCTGTAATCAATCCCAGCTGGAAGCTCATATCAACATTACTGTTCTTCTTGCCAGTTCCCTGTTAATCCTTTAAAAGGGTAGGTAAAAAGAGGACTGGTGTCTTATATTACATAAGTTGATTTATAGAACCCAGCTATTCAAACATTTTATTCTACACAGTTTACAGGCCAAATAATTTTATTTCTGAAATGTTTAATTGGTTAATTTAGACCATACAAAATAAATGACAAAAGACTCCAACGGAAATTCCATCTCACAGTCTCATTTTGGAGTATTTTGTTCCCATTTGTAATGTTGTGCCTCCCTCTGTTCACTATAGCAATACTTTGTTGGGCTAAGGAGTGAGCTTTTATATACATATGGAATTCTTAGAAATACTGTCATTGAGCCAGGTATTTCAAAATGTATGTTTTCCCAGAAAACCCTATCTATCAGAGAGCATGCATATCTGTGCTACTTCTCTCTTTTTGAGAACTGACACTGGATGGATATGTGGCTTAAATACTGCAGCTTTAGCTGCCTTGAGATTGGTGGTGACACCTTGATGTGTCTCCCATTTTTCAAGCCGATCAGTCCCATCATAATGAAGCAAAAGACCCTGCAAGAGACTGAAGCTCTCCCCTATATGAAAACAGATGAATTGGAACTGGATTTTTTTTCTTTTTTTTGGCTGAAAACATTCTTCTCCGTCTTATCTAATAATCTTCATAGCAGTTTGAATCCTTGGAGTCCAGTTAACTGATCATGAATCCTAGATAGGTTAGCAGCCTGCTTGGTGAAAAAAGCCTTTTTCTTCTGAGAGTTACTGACAAACTCTAGCTGCTCATAACAGAAGAACTTAGGACCATCATCATCCCACATATTGGTTTGTCTCTGAGTTCCCATAACATGCTATGACTAACCCTGAACGCATAGTTTCAGTTTGGAAGCAAATGTAGATGCCTAGGTTTAGAGGAGTTGGGGGGACACCACTTTGTATCATCTCTGTCGACTTCTGTTCCTATACATTGATCACAAACTTCAGTTTCGTATATAGACAGGAGCCAATCTTCTGGGTTAAATAGCAGGCTATTCAAGCTCCAGACACCTCCTAGATTCACTAAAACTTGCTAAAAGGTGTTGCAAATTTTACTAAGCTCATCATCATCATCAAAAAAAAAGCTGCTTTAAAGAAGAGTAAAACCAGAAAACTCTACGAAAATCACTGAATACGGAAAACATTTCTAGTCTTAACCTGACTACTTGGGAAAAGTACTACTTCAAATAGGGTGAAGTTTCAGGATGCAAGTTGTAGAGTTAAGAAAGTTACACTCTGTGCCAAACTGCCTTTATGCACGGTTGAAGGCAATGTTTCTTTTATGTTTACCACTTATTTCCAATCCACAGCGAGCTATGGTTCGAGCAGTGATTCTGGTTGGTGTTTTATATTTTGAAGCTTTTTTTTTTTTCCTAGCAAAACCAAAAGATTAAATCAGATCAAAGCTTAAAGTAAAATCTGAATTCCATAAGGTAGATTTCAGTCCTTTAGCCAGTAAAGGAAATGGTCCTTTGATAGTCACGAGAGATAGCCAGAACCTTGAGGAAAGGACTTTGAGATTTTTGATTTAAATCTTTAGTGGATTTCCGAGTGGAAAGAAATTTAATTATATTAGAGGCAAATGTGATACACTATCTACTTCATCGATTTTTTTATTGTTAATTTTTTTGAAAACCATCACATCATATTAGAATCTAATACATTTTTGGCAAACAGCTTTCCTGCCATAGACAAACAGAACAGAAACCTAATTACTTTAAACCCATAGACAGTACCACTCTGATTTTCAGCTCTCAAACTTTTACACATCTCCTTGACTTTTGAATCCCTATTATATCTTTGACCTTCATCTTGCAACCAGTTGTTCTTCTAAACTTGTAACCATAGGTCCAGTGAGATAAATCCTGTTACAGAGGGTTTTTTAACTGGATTTAAATCACCTTTTATATTATATTTCCTTTTCTGCATTCTCGTTGTTTGACTTAAGAAAATCTTTGATTTAGCTATTAGTCTTTTGATTGTTTTTCAAATTTATCAAACAACACCTGTAAGACATTTTTTTAAGAATTAAATGAATATTTATTACTGAAATTTCATGCAAAACCCAAACCCAAGCAAGAGATAGTGTCCTAGTTATAGAAAAAGAGGAGAAGAAGAAGGAAGAGGAAGAGGAAAAGGAAGGGGAAGGGGAAGAAGAAAAGGAAAAGATAAAGGAAAATGAAAATGAGAAGGAAAAGGAAAAGGAAATGGAAAAGGGAAAGGAAAAGGAAAAGGAGAAAGGAGAAAGGAGAAAGGAGAAAGGAGAAAGGAAAAGGAAAATTCACTTTAGCAGAAGCCTATACTATGCATCAATCTACAGTGACCATGACTGTCTTTATACAGTATATATGTCAGAGTCCTATATTTATAGCAGAATTTCTCAGGTAGAGATAGGTTCATATGCACAAAGTACTGTATCTATCTGATGTGTTTGGGGTTTGTTAAACAAAGTGGGCACCGTTTTGCACGGAGTCTGTGTTTGTTCTGTCCATCCGAATGTGTTCCATGTGCACCAGACAGGTAAACTACACAGTGATGTGTGACAATTTCAGTATACCGAGAATATGCAATTTTATTACACAGACACTGTGTATCTAAGCATCAAATGAACCATACGCACCTACCTGTCTTGGATGTCTTCCAGTCCTTACATGTCCAGCAGAACAGGGACACAAATTATGATCCACAGTCCAAGGACTTACAGCCACTGTCCTGGCTGGGCTGTTGTGTTAAACAAGGAATCGTACAAAAATAACAAAAGTTCTCTTTCTGCCTGGATAAAATTTATAAGTGGGAAAAGAGCTGTTTAGAGAAATGCCTTAGGCCTGGTAACGTTATATTCCTATGGACAACCACTCCTTGTCAGGAGAAAAATAATCGCATTTCCTAAAGTCTGCTCCTAACTGATCAGGACTCATTTAAATCATTGGTTCTCTCTGTAACTAATAGAGTAAAGGAATTCTGCCAGACTTCTAGATAGAATCTTTGATGCTTAGATGTTTAATAATTTATATTTAATGTATTTTCCTTTTGATAATCTACGTATTATTAGAAGCTTATATTGTTTAAGAAAACTCCAAATGACTAGCAAGATAATTTATTTTGGGACAAGGTACTGCATGATGTTTTCTATTCACATTCTCTGTCCTGAGGCAAGTAATATCTGTGAGGGTAACTCTGAGAAGCAGTTGTGTTTTTTAAAAGATGTAGTACCCTTTTTAAAGACTTGCCTCCAAATACTACCATGGAAGCAGAAAGCTAAACTGTTAAAATGCCACCTGCAAAATGACAGCAGAAATCAAAATATTTAAGTGTCTTCACGTACAATAGATTTCTAATCTGCGAATCTGAATTACTGAAAGCAATATTAAGAAAATCAAATATTTATAGAACTGATTCCTGGACTGTTTTCTCTATAGCTGGGCGGACAACAATGCGGATGTGTTCCTGCATCCTTATTCTTTGTTTAGTACTCCAGGAACCTTGCAATATAAAGAAGCTTGAAGTATTAAGTGTAGGGACTTTATACAATAACATTACTAAGCAAAAGATGTATCTTTGCAAAATAGATGCTTCTTGATTGCAGGGATAACACTACTTTAATTGTACTGGGCATTTTTGCCTTGGGTTATCTCTTGCAAGCAAATGAAGTTTTTTCTTTGTTAAATGTATTCTATGTTTTTATACAGATCTGAAAGTAGATGAACCATGATTTGGGAATACTTATTTAGGAAATACAAATTTCATAGGAACCACAAGTCTTCTTCGATCTCTCCTAACCGGAGGTTTTAGCAAATCTTTCTGATGAACTCAGTGCTCCTACTGATACAAACATAAAAGCCTAAACTTTCACCTTCCAAAATATCTTCCTTTTTATTTTGTGAAGATTGCACAGTCTAATAATAAAATCTGACCCCTGTATTTGGATGGAAAAATGGTTGAAAGAAAAAGTTCTCTACAAAATGTTCTCAAAAGCTAAACACATTCAAGATGTGATAGGCACTTGCATGTCAAAGTTTATTCGTTTTATGGAATTGTTCTGAGGACTGAATATGTTGCTTATGCAATCTCCCAGAAATCTTGGAAAGGCTCTTTTTAAAAGCTGAAAATCTTTATATAAGTTTCTGCATACAAAGAATCTCAAGTACTTAATATAAAAACATGAAAGTGTCCTTTGAACTATGAGCTCATAGGAAGGGTAAGTTTTGGCTGTTTGCAATGCCTCAGCTAAAATTTCTATTTGGTTGAGGTGTCCACATGCTTTACAGTGCTCAAAAAAGAAGTGTTTTACATTAAGCAACATTTTTTTCAAGACCATTTATGCACAGCATAGTCTTTTTGGCATCACATGGCAGCTTCAGATCAAGTATATTCTCATAAAGCCACAGTTGTTATTAATGCTGGACAAAAAAATGTACAACCCTATCTCACAAATAATGCAAAAATTCTGAGAGTATAATTTTTCTGCAGGAGACAGAACTGAGTCTTTTCAGTGGGTATAATGAATCAGCCTAAGTACAGTCAATAGGCATGAGCAAGTACTTGAATTTGCATTTGCCATAAAACAGCAAACACATTGGTACCTAGGCTAATGGTCACATCAGTATGAACGCTCTATCCTGACCAATCTTCCTAATGAAGTTTCATTAAAACTAGTAAGTGTCTATTAAAAGTTTTGAATTGAGTTGAAATGATATTTTAGCAGTGGGGGGATACAGAGGAGAAAAAATACTGTTTGAAACTTTTTGTTGGTTATTTTGTTCCTTGTTTGTTTGGTGGAAAATAATAGCAAGTAGTGTATTACAATAGCAAGGTACAAAAAAACCTTGCAGTGATTCCACCAGAGATGATTTTAAAGGGGAAACAATGTCAGCAAATTTCGCATTATCAACAGACTTACAATGGCTCATCACCATGACCAGTGGAAAGACACTCAAGAATATAACGAAAATAAACCTTTAATTTCTTTTTCACTGTCCTACAGAATTTAAATTAATATCAAATTCATTTCTGCTACATAATTTTGTTGTACGGTTCAGCAAGTGTGCAGTTCTATAGGTAATTGAACAAATATATAAAATTCTTTTACAGTTTTGGGGTTTGATTCTGAAGACTCCAACAATTACAGCTCTGATTAAAGTTTTCTG
The DNA here is from genome assembly GCA_033558235.1 of Neomorphus geoffroyi. Classification (NCBI taxonomy): domain Eukaryota; kingdom Metazoa; phylum Chordata; class Aves; order Cuculiformes; family Neomorphidae; genus Neomorphus; species Neomorphus geoffroyi. The sequence continues at coordinate 2,452,979 of JAUMJM010000035.1, forward strand.
TGGTATTGGTCACTGAAATATGCAGGAACTTTATATCCTTGGGAGATCTATCCCTCTGTGCAATTTTGGTTGCAATTAGTAACACAGTCAAAAGTTATTAGGGAGGGACTGACTAGGAGACAGGCAGATTCCCTTTCATGCTGCCTCCTCTCCCACACACAAAATATACTCTTCAGCTCTGGAAACTGAAGTGATATTCCTTAACTGCATCTTGTCAGAGAAATTACTGGGGTTTGACTTTAATCCTGCTTAATTCCCTGTAAGTTTTCTCTTAGACAGTTTTTAAGTTTTCTTATATTTTCAAAGCCAACTCCAGATACCTTTAAGTAAGCCTTATATAATTCTTGCACAATATACAAGTCATAAAATATACATACATGTTAAATGCCATTATTTAAGAGAGAGACAGAGAGGACAACATTTAGGACTGAATGCATAAAGACAGGAGAATACCTACATGCTGAGATTTCATTGCAAATACCTATTGACATCAGTCTGTCTTGTGTTCCTCAATATTCCTTGGAAATAGACCACTTAAACCTATACAGCTGTATCCAGGCAAGCAATGGAGATATACAAATATAATCTTATATGGTCATAGGCCACAACATATCACAAAGTTAATTTTTTTCCAGTTCATATTCAAACCAAGACTGAACGTCAGCAAGAAGGGCCACGCTGTGCTGTTGGCATAACTTTTACTTCTAGTTTAAATCTTGCATGAGAACATAAGATATTGTACTGAAAGGTCTTATTTTGTGTGTGATTGTTTTGTGCTTCACATATTGTAAAGAAACTGAACAACCATTTTTAATAGCATAAGAATAGTTCACTTGCAAATTGTGCAGAATATTTTGCACAGCTGGAAGAATTTTGCCTTTTTGGCCTCATGAAATGTTGAGTAGCCATGGATGTGTGACATGGTAGGAATCAGCAGTTCTGTGGAAGACATGATTTCTTGATGTCATTCAGAATTTTCTGATTCTGTATTGGAATTTCCAACTTGAATACATTCATCTTGCACATTTTATTTTCCTTTTTTAAAAAAAATTCTGTTTCAATAAATACAGCACAAACTTGAAATTCTGGCTGCTGTGTGAATGGACTTTGTTAATTTTATTGCTACCCATGTCACTATAAAAATATGATAGTATTCTTAACTGTTCAATCCAAGCTGGGTCGTGTGGAGTTCTTACTATTGCCAGAACATGAGAACAATAAAGCTTTGTGGAAGCACAAAGGAAGAAAACAAGCCACTGCTGGTGCCACTTGCAGGAAAACAGACGTCATTTACTGTAGAAAACCAATGATTAGACTACAATAGCAGCAGCAGCCTAGTGATTTGCTTAATTTTTTCAGCAAGCAGAACTCAGCACCTGGACAATGAATTTTCCACCTAATCATCATCACATAGAGGATGTTCAGTTTGACAGGGCAGATACCTCTACAAGGAATTACTGGTTTTCATCTTAAGAATGTGCAACGGGTGCTAATTTACTATTTAGAACATTCCATGGCTGAGTTTCAAAGCACAAAGAGCTAAGTCTTAAGTATTCATTTATTGCTTCATAAATTAATCAGAAAATTGTTTTACACTTAAAAAAGAGAATGTGCAATCACTTTTAAGACTTACATGATCTAAGTATATTGCAGCCCTTTGAAGACTATACAATTTCATTTCTTCCTTGCAAAATGGTACACGTTTTATGAATTTTTGTATTTCTTAGCCAAACATTTTAATTGTGCAAGAAGCAGGCTACTTCTGTGACTGAAAGACTCTTCAGCCTGCCAAAATCTTTTTTTATAAGTGATCTTTTTCAAGTGAGAATTATTCACCTCCACATTGGATTTCATGAACATGTTGCTGTGTTTCTGTACCATTACCACTGAATGATATAATCCTGAGAAATATCCTCTAATTGGTTCTTTTGTTACCAATTAGACAAAAGAATGTATTTTGTTTCAGGGCTTCTCACACCAATGATCTGATGAAACGGGCTGTTCATATGTGGAATACTTCCCATCGGTAGCAGTAACTAGTATCGTTTAGAATCACAGTCAAATATCTGATGCAGCAAATTACAACTGATGAGAAAATCAAGAAGAGAATTTTCTTTCTGATCTAACAGCTGAACAGAATGGATATACTACATAGAATAGATCTAATTTATGACTTTTCAGTTTATGATGAGCGAATAGCACAATATCTCAGAGAGAGTAACTGGAACAGTATCGAGAATACATTGCTTTGGATCTTATAATGTATGTAAAGATCCACCACTGATTTCTGAAAATGTATGACTGTTCATTTCAGTCTTTTACCTATAAATATTTTATAGTGTTTATTATCACAACCACATTGCATACATCAACTAATTGAATTTATATCATACTGGTGAAGCAGTAGAATATTCTCTAATTGTAGTGATTTGGACTTCTCCAAGACCATATAGTTTCATATCCTGAATCCAAAGTTGAGAGTTACATCAGCTAAGTTCCAACATATTCCTGAAGAACCCAGGGTTCTGCATGTGCTTGCAGATTGAATCTAAATTTCCTGGAATTATTGGCTTGTCAGACATAGACATGCTCTGGTAAAGGCTTACTCCTCAGTATTTCTCATCTAGGGATTGTCACAAGAAGATAGTTTTGGGATTAGCAATATCAGAAGAACTCTTGAATCATCAGGGGCAGTGTCCTCTTTGTGCTGTCTGCAGAGCAAGAGGCTGTTCATGTCTCATGGCTTTCCAGTGCCCCTGTAACAACAGGGTGAAGGTGGGACTTCGATACTTAAAAATAATGTAGCCATGGGGAATGGGAACCAGCTCTGGGATATTTATATTGGAAAAAGTTGCTTAATGACATTTTTGCCCTAGGACCTCTCACATATACTGTGTGTATGATTGGGTTTTAATTACAAATCCTTTGAACACCACCTTTTAGATTTACTATTGAAAATTAAGAGTAAAAGGACAGAAAATATTTAGGCAGCAGTTAAATTAAGTCTTTCAGTTAAAATAAAAACTTTTAGCTATGCATTTTATTGTATTCAAAACACTAAATTTTTGCCAATACTATAATATAGAAATGACTGCTGGAAAATAGTCTTCATGATTCCCATCTATCCTTTAATGTATTACATTGCAGTACTGTTCCCTGTGGTACGTTTTCAGGCACTTTGCTTTCTTTAAGAAGATTATTCATTTGGTGGAATCATTTTCAGGTTATTTTATTCCTGCACTATCTTAACAATTTTGGGAAGGATCTTTGTAAATCACTTGGATATTAAAATCATTCCCTCAGAGGAGATTATTGCATAGTCCACTAGAATTTACTCTTCAAAATCACATATAGACATTCAAACTACACATCCTTTTGCTTACTTTTAATTGAATTATTGCTGCTTATGAAGCTCAAAATACTCTTATTCCTCCTGGGTTTTTTTGTATATATTTTTGTACAGTGTCTTAAACTGTGTTGGTTTATCACTGTGATTTTATACAGGAATTTTGCTATGGTTTGTCACACACAGCCTTCTGTAGGAATTATTGCTTTCTTCCTGTTTGTCCCCTAGGATTTCTGTGCATTAGACTACGGTCAGTTGTTCTTTTTATTTTTTTTTTATAAGAAATATTGTTGTAGATTTCATGTCTTTTAAGATCCTAATTCTTACAGGTAATTCATTTGGTTGTCTATGTTCATGACTGTCGACTACACGTTCTCACTAATATTTTTAGAAGTCATTGTTCAGTTTGAAAAAATTTTGACAGAGGGTTGAAAGCTCAGAGATATTAAATTCTTACAAGCTTCATGAAAGTTGTCTAGGTAAAGGAAAAAGATTCTTTTATTGTTCCTAACTGAGAGAAAAAAGCTTCTATGTTGTCAGAAAACACGTACAGAAGAGACCTCCATCAAAGGAAGATCTTTTCCACATTGCTCACTTCCCTTGACAACAGAAAGCCCAGCCCAGAGTCATAAAGCTATGGGAGCCCAACTTCATTGGTTCTCTGCTCATAGAATGTGCTTTGGGATAAAATAACTTAAATGTTTCTATTTCTGCTTCTGATTGATTATGTTCCTGCATTTTGACTCTCTGTGAAGTCTGTTACTTGCCCTATCTTGTCTGACTGATACCTTGTATGAATGACAGAAAGATGAGAAATGGTAAGATCTAGGCCCTCTTATTCCCAGTGAAGACAGTAAATACTCAGGAGACTCAGTGTATCTAGAAGTCTACAAGTCTACATGAAGAGTAAATGCAGCAAAAAGAAGTCATGAATTTTAAAATGCCTGAGCCTCAGGGTTTGGAGGACAGAGTTTTAGTGGGTTGTACTGCCTGAAGAGTTAGTTCTACTCATTGCCTACTCTGAAGGAATAGTATTTTCATCTGTGATTTTTTGTTTGACAAGTCAGTGGTATGAAAACTTCTGAATTCAAAAGATATTTTGAAAGAACTGGTTTTCCACATAGATATAGGAGATCATAAATGCCTCGCATCAGTATGAATCACAGGAACAATATCTCTACAACGTTTGCTAGAATAAATCGTTGCTTTATTACCCTTAGAGGCACATCAAATCTTTCTGCTTCTAATCTTCTGGAAACACCTAAAAAATCTTTCACACTAATGTTTTCATGGGCATTCATCTTCAAAGGTTAATTTCAGTGCTGAAATAATCCCTTGATGATAGGGTTTCTGCCTATTAGTTATATGACATACTGCCTTTCATTCTATTTACACCTCTCCATATTGCGGGCTACCTGGCTTGTAGCAGAGGCACCCTGTCACAGCTGCAGTACGAGTAGTGGTAAGGTATGATTGTTGACTTCGAACTGAAACAATTATCAAAATGAATATGAACTATTCTCTTATAGAACTATTTTGCTTCACTTTTTTGTGAGCAAATGTAAAACGAGGAAAGAAGCAGCTGGATCTGCAGTGTAAGTTTTTCAAAATCTACATATACTTATATACATGTATGTATGTGTTTATGTGTATATACACTTTCCAGAAAATAATGCAGAAAACATTTTTATTTGTAATCCAGTTCTACCAAGTCTGTACATGCTAGGTTAGAGAAGTTCTCCTAAATCCTGCACAAGCTTCAGTGCAAGCACCTGACTTCCATGAACAATCATTTTAGCAAATGACCACTTATTTTCCGAAATAGACAGTAAGATCATAAAAGGAAAAAAGATTGAAAAAAAAGGCATTTTATTTCCAAATTTTTCTGAAGTGCTTCAGGATTAAGCAGACAAATGTTGGCATCCTGCCCAGCTGACAAGATCGAATTGTTATTTGTGCACCAAACCCTCTCATTGCAGTACTCACCCTTGGTCTATCTGCTTACTGACTAAAGGAGGAGCCAAAGGCCATATTTAATGGTTAAAAGATACCTGGTAAATAATCAAGCTTGGAGTGAAAACCCTCCTCAGTCTGAGCAGATTTCTATAGGCAGCTCCCACCTTTCCAAACCACCAGACTAGTATTTTCTGCCTCAAGTCCCCATTTTTTCTTTCCCTCAAACCATTACTGGAGAGGTGTTTGGTGCATGAGAGATGTGGAGCATAAAAAGGCAGGGCAGGAAGGAAAATCATGGTAGGCACTGGGCTGTTGAACTTAGAGCAGGGAAACCTGCTTCTTGGAGTCTTGAGGGAAGCAGGGTCGTGAGTTTACAGACTAAGTCAGTGATATAGGAGAGCTGGGATCATATAAACCTAGGGAATTATTTGCTTTAGTCTAAAGTAGGCATTTGGTCAACTATTCTAGAGGTCCCGGTGACTGTGTTAACTACAATGCCATCCTTAAGGTCTGTTGTTACCTATATTGCTTATAGGCACCTATGTGAGGACACCCAAATGCAGACATCTTAATCTGAGATCTGAATCCCACCATTTTGGAATCCCACTGCAATCTGTGGTTTCAATACAAGATGGGAGAAAATGTGATTAGGACCAGCCATGTGGAGAAGGACTTGGGGGTGCTGGTTGATAAGAAGCTCGACATGAGCCAGCGAAGTGCACTCACAGCCCAGAAGATCAGCTGTGTCCTGGGCCACATCAAAAGAAGCGTGGTCAGCAAGTCAAGGGAGGTGATTCTCCCCCTCTGCTCTGCTTTCATGAGACCTCACCTGGAGTATTCTGTTCAGTTCTGGAATCCCCAGCAGAAGAAGAATATAGAACTGTTGTAATGGGTCCAGAGGAGGGCTATGACAATGATCAGAGGGCTGGAGCACCTCTGCTATGAGGACAGGCTGAGACAGTTGGGCTTGTTCAGCCTGGAGAACAGAAGACTATGAGGACATCACATAGAAGCTTTCCGGTACCTGAAGGGGGCTACAGGAAAGTTGGCAAGGGACTTTTTACAAAGGCAAGTAGTGATAGGATGAGGAGGAGTGGCTTTAAACTGGAAACGGGGAGATCTAGATGAGACATTAGGAAGAAACTTTTCACAATGGGGGAGGTGACACCCTGGCTCAGGTTGTCCAGGGAAGCTGTGGGTGCCCCCTCCCTGGAAGTGTTCAAGGCCAGGTTGGATGGGGCCTTGAGCAGCCTGGTCTGGTAGGAGGTGTCCCTGCCCATGGCAGGGGGGGTGAAATTGGATGCTCTTTAAGGTCCATTACAACCCAAACCATTCTATGAATCTATGATTCTATAATGCTATGATTTCATTTCTCTTTGAAAACTGTAGTACAAAAGACATTTCAAGGACTACGATCAGGAACTCCATTCTGCTCCTTCCCAAGGGAAGGTGGTCTTCAGCACGTTCCACTTCCACCTCATTCTTGACAGAGGGAAGGTTGCACTTCTTCCGTTCCCCAAATGTCTCATGCTGAAGTGATTAGGACACATTCCCGAGATGTAAGTGCTACGGGCTAAACTCTTCATCAGGTCAAGAAGAGTTTGAAACTCAGATTTTTTTCTTTCCAATGTTTTCTAGCTACGCAGTTAGTCCAGGAAAGAAATAGGTCAATGGTCTACTTTTGACAAAAAGGGTCTTCCGCAGGTTGAAGATTACTACATTTCTAATGCAGTTCATAACTGTGACTGAATGACCAATATTTCTAAATTTTTTGCTAGTAGCTGTTTCCACAAACTGATTTAGCCGTCAATATTCAGTATGTAACTGGTGATGACACTGCTGAGTTAAAATACAAGCCTTATCAGAATGTTTTGCAGTCATTTTGATTCTGAAATATTTTTTATTTCCATTAAAGCATGAATAAGTTTCATTTTATTATCTCTTGGACACAGAACATTTCATCTGAGGAGGCTATCGATTCTTTAATTCAGGGATTTATTTTTTCTGCTGAATAGTTGCATTTAGTTTTCAGAGATCTTTCTAATTCTCTACTGTAAGTCATCATTTACCCAGAACACTGCAGCTAGAACGTCAACTCCCATGCCACCAAATCTGCAACAACATGCTGGAGATCTCTGGGGTTGTACCCATTATGTCAGAGCAAGGATTTCTTCTAGCCTAAATGACTCTTTCACCTAACCATATCCATGCTCACTTCCACTTATTTCTGAAGACGCAGACCCGAAGTTGTAAGACAGGTAGCTGTGCAAGATATGGCTTGTGTGTAGCAATTGTGGAGGTGAGATTTGATATCAGAAATACAGCTTTCATGATGCTGATTGGAGAAAGGCAGGAAAGCATGTTAAGAATACAGAGTTCAGCTTCTTAAAGGTATGTTAGAAACAGTACAGACACACTTCAATTCAATTCACCACTGAGACAACCCAATAGATATTGAACAGAAATATGGATGGTTTTGCTTTTTGTCCTGACAGGCATGAAGCTGATTTTTGTTAGTCACTAGAGTGGACTGGATAACAACATTGAGTCTCTGTAGAGCTAAAACAACAATGCACTGACAAGTAAAAGAATTAGAGGATAGCTAAATTTGAAATGACGTTACCAATAGAGACAATATCCCTTTGCTTTCTAAACTGTCTGATTTCCCATTTAAAAATTTATATCAAATGTATTCGAGTATGCTGACCTTTATAATAAATGTATAATGCATGCTGTAATCAGATCAGAAAGAAAAGAAAAATAAATGTCAATAGAAAGTAAAAAATACGGATGAAATTAGTTTAATTACAGTGGAATTCCTACTGGATTATATTCTACTCACAGTAATACTAAAAGAGTTCGCCATGATTAATGTTATTAAAGCGTGTGCCAAATGAAATAATGGTTGTTCTCCTTTCATCGGAAAAAGTTTCCACTTACACTGCAGTGAGACGAAATATTTCACTTGTGCTGTATAGATACATTAACATATGCAATTAAAAGAATCAGATGCAGAGGCACATATAACATTTTATAAAGATGATTTCTTGCTATTTGAGTCCTCTCTGACCCTCCCTTTTCTCCTGCCTCACTTATTCCTCTGAATAGGGCCTCTTAGTCTTTTTTCAAGTCATACAGGATTTAAAAAACCCCTTTGTTCTCCCTTCAGTTTGTGTTTTGTTCCCGCTCTTTTGTTACAGGTACAGAAATTTCTCTCTCTGTTTCCTACTCTATCACTTAATTTCCTTTCATTTCTTATTTATTGCATATGGTGTTTCCAACCACGTTTAGATGTCCTCTTATTTACGTATCCTTATCCCTCATCAATACAAATTCAGCCGTTTCAGCCCATTGAATATTCTCATAGTTAAGAAGTGATCATTTGTAGCAAATTTTTGAGCAAGTACTGCACTTATGTTTTCCCAGACCTGTCAGCTACACAGAACTCCGTCACAATTTCTGTTTTTTGTATATTCCTTTTTTTTTTTTAGATTTCTCCTCATTCTTCTTTCTGTTTGGGGATTTTTTTTCCTGTTTTTTGTGTGGATTTTTTTTGTTTATTTATACTATATCTGTTATTCTCATTTCTCCCTAGCTTTCTTCAGGTAACTCCAAGATATTGTCTCTCATTCCTTTCTATTGCACATTCTCGTGTCACTGAGGAAACAGAAATTCTAGCAACATCACTAATAGGTTGTTTCACAGATCTGCACTTATACTCTAAACTTCTCTTTTTTAGTTGAAAAAAATTCTCTGAGTTTGTTCAGACTTCTGCTCTGCTTTTTATCCTCTAGATCTTTGCATCAAAACTACACCCAAGGAATAAGCCTAAAATACTGTATTTACTGTCCGTATGTGAAGATGAGACTTGTGTCTCAAATTTGTCTTTAATTTTGAAAATTTTTAATGTCCATCCATTTTCTGCAACACGAAACAACTCAAGAAACAAGTTGTTTGTCCTGCACACAAAGCTGACCTCTGGCAATTCACCCTATCACTTCCCAGTGCTAAGAGACCAGACTTGCCTTAAGTTGCCAAGTCTAACATTTTATCTCCTGCTAAATTTTCACACTGATGTTATTTATAAAAACTCTCTCACCACTTAACTATCCTCCTCCAAATGCAATCTTAAAACTTTCATATATGAAGACATGTGACAAGAGAATGACCAAAGATGACATAAGAGCACTCTATCTACTGATAATCATATATTATTATTTCCCTACACATTTTTACACATATGTATGCTAACTGCCAGCCCAAAGTGTGTGCTTAAGCGTACTTAAACACTTTCCATTAGAAACCTCTTCTTGCATTGTGTTTTTCCACTTTCTATAAAAAGAAAGATTGTGGATCATAACCAATCTTACAGCTAATATTGTGTTACAAGAATAAATAACATTTCTGAGGTCTTTGCTTTACATATATGCCATGTGTCTGTAGTGCAATGAAAAGATAGTTGGCTCAGTAAATTTGAATTAATTTACCTCACCTAACTTCAGCTACATCTGCAGTAGATTTCTTTCATAGTCAATAGGGAAAATAGGCACTTCTATAATGCAATTCACTCCCTCTTAATATGGGTGTTAAAACCTGGTACATAGCAAGAACGAAATCCTACACTGCTAATGTTCAGTTGGACTCTTGCCATCAGCTTCAGTAGGGCTAGAATTTATCCCCAAATATGCTGAGAGATTTTTCAGAGACATATTCAAATTAGCTTTCCAAACTCCACAAAGCACACCAAAATCTTAAGCCAAACTCAACAGAAGATCCAAAATCAATATGACTTTTCCAATATGTTAACTCCTAAAGAAGAAAACTAAGAAATTTCCACTTAAAACATGACATGAAGTAAGAGTGACATGCTGAATAAATAACTAGCTATGATACAATTACATATTTTAATTGGAGACAGGATTTTGGATCACTTCTGTGGAAAAACTGGATAAAAGTGAGCATCCAAGCCACTACCTCAAAATAAAAATTAGTGATCATTAAAAATTTAATCTTAATCCGATTCACTAATGAGAATATTTATTAGAACAAGAAGAATTAAAAAACCCAACATTTTTGAGATCCATTTATTCTCACCCATATTTAGAAATTCTTGATCCTATTGAGAGTTTAGACTTGGCATGTGTTCATTAAATAAATCAAAAGATGAAACACAGTAAATCATAAGTAATGCTAAGATTTTTCAAAATACTAGTTGGTTTTTTTAAATCACTTCTCCAACTTCTAATAATTCAGTCTAAGACACCTATTTTTAATAATTAATACTAGTGAAAAAATTCCCTAGTAGGAAAGCTAGAGGCTGGAAAAGTCATCAAAGTGCAGCTAATGTTTTTATCTCATACCAGTTTCTTAATCAGAAAATAATTAATGAGAAATAACAGATATTAATAATAATAATATTAATAATAACAATAACAAATAGTAATAGTAATAGTAATAATGCTATCATCGTAATCATCATCTTGCCACAATTCCTCTAGGCTGCTTCCTGTGAAACCCCACTTTGATATAAAAACCACTCTTAAATAAACTGTTATCCATCCCTAAATGAGGAATGAACTTGAAATGTGATATCCGAGGTTGAAACATTGTTTTTTCATAATTTACCAATTTATGCATGCTTTACTTCTCATGTAAACCTTATGTTTCTTAGGGCAGGATCACAGCACTGTTTATCAAAATAGGTGACAGATTGTACTCGTTTTGGCTGGGATAAAGTTAGTTTTCTTCACAGCAGCTTGTACAGAGCTATAGTTTGTATTACTTGCGACAAAAACAGTGTTGATGACACAGGGGTGTTTCAGTTATCACTGAAAAATACTTGCATAGAGTCAAGGCCTTTTTTACTTCTAGCACCACTCCACCAGCGGTGAGGCTGGGGTGCACAAGAAGTTGGGAGGGCACACAACCGGGACAGCTGACCCCAACTGACCAAAGGGATCTCCCGATGATGATGTGCTCAGCAATGAAAGCTGGCAGAAGATGGAGGAAGGGGAGCTGTTTGGAGTAGTGACAATTGTCTTTCCAAATCACTGTTACGGCTGATGAAGCTCTGCTATCCTGGGGATAGCTGAACACCTGACTGCTGATGGCAAGTAGTGAATTAATTCCTTGTTTTGCTTTGCTTTAACATTACCTATTAAACTGTCTCTATCTCCATTCACAAGCAGTCCACCTTTACCTTTCTTATCCTCTCTCCCATCCCATTGAGGGGGAATGAATGAGTGGCTGTGTGGTGCCAAGCTGCCTACCAGGGTTAAACCACAGCACATACGAAGATATAGATGTGACATGATTTACCTGTGCTGCAAGAATAATATTCAACAATATTAATCTCTGTTTTTGTCCTTTACACGGTATAGACCAATGTCTAAGATGTCAAGTACGAAACATGTGGAGAAGTGAAGTCATTAAGTGTTTGTGTAATAGGTATATTTGTCTAAGAAATCAGGAAAATCTAAGAAGACTAACACTGTTAAGATATTTATATAAAAGAGAGAGACCAGCAATCAATTTAAAATATCCTTCTTCAAAGTACCGCTCAATTTCACAAACATTAAAAAGAGTAAGGAAATATGCCTAGAGTGTTGGAAACTTACTGAGCAAGAGACACTCATTACAAAACCCCAAACATAAAATATATTAAATCCCATTGACAAAGGGGAATGGGGAAATATTCAACAACTGGCAAAAGTATAAAAACAAGTTTAAATGAGAACCATAAGTCCCACAACAATCTTGTGGAAAAACATAGACAGGACCACAAGTCGGCTAAATACCGACACAGGCTATCAGTTGGCACTGAGTGATATATGAAATCCCAAAGAACGCCAAAATCCAAACCAGCATAATATTTAAACTATAAAGGGGCCCTGCTGACCCATTCCATAGTTCTCCTTCTTTTTTAAATTATAGGTTGGCCTCTTAGACGTGCTTTGGCCAAGCTCTTGAGAAAAGGGATTTAAGTCTTTTTTATTTGGAATCACAAATGTCTGGAAGTTTATACAACTCTGTCCAAAGCCTAAGCAGGGGCTGTATGGTCAATGCATGGCAGCAACATAAAGCAGACAGGTCATGTACACTGTTAACTTCCAGATATTGTGAGTCATTCTGCCTATGCAAAAGAACTGTGAATCTGACCTGACTTGGAAGTTTAACCAAATTTGCAGCTGCTTTGCATTGTTGCAGTGGCACAAAGAAGAAAAACTGGATGAGGGAGTCTGGCCCTGAGATTGGAAATTAGAATGACATTGATTAAAACTTGTACTGGTTAAACCTGAAGAAACTTGAAGAAATCATGTTATTGAAATATTTGTGTTAAACATCAGCTGAAAACAAACATTTTTCTTTCTTTTTTTTTCCTAATGGATGAGTAAAACAAATCTCAAAGACTGGAAAATGCCGTTTAAGAGACTGAGTTTGCTTATTGTGCCGATAATTTAATGTATTTCTACTATGTTAAGGAGAAGAAGGATCAAAATTCTGAGATGTGGCAATTTGTGTGGTATTTGTGGTCTCACAGTACCCCAAAACTCTGGAAACAGCAAAAAACAGTTTGAACTTTCAACTTTATAGTCCCGTTTCTAGACTTCCCTGGCTAACTAACAATGTTATAGACAAACCCAGATTAATTCTCACTTCTGGACATCTGCAAACCACAGATCAAAATCTGTATCCATGGTCTGCAGTTCTGTGCTTTTGTAGTTTGGATGAACTATCTGAATCAAATATCCAAGGCGACAACAACAAGGAAAAATCAATCAGAAACATATGCCATCTTAAACCTCTTCTTCCAGCTGTTTAAGGGAATAGAGGGCTGGCACCTTCCACAAATCCCTTAGACCTTCTGGTACACTCTGAAAAGCAGCAAGTAGAAGGGAACAAGATAGTAGTGGAAGCTGTTGTCATTATCCTCTTACATGCTTGAATTTTAGGATAGTGTGTTCTTTAAGCGGTGACAAGTGCTATATGTCTCTTCTGCTTCTGTGTCCGTGCAGGATGACACAGTTCTGAACTTTTTGTTGTTATTGTTTTAAACGAGACTAAATGCTTTAATCTAGAACCACAAAATATATCTTCTTAAGCCTCAGAACTAGAAAGAAAGGGGTTAACATTTAGAAATGTTCATTGGAAATATTGGGAAGGAGGGAGGAAGGTATTTTTTTCAGAAAGTAAATCAAAATTTTGAGCAGAGGCATAAGAAATCTTACTGTAGATGTTTATATATGTGTGTCTATATATGTATATGTTTAATATAATTTTTTAAACTAAGTTGAACTCTTGAGATCTGATCCAGCTATGATTTCAGCTGTGGTCTGTAGGTCACTATCTCCCTCACTGACAGTCTCCAATTTAGGTTTGTATGAGTGCTTAAAGTCAGATGCCACCATGAGACAATGAGAAGCTTTAGGTTCAACGGACCTTAAACCCTCTCAATCTGAAGGATGCCAGGGTCTACAAACTTAGGAAACTGATAAGACTTTAGCCCAGGGAAGTCTCCACAGAAAATCCTGGGCAGGCAAAAGTAAACTGAAAAGAGACAAGACAGGTATCTGAGAGAGGCCAGTTGAAAGCTTGTTGACATCGCCATACATACATCAAACATGAAATCTAATTTACTGCAATGTGCCTGACCTATCCTGTGCAATGCTGCCGCATTAGGCTTACGGTTACTGAACTGCTTCAGACTACTGCAGAATCACTGAATTTTGTAAGAGCTCCTGTAAGGAAGACTAAAAAAAATATCATTTGGCTTCAATTTATCCCCCAAACTTGAACGCCGTTTTCAGCATAACAAGGCTTATCCAGTACAAGAACAGGAATTTATATGCAGTTGTGTTTACTGCTGAGTGTTCCTTATAAAAAACAAGACAGTTGGGAAACGGGGAAAATGACAGATACTTTCCTTTAAATTTTCACATCATAAAGTCTCTCAAACTATTACAGAAGATATAGAAGCAGCATGCATAAAACTGAGATAATTTTGTCAGACCCTCTGAAGAGGAACAAGAAGCCATTCAAAATGCTACGTTTCTTTTACAGGACTTTGTTGATAATCTCTTCAAAGTACTTTGTCAGGTTTTGTTGTGTCTCTGTATTTTTGTTTTTTTCCTGTCCTTTTATTTCTGAAGATATTAATATCAGAGTAGGGTCAGATACCAATGTAAGATCATGCATATAACCCAGTTTTATGAAGAAAGGCATTTATAAAAATAAAACTGAGGAGTGGAGTTAAAGCTGGTATAACTCCTCTGACTACTTTTATATCTTGTATGATTTTATGTCCTCAAAGATATACCTACAGTTAATTTCCTGAGTGGACAGAGTATGCTGTTTTTCATATGGCTGGCAAATATTAGATATCAAGCTCAGATTAAGCCAGTTGCAAGAGAAGCGCATGTTAATAAGAGGAACAGCCTTGGAGTTGCTGTGGAACCGTGGGACATGGTATAACTGCACTGAACATCAGTTCTACCTGTTATTCCTAGCCAGCTTGCTTGCGCTTTCTATCCCTCAACTGCCTGTCTGTAAAAAAGGAATAATTCTGCTTTTTAGCACCTCCTCTGTTTTCTTTTTGACAGAGAGCTATTCTTCCCTCGTGTGCTTTCATGCTGTTTCTCACAACAGTAGGTGACTAGTAACTTATACTCAGAAAATATATATATACATATTTGCTAACTGGACAATGAATTTTCACCTGAACCAAAACTTTTTGTGGTTACGTTATGATTTCTTTTATCATTTCTTTAACATATCTCTGCCAGAACTGATTCTCTAGAGAGACAGGCAAACAGCAACCATGAAAGGAACTTATATGGAATGCAGAGTTTGCACCCAGTCAGTTCAAAATAAGGATCTGCACTTAGGTCTCATAGCAGAAAAGTTCATTTTTTGAGAGTCAAAGTCTTTTATCCCATCTTGTGCAACTGTTTGATATCGTGTAATTCGATATTCTGTGGGTAAGAAACATCCAATACCCCATGACTAATTTCAGCAATCTGAGGTTCCCTAATTAATAGCTTAGGTATCCTATATACTCAGTAAGAAGACATAAGCCTCTTGTATTGTTTTCAGCCTTTTTGGGTTTTCTTTAGAATAAGGAATTAATCTTCAATATTTTGCATCATCAAGGCACAGTTTAGCCATATTTCTTTCAAGAGTTCTTATGACCATTTAGAAAAATTTCATTTGCAATCCAGCAAAAAAGCAATATAATGTTGACATCTTAAATATTTACAAAAAATACCACAAATCCTTGTATTGCAAGGAAGAAATAAGCAAATCTTTAGGAAAATGAAGGAAACACTTTATGTCTTTGATCTGATCTTTCTGGATAGCTAGAAAGAATGTTCTCTGTCCAGAAAATGATCTTTCTAAAAATAATGCTTCAGCTGCATCCAGAAACACTAAAATAAGATTTATATGGTATCATTGAAGATCATTTCTTGCCATAGGAGTTGCATATCATTTTCCAACTAGAAGAGCATACTGTAAAAAATGGTGCAGCAAAGTCATTGTTATGATGTCCTTAACTGAAGGTGAAATTAAATTTAGCCTCAAAAATTTGTTATACATAGAAGAGATTTACAAATGTAAGTAAACATTGCAACTACTTCATTAATTATTCTGCTTTTAAAAAGCCTGAGCCAATGAAATAGTGTAGTAATTTTTAGTTCTCATTTGGAGAACTAAGAAGGAAGGGGGGGTGATTATTCACTTGAGAATTAGGAGAGTTATTTTCTACATGTCAAACACAGTAGACAGCACAGTTATTGTACAGAATTTCATTAGCACTCTAGTTCTTGCAGAAGCATATATAGCCATGAAGGGTGACATACACTTACACCATTTTGATACTCGGAAATGTAGGGCAGTGATGTATTTATGTAAATATGTGTATGTTTTCCATGCATACATTACAGAGGAAAATGGCACGGCTGCCATTCAGAGAGACCTAACCGGGTTGGAGGAATAGGCCAACAGAAGCCTTGTGAAATTCAGTGAGGACAAATGCAAAGTCCTGCATCTGGGAAGGAAGAAACCTTGGCAGCAATACAGGCCGGGGCTGCCTGGCAAGGATGCATCTCATCAAGGAGCAATGTGGCCTTAACAGCTGACCCAGGGCCAGAGAGCTGGGGCTGAGGATGACCAGTCCTGACTGTGCTCTCACCCACAGGGCACAGCCCCACAGGGCTGGCAACAAGGTCCATTGACAGCCCCCAACACAGCAAGTGATGAATCGGGGCAAGAATTCAGCCAGGGGCAAAAGAAAATGTGGGCAGACCAGAACTGCTGCGGTCTGACCTTAGGGATTGACAGCCCCAAACTGGGCTGCAATGGGATCCTGGGCAGGGACAGTGAGGGGGAGTCCCAGAGGAGGGTGAGCAGGGCAATAATCCAGCTGTGTGAACAGGACCTGGGGATGCTGGTGGACACAAGGTGGACATTTGTGGAAGATATTGTAAAACTGGAGTGAGTTCAGTGGTGGCCACCAATATGGCCAGGGTTGGAGCCCTTGTCCTGTGATTGAGGCTGAGGATACTGGGCTTGTGCAACATGCATCCTTGAACAGAGACATCTTCAGCAGGGCCTCATAGCAGCCAATCAATTCCTACTAGGAGTTTCTCAAGAAGACCAGAAGTACATCGTGGAAGGATAAGAAGCAACAAGGACAAGTTGCAAAAAAAGAACTTCAGATTGGACATTAGGAAAATCTTTTCATCACAAGGACAGCCAAGCAGTCAAGCAGGTTGTCTGGAAAGATTGCGCAGCCGCCATTTTGGAGGTTTTAAAGATTTGAGTAGATTAAGTCATTGCCACCTGGCCTGATCTCATAAGTTACTTTGCTTTGAGCAGGATATTGTACGGGACACCTCCTGAAATCCCTTCTAGACGGAATTATTGTATGATCCTATGTGCTTTCATAGTAATAGGTACTGATTACAGAGGCACCAAGAGCTGTTCATAGCCCTAGAATAAATTCGAGCTGAGTTACCTCGTTTAACAGGCCAAAATATTTACTGAACAGTGGAGAAAATGCCACATGTGCAGAATTCTGTGTTTGCAAGACTGAAATTTTATCAGAGATGTCACTCTTTAGATGGACAATGTAAAACTAAAGTTCATCATATTATTACTGTTTATCCTTTATGTATTCCTAAATCACTCATTACGGAAATGCTGACTCACTAAGTTTAAATTAGAAAACGAAAGTCACAGCAGACATCCTCCTCAACTTCTGCATTAATTTTTGCTTCAATATACAGCAGGTTAGGAAATGAAATCACAAGTCCATTCACTTATGCCTTCACCCTCAGGCTAGAGGTAGCAGGTGTCAAATGCATCAAGAACAGTAGTCATTTCTCAGAAACAAGGAGAAGAATTTGACATTGAGCTTGGTTCTGATTTGATTGTCCATAGTAATGCAAATCAATGCTAGTTCCACAACCGTGTGCTTCAGAGAAATATAAAGTCTTAGAAATGCTATGAAATAAAGACACATCAAAAGCACTTTTGGAGTTGCATTAGTGTGCATATTAACTGTAATTACAATAATTAGAAAATAGAAATTAGAGGAAGAAAACTCAAAGAGCACATGAAAGCTTGCTTGTCAACATATCATTAACATAGTCAAAAGTTGGACTGGAAAATCTGTCATGGTTGAAATATGGATTTTCTTTTAGATGTTTATGTTTCATTATTGACTGTTTACATTCTTTGACTTGAGCCCAATTTCATCGAACAGAGGCATCAAACCCATTTTCACTGGGGGCCATACCAGTCTGCTCCTGCAGCATAACGCACCTCACACACACTGTACGTGTGACTGGTGCCCTGGCAGGAGCCTAAGGGCAAGGAGCTGGGGGTTGCCGATGGGTAAAGGTGATGGGCTGGGTAAAATAAGGAGGGTTGGATTTGGCAGGCAGGCCTTGTGTTTGCCACCTATGCCACTGATATTATAGTGTTCAGTCTGACTACTTATCTAATCTCCTTCTAACATCAATAAATAGACACCCTCAATGATTTCTTTCACTTATCTTTACACCTACCTTAGGAAAGGCTAGTCAGTCTTCTGAAGGCTCCTATCTTTGTCTTCACTGCCTTGAGGAGAAAGTCCAGAAGACTGTCTTGAAACAGATGCTCAACTTTTAGATGAATTCTCGTCTTCTTCAATTCCAAATATTGATTCTACAATGTGTTGAAAGTAACCTACTTTTCAAATATTTCTTGGACACCTAAAGGATTTCAGCCTTTTCTCTTGTATTGCTCCCCTTCCAATTTTGGTGTCATAATTACAGTTAACTTGGACTTTTATCTTCATTTAAAAAAAAACATATCTCCAGCTACATTCTTTCTTATTCTGCAAATCATTGGTCTTGCTTTTAAAAATTACTTTTGGTCATTGCCTCTGAATTGCTAATATGCTATCTGGTATTTAAGCTATTTGCTTATTACATGGCACATTTTCAAATGTCTGTATACAATTCCATATACATTTTCAATGTGCATATACAATGAAGTAGACTATTTTATAATATGTCTGTAGTTATTATGTACTTACTTTTTCTAACTGGATATTATGAGGATGATAATGAGAGAACCTTTCTGAAGTTCCAAAAGATTCCTGTAGCTTGAGTTGATAGTTCAGAGGTGAGTCTCAGTGTTAAAGAATGCATTTCTACAGTGATTCCTCAGAGTTAAGAAATCTCCAAAGATGTTGTTCTCATCTTCCAGGGGAACAGTGAATATATGATGGTAACAACGTGCACATTTTAAGACAAAGGCTGACCGAAACAAACGCACAAATGTAACAGAAGAGAACACTCTGCTTGTAAGCCTGTTAACAGGGTGGTTTAGTACATATCAGTTGCTGTAAGGGCAGTTAGGACATATTTATGTCTTCACCATCTGCTGTCCTGTGTCTATAACCCTCCAAAGCAAACCTGCTGTTTGACACGAGATTCAATATGATTATGACCTATACCCAATAACTGGTGACTGACATCTGATATTTCACATTGATGCTGTGTTATATGCTGCCTAGTGGTGAAGGAAAATAATAGCTCCTGAGTTCTCTTTCTTGAAGGCAGATTGATGGCAAGGATAGCTGATTAGCAAACATGCTTCACAATTTTATCCTCTATAAAGTTCAGACTTACTCTAAAGCCTTAGGTTGTGATATATAGGATCAATAATTACTAATCATTTAATATCCTGTCAAGTCCATATCCTGTAGATATTTTAAGACATTTGCCATTTGTAGCATTTAAATTCTTCTTAGTGTTCTTAGAAAAGACTCTAAACTGTCCAGCACAGTATGCACTGCTCACTCAGCTGTAAAATGATCATCTTGCCTTGGAATTCATCTCTGCTGCTCCTTGCCATCCAACCCAACACCCTTTCCAGCTGGAACAGCTTACTATTGCCATGGAAAACCAAGTGTCCGTTCCCTCAGCACCAGATGTCAGTCATCCTCTAAAACCTATCTAGCCTAAAAGGGACATACATTTAATTCCCCAGTGCCCCACAGGACAAACTGCGAAATGCTAAATGACAGAACCTTCTCCAGATTCTCGTCCTAAAATCAGGCTCACTGTCTCCTTGCATGAGGCAGAAGCAGAATAAGTCTTGCTCAGTCGTATCTACTGTCTGCCTCACTCACCATTTTCATCTACACTGAAAGTTTCAGCTGAATCCCATTACGAAAAAAGAGAAAACTGGAGCAGGCAATATTTCTAATTTCTGACATATCTAATTTCTTTCAATTTGACAACAATATGGCTATAACTATAGATGACACACATTGGGATATTACGAAGTATATGCAAATAAAACAAAAAAGACAACATAAATGATGTGGAAAGTGGCATGTTTTACTTTAAAAATTATAGCAGACTTTTACAGAGATAATGTTGTCCTTCAATGTATTACTTCAGAAAAAAAAAGACAAGGATTGGCAGTTTGATTTTCCAATATTTGTGGTATTTATTCCATGCAAATTAAACTAATATTGACTTATTTGTACTTTGATTGCATTTTGATTTCTGTATTAATGTTTGTTTGAATTAATCTGAATATTCCATATAATTTAAATTTCAGCACATGAACTGAATTAACCTCATTAATGAGAATGTTGCCTATGGCACCCCTCTTATAAATGCCTTTCCCATGGAGAACCTTGCTGGGAAGACAGTTTGATTGTGATCATCTTGCCATTCAACTTATTTCTGCAAATCTCCGTTTTGTTTTAGATGTTTTTTTATCTGATGTCTAAATTGCACTGAAAATACATGATATAAAGCATTTGATTCATAATTCCTTGAGGACACTGAACTCAGTATGGCCGGTTTGCTGTGATCAAAGCAATAAATACTAGACACTAATGTTTTTTCAAAAGCTCATTATTATGTTCATTGTAGGGGAGAGTCACTATGGAAATAATTACCAAAAGTTAGACATTAAATATTTTTGAAGCTGACACAAGACCTGCTTTACCTCTCATTTTGAAGCATATGATTTCAATAACTTTAGCTGGATTAGGCCACTTACCTATTTGATATTAGAAGCATATTTTAGGGTCCTAGTGTCACTAGGTATTTATTGTTATAGACAATTTGATAAATGATTCTGTTTTCTCTTGCTTATCATCATACAGAAAATATACTATCCTGTTACATATAAATAATGTCTCAGCAGAGAAAGTCTCTTCCAGAAGAAACCAACTGTTCTAATAGTATTCCCATTCCTATTAACATCTTGGTATTGGGAACAGAGAGAACAACTGAAATCAAACATGTCATTTGGGTGACAAATGTCTTGTTCTGTAATTGTTTTTAAAATGGTTTGGTTTCCTCATTGAAGCTTTACTATAAAATACCGAGGGTTCAGCCAACAGGCATATCTATTCTCAACTGCAGGAAATCAATTACTAGTCATTAGTCACCTTTCTACCATGAGGCTGGCAGCAGTATTCTTGTAAATTTGTTGCCTAGGAAAATGAAGACTGAAAGGACAGTTTTCTGAAGTTATACACTAGAAACCACAATATGACATGGCAAAAGACATCTTGTGGAATTAGAAACCAACTGCATAAAATGTTGGTGGTTCAAATTCTGCTCAGGTTGTTGATATCTGTCAGCTATTATCATACAACTGCTGTTTGACAGCTTCCTGAAGCAAGCAGGAATACTCTGTCCAAGTTTCACTATTGACTTCAATGGCAGTGGACTAATCTCCAATTGTTGCTATGATTTAAAACAGCAAAACCAAATCATCAGTATTTCCCATTTTAGAAGTTCCTGCGCAGAAAGCCAATAGATTAATTATCATTTCACTTAAGCTGCCTTTCACTCTTTCAATATCACAATAGTGAAGCTATGGCATGAATACTGAAGACCATCCAGGTTGTGCTCTGTAAGTAAACTTCCCATCCCTGTGAAATGGAAATGCAAGACTGGCTTCTTTAATACCACAGAGAAAGACATATCATGACAGACTTGTGATGAATCTCAACCATGTTCTTATAATAATGATTTTAAACTGATTCCCATGAGGACAGGACTGACCCCATACATAAAACCAGTAGAGACCAACAGAACACCTGAAGAATGGAAAGATATTGAGTGTTCATTAAAAAGATAAAAATAAAAAACTTAGCACAATTACTACAAAATTAAGTAATTTGTACAAAATGAAGAAACTTGCCTAGATTTTTGGCAGAACATAATTTGTTTAGCTCATCTTGTAATCCCTGTTTGTACAGTTAAAATGAAATTTCATCTCAGAGGGCCAAATGCTTAAAATTCTAATAGCAAAGTTAGCATGCCACCGTACTAGAGAATGTTAGAAAGCTATCATTTCCTCACTACAAGGAAAATGGATACACAGATATCTAGTCCAAAATGTATTTAGCTGTTTTATAAATATTTCTAAGAAATATTCAAAACGTATCTTATAAGAAAGAACCATTTAAATAAAATTATTTTTAATACAATATAATGGGTTAAAGCTTTTTCTCCTTTGGATGATGTTATTGTACAGCATAGATCAGGTAGAGCACATAAATAAACTGACTGCATATTTGTTAGCTTCATGTTGGACTTACTTTGTAGAAGAAGATTCATCTATCACTCACATCCACTTACATCAGTTGAAAATTACTCTTAGCATCTGAGTTGAGTGAATATCAACTACATGAAATTAGAAAGTCTCTGTAACCACCATGTAATAGTTTGAATATACATGAAAAGGCATGCTGCTGCTCCTGTTATTAGATCACAGGAACAAGGCTTGCAAGAGGTGTATTTACTATTGATAAAGAAAAAGCATTTGTCGATGTCCTGGCCTCCATAGTTGCATAACGAAGATGTGTTCAAGGTGTAGCACAGTGCATTGGTCATTCTTAGTAACTCTCATTGCTATCAGATATATCAGCATAGCAAAGCTAATCTGTGGTCTCAACACTGGAGTCTCATCTCACCAGTGATATATCTCAGTACCTTTTCAGTCTTTGCCTCTTCCAAAATCTCCACATGTGACCTTGATGTGTCTTTTCCAAGTGCTTTAAGATCTCTGGATGAAAAGTTCAGTGCAAGATTTAGGTAGCATTAATGTATCTCCCTTGCCAAGCTAGCTTTAACTCTTAATTCAAAAACTGCTTTATCAGCCTGCTCACTCCTCTCTTTGTAATAACTTCATCCAGATAACATTATTAAACAAATATTATGAACCAGCTTTTATCAGACCTCGTTAACTAGATCCTGAAAGCAATAATAACCTGATCTGTAACCTTCTGCCAACTACAGCTGGAGAAAGATTTTGCAGGAAAGATGCAGAGCTATGGAGCTTGGATGACGATGGGATATACCATTCCCTCTGGCATCGAGTTATTTCTTTTACTTGACTTTAAAAGTGCTTTCTGGGAACAGGAGGCTTTGTGAAATGTTTGTGCCATACATCGGATGCTATTCAGAAAATAAAGAAAAGCTGAGAAAAATACTTGTTACTTCTTTCTAGTTCCCTTCAATAAAGTGCAAAAATACGTATTCATTCTTAGTGAGCTGGGGCTGAAAGGCAGCTGGCAGATAGATTCTTTCATCAGATAAAACTACAGACCAGTTTAAACCTGAGATGAACAACAACAAAGCAACTGAGAGAAAGAGTTGTAGCCCTACAGGACCAAAGCTGAATATTCTCATCACCAAAGCAGACCTGCTGCTCTTGTTCTTTGTTTCATCCACATTGTTTAGTTTGTATATATTAGTATGTATTTTTTCTGTCATTTTTTCATTGTCTCTTATAATGCACTGGTTTCCTGTGGCTAGGCCTCTTCCTACTGCCTTGTTTTTGCATTTGACCAAAGTAATCTTATTATCCTTGCATCATGTGAAAATTTTCTTTCTCATTATTATTACCAGAAATTCCCCCTGCTGGACCAACGCTAGAATGTCTTTCTTCCTGTACACATATTTGAAACTTTACTTGATTAATCTTTAACTTACTAGGAATACATGTTGTAAAACTTCTAAAGCTATTTTTTGAATATTCCACCATCTTTACAGAATCAGATGCATTGTATATTCAAAAGCTGGTAAAATAATCACTTTCTCGGATGTCTTGTTGTAAATGTTAAGGTAGAGAGAGAAAAAAACAGAAAGAGTGAAAATAATCTCCTGGGATGATGGGAACACTGGATGGGCACCTCAGCTTGTACTTCAGGCTACCTAAAATCAGTTATCCTCTGAAAGTGCCTGTTCACTAACTCTCTGTGAGCTCATCAGACTCCTACCTTAGACACTTCAGTTCGGATCTTAAAGTTGGATGTCATGAATTCAAACTTCAGAGCTCAAAAGAGCCAGTAATTCTTTGAAAATATATTTCCAGAGAAAAAAATACAAACCCTGTAGAATAAATTGTGCTGAGATTTGACATTGCTCTTACTACTCTGTGCTAGCTCTCTGTATGATTACATCCCATCAAAGTCAAGGTATATAATATATAATTTCATTTTAAAGCATAAGAAAATTATTTGCATGTCCTGTACATGAAGAGTGGGAAAGTGAAGAGGAATAACTAATCCCAGCTTACCCTGTGGTAACATCCCTCTGAAAAGAAAACGTAAAATTGTGGCTCTATTCCAAAGAAATCAAATTATAGAGACATCCAGCAATATGCAGGTTATTTGTCTCTTAGCTCAGACACTTAGCTCAGACTTGGAGTCCTAAGTCTTTTGTGAAGCTGAGACTTGTCCTCAAGATTTAGATGTGAGCACAGTCAGTAGTAATGACAGTGAACTCAGACTAAAGAACTGCACAGAGGGGAGAGCATTTGTTCTCTAAACACATTTACTAACAAAGATACTATCATGTGAATATTCCAGAAGCAACCTCAAGGTTGCAGATTGAGTGTGCATACCTTACCAGAGGCCTGAGGGACTCATGCCAAGCCAGCCACACTGGAAAACTTGTGGATTGGGTCGTGGGTGTCTTCCTTCTGGCTAACGTGTCTTGTCTGTCATCTTACGACAGAGCTCACTCTTACATGGAGTCAGAACACAGTGAAAGGCAGATGGAAGCAACTTCCACAGTGAAAAATCACTATATTTATATACGTATATCACTTATGGAAGATCAAACTGAAAAAAATGGCAATGGACTTTCTAAGAGTATCTATCAGAGAGAGATTAGGTCTTGAAAAAAACACAGTTCCAGTGTTCCCTTTACAATAACTTTATGTGTTTAATAGAACAAAGAAAAGAGGTTGGAAAAGACCTCTAAGATCATCATTCCAATCATCAGCCCAACACCACCATACTTGCTTAACCACATCTTGAAGTGCCAGGTCTACATGTTTTTTTAACACCTCCAGGGATGGTGATTCCACTACTTCCCTGGGCAGCCTGTTCCCATGATTCACCACCCTTTCAGGAAATAATTTTTTCCTAATATCTAGCTTAAACTCCCTCCGACACAATTTGTCCTATTGTCCTAACACTAGCTACTTGGAAGAAGAGACCAACACCCACCTCGCTACAACCTCCTTTCAGGTAGTTGTAAAGAGAACTAGGGTCTCCTCTTAGCCTCCTCTTATCCAGACTAAACAACTACAGTTCCCTCAACCACTGCTCATAAGACTTGTGCTCCAGACCCTTCACCAGCTTTGATGCCCTTTTCTGGTCAGGTTCCAGCATCTCAGTGTCTTCCTTATAGTGAGGGGCCCAAAACTGAACACTGGATTTCAGGTGTGGCCTCAGCAGTCTCAGGTACAGGTGCATCATCACTTTCCTACTCCTGCTGGCCACATTATTTCTGACACAGACCAAGATTCTTTTGGCCTTCTTGGACCTCTGGTCACACTGGTGGCTCATGTTCAGCTGGCTTCTAACCAACACCCCCAGGTCCTTTTCCATCAAGAATCTTTCCAGACATTCTTCCCTAAGTCTGTAGCTTTGCATGGGGTTGTTGTAACCCAATGCAGGACCTTTCACTTGACCTTGTTAAACTTCAGAAACAACTGACCATAGCTCATTGATCCAGCCTGTCCAGTTATCTCTCTAGGGCCTTCCTACCCTTGAGTACAGTGACGCTTCTTCCCACTTTAGTGTCATCTGCAAACTTACTGAAGGAGAAGTCAATCCTCTCATCCAGATTGTTAATAAAAGTATTAAACAAGACTGGCATCAGCACTGAGCTTGTGACCGGCCACCAATTGGATTTAGCTCCACTCACCACAAGCCTCTGGGCTCAGCCACCCAGACAGTTTGTTATCCAGCAAACAGTATACCTGTCTAAGACATGAGTCACCAGCTTGTCTAGGAGAATACTGTAGGAGACAGTGTCAAAGGCTTTTCTAAGGTCCAGATAAATAACATCCACAGCCTTTCCCTCATCCATTAGATGAGTCACCCAGTCACAGAAGGAGATCAGGTTGGTCAAGCAGGACCTGCCTTTCATGAACCCATGCTGGCTGGATCTGGACTGCTGGTTGTCCTACATATGCCTGGTGAGTGCACTCAGGATGAATCACAACATAATATTCCTCAGTACCGAGGTCAGGCTGACAGGCCTGTTGTTCCCTGGATCCTCCTCTGGTCCTTCTTGTAGGATCTGGGAAAAACAGAAACATTCCTGTAGGTGAGACAACTAAACAGAACTGCACAATGCTCATGATATTAAGTCCTGGTGGTTTATAATAAATAGACAATGCTGGTTATTTCTTGGATGTTTAACTATATAAGAGTTGTTTATATCAAAAAAAGGAAACAAAATGTCTTCACTTTGCTGCATTTATCTAGCTTAAATACCAGTTCCACTGATAACACTGAGGGAAAAGGAATTCCTGAGTTAACAAGTTCAGCTTGCTTGTAATGAAAAAAAAAAGATGCATTAACTGATTTGCTTTTTTCTTTCTTCCCTCACCCCAAATTTCAGAATCTGCAACATTAATAGCACTTACATAACATCCCGCTGAGAGAGAAAATGGAATGGATGAAAATGAATCAGAATTTTAACTACTAGTTTTCTTGGCCTTTGCATCTAATAACAAAGATGATCACTCCTTTGATGCCAGAATATTAAAGCTGTCATTTAAAGGTAATAGGATCTGGCTGTCACATGCTTAGCTCTGTGGACATTCATTTGCACTGGCAAAAGATAGGGTTCCTCTATCATGTTTTGATTGTTTGGCAATCATGTTTTGAATTCACCTTACACAAAGGTGAAAGTGCAAGGCTCTGCAAAATCACATACCACACTGACGTGCAACTGAAACACCTTGTCAGTTGGGAAAGTTCTGTTGGTTTGCAAAGGTCACATTTACAGTTCAGTTACAGAGAAAATTACAGACAATCATATCTGTACCTGATATTTTTGGGGAGGAAGAGTTGTTCTTTTTGTGCTCTCAGCATCTTTAATAAACACCTCCAAATTCTGTTTGAGAGGATGTGGTTTCCATCAGAAACCTTTAGAAGATAATCAACAAGAGCAGAAAAACACACCTACACAGACACAGGTGCTTTCAGATCCCCTAGCCAAGGGTGAATGGGTAGCCCAAATGTATTAATCTTTCTTTTCTGTTACCCTGTGAACTAAGTTTAACTAGATATTTGAGCTATTTGTTTTGTACTTTTTTTTTTAACCAAGAGAATGAACAATGCTGGAGATATACATGGATGTAAAAGACCATAGTTTCAGTTGGACCAGAGGGTCTTTACTTCTTACCTTCCAGCTATTACATGACTTAAATTAATACTCTTTCATAAAAATTCAAGAGTCCACAGCTTAGTAACAGGCTGACACTTTGAGTAGCTCTATGCCGATTTTGCTCCAAACTGAAGATACATATATGTATGGAATCTCCTGAAGATGATCTAAATGTCTTCCAGACTTCTAAGTCTAAGATTTTTTTATATTAATAATGAAGACCATAGCCTTTATTTCTAGATGGTAAATTTGAGGTCACATAGAGTGGGTGATAGTCAAAGGTAGGATCCACCTTCTGTTTTGTGGAAAATACCTTCAACTGATCACCCCAGTTTGATTCTTTTTTTTCAAATTACAGTTCTGAAAAACGTCTCTTTCTGACATGGTGCTCTCTTTAAAAAGTTGTGTGAGTGCATTAGTGCATTTGAACTGTTCCATGCTCTCCTAAGAGCTCAAATTCTTAATAAAGTGTCTGTACCCATACAATTTAGTCAAAAGCACAGCTGCTTGGCATTAGTCAAGTGGAATGACAAAAACCAAACCTGGTAAAGGAAAGATTAAGCAGTATTAAGTGGTACATAGTATATCTTCACACAATGCTGACTTCTTAAGGATCTCAGTAGCATTTGTAGGGTTTCTCTGGGAATAAATATGGGGAAAAATAAAAAAGGGAGGAAAACCCCAAAATCTAGTAGGCAGTAGAAGGGGAATATCCTGTGTCAGCCATAGCGACACAGAATGCTGGAGAAGTTGTAAGGAAACAGTACAGGAGGGCAGGCACACATGCAGTGGAGGAGAATGGGGGTCTGGAGAAACATCAGGGGACAAATCTAGAAGTCAGTCCCTAAAGTGCAGTTCCAAGTTTCAAACATTACCCCTGTTCTTTGTGTTATTCCACTACAAGTAGTTTCTTTAGAAGGTGAAATGTGAATGCATCTGGATAAAACCATGATTTGTTCAGTCCAAGGCAGTAATAGCAGGGATGTTAATGCGTCCAAGATTTCTCCCTTGATGTGTCAGAAAGAGTATTTCTAACTTATGGATATCATGGAGACTGGGATACATAGACCACAGGAAGTCTTTGAATCACAAATGTTGAAGGCTGAGTGAGTGTTCAGAGAAAGGGATAAACTGTTCTGTTCTCATACTTCATCCTAAGCATCCACTTTTCAAGACTGTAGGCTGAGCTTGGTCAGTGTGATCGAGTAAAGATGTGCTTATGTTACATTTAGTGATGCTCTAAACCAGTAGGAACCATCCATCTTAACACTAGATGGTGTCACCTTGGAAAAAAGCTGTAGTGTGCCAGCAAACTGAGTTTCTATTATATGATTTTTTCTTTTTTTTTTTTTTCTTACAATTGCATGTGTTGCATTTCTTCCCAATCTATATAAAATCTATGCTTTTTAAGGGTGAATATTGTTCTACAATAGTACAAATACTGGCATTCTTTGCCATCTCGGCTGTGACTCTGATGATATCTAACAAAAAGAGAATGCAAGGAAAAAAAGTGAATTAGAGCTAGGTATCATGATGGCTTTTCAAGAAGAAACACTTTCATTTCTATAATGTGCATCAAGTAATCACATCCTTTTTTTGCAACCCCAGCCATCTCAGTGCAAGTGGCTTACTAGCCAATTCCCATTCATTTGTTTCTAAATGAAGAATATGTTGTATGGCTTGGTTCAGAGTAGATGAGAGTGAACTTTGATTTTCTTTAATAATTTTTTAGCAACTCAGTAGCTAAAATAACTACAAACCTTTCATACACTAAAAAAAAAACATGTACAGGGCTGCAAAAATCTGTCAGTGCATTCACAGGAGGAACAAACAGCATCTAATGTAAGTATAATGGAATTTGGAGTGACACCCAGGCTGTGAGCAGCCTTATGTTGTCATGCCTGGTGTGCAGAATATCAAAAACTCTTTTAAGAACTCAAGCTTACTTTTCATCACGATGTTTCTCTTTATTTTCCTCTGTAAGCAATGCATGAACCACCAACATTAAAAAGGACATTTGTTTTGTAAGCGTGGCTCTGCCGCTATTCTGGACTTGCATTGGTCCACTCAGTCTTTAAAGTCAATATTGCTTATAAGCAGAGCAGGTGACAGTTTTTATCCTGAAGACCTTAAAATACTGGAGGACAAAAGCAAAGGAGAAAAGTGATGTTCTGTGTAGATCAGGGATCTCTGTGAAGCCCCAAGACTCTAATAAAGCCTTCCTCTTATTAAGCTTATTTTGCAGGGCACTAAGTGACTAATTAGAAGAAACCTTAACATCTTACTTAAACAATAATAAATGTCCTGTCATGAAACTAGGATAGACTAACACTATTTATGAAAGGCCCCTTCTGTGCTTCAGATACAGATGCAGTTTATGGGTGAACCTGTTTTACAGTATCGACAATGGATAAAATTCAACAGAAATTTATGTGAAACTAAGAGAATTTATGGATTTTAATATACAACCAGGTAAAACCACGGCTATCTTGGCTGAATTTCTTTGTGCTTTGTTAAGTTTTTTTGAACTGAACGTTGAAGTGGATGAAACGTGCTTCTGAAAGTAGTGAATGCTGCATTTTTAAGGATTACTTTTTCTGAGAATATCTTCTGTCTTGCTTCTAATCTAATGGTTCTTCTAAGATATTGGACCTCAGAAATGGCCAGATTTGGATGCAGAGGTTAACTTCATTCTTCTAGCTTTTCAGTTTCCTAAGGATATCTTGATTTTCATTTAAAAATTGTAACTTCAGGGCATTTTCAAAGCAAGTGACATGCTATATTACTTAGTTATGATAAGCTACACATGAACAATCCACAGTCAGCTCAATAAAGCCTATTAAGCCAGGGAACAGCAAATAATCTCTCTGCAAAAGTGCAGGAAATCAACCTGCTGCCAATGTAGCCATGTTTCAAAGAGGCAGGTCAAATGATACTAGACTCTTTCACTATTTTTTTATAGATGACTTTGTCCTAAATGTGAAAAGGAAAGGTGGAAAAATATAATTTAGACTGTGTCTATGATCACCACCTAGAATTAGGAATTTGGCTGCCAGTGTTCAGCCACCAATTAGGGAAGATAAATAGAAACATCGACATAATAACAAGTACATGGGGACAAAGATGAAATAAAAGAGAGGAAGTTGGCTACATTTTGTAGGGAAGGCTATAAAAGGCTACAGTATGAACTGAAAAGGAGTTGTATCTGCCAACCTTGCTGTTTTTCACTGAGCTTCATCTTTTTACTGTTCTGCTTCTCATCGACACATTAGCTGCTGCACCAATACATCACATGCACAGGGCTAAGTCAATCCTGAATTAGATGAGCCATGGAAAACCATAGAACCTGCCAAGAGAGAAGAGATTTAGCCAAATATTTCTAAGTAAAGCCTGAGTATGCTCAAACTGCCAAAGAACAGCATTTGCAAAGACAGCGGGGAGGTAGACGGACCCACTTTGCATTGATCTAATCAACTGATCTTAAACCTTTGCTTGTCTGACACTTCTTGCTCATAATACCATGGAAGGAAGACTGTACAGGAATGAGCTGTACTGAAAAATCTAGTTCTTTAATGATTAAACAAACTAAAATGAAAGATAGAAGTCCTTTGATGAAGGGTTTGCATTCCAGATGATTACAGAATAAGCATCAGCATTACATTAGGTCTAAGTAAAGATGCTTTTCTAAACAAAACAAAAAAAGTAATTGTTTTTTCTCATCCGGTCCTATGCAAGTGCTTCACCCATTTTTACTGCCAGCATAAGGCAAATGTGATATGACATGTAACTTTTTTTGATCAACCACAAAGAAGTTTTCCAGCATCTATGGAGCTCAGCTAGTAAGCACAATTTATAAAACAATGAATGACTAACCCCTGTAACCATTTTAATGACCCTAAAATAAAGTGCTTAGAGCAACATCTGTCTCAGCAGCTGGGTTCTCTGCATGAGTGGGCAGAGCGACACATTGGGACAAATTCTGTTCTCCCTTTTGACAGAAACAATTGCAGCAGATCATTTTTATCGTAATCAATTTAGGTACAGTTTCTTGGAAACCATCTGTGTAGTGTTCATAGATTGTGCTTAAGAATTTAAATGTGTGTATTTTTGGTTGCTTGATGTAGCATCTGCTAATGACCACATAAGTTCCACTTTTTATGCATAAAGCTGTTTCCTTGTAAAGGGATTAGTAGAATGACTACTTGATTTTATCCTTTTAACTACCCAATAAGCTGTCGCAGCTTGAATGACATCCGCCACAGAGTGTAAGTTACAGAATTAATTGCATTTTTGAGCTGAAGTTAAAGCCATAACGATAACAAAGCATTAGCAAAACATTTTATTACATTTCTCTCTCAAGTCAGTAATTTAAAGTTAATACAGGTTTTGTATAAGCATTTTAAACTAAAGAGGAAAAAAATGCCTTTTTATATAACAGATAATTTTTCAATTCTTCGCTGGTTTTCATGTCGTCGTTTATAAGCTCTTTTAGTTAAGTAATGTTCTAAACAAGTAGAATAGCTAAAGAGCAAAAAGCATATTTTATTTCCCAGGGTTATATAATAATTTTCTGAAATAACAATGATTTTGAAAATGCTAGGAATATATTGGGGAGGACAGCCTTCTTGGGTAGAATATGAAACGTCAAACTTTTGGTCAAGAATAATAATGAAACTCATGTCTGATTCTTATTTGAGTTTCACATAACATTTGCTATATTATTAAGACTTTATTAGTAATGCTTTTATGATTTCATACAAATGTAGCGCTTCAAATCTCTACACTAACCCTCTGCTGTGCTAATGGGTGCACACAGGGGCCCCGTAACTGTGCATTGGAGACTGGGATTCACAGAACGCTTGCTTAGAGAATAAACACCAAAGAAAACTCATAAGAATTAAACAAAACACTTTAGAAGATAAATATTTACAATTTTCTTGATTAAATGGTGGTTGCTGAAGGAGCTTTGGGCTGTTTCTTTTCCAGACTGGAAATACAGGGCCACTTTTTAAAATACTTACAGGAAAATCACCTCTTCCTTCAAGGACTGGGGAAAAATATTGTGAACAGTTCTACGGAAATTTCCAACAGGTAGGCAGCCAGGAGCGTGCACAAGACAAGAGCTGATGTGTATACACAATCATAGAATCATTGAATCATTTAGTTTGGAAAAGACCTTTAAGACCAAGTCCAACCGTTAATCTAACACTGCCAAGTCCACCACTAAACCGTGTTATGAACAACAAGGAAAAGGATACAAGGTGTTGTTATAATCTCAAAAGAAAGCAAGGGAGGCATCATAATAAAGCATTAGCAACAGAAGGTTTTAAGGCTACATCAGAGAAGCAGGAATGATTTCATATATTTATTAATTATCCAGAAGTGGGTCGAGCAGCAAGATAGTAAAATTTGAAGATAATGTGAATTTATTTAGACTTTATTCAAACCCAGAGGGAGATTGAAGAATTTCAGAAATGATAAGCCACGCTAAAATAATACAGTGGCAGATTAGCACACTTGATTAAATTTGAAGGCAGCCAATTGAAAATGTATAAAAGGAGGAAAAACAGACAATGTGCAATTAAACTTTATAAATCATTGACAATAGATACCACTAAGGCCAGCAATTCACCCAGAGTCAGTGGGGAACTGGACATTTATGTGAATACTGAGAATGCTCTAAGTTATAACAGCGAATACTAAAAATAGATGATGGGAAGGAATGTAAATGTCATGTTCAGGGTTTTAAGACAACTTCTAACTATTAGGAATGAAGATGAGAGAATTTCATAAGCAAGTGGATGACTTCTTGCTGATCACTGCAAGACCTGCTGCACCGTCCTCTGGATGCAGGGTCACGGAGAGCAGGAACAGAGCAAATGCAGCCACAAGTGTGATACAGCCTGGATAAACATATTGCTCTGAATCACTGTTCTCTGTGCTGCGCTCTATCCCAAAACAAACCTGCTTCTTGGGATTTCTAATATTCAGTCTATACTGTAAGAGTTCCTAGACAAAATTGGATTTGCAATAAGACTGCAGAAAACTTTCCAGGTTCCAGGGAGCTCATGGACTGGGGCCAGGTTGTATATCTTATAGGAGGAGGATTAGGCTGGTGAGTCCCAGATGAAACATGAGTCTCATAGGATTTTTGTGTGATCAAGACTCAGGCCAAACATGCAAACAGAGCCCAGAATGAATTCAGAAAGACTCTGTGGATTAATCCACTTCCACAGCCCAACAGTCTACTTCAGAAGAAACATTTTGCCAATTAGAAGCGTCTGTGGTAACAGAAAGGCCAAGTAACCTTAAATCCTAATGAGCCCACATTTTACAGTTTTATTCTTTAGGTGAGTATTCGTGACTATATTCCTCTAAAGTTTTTTATTATATTTTTTTGGTTTAAAATCCTTTTTACTACTTTCAACATAAAGAGAAAATGCAGATATAATGTTAACCATTAGTAGTAGAGGTATTGATGGTATGGGCAAATAACTAAGTTCATAGCAAACCATCTAGTCTGCAATACTAATCTGTCTACAAAGGAGTTTTACCTTTCAGTAAAAGACTAGGTTTACCTTTGCTCTGCTGTAATATTTTGCACTGAAACATCCACTGAAGCAACCATGGAAGCTAATGGGCTTTAAAATCATACCACTGCTTCCCTTACTGTAATATTCTTGTGAGCCTTTGCCCTAGCTCTGTCCAGAAATGAGTGAAAAGCTTTTTGTAACTGTGATCTGCATCATGGAAATAAATTCAATCTCCTATCAGATTTCTGGGGCAGCACAGGATATGAATTTGATATGTTCCCTATCTAAGCTGCTTTGTTCATCTCTGCTGCATAATTAGTGCCCTTTGTGTGAGGAACACAAGGCTATCGTATAAAATATTCCCCTGTTAAAAGATATAAAATGGTAATCAGCTGCAGAAATGTCTCAGAAGCATCTTCAGTTGGTAAAAGGCTAGGCCAAATGCTGCTATCATTTTAAACATTGCCTCCTATACATGCTGAATGCACACAAACACACAGAGGTACAGAATCTTTTACCATATTCCTTCCTTGCACTTTTCTGCTGTGATTTAAAGGGAGACTTTTTTCTCTCACAAATGATTCCATTCGGCCTTATAGCCCTGAAAGGTTTAATCACAGCCTGATATCATTAGCTGGTGTTTTCCAGCATATTCAGAATAGCACAGGGCGGATGCTAGTACTGTACAGCAGCATGTCTTTCTTCCATTCCCTGCAAGCGTATCAATCTATTGCTCAACAAACAAGGAACTGTGCCAAAAGAAACCCTGTTAAAAGAAGAGTTCACAGTAGTGGTAGGTAAAGTACATCTGAATTTAAACAAAGCAGTTGTGTGCTCAAGAGGATAAATGATTTGTTTTAATAATAATAGCTCTATGCACAGATTAGAAACCTAATTTGGCATGAATCAGCAATAGTTCTAAAACCATTCTCATGATCTCTCATTTGCTTTTCTATACAAACAGTGCTTTGGAAACAGTGAATAATAACCTATGTTTTATAATTTAATACATATTTTAGTAGTGCATTTACCCAAAGAATGGTAATTTTGGCTAGATCACCTGCACAAACTCTTGATGTATTTTATAAACCCTCTGTTTTCTTCTTATTTGTAAGACATGACTTTACAGTCCATGGTGTTTTCTTTAGTTTCTGTGCTAAAGGAATTGTGCTTATTCTCACAAGAAAGCTTCCTGGCCTTTCCCAGTGGTAGCTGGGTTCTTTCTTCAAGAAGAATATTGATAAGCACTTCAATGTTTGACCTCATCCTTCCTTTCTCTCTCCCTTCAATCGCAGTACCTACATTTTTGGATGACAGATAGAGACCTTTGTTGTCTGCTCTCCTCAATGTTTGCTACCTTGCCTCTTCATATTTCCACTCCTATGGCCCTGCCTGATCCCATTTATTGAACTGCAACACGGCTACTCCTGTCCTTCAGTACTTTATCACAGTGTCTCTCTGACTCTAATTAGTACTTCTTTCCCTTCACAATGAAAGCATTCTTCAGCTTGTCCTCGCTTAATAAATTTCAGTGCATACAAAAATAAGTTTTTAAAACTGTCAAGTGAACACCCCTGCTTCTCCAACTGTTATTCTCACTGTCTTCTATCCTTTTTAAAATTGCAGAATATATTCAGAATGTTGATTTTGAAGAGTTGTTCTCACTGTGCTTTCTCATCTTCAGCTCCCTTTCTCCTCTTTCCATCCCTTTGCATCCTGCATTCTATGAGATCTGCTCTTAACAAAGTTTCTAGTACTTCTGATGTTTTAGCAAAACCTCCAGTGGAGTATTTTGTCCTCACCTTGAACTGACATCAGCCCTTACCTTTTTCCTACCTGATAATTCTCTCTCTTGATATTTTACCATCATGGCTTCTGTGACAGCATTTCTTATGTTTGTCATCTTAAAATTTTTATTCTTCCTATGCTATTTTTTTTCCTCTAGAGAGTCCCAGTAGAGTCACCTTCATCCTCCTTTAGTGCTCTCCTTCTTTTTTTCTTCACCTCACCAGCTAATTCAAATACATGTTCAACAGCTCCTTCTTTGCAAAGATCTACCTCTCTTCTTCAGAATCCCCTTCTGTTCATACTAAAACCTCATCCTGAGCAGCACTTTGAGTATATCTACTCATCTATTCTTTTCTACGTGGATGAAACAAAGTTCTTGATCCTTCTGTTTCTGACTTCCACGAGCTCTCTCCACACTTTTTTTCTCAGTCATGGTCTCCTCTATCCCTCAATGAAAAAAAGTAAAATAAATCCTTTAAAAACAATATGTTTAAAGCATATGTGTGAAATATGAGCTACTACATAGCAGGCTAGTAGGGAGAAAACATTTGTTGGTACAAATATCAGAAATGTTTGTGATTAGTACAGTGATATGATTGAATTTGTGACACATTACATATATGCTTCCTTAAAGAAAGAAACCATTGCTGCTCTGAATAGAAAAACTTGTTTGCTAATAGCAAGTCACAACAAATTTATCCCAGACTTTTGATTTTGTAAAAAACCAACTCTAATAAAAATGCTTAGACATTCTTCACAGAAGCCCTCTAAAAAGAATAAATAGAAGAGCCAGCAGTGCTTTCTACCACAAAATCTGAACACGAACTTTATTAATATTCTTAATAACCAGAAAGTAATTAGTGGAGTGCCATAGTTACTTTGGAATAATTACTGTTAAATGGAAATAATACTTTTTTTTCTTGAAGTTGTATACACAGGCTTTATGGTTGGAACATACACATAAGAGTGTTTTGCACAGACCCTCAGTAGAAAACTGGGCGATTGTGCCTGCATTCGTTTGTAGATAGCATAGCCAAGGGTCATTAGTTTAATAGGATATTGGGTTTTTCTGTCTCTCTAAAACGTCTGTTGAAACATCCTCCCAGGAGCCAAATTGAGGAGGTGAGGAAATAAACAGCAACTGATAGCTTTGATCACTGACAGCCAGAGATCCATTCAGTCCAGAAAGTACCGTAGCATAGGAATCAGCAAAAGCATTCACAGAGCAAAGTAACGACCGTGCGAACAATGATGTCCAACGGTTGAGGTAAACCCACTCTGAACAGAGAGCATCATGTGGGAAGATTACCACATAGAGGACCATGGACAAAAAAGGAAAATACAGGGAGGCAATTTATGGGTCATACAATGAGAGAGATGGTACTCACGGGTGAGAATATCTAAGATGGAAAGAACTTAGGTAGATCAAGAAGGTACTGCTGGGTTATATGCACACATAGGTTAAAAGGTGAAGAAAGTATTTCAGCAATGATTTCCATGCTTAAATGAAGGCAGTGGATGGTATTGGAGTGATTTCATTTGGTATTTGATTTACCAATTATCTTTTTCAGCCAGCAACATAGTTTGAGCTCCAGTATGATGCCTGGGTGTCTGTGGAGAGTTATAAAAGGGATTGATTGCTGCAGAACTTGTTGCCTTCCCTACGGTGAAGTGCTGAAGGAGAGATTTCAGGGACAGCTGGGAGCGATTTATGATTGTTATAATTTCACTGCCAAACTGAAGGTAAAATTGGGATGATTCCCCTTCCTCTGATAAAATTCTAACTTAGTCTAGATAGTACTGAATACTCTCAGCTGGAAATGAGTCACCTGTGAGGGACACAAAATGATGCCGAAGAACCTTTTAGGGACTTCAGAATAGATTGTTGCACATTGAAGGTAGATATTTCCAAAGCATTTTAGATAAGGATATATCTGGAAGCCTTCACCTGTGGGTTTGTTTTTTTTTTTTCTCACCTACAGATCAAGGTTTACAACCAAGCTATATCATAAATTATCAAAATACATCTATAAAATATGAAAAGTAGCCTTTTCTTCAAGTATGGACTTGGATCCAAGGCACCTCTGACAACTTCTCCTCATCTTTTCTCCTATTGTTAGGAAGAAGTGCATTTGTTGAGCTGAGAAGAGGGGCGTATAATTCAGAATATCTCCTCTATTTTCCCTCTAAGTAAAGCCGCTTCTTCCTTAAATAGAATATCAAAACCTGAATAAATGTAGAGGGTTTTGGTAGAAAATTCAGATATTAAAACATCAGTAGCCTGTCACAGCTCTGCCATGTTATACCTTCATGGGTGAAAAACCAATTTCCTGAAAAACAGTGTAAGTATTATTTAGATCTGATATTTTACATTGTTCTGGTTTGCTTTGCACTGTTTTATGAGACCTTCCTCAGTTTCAATGTAACTCTCAACACGATACAGTCAGTTCACAGTCTTCTAATAAAACATTTGCACGAAGGACTTCTGGTCTTGCTGCCTTGGTTAGATGATGGCTCACTGAACATCACCACCCAGGGCAAAGTATTTCTCCTGGAAGAGAGGAGCAGTGGCCACACATCAAAAGCAGTACAAGCAGCTGAAAGCCATCTCCTGCTCCTGACGTACTCAACATATGGAGCAAAGCTGCCAATGTCACCTATGGGAGGGAGCGTGGGCACTTTCCCTCACCTTCTTAAAAACATCTCCTTTCCCTGGCAGCAGCAGCACCAGCCAAATATCTGTGTCAAGCTGCAGCTGTGAGGAGGGGAACGTCACATGCTCAGTTGGAGGCCCCAGAAATCTCCATCTGGCCCTCATTGTTGCTAGGATTACACCACCTCTGACTTACATAATTAAGATATAAATAAACAAATATAGAAACAGAATAAATGCAGCAATAAATTATTGTCTAAATAGCATTATAACTCACTTCTAAATTCATTATTTTTATAATACACAGCTATATTTACTTAAGGGTCCTCATGTATAGAAGACTGTAAATGAGCAATTGTGGAGAATGAAATTTCATTTTTGGAGAATTAAGAAAAGCAGTAGACTCCAAATAGTACCATTAAGCTTAGAAGCAATTACATAGAACCACATAAGTATTATATGGCAAAGTCCTTACTTCTGTTTTATCGTATCTTGCAATTACTAATTGTTTATGACTTTAAATATGCATAGTTTCTCTGCTTCTTACTTTTCACTGTTTCACTTTCCTCTCTTTATTTGAGTTTTAACCTGATCTTACCTCTCTCTGCTGCTCAATTAGTTTTGCTCATGGAGGGAAGTCCACAATTATCCTATGAAACAAGTATGAAAACAAGCAACGACCTGGAAAATGGTGAAACAGCAATTCTTACCTTCCCTCTCATTATTTGGCTCATATTGCTGTAAATGAAATAAATGCACCTTTAAATGCACTACACAGTTTTCTCATTGAACCCTCCTTTCTTTGCAGGAGGCTTCGTAGATGTGGTTTGAAGAATACAGCACAAACAAATAATCTCCAGTAACAGCTGGGGAGTAACCCACTGTCAGAGCTGCCCATATACTTTCGTATTTCCCACAACTCTGTCAGTGAGAAAACAGATTCAGACTGCTGACATCCAGCAAAACTGCACTGTGTGTGCATTATGAAATGATTCTGAAAATGTCGAGCTGACGCTTGACATTGCACACACCTGCATATTCGGGGAACAGAAAGCCTTCCTGTCCTTGAGTATGCCCACATCCTGTGCAGGTGCCTGGAGAGAGATGCGTATACAACAAATCTGCTCCAGGAAGACTGGAAAATTAGTTCTGACAGAAAAGTTTGCAGTCGATACTGCTCATCATCAGCTGATAAAGCCATCTCTTACACTCCGAGACTGATTTCGGGATTCAGTGAAACTACCATTGCTTTCCTTCACCCTCCATCTAACACATAAAGGTTCTCTAGCCATATTTGGTGCTCAGGTAAATGTCAAAATGCAAAGTGAAAAGGTTGAAAGTCAATTACTTGATAAAGTCTGAAAATAATCCCCTTTCATCTCCTGAGCTTGTGAAGGAAGTCTGACTGTTAGCTTATGGGAAGCTGCTCGACTTAGACTGACAAGGTTGAGACAGTCTTCAGTCACTGAAGCCTGACAAAAAAACACCTTTTCCTTAAGAACGAAACCTCATGGAAGTTGCGTCAAATGTTCGCTAATATATGAAAAAACACAATGGGAATGACTCAGCTAAACCATCAGTTATTGTAATGCTGTCGTCAGACTGGCTCATTGTTTCCTGGTCAGCACCAGAGTTTTCAGGAGATGCAGTTTTCCCCAGAGAGACGATACTGCCCTTACGTTGCAGTGTTCAAAATGCAAGAAGGGCTTTCCTTTACAGTAAGCAGAGTTTTTCTCAAATAAAATTATATGTTACTGTCTATGTTTCTGCAGTAATAACCAAGTAGCTGGTCAGTTCTTTGTCACTTTATCTGGGTCGTGAATTTAGTGCCACATAAGTGGTATTTCCATTCTCCTGGCGCTCATGACAAGCATATGAATAACTCATCAAGTTCAGGTTTCTGACAAAAGATTGGAGACACAACCTGCCACAGAGAGTAGGAAGAGAAACTACTTGGTAAAGACTACTTGGGAAAAAACTTTCAGTTCACCAGGGCCTTGGACAAGGCTGAGAACAAGTTAATCCTTCATGTCATGAGATCCTGAGTGAGGACATGTTACTGTCTCTGTATCAACTCTGTGTAGAACTGCAGCACCCTGTAAACCCCACAAAGGAGTCTGTTAAACTGTTAATTTTTATTTCCAATTCCAGAGGCCTTAAATATTTCTACAACTAAGCCACTAAAATAGTAACATTTGCATTATTTCTGTAAGTGCTTAGAGAAAATTTCACTGTCAAAGGTATCTCATAAAATCAAATATGATTCTGCCTTGCCCAGAACTCATCTATTTTTGGCTTCTGATTGTAGATTATATGACTTCTACCTGACTCATTGTGGAGGTCATAATGAGAAGCAACACTCTCTGACATACTTCTTTATATGCTCTCCACTTAATGTAGCGTTTAAATTAACACTCCATGACATAATACACACTGTATTTTCTTTTTCCTTTTTTTTAGAAAGTGTTGAGGGGATGGCACAGGGAATAGAGTGAAACTTATCATTAACAGAGCTAGCAAATGCCCCATCTGAAACCCAGGTGGGTTTGGCAGATGGATATAAAGTAGTAAACAGAATATATCAGTAGAGTATGCAAGCTGGTGAGAACTAACTGCATGAGTTATTTTTGTTCAGTTGAGCCGATTTCTATTTTCTATAATGATAAGTGAATTTCATTTTCCAGATTTTAAATTGGTATATTTTTCTGAATTTTCCTCCTTTCTGAAAAAATAAAGCAACCATTTAGAAATTAATGTAACCGGGTCAAAAAAAAAAAAACAAACTGGAAAAGTATAAAAGGTTTTTTTCACTGTATATACAAAAATCTATACTGTAAAGTTGCAACATATTATATATTTCTCAATATTTACTGAATATATTTACTCAATATTTACATTTATTATCAGATTTACAGATCTGCTAAGAACTTTCAATCTTGTGCAAAGGACTACTATAAAAATCACAGTTCACCTAGATTGCCATAAAAAGTATCTGTAAGATGGCAAATCCTACCTTCTTGGGTTTTGGGCCCTTTTTTTTTTTCGTCACTGTTGTAGCATTCAGCTTTTAGAACAGCAATTTGCTTATATACTCATATCAAGTGACATGAACTTACCTGAAGTAAATGTCATATAAAAACAGGGAAAAGAAACATGTAACTAAGTTGTCGTGCTCTGTCTTTCTTGTTTTGACCCCAACTCTGACATCTTCGTGTGCTCAGGCACTTGTTCTTTTCATTTGCACAAGGTTGCTTTTTCCATTTCCTGATGTAAAGGTTTATACCTCCACAAACTGGGAAACTGTTAGATGGTTTGCTAAAATGGAAGAGCCATTATGGCAGCTTAGAGGTAAAGATTTCACATATGAGATATAGGATGTCTTGTAGATGCACACATATTCACAGCTTTCTCGGGCTGGTGACTGGGCAGCTCACAACCACATCCCAGTCTCAGCTGCTTACTAGAATCATTTGGTTTCTGCTTAAAGCCTGTTTTCTTTCCAGCTTATGTCTGTCTCTACTGTGTGCTGCAAGGTGCTAGCAGGCAGAGAGCAAAGCCTGTGTTTTAAGGAAGGTCTACTCTGTGATTTATTCAAGGGCAGTAGAATGGAGCATGGGAAAGCCTGACGAGATTCGGATCGAGCTGTCTGATCATTCATTTAATAAAATACCGTAGTTCCCTTCAAATCAGTCTTCTAAGTCTTTTTTGGTGGCATAACCCACAAAAAGAGTCTTTCCATGTTCCAAGGCAGTTAGCACATGACGACTCTTCATGTTGATATGTATTTCATTGTTTTTGAACTCTCCAGGCAGCCAGAAAGTGTACACTGACTGCTGGTCCTCTACCAGTTGGGTCCTGCTCCTCTCTATACCCTGAGACAGCAGTTGGGTTTTAAGGCAATTAACACAGATTACAACAGTTCCTTTTGAAAAATGGGAGAAGAGAACAATCTCCTATTAAATTCCAGGGGCTGCTGCTGCTGGCAAGTGCCTTTGCCTGCTTTGTGCTCCCCTCTGAATTCACGCACAGCTTTTGTCTGTTCCAGGAGTCACTGAAGCAGAGAGTTTGCAGAGTTCCAATCAGCACATCTTGCGGCAACTTATCTCCCACTGCAGCCTGAAACAGGAGATTTTTAGCCCTGCTTGAGTGGCTAAATTTGCCATGGATTTTTTTATGCCATACCTAGCTCCATTTCAAAACTCTACCATAAAGAATGCGATCACTGAACAGGAAGTTTCAGCAGTTTACATACCATGGCAACTACAATAACATCTACAGTATTTTGGACTGGGTTTTAGCTAGCAAGTTTGGGGGTTTTGTTATGGCTTTTTTTTTCCATATTGGCATATTTTTAAAAGAGAAATATGATTGAATGATGAATGATGCATTGTCAGAAGGTTTCTATTTGTCCTGCAACATGTTGTCTCCACTGTGGATTCTGTCATAACTTTTCGAACACTGATTTCTGCTTGTTATATGATGTTGCGATTCATGGGTATACACACAACTTTCAATATGTGGACGTGAGGTAGAAATAACACTAGTGCTGTTGAAGATGGGAATATAGAGCAAACAATTACTGTAGCAAAGAAGAAGTGCATGTAACATTTCTATAATGGCTTCAGTACACGAAAGGTTCAAGAGACTCTTGACAGTTTCTAGAGATGGTGCTTATAAAATTTGCAATGAGAAACAACGGAGTCCCTGTTGATACTAGAGTATTCAGGATGACTGAACTGACTTGTTTGCTTGAAACCAGAGCCGCCAAATCTTACGCTCTTCTCCCCCTCCACCCAACTTCTTTATTATTTCCAAAAAACGTGAGACATTTACAAAAATAGAGGCTCAGAAACAGAAGTCAGACCTCAATTATTGCTACATCTATGGATCCTACTACCTGTGTTCATAATGAGACATTATTATAGGATCCTACAGGGTAACAAGTTTTATGCCAATACACCATAGGATACACCTCCCATCCTCATGAAACTTGTTAATGCTTCTTATCAAACTTTCTGATCATGCAACAGTGTTCTACAAAACAGATGTATGTTCTCTGAGGATGGTTTTTTTTCAGATGAACCATTCTCTTTTCCTGGCATTGCTTGAACGTGAAAAAAAGTGATATTCCAACTTTCAT
Source organism: Neomorphus geoffroyi (assembly GCA_033558235.1). Taxonomy (NCBI): domain Eukaryota; kingdom Metazoa; phylum Chordata; class Aves; order Cuculiformes; family Neomorphidae; genus Neomorphus; species Neomorphus geoffroyi. The sequence continues at coordinate 2,496,612 of JAUMJM010000035.1, forward strand.
GACCTAAATACACCGAGTAATACTTTCAGAGTTTGTGGGTTTGCTCCAGTAATCAATAAAACACAGACTAGAATTTTTACCTTGACTACTGAAATCTGCTTCCAATGCGAGCTGCAAATATTACACTCAATATCTTGTGGTTTAGGTTTGTATCTGCAGTTCACTGGCTAAAATCCTTACCACTAATGGGAAGCAACTAGCTTTATGCTGAAAATATTAAATGTCAAGCACTTCTCATCTGAGTGTGGCAGAAGGGGTCCTGAGTAAGTACAGTCAGACATGACTGGTTCAACATCTTTCCACTTGCACATCCAACCTTAAAGCCAGAAAATCTGACACAAACATGTTTTCTTTTTTCTTTTAAAGTGTTTTTCATTGCTTTGATTCAAGAAAAGTGGGAAATAAGAACAAAAATAGTCTGTTAGACCATATATCCTTATCTGTACTAGCATCCTTTCCAATATAGGATAAGAGAATCAGTAACTTGTTAATCCATTTCTTCTCATGCAAAGATGAGACAATGGTCTGATGATATATTGTTTGCATCAGCAACTTGGGTAGAGAGCCCTGCCCCTATGCACACTCCACCAAGTCCTTCAGCGGCATTAAGCCATTTGCAGCTAGCTCATGCTGTGAGCCAAATGAGGGAAGAAGTCTGGCTTTAAAAACAACAATGCCATAACATAGAAATTCTGAGGGGGCTTTTTTAAGGTCAGATTATTTCCCTGATCCAGTTCAGAGACACATCTCTCAACTAATTATGTTAGAATAGGGACAGCAAAATTCAATGTAGTCACTTAAAGTAGTGCACTGGTAAAAAAGCACACAATATTAAAATTAAAATGTAAACAATTACTTGAAAACTGATGTTCATTTTAAGAAATGGAACAATTCATAAATTAATTTTTAAAAATAAGCATCTTGTTATCTATGCATAAGAAGAAAAAAACTGTATTCCTTTCTTCCTTTCCCCTTTCCTTTCCTTTCCTTTCCTTTCCTTTCCTTTCCTTTCCTTTCCTTTCCTTTCCTTTCCTTTCCTTTCCTTTCCTTTCCTTTCCTTTCCTTTCCTTTCCTTTCCTTTCCTTTCCTTTCCTTTCCTTTCCTTTCCTTTCCTTTCCTTTCCTTTCCTTTCCTTTCCTTTCCCTTTCCTTCTTTTTCAGGGTGCTTGAGGATCAATGTGAGGATCCTCAGATACTTTAACTCTGAGTGAAGCACAGATGTCTAAGATAGGCAATGTTTGTAGCACTTCCTTCCCAGGGTGTGTTTAACACTGAACATGCAGAAAACAGTATATAACAGCTCAGACACATAAGCAGAACAGTTACCATCAGTATGGGTGCTCCTCCATTGAGTCTCTGTTTCACAGAGAAAGATATTCAATCTTGGGCATTTGACCCTTCTTTTGTACTAGTCAGATACATTACTGAAGCATCACAGAGTCCAATTTATACTTTAACTGACCCCATTTGGATTAATACAATTACTTCAGAAATTACTTTGGTCCATGTAGTTATTTATAACTGTCAGGATTTATGTAGAAAACCTCTGCACTGTAAGAAACAGGCCACCAACAAAATAAATTGGCTAAGTATATTAAGAAGTTGTTTTCCTTTCCCTGGGGATAAACACAGAATTGCAATCAAAACGAAGTCATTGAGTAATCAGTCACTTACCAGCTATCGCGCAATTATGTTTAGTCTATAATACTTCTTATTCAGAAAGCAGTGGAAAGGTACAGTATTCTCAGATACATGGGAACTGCTGGCAAATGTTATATTTTTAAACAGTATATGTATGTTGCTTATTATAAAGATTGTATCCAAATGTGAAAGAGAATAGAGAGCTGTTTGAACACATGGTACACATTTTAGCACTTTCAGCCACTCAGAGCTAGATGCCTTAAACAGGTACAAGTTTTTCTCATAAAAAAAGACAAAAAAGGAAAAAAAATAACAGAAGAGATCTTTATACCAGCAGTTAGAGCACAGAATTGGTATGTGGAAAAGTTCAGGTCTCAAGTTCAGTGTACACTATCGCCTTACACAGCAGAACAGTTCCTGCAGGAGACGAAGATAGAGATCCATGTGAAGAATTGCCCAGTCTCCTTGATAAAAATTTAGCTCAAATGGTAAAGACTGACACTTGAGTCTGTGCTTTAGATCATATTCAGATGAGATGTGAAAAAATATAAAATCACATTTTAGCTTTATTCCTTAACTTTTTCGTCAGATGAAGGATGGGGGAACACATCTTCCTCATGCTTTTTCCTATGTTCCTGGCAAGTAAAGATGCTGAGAGGAAATCTCCGTATTCAGGGCACCCCTGTTCTGTGCAACACAATATCTGAGAAGACTTTTCCCAAAGTTACAGTGGTAATAACTTAATCTCATCAAGATTTTAATGATTATATACGCGCACATTGGCAAAACTTAAGCATGCAGGTTGAGTTATACAGTTGAACCAGCGTGTCCCACAGCATGCTTCTGAGTCTCATCCCATGAATATCCAAGTTGAGGGATCTGCTGGAATATCTGCTGCTTCCCTCCTGGCCTGAGCCCCGTGTTTCCTCTGCAAAGAGCCAGATATTGGCAAAAGACATGCAAAAAACGGACCCAGGTGCCCTTCTGATGCTGCCAGGATGCCACGTCAGGCTTAGGAAACGTTCCCAGATTTCACAATTTAGACAGGAGGGGGAAAATAAAACTCTGAGGGACTTGCTGTTGATGCCTAAATTCCTTTCGCTTGTAGGGAACCCACAGCAGTGGCCCCATACCGTTTGTCCCTGGACAACCCAAATTACTGACAGACACCCCACTCACCACATGACATAAACTGTTTGTCCAGTCACATCAGAGAAGTCTCAATAGCAAATGAAATAGATAACATCATCACAGTGTTGAAATACCTTACTTACACGAGAATTTCTGTGGGAAGTGCCATTCTGCTAGACCTTCCCAGTTCATTCCAGGTATTTTAGCTCAGCTCTAGTCTTTTTATCTAATAGATAGTTAAAAATCAACTCTAAATATAGTGTAGTGTAACTGTGTAATGATATGTTTATGTTCAGCTATGGGAAAAAAAAGTATGTGAAAAGAGTAACAGTTAACAGTGTCACCTCCTGTTGTGCCCAAACTGTGAGATGCAGAAACTAGAGACAGCCTGCATAAAATTAACAAATAGCTGATCCATGGAACCATATATTCAAACCTGTCTACAAAAGACTCTTCTCCCCCAGCTCTCCGTCAAGCTGTATTACAACTGAATATGACAAAAATATTTTAAGAATGTAAAGTAAATACCTGGAACTATTTAAAACAGGTAATTTAAAAGAAATTTTCACCATTACAGATCCCACTCATTTTAACTACAATAAAGCCATTAAAGAATGGAAGCATAAGGATGGATAAAGCTGTTTTGTTGCAGCTGTGTTGGAAAAATTAGCAGCTCCCCAGGGTTTAACAATTGACTGAAGGGTGGTGCAATTTTAGTTTCTTTTTTCCTTTTTAAAAATTTTAATTAGTTTATCATTACCAAGGAATCTATGGTTTTAATTTATCGCAATGTTTCCTGCAAACTGAGACAGCAGAAAGAAACAAATAAGTTCAATCTGCAGACTCTGAATCTGGATTTTAGACACATGAAATCTCAATCTGGCATTTTGATATACTCTTTGATATTGATAAAAAGACATCTCCAAAACTGATCTTCAAAGCAATTAGTTTTGTAATACGGACAGCTTCATAATTGAGGAGCACCTAAATCCATGGATTTTGTTGAGTGCCTATTTCTGCCTATCTTTGTCTTTTTGTTCTAAACACTTGGTAAAGATCAGAACCTAGTGGATCTCAGTGCAGAACCTGCCATTTTAACAATGCAATGTGCATTATCAAGGAGTTACAGCTCATGGCCAAAAGCTGCTCTGCAAAAATTATATTATGAAAAATTTGAGAGGAAATACACTTGAATTTTTTTAGTATTCTTTTTCTTATTTATTGATGACCATTGTTGAATGCAGGATATGGGGATATGGGCCTCTGTTAAGTTATTCCTATACATAGCACAAATGTTTTTTGGAAGTGTGCTTTGCCATGAAATGAAACAAGAGGATCTTCTTATTAGAGTATTTGGACATTTGGATCTAAGTAAATGATCTCTTTTTCTGGAATCAATTGCCTGAAAAAAATCAGCTGGGTGATATCATAGTTGAACTGGTCTGACATAAAGCCTCATATACTCTTTTTATGTCTGATCCAAATACAAAGTTGATGGAAAAGCCATCAAAGAAAATTTTTTCCCAAACTGAGCAGACCTTGGGTCAAGACCCGTCTCCCATCTCAATGCCAAATGATCTTTGTAATTCTTATGGATTAAAAAAAAATTAATAAATTTTTAATCTCTATATCAGGAATTCAGACATTTTTTGTACCCATAATTCACTGCATCTTACTCTAAGAACCATCTCTTGTCTGTCCTTCAGATTGAAGTCCTCTGTGTAATTCTGCATTCATGAACTCTGTAAGCAAACTGTTGACTCAAACTTCTTTTGACAATCACTCGATTGGACATCCCATAAAATTTATGGGGTTAGGCAAAAACAGAGTTCTCAGTTTTCTCAATGAATAAAATGCAAGATATATTTGCCCAGTATGTAACTCTAAGATGGATGTTTCAAAATTTTTCCTCTTTTCAACATGTGGACATGAAGTAACTAGATACATTTCATTTAGACCTATTACCAAAATCCTAAAACTGTTTATCTGAGTTGGCAGTTTTGTAGACAGTTCTTTGACAAGCTGTGATGTTACACTAATCAATGTAGAAAAATTCCTAGCAAACTAGGAATTTTCACCACAGGTAATAAATACAGTGTTTTGTGAAGCAACCAGCCCAGTCATTCATTCTGAAGATCTGGTGACCCTGTTCTGAAGTTTCCATTTACACTCAGTAATTTAATGTTTTTGTTCACATACCTGCACATTGCTTTGACTATGATTACCAAAGAATGATAGTGTACTAGAAGTCAAAATCCTGCTCACGAAAAGTTTCTAAATCCATCCTGACAATGCAGGAACTTTAGGAACAGAGGATAAGTTCTTATTGAACCCCAGGACTTAGGTGTGTTTAATGTAAAACTACGTAATTTTCAGAAGATTAATCTGCAACAAAAACATCCTAGTCCCTGGAAAACTTGGGGTGCAGCAGTTTTCTTTTTAATTTTCTGCTGCCAAAACTCAGCAGAAGATGCCATGTATCCTTACAAAACAGAGAATACTGCCTCTGAATGGTTTTATTTGTGTTGCAGTTGGACAGTCCCGCGGCTGAATTTGACATATCTTGCGATTTGTGGACTGGATCTTTCTGGTGTCTTGCCAGAGCGTACAAGTCTTTGTGCTGGTTCAGAGGAGCTATTTGGCCAATGCAGAAAGAGAAACACAACGAAGGAAGCAGTTAGCAACATTCACAAATACTCCAGAATCTGCAGGGGCCATTGCAACGCACTGACATATCAAATGATGTTATCAGAGAGTAGGACTCCTGCTTTCAGTGTCCATGTTTTATGTGCATTTTCCTGAGCGTGCGTTTCTCTTGCTGAGGCCCTGTGCTGAATTTCTACGATTAAACTATAACTTTAATAAAGGTTAATGCTATTTCAACAGTGCATTTTGAAAATCTTCAGCCAATCTTCTTGAATTATTGCAGAGTCAGACAAAAAGCCTGGAGTAACTGCAACAAAAGCATTGTTTGGTCTAGTGAACCTCAGTCACCTTCTAAGCCACGTTCTGTAAAATAAGTTTTAGCTGATAGAGCTCTTGACCTTGCAGATACAATTTCTAATTAAGTAAAGTTAGTCAGTGAGCTCTTTTCTAACGCTGCATTCCCTGTGTGGTGGCTGCTCCATGCACTCCCCAATCATGTTGGTTATTTTAAATAAAAACTTGCTCTAATATACTCCGCAGCACCTAGAACAAGAAGCACACACGCTGTATATCCGTCATTTCCATTTCGATGAGGAGAAAACAAAGGGATAATTATAAACTGCATCTCATATTGTTACTCTTACACTCGACATGTGCATCTATTTTTTTTTTTTCCACAGTAAAGTGATTCTGCTGTGGAGATAGCACCAGGTGCATGGGGGTGACCTCACACACACACCAAATCGGGAGCTGACATCCATCACACTTTGAAATTTTGGATTTCATCATTTCCTGATCTTTCTAAAGGGATCACAGCACCTGGCCCTCACAGCTGTAGTTCATTTAGAAAGCAATTTAAAAACCGAGAAAAAAGCAAATGACATCTTGCTGCCTCAGCCTTGTCATTAAGTATAGCAGAATGGCCTTCATTTATGAGACACATGGCTAAGAATTAATATCTTTCAGTGCTTTCTCAAGTCGGGATTACAAAAGGTTTGAAAGACCACTAAATAATTAGTAGTATGACTGAGGCAAGGGAAAAAAAAAAAGAAAGAAAAACCCCCTCTTCTTCATTATCAAGAATATTGAGAATCACACTGACTTCAGCATGTTCCAAACGCTGTGGCCTTTGAGTATTGTGTCCCCACTATAGACTAAACCTTCAGCTTTTATTTCCTCCCTTTTCATCCTCTGCAGTGCTGGCAGCTTTGTACATATATGGATACCTCCTCTGTACAATTAAATACCTTTATGTACAAACTGTTTCTCTGCATCTACAGGGGCTGGACTTTAATGTTGAAGCTAAAGTATTTTTAAGTTTTGCACCACACTATCCCTTTCCCTTTACTGTTCTGTTACATTAAGGTTGACTTTATTTTTTTCATTTTGTTTTATTTATAATTTTATGGCTGGCTTTAATGATTACGAAATGAGCAGCTAATGACACTGGCTAGAGCCAGCTATCGTGCGGGCAGGTGCTGTGCAAACACTCCCCACACAGTTCTGCCAATGCATGCCAGACTCATAGAATCCTGCCACGCCGCTTGCCTTCCTCCTCCCCCATACCCCCACTGCTCCCCTCTTCAGCAGAGCCCAGCGCTCAATCCATCCTGCCAACTGCACAGAGGCTTTTTGAAAGACAGTTCAAAAGGTTTTATTAATCTAAGAATTCAGACTTTTGAGCCTGAATAGAATCTCCTAGTCTCAGAAATGTGTCCATCTTATCGTCAGCGAAGTTTCAATCTGGGAGAAATCATACCCGTTCAAGTAATTTTTCCAGGACTCTTCATGTTGGATTCGAATCTGCCCAGAGTTTCTCATCCTCTTCTTTATGTTAAACTCAACATTTTCTGTTCATAGAAACAGGGCTCGGATACTGGGTAAACAGAACTGTTTAACTCTTTTCTTAACTATAGCCGGAGTCATTATCTTTCAAGTGCCATCTGAAAACAGACCCAGTTCTTCGTATTTATCCTATGGAGTTAATAAGGCAGCAAAAAATCTCATTTCTTCTGAACTGCAGAGTTTTGTTTGTTGACTCAGCATCCCTGGATGAGTTTGAAAGAATTGTACATGGAAATGCAATTCAAATAATGAACAATATTTATTTTTCTTTTTTTGTAACAACTCAGTGCACTACTAGCTGCTGTGATTAGGTGGCTCCTATTTCAGTTTAGTAAAGTGTCAGTTGGAATTCTGGGCTTCCAAAGTTAGTTCTGAATCTTTCCTTAGAGAGCACTTTTGAGATTAGCATCTAACCGGACATCAGGATTCACAAGCTTTGGGTTCTTCTCACTGGACAGAGTAAGACACCATGTTTGCAGATAGGAACTGGGTGCTGGAGCTCTGTGTGTCTGAGTGTATATGTGGACTTAATAGCTCCGTGCTGAGCCTCAGTCTCTTAGCAATGATACCTAAGTGAATTCCTACTTAGCACATTTCTGAAATCTTCTGAACTGAATCCACTTACTCCCAATTTATATCAAACTAAATAATTAGAGATGTATATTTAAATACATTTTCATTGTGAGGTAAACATTTAAGGTCTAGGAGAAAGCCCACTGAAATCAATTAACCCTTCCGAGGATTTCAAAAGGATTTGCATAATTCCCTTTCCACTATCACCATTCTCTCAAGTCCCCCATCTCCAAGAAAATCCTTTGCCTGACAGGCTATGCTGTGTTGTAGTTAAACTACCCGTTGTCTTAGTACTCTGCTCATCAAAAATTCATTTTCCTCTGGGCCTTCTTGGGCTGCCCTGCCTTGGCACATGGTTTCAGACAACAACGGGATACATCCCCCCACTTGCCAAACGGTATTTCTGTCTCCTCTCCTAACTCATTTCCCAAAATGCCACAACCACACCCAGCTCTTTCCTCTGAGAGTCATATCTGACTGACTCCGTGCATGCGGAGCTTTCACTAGTAAATAATCTCAGGGAGCCAAATGATGTGTTCAGGAGGGGGTAGTGCTCTCGGAGGCTATTGGCAGTCATTCAGATGACAACCAGCTGCAAAGAGCTTTAAGAACAGTGTTATACACATACACATACACACACACAAAGAAAAGAAAAAAGGGGAAAATTGTTGACTGAAGACATATTGCCCTTGATTGAATAGTGAGGAACCTGCTGTCAAGAAAATAGATATTTGGGAAACCAAAAAAAAAAAAATATTTGCCCATTTTGCTGGCTGTAGATCAGGATTCAATTGTCAGCCTTCAATTGCTGAAGACAGACAGTGGTGATTTCTCCTTGATTACCCTGAATTCACAAAAATCGCTTTTCTGGTTGCCTGTTGCTTTTTACTACAAGGACATTGTTGCTTTTAGTTTTGTGAGTAAGAGGAGAGTAACTCATGAGCGCTCTAATTTGCACAGCTCCCTGTAAAAGGTATCTAAAGAAACAGTATCAGAAAACCTGCATGTCCTGACCATACTCACCACCTACACTGTGGCCTTCCAGTCTTTCACACTTTGACAAAAGCACACATGATGCTAAAATTTTGTGTTAAAATTGCTCTCAATATGACTGGTTTCTGAGTGCCTAGGAGACTGGATCCTGAAAAGTTTCTCTTTCTCCTTGAAAGGGACAGACTGGAAATGAAAATACAACTGGATAACTGCTCTGAAGCGTACATTAGTTCCTGTTACAGGGAAAAGCCAAATATTCATCTGTGTTTCCATAAAACAATACAAAATAATTTTTGCAAAGAGAATAGCTTAAAATCTACGGAGGGAATCAGAAAAAAAAATAATAAATGCATGCAAATACAACTTTTTTGTCAGATACTTTTGTACAGTGATCAAAAGACCTTTATCACTGTCTGAGATGTACTGCCTTTCTTTCCCATGTTCCAAGCTCCAATAATAATATCTCTGCTGGATATTCAGTTATTTGCCTGGGTGCTTCATGTGAGCTCCTTTTCCCGGCATTTGTTTGTGCATATCAGCATTTCTATGAACTCTATAGGAAGGGAACGGCAATTATTATGGGGATTTTAAAGACAGGTATCAGGCTTACACTCAACATATAGTCATATCAGCCCCTTGAAACACCAGAACTGCCTGTTGGGATTGCTACCTCTGTTCACTGACTGTAGACAAAGCCTAGAAAAGTGACAGAGCTGACGGAAGTCACCCTTACGACTCTGACATACAACCAAATTACCACAGTTTAAGCAACAGCAGGCCAGCTGTAATAACTGTAGCTAGAAAATAAAACACACACTGATGGTTGTCACTGTTCAACTTGCTAATTATACCAAGTCAATAGGTGTCTGAGCACTTAATAGTTGAACAAACACAGCCCAGGATTGCTTTGTGTCCATCAGCACTGATGTAATGTAGCCAATGATGATGTCAACAGAGTGTGTTGCTACATGTACAGTATGGGCACGCTTGCTTTCAGCACTATGAGCAAAAAAAGAAAAGGATTCAAAGACTGTTCTTCACTCGAAGAATTTCAAGAACGTCAGCAAAGAGGAAGAAAAACTTACCCAAATTTTGCTGAATCTATACATTAGTAGAGTCCTGAAGGAACATCAGGCTATCGTTTCCAGAAATAGTATAATTCATTCTGCTTTAAAAGCCTTTAATAACACTATTTACATTCTGAATATTTTAAATTACATAACTGTATATAGAGGTGGATCTCCTATCACAAAGAATTAACCTACCTTAATACTCTGAAATACAAAACTCATCTCTGAAAATCTTTCCGCAAACTTCAATCTACTTAAATTCCATTCAGAAAAAAGGAGTGTCTTATGAAACTTATATATACACATATAAATTTCTACATGAATATATACATACAGAGAACCTATATGGATGTTCTTTTCAACTGTCATGCTTTGCACAATCCTGCATTTCAAACACAGCAAGGTTTTATGCTTTCATCTCTGCATGGTTTGCATTTGAGTGTCCCAGATTTAGTGTGTTCTGAGAGTTAAACTATACAATAGTCAAAAGTTAATTTTCTTTCCTGTCCCCCCCAAAACAAACAAGAGAAGAAGGAATGTAACCTCATATCCTCACTCTGAAATTAGCTCTATTGTCAAAAGATGACAGCTGTATCCTGATTTCAAGAATTTCATGTTGGAATTAAGCAGCATTTTTGAAACCATTGTGTTACTTCAAACAGATCCATAATGGTCCCTCAGCAAACCATTTTCAGAAGACTTGTGTAAGTAAGATAAAAAGACACCATTTCTGAAGAGCTGCTTTTATGGGCTAGGTCAGAGTGCTCTTTCCATGTTGTTCATTCCCAGTCGAATTTCCTAATAGCCTATCTCCTCAGCTAACAGATGCCCAGCCTCATGTCGGAACCAGATCGAGCCACCACTGAGATGATATCCAGCTCCTTTCTTATTGAGCCGTTTCCCTAGCAGATGGTGCAATGCTGCAGGCACACTCCTTCCTGTTAATTACCAGCCTTCGCTACAGATGGAAATGTCAGTCAGCCTCACAGGTCCTGGTTCCTGCCATTGCCTCAGTCCATAGCCCTCTACCTAGGCAAGATGCTGCCAACACACACCATGTGTTTTGTGACTGCTGACTAGGCAGGCAACAAAAAACAACTTAGTTCATGAATATTCATAGAGGAATGTTTAGAGTTCTGTTCATCTGCAATGCTTATAGATTCGCTTAAAGAGATTGCACTTCCCGAGGAGCCCTATGCCCCTTGTTTTACTATGGTGCGGGCAGATGAGTTATCAAAGTGTGTTGCTATAGTAACATAAAAAGGGCTATTAAATGTCTGTCATTTGGAGACTTCTATAGGCACATCAGTTTCTGGTTGCCATTTTTTCCATACCTTAAGTGCCCTTTAATTATTCTTGCCCTGCAATAACAGACCAATAGTCACTAGCCTGAACTGATTGTCTAATAACTGTTGATTTTCATTAAAGCTTGATTACCTCATTATAAGTAACCAATACAAATTCCTTGATCTTTCCTGGTATCTAAGCACAGTAAACCCAGACAAATTAAATTCTGTGTAACCTTTGTAAATTCATTGGATGCATTTACTTTAATGGCTACAGAAAACCTGTTAGCAATCGAAAATACACTTTCAGAAAGATTTTATATAAAGTTTGAGTTAGAAGATTAAGAAAAATTTCTACCATGCTCTTTTTCTTTCTGTCTTTTTCTTTCTTTTTTTTCTTTTTCTGTTTTTGTCTGAAGGTAATTCATTCTCTTGCGAGATCTGTGCAAGTGTATATGTAGATATTAAAATAGCAATATGACTCAGAACGTGCCAATAATATTCTTCAGTTTTTTGACTCATGACTGTTCATGAAGTGAGAGTATAGATGTTCCAAATCAGAAAAGCAGGCATCTAGTTTATGTTAAGAACACACTTTCCAAGAAAAGGAGAATTATATTCCATTTCCAACATGCAGAATGAGCAATATGTACAGAAGTAGGGGATGTTTAAACAACAGTATTTTAAATCTACTCTGGTCTGATTGTTGTCAGTCTGATAATGCTCCAAAAACAGAGCAGAGCACCCAGAAATACCTGAGAAAGACACATGCTGTTTCTTTGAAAGAACTGCAAGCCTGACCAAAAAAAAGTTCTTATTAATCAATCACTTTTCAAGCCCTGCTTCTTTCCTGCAGCCTTATCTCCATAAGAGGATTGACAGTGACTGCTGAAATTTGTCTGTTTCTTGCTTTGCTTATATTTTTCAAAGTACTCACTTTTAAATAGCTAAATAAAGGATGGTGGTTTTCAAGACAATGAAGTCCGTTCTGTAACCCTAGAGAACACAAAAGCTGTCATGTTTGTTGATACATTATGTTTTGTTTTTTTCATAGAAATATATTCTGGATTTATTTTTAGCTTCATTACAGTGAATCCCCATGAGAAATGCATTTCCAAGGTTTATTTCAATTTCTAGGTCCTACAACATTGTACTATTTCAATAGTAAATAATAAAATGTAATGTTATAACCTATTTGTTTCTAAAATGTATTTAGCTTTATCCTTCCAAGATAAAACTACAAAACATATGCCATTACCAAATTTTTGTCAGCTGCACCGGGAAACTGAAATTGCAAAAAAACAAATGGTTCAAAAAGGATAGAAAAAGGGTGCAAAAGTTCAGGGATTACATCATATGCTCTTAAAACTGAATCTTGACTCTGTAATCTGAATCATTATGTAAGCTACACACACCATTTGACTCTATAAGTTGTAAACTAATTAATGTCCTTCAAAAACAACTAAAATGTGAGAGGTCATGACATTCCAACAAGCAAAGTCTTATGTGGGGCAACGACACATCTATTAAAGCTTATGAACTCAAAAATAAACAGTCTTATGTTCTATGCAAATTTGATAATATTCTACAATAACATACAAAGGGCAGCGTACACTTCAATGTCCAATGCTCAGCTGGCTCTCAGCTCGTCATCAGTTTCCTTACAGCCAAATTTATACTCAGTGGAAAGTGATTTCATCCTAAATTATTTTTCTCAGCCTTTCTCAACTTGCACTCTAGAGGTACTTACTTTTTTTCCAACTACAGTGAACTCTTTTTGTTTTCTTAAAAGGGTCAGGTATGACTTGCTGAGGTTTAAGCAGCTGACAGTTTGAGTTAGGTGAAGCAGACCTACTCCAAGTGTGCAGGAGCTCTGGCTGTATCTACATCGCAGGGCAGGTGCACTCCATAGTGACTCTCTGGGAGTGCTCCAGCTCCCTTCTAATATATATGCTCTTTTCACAGGGACCACAGCAGAGGGAGTAGGGTGGATATCTTGTTACAGCCTGCTGCACGGATAATACATTTGCAATGAGTTTCAAAGCAACGTGCTAAGGTAATTTACGTTTCTGGCTCAGGGAACTGTAGGGCAGTGGCAACTCTGGTGCTGTTTTGCTGGTGAGATCTCAGCAGGTATAGTAACCTCCTGATCTGGTGTGTCCTTATCTTGGAGTTGACACAAGCACTGCCCAACAGAGAAAAAAAAAAATTACCAAAAGTGATAAAGATCTGGTGAGAGCGGATCACGTAGGCCCAAAGGAAAAGATTGTCCCTGCTTTGGGCACTGCAAGTACTGTGACAGTTCAGCTCTAATTGACCAAGACAGCAAGTTTAACAGCAACCCAATTGCTAATTGGTTAGATTAATAGCGAAATAGGTCTAAAAGTCTAATTACCACATTCATTCTAAAAAAATATTGCTTTTGATTTTGTTCTTTCAGTCACTTAAGTCATCTCTTTGAAATAAGCGGGCTATTCAGACAAACAAGATTTCTGACACCATTCAACATTATGCCTTGTTATTTCTTTACTGAAGCAGAACCTGGATTATATTTTTCATAGCTTCTTGGGGCCCCCATATCCTGATGTTCCTTTCATCATTAAGTGAAGATGGCAGCAGAGGAGGATGACAAAGTTGCTCTAGGGTAAAAAAGCAAGCTTAAAAAAATAGATGGACAAAGTTAAGCATGTGTGGGTGGGAATGACAAGAAGACAATCATATTTTCTGAAATCAGCAATGATGTGTTTCAAATGCTATCTCATTCACTGAACCTTAAATAATTTAAATCTACATGCAGTAGTGAGCTGCATATTAGCTGGTGGGGAACATAAAGCTTCACATGGGAGCACTTGGGAACTATATACCTTGACCTGTCTCTCGTAACATGATGAAAGGAAAGGTATGTCTTCATCAGCTCATTTCTTATTATATGAAAGAACATACAAGTGACATGTCGCAGCATGTGCCCATTTCCATCCACGACTTATTGATCTTATCCACCCCATACAGCAAGTTAGTATCTTATAAGATGGTGAAGAAAACACTGCAGAGTTCTCAGAAAAGAAAGGAAGAGGAAATAAGTGGTTACAATAGCTCATACAGAAAATTAGTTCTCTTTCCTATTGAATCTGGCTTACCAGCCACACACTGTTTTGTATATTGGTCATATATCAAATAGCTGGGTTGTATCAAAGTGTCACAAACATTTTCTTCAAGTCTTTAAACTTTTACAGCCCTCAGTGATTCCAGCTTCACACCATCTCTTTGGTGGGTTTCAGGTTGCATGGTTTGTTTGGCTGCAATTACTGATGTAGGCCTGTAAGTTTGTAGACCTTAAATAGTGTGCTATATTCCACCAACTAACTAAAACCATTTGAGTGCAAATATATACAACAGTAAAGTGCAGAATTAAAAATGTAAACCGTGAATAATCTCTTTGGTACCAGGATTTTGTCTTCAAGGACTTGACTCTTTTGCATCAAAGCAGGCCAGGAACAATTTTGTGATGAGCTGTCAGAGAGATCAAAGTAACTCACTTGTTACTTCAGGATGCCTACTCTATAGGAAGTGAAAAACTCATGTTGTTGGAGAAGGAGCACAGAGGAGGCACAGCTTGCATTATAGAGTGCTGAGTAATAATCAGACAGTAGAGAATAGGTATGTGCACTGAAACAGAAGATCCTCTATAGACTGGACAAATGACAGTTTAAATGCCTGTGATCCCATAGGGTAACAATTCATCACCACGGATCCCATACTGACACTTAAAACACTCATAACCAGGGCTCCTAGGCATTGTGATGGGGGCTTAATCCCATACACCTAACTACAGATAAACAGAATCCTACTTCTTTATAACTTGTTATTTTTGACTGCCTTTGCCACCTTTTCTACTTATCCCCTTCTCAGTCTCACTGCTGCCATGGCAACATACAACCTTGCTCCTTCCCAGCTGGAATGGCTAAAGAGTATATTCTTCTGAAGTCAGAAAGGACCTGCTCACTGGGTCAACTGGTAGAAGTCTGTGGTCTAAGAGAAAAGTGAACATACTTAGCATGTATCCAGGAGTACTTGTGTTGAGATAGTTCCCTTTTATTCTTCCGCACTGTGGTTAAAAAATCTTAATACTGCATTTACAGGTGTAGCATATGGTTTGTAATCTCCTTAGCCTTTTTATTTTACCTGTCTTCTTCAAGAATCGTTACAGAGAAACTAGTGAATCAAGGTGTTTCTTTACACTGAATGGGAAACACAGCTTCCTTACACTCAGTATTATAAATTTATATGTTGAAAAATTTATATGTGTTGAAGTATATGTTTGCAATGAAAAATACAACAGTAAAGGAAAGTTGCTTGGATTGTAAAGTGAATTAAATGTTAGGAAAGGCCAAATATATGAGAATCTATCCCTAATTCTGTTTCTGACATCCCTTCAACATACTGTGCAAGGTCAGATTTTCACAGGAACTGTCATTTACAGATAGGGCTAAATTAAGGCTGCCTGGAGATTCACAGGACTTGGACTTCTCAGCCTAAACAATGATGTTTTAGAAAAATGTTTGTGTACGTCTTGGTAGAGAAAAGGTAGAATGCAACACCAGAAAACCCTGATCATCCAGAACTGCAGGATATACTATCAGTGTCCTATATCTGCCCAGGAAATAAGCTCATTGTTCCTCAGCAGTGGGGCTCCCTTCCTAGAAAGTTATCCAAGGACTACAGAATATTAGAATCATAGAAAGAGACCTTCATCTAGCCCAACCCCTCTGCAATGACCAGGGACACCTTTAATGAGATTAAGTTGCTCAAACTCCTGTCCAATCTGACCTTGAAAGTTTCTAGCGATGGGGTTTCTATCACCTCTCTGAGCAACCTGTTCAAATGTTTCACCAAATGAGTTGCTTGTCTTAATGCTATATGATGACTGCAGGATATGAAGATAAGACCAGCCTTCCCCTTCAGTGTTCCCAGAACAGTGCTGTTGGCTAAGGTTCTCCTGCTGCTTTTTTCATGATGTCTTGCATGAGATTCTCCAGAGTGCTATAGGATTACACTAGTCGTTAACATTTTCCTGGAAAAGCTAAGGATGTGGCAATGCTCAATACTACACAGCTCAGCCACACTCTGTGAAATTTCATTATAGAAAAAAAATATATGACTATCACCTATAGAGCTATCACAAGCCAAATTAAAAAGCCTTGCAATGTAGATATTAGAGTTTTTCAAAGTAAAGGCCACAAAGAATCTTTTAGATTATCTGTAGAGTGAGATTTCCTGGTAACTACTTAATGATTAGTGAAATCTTCCAGTCTCCTGCCATCTCGAACAAGCACATCATATAAGCTCTTCCAGAAGCTCATCAAAGTGTACAATTATTTTGTGGCAACAGCTGAAGCTGTGGGTGAGAAAATTACATTTTTTTAATAAAGGCTGTTCTAATTTGGCTCAAGGATTATTAAAAGGTGTATAGATATCTATAAAAACAAACAAACCCCCACAACAATGGGTATCAGTACATATCCAGAGATTACCAGCTGAAACAAAAGACTAAAGGTGTAGCATTAGGACTGTCCAGCGTTCTCTGAGCCGTGTGATGGGAGAAAGAATGTGCAGCCCTGCAGCCCATTCACTACCTCCTGTCTATCTTGTTCTCACTCATACAGTGGAAAGATCAAATACGCTCAATTCTCTTAGCATATGTCTGGACAGGCTGTGATTTGTTTTTATATTTTGTCCTCAGAGTCCCCTTTTATTTTGTGGATACCATTTGCAATCACATTTTCTTAAATTTGTTTCCACAATTTCTTACCCTATATTTCAGCACTTTTCCCCAGAGCTCATTGCCCTCTCCATAATTCTGTAGAACTAAGACTGGATTATTTGGGTTTTTTGGGTTTATACTTAGCTTGCCAACCACTAATTACTGTGAAACCATTTTCTTGTATATCTTTCACTTTTAGCATTAGGGTTTTTCTTCCTAGTACATCCCAGGAAGCAGTTCTGTCCAACTCAACATAGGTACTGAGCAAACGAGAAAACAGCCAGAAGGCTTTGCTTTTTCTAGAAAAGATCATTGATCTCATTTTAAATTTTCCACTCAATTCTATAGAGTATCAGCATAGTCTTGGCTAATGCAGTAGACAACCCAGACATGTAAAGTATTTTGTAAATTATTATAAATGAATTAAGAAATAAGGCTTCACAGAAACTCTTAAAAATATAATTGAAACAACAATTCTGCAGGGTCTTAGAGTGTGAAAGCAGAGGGGAAAAAAGCATAACTAGATTCCTAAACCAGGTGCCTTTCCATTGCAGACTTCCAGTGAGCCTTTGTGTAAGACATTTACAAAGTCCAACAAAAAACCCCTCAAGATTGTGCTTGTAACTCTTTTCATTTAACGAATTAAGAAAATCAACAACGATCACCTTCAAAATAGTTCCCTTCTGAGTTGACACAGCTGCATATGATGCTGCCAAAGTTCAAAACAATTCTACAGATAAGTTCTGAAACGCTGTTGAGGATCTCCATCCTTTTTTGCTTTCACATCTTCTACCATCAAAAAAAAAGGGTTCCTTTGAGAACTGAACTGACTTTTGGGAAAGCTAGCCAGATCTGGTGAATAGGGTGGGTGTTCAAGCACAGTGATATTGTTATTAGCTAAAAACTTCTTCATAGACAAAGTGTTGTGGGCTGGTGCACACCAACATTTTCCTTCCAGGAGTAAGAAAATGTCCACTCTTACTGAGCGAAGTGACTGAGTTGAGCCTTGTCTGACTATGACAGGTTAGAATATGTTCTTTAACCATCTCTTTGTCTCTCTCCTCTCACTCTTGGTTCATGAACTACAGGGTTAGTCTCCAGTTATTTTGTGTCAGACCTCTTTTCCATGCTTCATCTTATCTGTAAAATGGGAATAATATTTCCTTTTGACAATACTTTATCTCTTTTATGCATGTTGAATATAATATTTTGGGGGGAGGCATTGTTCGGTTGTGATTCATATCATTTAGCTTCAGACATCTACAGTGCTGATGTGTGTCACAGGCGAGGTTTCTCGATGGAAAGGAATCCAAAACATATATATTGACTATACATACTGGCCACTTGAGATATCTACTTTTAGTTGGAGCTAAGTCATTTCACTGTCTCAGACATGCACTTGTGTAAAATACAGTGGGTTATATACGTCTTTACTTATTTCCTATTCTGATCAGTTGTGAATCATTATAGTTCAGTCTACTTCAAGCAGTAAGGTCTCCTCAAGAGAATAATTCATGAAAAACATCTTGACCCCAAAGTTTTGATCTTTTCTTCGTTTTTTTTTTTGTTTGTTTGTTTCTTTTTAAATCATTTTAAGACTACAGGAGAAAATGATTGATTATGGCTATTAAATTGCTTTGTCTGCTTGTGGTTAATTAGCAGGTGTCATTTCCCTGAAGGAGTGTGAATTATTCTAATAGAGGGGCAAAACTTGAAAATAATGAAGTTATTCAATTCGTTTACATTCAGTGATAGACAAACTAACTTTGCCTAATTATGATTTCACTTTTACAGAGTTGGATTGAGAGTTCAGTCTTAATGGTTGCTGGATGTATGCTCTGTTTTGGAGAAAAGGGAGAGAATAAGCAGATATATTTTTTTAAAACAAAAAGATAAAAATTCCAAAATAGACAAGCAGGGACAGATTGTAAGAATGAGCCAGACAGGGAAGGAAAATAATAATTATATGAATAAAATTACACTAGTAAAATTTTACTAATAAAATAATCATTTGCCATATTCTGAATGCAGTTCTTTTAAATGAATCAAATATTTATCTTCTAAACGTATTAGCAACTATCTATTTGAATACTGCATAATATAAAAACATTTATCTGTGCCATAGTTATACATTTCTTCTAGCTGCACTATCTTATAAAAATGAAATGATATAAGAAAAATATCCTTTGTCTAAATGACAAGAGGATAGTTAAAAACTTTGCAATCTCCTTCTTCAAAGTCAGAAAATTCTCGAGCTCATTTATTTATCTATAATGTGTTAGGTTTTCTTTTTTAACAATGGAATGGATTCAGTGACTGTTTCTCAGATTCCACTTCTCAGAGCTGTATCTTCTTCAATTGACAATCTTACTGCCTTCTTCCTTCTAAGCTTTCACTTCTGTGTTTGTCACTTCATGTGATCCATTCTCAGTGCATGAAATGACCTCCTGCAACAATTGAAGAGCTATTTATCTCCCTGCATATTTTGTCCATCTTATTGCTTTATTGTATTGACAGATCAATATGAATATTCACCTCAGAGGTAAAAAGCCTTTAATATATATTGCAGTAATCTGTCAGAAGAGGTCCCTGTCCAAACAGATAAGACACTGACTGGATGAGGTGTGTAGGAGGCAACGTAGCAAGTTAGTGTTAACAGTAAAGAAAAAACAGAGTGGAATTAATCTCAGTTGATTTTAGATTCCTATATCTGAACAAGTTGCCCAAAGTTCATTTATAATTACTACAAAAAAATAAGCAGAGAATAGGATGTTGTTTAGCTGACTTATATTAGATATCTACTTTTAGATTAGATGAAATCTAAACCTGGAAATGTCCGTTTCTTTCCATCAGCAAGAAAAGGATTCTAGACAGCTACTAGTTTGGACACATTTTACTCTCTATGGATCATTAAGTGGATCTGACCTGGTATTTTATTATTTGTGCCAGTGCTTTAATTAGAAAATCATGTGGTTTATGGCAATAATTTTCTTAAACCTTTTCTAAATTGGCTGGGGGTTTTGTCTTAACAAATGCACCTTACCTTCCTTATCCACAAGTTATGTCATCAAACATGTTATTCTTTTAAGCCTAATAATAGTAAATCTTTCAAGCAAGACCTCTACCAAATTTAGAGTAACTAAACTGTTCAAGACAGTGTCTTACTGAATCTATACAGATCATGTCCTTTTCCATCTCCTGCTCCATTTCTAGCAAGCAGGAATAGAAAAACATGCTGGCCACCTAAACGAAAACCTCTTTCAGTAGAATTTTTGTGTACATTTTTTAAACAACCAAATCTTTGCCTTAAAAATATCAGCAGAATTAGAAACAGTTTTCTTTATACAAATGAAAAAACGCACATTTGGAAACAGCTTCTTAATAAAATAAACACCAAATTAATTTCACAAGAGGCCCTTTCTGTGTAAAGCTGCCTCTTTCGCTGTGGTGCTGGTGATAAGTGTTCTTTTAAGATGGAAATTACCACTGTGGAACTGCCAGTATGCGATCTCAGATCACTCTTTTGGCTTTGAAATTCAAACCTAATAGAAATCCTGCCAAGTTATTCAGTCCTAGAATCCAAGAAAACTTAGCCCCATGTTAAGCTATTGCTAATCAAGAGCTATCCCTCGACGCCTGAATGGGTGGATTCTACAAAGAAAAGAAAGGAGAGGTGTCTTTGCAACTTTGCTCAGTTTGCTGCCCAGCTGCAGCAATTTTGTTCTATAAGCAGTCAAAAAAGAATAAAGTGAAGAAAGCAGCTGTATGGGATTATAGGCACATTTGCAAGATGCTCCATGTGTGGGTTCCCTCCCCCTCCTTAAATGCAGTGTGAGTGCAGTGTGACTAATTATACCAGAGAGGAAAGCAGAAGCTCTCTAGTTAAAGTATTTGGGTAATCATGTTTACTGCAGGGAAAGTACGTCTGCATTAAATAAGTCAAAACACGGTGCGTAAAATGTGGAATGACTTTGTAGGCACTGCAAGAGAGAGGAAGATGTAGAAATGATATAAGTCTCATTTGTCCAACCAGAAGCACTACAAAAAAGATAAACCATCTGCTTCAACTAACTCAGCTCCACTTGAAAAATGCTAATTGTACAAGAGGAGGAGGTTTAAATTTATTCTGAAAAAAAACCAAAAAACCAAAAACCAACCCCCAAAACTTTGTCAACTAGCATGTTGTTAAGTGGTTCAAAAAATTTATACTACCCTCAGCTAGGTGATGAGGTGACAAGAACAGATTCTGCCCCTTGCATGTCTCAATTTGCCTTTTGTTGATGCTTTAGGTAGATGCCATCTTCCCCAGTATACCAGGCAGTAAATGCTTAGTTAGGGACACAGATTCCTTCAGTTACTTATTGTAATTTAAATCCATTTTAAAATTTAAATTCATCTTAAAATTCTCCTTTGTGATGATGCCTGTCAGAGACTGGTAGTGGTCCAGCAGCTGATTTGCTGAGGTCCTCATCCCCGTCAGTGCCTTTAAGTAGTCTCCTTGTGCTTTGCCTCTGTCTGCTTGTCTGTATCCACTTGCCATTTTTTCTCAAACAGTTAGATTGCTGCCTGTTCAGAAGTGTTTTCAACTAGCTGTCAGTACAGCAGAAAAGACAAAAGGCCAACAAACGAATTTGTTTTTTGTTTGGAGCAAAGCTGGAATCACTTACACAGTGCAGGACAGAAAAAACACTTGGTTGCAGGATTAAGTGTAGGTCTATCAATTTAATCCTGCAACCAAAGGTCCTGAAGGAGCCAGGAAAACAACTTCTGGCCTTGTTAGTTTTTGTTGAATCTTTGAATAGCAGAGAAATTACACGTGAAAAGGTTGGGGCAATATTTGAAAAGGCAAATGAGATGACCTGGTTAATAACAAACTAGCTGGCCTGAATCTAATTCTGGGCTAAATAATGAAAACATATGTGGATACAATTGAGAGGGAATTAATTTATAGGTGTACAATATTTATGATTTTATGTCAACATATTTTTATGGAAGACAATATATGAGAAGTAAAGGGATTCCATTACTTGAGTAAGATTGTAGTTTGGCTGATCCAAAATATTGCATATATGCAATTGTCTGTATTTCTGATTTAACATTCTGATATTAAAAAGAAAATAACCAACAACATAGGCATATGTTACATATATTGGGAACCAATATATCAAAAGCCAGTGAAATCATTAGAAGCACAAAAGTCATGAGTTGTCATGAGTTAATTAGAGAATTTATTTTACCTTGAAGACAAAGCTAATGAACACTGCATCAGTTTCTGGGCTTCATATTATCTATAGGACTATAAGGTAACAGTAGGAGGGTTTAGATAATCACGAACACTGTCCTTTTATGTCTGCAGAAAATTAACTCAAAAGTTTAGTATTTTTCATTTCTCGGAAGCAAAAAGGGATGACCTGAATATTATCAAGAAATACATTGGTGGGTTGATGAAATTCCAGATAATCTTAATTTCATTATTCCTTAAATTTCAGTATTCTTTAAATTTGAAAATCCAGTTCTATTTATCTAGAGAAGAAAGACAAAACAAGAACCAATAACTGCAAGTTCACGTCAGAGAACTTACAGATTGAAATCAGATACAAATCTTTGATGGGAAAACAAATAAACTCGCAAATAAAATACTAAATAAAGAATCTACTGTATGTCAATATCTTGAAATCAAAACTATATGGAAGATATGTTTTAATAATTTGGTTTTCTAGAGGATTATAAAGGTAAAATTTTGCAGCCTGTTTAATGAGAATACAAAATGGAGCTTTATAACACCAAAAAGAAATTAACACGTTGATCGGTATTTTCCACTAAAAAATGGGGAGTTAGATACCACAAGATTTTTGTGTCCTGCAACACAAATTTTACATACAGGTTTGCAAGCAATTTCATTGCTTTTCTTATAGCAAGATGTTGCAAATCATACTTTTTCTCAGTAAAAAAAAGCTTAAACATCTCTCCATAGTAAGGGTTAGCATGTCAGAACTAGCTAAAGAAAGATTTCAGAATAA
The DNA here is from genome assembly GCA_033558235.1 of Neomorphus geoffroyi. Classification (NCBI taxonomy): domain Eukaryota; kingdom Metazoa; phylum Chordata; class Aves; order Cuculiformes; family Neomorphidae; genus Neomorphus; species Neomorphus geoffroyi. The sequence goes on from JAUMJM010000035.1 coordinate 2,519,577, forward strand.
AATTAAAACATTACATATTAGTCAAATAAGAAAAAAACCAATCAGGGAAGAGATTAGATTCCTGCATTAATTGAATAGATCTTTATTGACTGTACCTAAATTCCAGTTTTCAAGGTTATTTTGACATATTTACAAACTAGCAAAAAGAAAAATGTTTCTTTTTTTTAATTTTCTTTAGTTCCTGTTCTTCCCACTCCTCACACAAAAATATCACATACATTTTAGTTGAGATCTAAGTCTTACAAAAAGGAAAATCCTGCTGTAATGGTTTTCACAGGCTGAAAATCACAACCCTGTCCAGCTGTAGAGGGGACAGAAAATAACCTATGTGTGATCTTTAGGGAAAAAAATCAGTGACAAATTTTCAGCCCCAGTCACTGTTTTACATCTGGCTATGTTTCCAAAGATATCTTTTTGTTCTAAGAGAAATCCTTTACCCACAACACTATATTCTTTTCTTTTTTCTCCTGTAAAAAGAAAGCTAGATTCCAAAACCATATGAGAGTGCATGTTAAAATAGAGTATTAGCATGCTATCTATATTCTAAAATTCACCAGATTGCACACTAATATCTCCTGTGGCTTATTTGGGCAATGCATTTGGACAATGATCTTTTGCAAAATGTTAAGAAAAATATTAGCATTTATGTCCAGACCTCAGCAGAAGCAGTTGGGCTCCAGACCTGCAGCACATTCACAGCAAGAAACTTGAAGTTTCACATATTTATAGACTACAACATACTCTCAAAGAACCCTCTCGTTAAAACTTCCTCATATCTTTTTGCTGACCTTACTCTTTGTAGTGTGATTACAAGGAAAAGAGGCCAGTTGAGGATGAGGAGAGGCAATAAAAGCTTCTTTCAAATCCAAACTGAAAAATGCTACGATGGACTTCTGGAGTTATAATGACGAAAATCCACTACCCTACATTATGACCACATTGTTATAATGGTCTACAAGCATATCAGGAAAAATGCACAGCTGGAGAAAAACTCTCTGATGACATCTGGCACATGGATTTGCATGGAAAGTCAAGGCAAAGAGCAGTGCCAAGATTCTTAACAATACTCACTATGTCCGAGTGAGAAGGCAGGAACATACATAAATACATAAAAGGATTAACTTCCTTGCAATCTAGTTCTCAGCTAGGAATACGGTTGTAGTTAGGCATTCAACCAGCAACACAATGCAAAATGACTCCATCAGCATGGAGACTGAATTTGGAAATTTCACAGAGCACATATTGAAAACACACTGTGAAGAAAAATCAAGTACTTTAAATCTGAGGCTCAGTAGTAATTGTGTCTTGGTTCCAAGAAAGTGAGGGTGGGAAGAGGAAGGTATTACTGAACTGCAAACCTGCTTAAACAGTGCAGTAAGAATAATATTCCTTTGCTATCTGCTGTGCTATTTTAATATTTTTTTTCTTTTCTTTTTTTTTTTACTGTTCACCCGAATCACATTCTTTTGCAGAATCTGTTTAAAATGTTAATTACTGCACTGGCAAAACATAGGTAGGAGATTGGATCTAAATTGACAGGAAGCTTAACTGGGACCTTTTTTCTTAAAACCTACAGTACCTGCAGGACCAGAAACCTTCATGAAGAATGACTTTCCTGTATACCTGGCAATTAATAATTTCTTTTTATTGTAAATTATTTTTTATAACTATTTTCAAGCTATATCTGAAGACAACTGAGAGTCAAGTTTCACTTGGAAGAAACCTAAATGAGAGAAATCACGCATTTGCATTCAGCAGTGCTGCACTCAGCAGTTCTAGATTGAGATTTCTGCTCTAACAGATTAAAAGCAGAAATTTGAGCCTATATTTTGTGTGTACTGAGTCCTACAGTCACTTAATTTACTGTGTCCATCCTCCTACCTTGTTTCCAATCTGTTTTCTAATTTATCATTTACTAAAACAGAAAGTATCCTAAATTTTGGCACACTTAACTGTGAGACCATGATGTAGGGAGTGAAGCTTGATCACTGAGATATGTGAGTCTCCACATGAGATAAGAGTCATATTAGAAAGAGATGACTGTATACCTTTGCAACATAAAAGTAATTCAACTTGGATAGTACATAGACATGTGGACAGTACATAGGCATGTTGCTAGTAGATTATTTTTGCAACAATAGAAGTATTAAATGAAAATTATGACTAATCTTGTCCAGCTTGTTTCATACTTATACTGTTTTATTTATGTACTTATTAAGCAGAAGATTATGGCTGCAAACGTTAACATCTCAGCACATAAGATGGACAGGAATCCATTAATATAGAGCTGTTTGATATATATTTTACCCTCCTTGGTACCTTACTACTTTATCGTCTTTCTTTTAATTTCTTTAATTTTGTTCATCTTTTTCTGAGGGAATAAGCTATGATAATTTGATATTTTTGCCTATAATAGTGTCAAGCAGGGAAAAATGCAAGGTAAGGTGGCATTCACCCACCTTGAGTCTCAGGTCCCTATTACAGTCACTGGAGCGAAATAAGCATCTCCAAATTAATCTCATCCTGTGGTAGGTTAGAGACAGAGATTCACTGAAGGTGTCTGTCTTCATTGATTAAAACAGGTGCCAGTAAAGACTAAAAGATTTAGACATCTAGATGCTTAGACCTCTAAAGTCAGGTGAGATTAATCTAACCAACAGTGACTACCCTTAAAAGGCTACTTTTAAATGACTTTCCCATCCTTGCGGATCTTTGGGGTAGTGACAGATTATTCAGAGAAAATGCCCCTGATTCACCCCAACACCATCTTTCTCTTTTCCGAGCTTCTAATTTTGGCCAGAGCCATGGCAGACAGCAGGTCAGTCCGTTGCAGCAATTCATCTCTGTGCCAGGTCTGCTTTCAGCACCAGAATGAAGCCCCATGGAAAACAAGTATGTGATTATGCAGCTGGGAGGCAAGCCTGGGGAGAAGCAGCAAGACAGGAAAGCCTCTCACCTGTGCTTCATCACTCAGCATCAGCACAGCTACTTTAATGTGTGGTTTCCTAGTGCTCTTCAACAAAGCCAGCTGAAAAGAAAGCAATGCCATCATGTGACACTCTTTTGACTTTGCTGTGAGTCAGCAGCTGCTTGAAAACTTTGTATCTATCACAGAGACCTCTTCTACTTGCAAAACACCTGGGTAATTGAGACTGCATTGACTTACACTGTGGGTCTGTTCTTGTGCTCTTCCCTAGGCATTTACTGCTGGCTGCTGGAGGGGACGGGGTATTGAGTTAGGTGGTCTGACCCAGCAGAATTGGTCTTCTTGATGTACCTACCACTAGTAGTGGCAAATCTCCTAGGTTTCATGAAAATTGCTGACAGTAGAGAAACTGTAGGGCTCAAGATTCTCTGGCTTTGCTGCATACTTGAAGGGAGCAAATGCTGACACACACAGAGCTGCCAGCATCTTCTAGAACCTTGTTCCAGCATTAGCCTCCAACCTCGGCCAGTTTCAGTTACCTTCTGCTCCAGCCAGTCTCTCATGCCACTGAAAGTTTTTCACCCAAGCTCCAACTAAGCAGCCTGGCCCAAGTGAACTGTATTTACTCAACCATTCTTCTTTCAGTTGCAGCTCCAGCACCCAGTCCAGAGACCATGGCTGCTTCCTTAACCAGACTGCTCCCACATCAGCAGGAGAGCAGCATTTACAAACAACCAACCCTGCGCTCTCTACTGGTGTATAGTTAGGGCTGGTGCAGAGGTTTCTTATGCATGGGTTTGTCAGAATGTGTTAGTGACTGGAGCACAGCTAACGTTCACGGAGTCCTTAGGGTCTTTAGATACAGACTAAGATTTCTCTGGTGGGAGTCTATGAACTTACTGCGCAGAGTGGGATTTGTATATCACCTTTCTTACTTTTCCTCCATCTTGTCTGAATTTCTCCAGTCAAAAAGTTAATTATTACTGTGTTTGTTGAAATAATATCTAGTATCAGAATTTACCCCTTCCCCTTTATTTATTATCCTTAGTGTGTTCACTCTAAGGAAAAAAAATGAAGACCGAAACTTCAAAGCTATTGCCACATTAGAGTTCCATCACACTGGCATTTTTCAAATATACATTTCTGGCTAAATTTGAAATGCTCCTGTGAACACAGAAATTGTCACAGATCTAAAACTATCTCTCTTCTCACCAATCCTCTTTCCCTAGTCTGGCCTTACCATAGTCTTAGCTCCAGCTTATGTGAATTTGATTGACATTCCTAAAGAACTACATTTTTTTCATGGTCGAATTACTTATTTTTTGTTTAGCAAGTTCTGAAAAATAGCCAGATATTTTGCTTAGGACTTTTAAAAATTGTCCATCTTAAGGAGGCACCCAACGTGATAAATCCCAGTCCAAATAATTCAATTTTTATAAATATATAAACAAGCCAAGCCACAGTCAGATAATGGTAAGTATCAGGCTTTCTTAAAAGATAATATTACCAGCCACTACTATATAACTTTATACATTTAATGGATTTGAAGCTGAGATTTTCCTTAATAACAATGTGATGAATAGTCAGGTCTGAGAGTAGGAAAAGGAAATCACAATTGTTTCCTTGCTGGAACTGATCCAGTCATGATAATTTACGTTTTATCCTTTATTTCATCCAGTGATACCAGCCTTCCATCAGTCCTATCCACCACAGCTTGAAAAATCCTGTTTCAAGTGAATCCCATTCAAACCCAAATGGTGAGGCCAGGTGTTCAACTTAAGAGCAGTAGCTTTAGAATTCCTGACTTTTCCTTTCAGAAAGCCCCATAGAAAACAGCCCAATTATTATTGTTGTTGTTATTATTATTCAAAAACTAGTTCTGAGAAATACTTTAAATAACAGAGGAAAGCAAAAATGCTAATCCGCTTACATAACACAAATCCCAGATGGCCTTGTGCAGAGGGGAGGAAGATGCTATAATAGCAGTCACCATTATCAATTGTGCTTGGTGACAGATGTTAAAATGATGCAAGTGCTTGTGCTCACTCACAGAACTTCAGTAAGTCTTTCTTTGTCATATTTCCCACAGAATATAATAATAAATAAATAAGAAGTCATGTGCAGTCAAGCACCAACTTTCACTGGAAGTGCACAACTCATTCTGAATAATTAGAGCTGTAACAGTCTCTTCATTTACAGTTCTTCTCTTTAGCTAGGGAAAAGTGCCACAGCAGCAGTATTGTCCTGTAGATCTCAATTCCTTAGCTCTCCATCACTCTATAATGTAACCAAAATGTAGCAGTGATTATTAATGATGCCTGTATTAGTCCCACTGCCTACTGCATCACAGACTATTTTTATATTAACATGGAAGCAGCTTTCTTTCTCTGGCCCTAAATTGCTTCAGATTAATGCCAGATTCATGTAACATTACATGTTATCTAGGAGTGTGCAGGTACCCATTTCCCAGAGGATTTTTCTCAGGAATAACCTCTTACTTAAGGATGACAGGGCTGCAGTGGAAGGTGCAGAAGGTACCCATAAAACATCCTGAGACTCTGCATAAAAAGGTTCACTTAGAAAACATCGGCTGCATGAACAGAAACTTAAATAAAACAGCCTCATTCTTATATTTAACTAGTCTTTGTTCAGAGTGTGTGAGGAGCTGGACATGTTTGGAGCTTGTCAGTTCTCAGAATAACTTTACCAAAAGTCACTATGGACCAGGTACCAAACAAAACAAAGCAGAACCTGTTGTATCTGCTACTCATAATCAAATCGGGGGACAATCTGAGGTCAACATAAGTCTCTTTGTCTACCTCTTTTGGACTCTCTCCGATTCCCATAACTCTGAAACCACTGTTTCCTGTCCTTTTCCCAGGGATTCATGAGAATGACAGAAATTTCCCCTATTGCAATTCCTCAGGCCCAGGTGCTGCTGTAAGTAGTGCTTGTTGCAGGTGTCAGTCTCTCCCAGAGAGCCAGGGAGGAGCTGTTGCCCCACAATGCAATGCTATTTGTTTGCTCAGCAGCTGTCCTAGGAAAAATAGAAATCATTTCACAGCTGTCCTGCAACTGCCCCTTAAGAAACATCAGTGTGTTATTCTTGATCCATTCCATCTTCCCTAATGCAAAGGTAAATGCAGGTATTCTAAACTATTTGTATTAGGGACACAAAAGTCCTAATCCTTAACAGAGACTGAATCCTCTTACCAAGAACACCAGACTTCCAGTTATGCTATCAGTCTGCAGCTGCACGTTTGCAGACATGGATTTATTAAAATATGCCTCTGAAAACCCTGTCTGTGCCATAGGAGAAAATATCCAAGAAAGCAGTCTCACTAATGCATGAATTTTGGCTTGCAGAAGTAAGCTGTTCTTAGATTTAAATCACAGTCGGCCCCCTTTCCATTCCTTTGCCCATCCATTGTAATATTCATGAAATAAAAACACAGAAACACAAAAGCAGGAGTAGAATTTAAGCACAGAACAATCAAATTGTCCTGTTAAGGTATGCAGACTACAGTTTCTTTGCTCTTTTCTCATCTCTCACTCTTCTACGTGTCTTCTGTTTCCTGAAGAAACCCCACAGGCAGTGCAGCATCCCATAAATCACTTGGTTGGGAAGGGATCCCCTTGAAGGCTCAGCAGGATGATGGCAGTGGGCTCCTTCTACTAACTCTGCTGGCAGCCCTCTGATTACTCTTCCCAGCCAGGATGGTGACTTTAAGAAGAAAGGTCATACTCAAAAAGGAAATGGCAAGGTCCCACTTTTTCACCAGCAAGCCTAGAAAAGTCTTTTTGCTTAGCCTTATTTCATCTTCCCTTGAGGAGCAATCATTTATGCAAATTACAGTTTTAAATGTTTCCTCAAAGAGTTAACTTATTATAAACGATCATGAAAGAAAATCCCGTTTACACCCAAATTATAGAGAAGTCTCTTGTCTTTATCAAGTCTCAAGTGTATTTGCACTTAAAAGCTTCCCCCCCAACTCAAAACAATAGTGCAGGTGCGTTGCCCTTCAGTGTACAATGTATTTATCCTGGGAGGCAGGAAGTTGGTTTCACACCTGTTTCTTCTTTTTATTTGTTCTTGGCCTGGCTAATTTGCCGAATGTCATGATTGGTACAGCTGAGGCTGTCAGAAAGAATTACCACTTTGTAACATGACGGCCTAATTCTGGCAGTTCAGATTTTACAATGATTTGCCTTTTGTTCTTTCTTTCAGTAGCGGTCTGTTTTCTGTATTTCACACAAACCGAATCTGATCGGTAGTAACAGAAAACATTAGAAAAAGACAGGCTGCTTTATTGCATGACAGGCCCTTTTTGATATTATGTTATAAAGGTTCTAAAGACAATGAGGTTAAGTCTCTGGTATAGTAAAAAAGTGTCTTGCCGTGGGCTGAAATAAATATTATTTTGCAGGAATTCATGAGCTAGATTTTGCAGATTTTTTACTCAGAATTCAAAATTGAGAAATACTCTGTTTTCAATGGATTTTATAGAAGTAACAAGATGTGGTGGATACTTAGCAATCATATATTCATTTAGGTTTTATTACCAGTCCTCAATTTTTTAATGAAAATCAAAGTGGGCCCTTTCAGGAATTGCATTATCATGTTGATGACCACTTAAGCTCTGCAGTTGACAGCAAGGAAGTTTTCTCTAAGTATGTCAGCTCAATTAATTTTGATTTTGACTTTAAACATTTAAAGAGAGATACAACACTCTTAACGTCCCCCACTTTAATTTCTTTTTTACCAGGTAAAAGGAAAGTTTAGACAATTGAAAATTCGTATAGCCTACACAGCTTGCTTCCAAGGCCAACGAGGATACCCCTTCTCAGACTGTTCTGTTTACTCCTGCACTGCAGACCTTTAGGCAACCTCCACTGTGCCCTAATATGTCCTCACTTCAGAGAGCATGGGCTGCGTGCAGGCACAGCACCCATCACCCCACAACCCTTCCAGAATTCGCCACCTTGGACTCATCCATACCATGTGTACCTGCACCAATAAGCAGTCTAAGATCTCAACATTCATACTAATCTTCTGATGGCAAAAAGTGATTATCTGCAGCTTGGGAGGATGGGGATGGAGACAAAGGGAGTAGGACAGGATTGCAGCAGGATCACTAAATGCAGCCTTTTCTCATAAACACAATGCCATAATGAGAATGATTGTGAGATATGTCTCAGCTCCTCTGTAGTACAGAAGCATCAAGCCATCTTTTTTTGACTTGTCTAGCATATATATCGTGAATATAAAATGTGAATCTACAGCTCCCCATAGACAGAAGGGTGCTGATTTCAGGCTGCAAAAGACGACCTTAGCTGGTCTTTTGCCAGGAAATGGCAATAGATCTAGAGCAGCAGCAGACTGTTTTCTGGACCCTGTCTTAACAGGGCCATTAGCCTGACTAAAGTGGCTATATCAGACATTTATAAAGCTGATGTTTTACAGTTCCAACTTAGCAAATCTTTTATTGTTGTCATTATCAAGGAGCTTCTGCAACGCTCTTCTCCATCTGCTTCGTCCTTGACAAGATTTATGACAACTCAGGCATCATTGCCATGTTCCATAAGAATACCATACCCAGCTTCTCCAAGGCTGTGAACAGAACACACTTCCCCAAAGCGTTCATTGAATCTAAGTTTATAATAATCATACAGTGATGCTTCATCATTGTAGGCCAGTTGCATACATTGTCTTCACAAGCCACGCTCGTATTGCCAATTTCAAATCCCTGACACCTGCCTTCTTATGTGACTAAAAGGAACCAACATATCTTCTTAAGTGAAAGAAAATACCAATATTTGCATCTCAAGCCAACTTAACTTAATCCCAACCAAGAATTTTTGCCTTTTCCTTATGCCCTTTTGACCATTGCTCTCTTAGACAGCACGCATCAATATTTTCGGGTTCTGTCAGACATTTGCTGTATGCATTCAGTTGTCTTATGACATCGTCAGTAAGAGTGGTTCAACACTAGTGTGGAAAACATCATCAAGATGCTTTGTGCACACTTGGCATGAGGAGCTATACAGGATCTAAGAAGCATCTAAGTTATACAGGATCCAAGAAGACCACAAAATCCAGGCAGTTTCTGCCCTGTCCAGTGACAAGTTTGTTTATAGTCTAAACTCACAGCTTCCAAAAATACTACTGCCCGGGGTCTCATATGCATATGTTCTATGTATATAAATAATCTAAGATGGATTCATCGTAAGTTCTTCATCCACCCTTTAACAGCATGATATCTAAGGGAGTAGTACTAAGATTCTGGATTTCCCTTTCTCCTGTTCTGCCCAAATCCTTCTTCCTACATTAAAAAGCTTTCCTATAGAATTATCCCCCAACTTTTTCCCTAAATGCAAACAGCTATCCCTCTATCCACATAAATAGACATAATTTCAGGATTGCTTCACTACCTTGCACTTAAAATATCTAATGTGAACAAGTATTTATTGTCTCCTCGTGTCTTCACCCTCAGAGCAACAAAATAGGATTCAGGAAATCTGCTCCCTTTCCTTCCATTCTCTTTCCTCCACTTTCAAAGAACACAGTGCATCATGCACCAATCAAAAAAAACCCCACATGGCAACACTCACCATTTGAGAATGCTAGAGAAATGAGAGGAACTCAAAATGTTCTGTTATATTTTGCTGTCCCTGGCCAGGTGTTATGCATTTACTGGGCTACAGCCCTTCCTCTCCTTGAAGGGGCTGAAAAATAGGACCAGTACCAGGTGAAAAGCTTTCCTCCATGAAGGACAGTGAGTGGGCCACTGGCACTTACAACTGGTGGAGAGCTCATTTTTCCTACCTGGCATAGTCAAGAGAACTGCCAGGCACTATTAAAAGCAGAAATTTATTTTTGCCACGCAAAGAAAAAAAAAACATTTTAAAATTGTCAAGCAAATACATTGCTTGCTGGTTTTACAGGTGAAATGTATTGGCCCTAGAGAGAGAGAGACTGTTGGGCAGGGAGATCTTAGATCAGCAGCCTGCACAGGAGATTGCCCAGCTGCACTCGCCTCCTACTGAAGGACAAGCTTTACAGGCCAATCCTTCCTACTGAAAGGAATTCAGGAGAGGAGCAGCTCAGTTACTGTCCCTAAGGACTAGCTAACCTGCTTTACTGGGGTCCTATCAGCACAGTCATAATTTATTTGGGTCATTTAGAACAGATTAAGTGTACACAGAAGCCTTTTTAAGGCCACAGATGGGGACAGATTGCTCAAAGGAAGATAGGCATCTGACAAACAATCTAGTATTAATGCATACCCATAAAAGGAGAGCAAGTGAGAGAGTCTCCAAATTATGGACTGCCTTTCCATGTACTTGGCAGAAATGCCTGCTCCATAGTCTGAAGAAAAGGGAGGACAAAGAAATGAAAGGAGTAGGAATCCCGGTTTATCCTAGGTTTAAATAAAATATTCCCTTCTCCTAACCTTTCCCAGAAAAGTAACTCAAAATGAAGATACTATACATTTTCAGTCCCACCTACTGCAATAATTTCCTAAAACTCTTTTATACCTCTGCTTCAGTGCCAGACCAGCTGCAAGTGGGTACCTGTTGGAGACATTGAGGGCATTGTGATAATACTTCTGCTCTAATTTCAGTAAGTCCAATCTACTGCCTTGGCTTGGACATACGACAAAATCACTGCCCACTACTGCAGAAATGCTTGCCACCAAAGTGGGAGAGCTATGATAGAATTTCAGAGCCGTGAAAATCAGCCAAATTCTTGCAAAGAGTCATTCACCACCAAAGATGAGTTGTATTACCAGTGTAACTCTCTCTACTCCTAGCTGGAGTTCTAGAACAAGACTGAATATTCCTCATGGAATTGTTGTCTCCCACTCCACCTAGCCTTGTGGTTCGTGATTTGGATGGTGTTATCCCAGGACTTCAGATGGCAGACAGACCTTAACAATGCAAGAATAGTAGTCTGTTACCTGATGCGCTGTGATTAGCAGTAAGGTGCTCTTACACTGCCAGAACTGGAGACACTGGCTGCCACAATGCTTACTTCCTTTCAGAAGTAAGATTTTGGAAAACTGCAGTGCTATATCCTTGTTAAATGGTGCTAAAATAATAAAGAAGATAGTAGAACTTCAGTATCAAACTTGGTCGATTAAAAAAACCCTTAAATATTAACTGCACCTAAAATCCCATAAATACTGCAAGTACCTGAATACTATATGGAAAGATAGAACATAACTCAATGAAAGAGACCACCCCAGAGATTCATAAGATTGTGAGGATGAAGGTGATGAGAAAGATGGTATTTTATGCTCTGTATCTCAAATTCTAGTTCACAAATAACTGCCATCTGAACACTCCAGCAGGGGGCTGTATAGCAAAATAACTGCTTAGTATGAAAAGCAGTAGTGTTGCTAGAAAATGCTAAGGTCACTTTTGCACGTGCACTGTAGCAAAGAAAGCTATAGTAATAGAAGTCCTTTAGACTAATTTTATTTCAGTATTAGATTTTAACAGAATAAACTGAGATAGTTGCTGTGGGTTATTTTGGAAAGGCAATGGTTGATAATATCGTTGTGTGGGCAAAAGAAAGGAGGTTTCAAATTCTTTCGGAAGATACTAATCTGAACTGACAATAGTAAATCCTGTGATGCAATTCTAAGGAAACAATTAACTGATTGCAAATTATTAAAAATTATTAAAGTCCAGGGATTAGTTTAAGATAATTCTTGTATTCCATATGTATTAGTGCCATAAAAAGCACAAGGGGTAAACACTTGTTTATTTAATGGAAAATAGCATTTACAAATGGCACAGATACAAGGAAACTAAGGCTTGTTTTGATCCTGCAGCTTAGCTTATGCAAAGCAGGACAAAGAATTCAAGATTTATGTTATGAAGTAACCACTCTTTGACTGTTCATATTTTATTTAAAGACTTAAATAGTATTTAAATATTAAAAAATATTATTCTTAGCAATAATTATTTTTAATGATATCTCATTTTTCTCTGAAAAAAGTAATAGAAGTTCCCTGACAATCTAGTGATTTTGAACTGCTAAATTATAAGTCATTGAGTTAAAACCAAAAAGGTTTTGATAAAAAGTTCACAGATTTGAGCTTTTCATGCTTGATCAGCGTTCACACAGACTACAAGTTTTCAGGTAGCTCAGTGCTAGCAAGAGCCCAGTGGTGCTTACCCACTTTTAACATACATCTATAGGACAGTTAACAGCTCCACACAAGTTCAAATACTAAATTGGGGATTTAGTTTCCACAGTTCCCTCTCTTCAAAATATAAAGAGGTTCAGGCACATATCATAAAGTGACACAAAGAAATTCATCTCTTATTTAGTGCCCCTGAGTTATGGCTACAAATTATAGAGCATCCTTTTAATTTCACAGTGTCAGATACAATTTACTACCTCTGTTTCCTGAAACCATTCAGCCATACTAAACAACAATGCTGACAGGGCTCATGCTCTGATTTACCTTCATCTGCATTTTAGCTCCTCAGATAGGATAAGTCTGCTGATCAGATGTGCTAGTCCTTTCTGAAAAGGAAAGGTGTCCCTTCAAAACCTTGTTTGACACAATTTTCATACTCAACAAACCTTGCATTTTCTTCTGAAGCACCTATAAAGATATGATGGGAACCTGATGGCCAGATACACTTTAGATACAATGAAGATGTCTGCAAAGGAAAGGGTTCGGAGAATCTTCTTATTTGCATGGTAGAAGAGGAACTGTTTATCCAGTGCATTCTCTCTTTCTCCAGGAGAACTGAGAGGGAACTAACTGCATCCCAATCATGCACAATTTCTACCTTAGGTAGGTTCGTGCTGTAGCCTGCATCTCCTGTTCATCCCCTTGCTGTCTGTGTGTTGTGCTTCTCTTCTTACTGAAGATTTGCAGCCCTGATACAATTTTGGCGGGTAGAAGAGGTTCAGATCTGCGGTATAACCATATGTATCAAGGCCAGGTAGAGAATTTTTGAAGTGGAGAGGTGTAAACCGTGATGTTCATATGCAGAATAATGGAGGATCAGATAAACAGCACGGGTTTGATTGCTCACAGACTGTGTCATACAGGGCATGGGGATGATATATTATTTGTTTTGAATTCTCAGAGTCAGGAGCTCTCTTTCTGACTAAGCCCTACCTAAGCTTCCTGTTCCTCACATTGACTTCCTTTGTGAAATATAGTTGTAATGCCTGAAGGGAGTACAGTTTTAGGGCTGAAAATATGTCCCCTTTAAAAAAAAAAATAACTTTATCAAAGCAGAATAAAATTTCTCACTTGTCTGCATTCAGCTTACAGGTAAAGAAACATTACTTCCAATTATTATATCTACAAATGCCAGCTGAACTTGGAAGATCATTGCCATTTGTACCCTATCAACATTAAACGAGGGCTTCTGATTTCAAATGTTTTTTATTAAGAAAGGAGATTTTTTTCCACTACTTTCCATAGATTTCTGCAGAAATAATTGAATGGAACTTATCAAACAATTCAGTTGAGATACTGCAGAAAAATCTGTCTCCATCTTTCCTAAGCACATTGTCTTTCCAAGGCTAAGAGAGTGATGCACTGTTTGAAATTTATATGACATTCTCTAAGTGGTGTCTTTAGAAGACGTACATAAAAGTATTTAAACTGAAGCAGATAAAAATGCATTGCTTCACATCACCTGAAAAGCTGGATAACTATCTTTGCTAACTCCAAACCACAAGTGAACAAAATTGCATGTGTTTTATAATTGATGCAAAAAACCTATTTTGTGAAGTTGAAAGGAAATCTGGCTTCATCTTCGTGTCATGGTCTTTTTGCATGCTAATGGCTTTCCTTACATTCATCATTTTATGAAAAACACAACTTCTTATAAAACAATCAATTATTGTGATTAAGATGTGTACAGTCTTCCTCAGGAAAAAAAAAAAAATCAAAGTAAGGGACTAACACAATGTTTCAACAGGCAGTTTTTACAGCATTCACGTTCACAGCATATGAAATCAGAGAGGTAACTCAATATATCGTGCTGAGATAACTATCTAAATAATCCCACTCAGTACTGAAAGAGGTAAACAATTCTTGAGAGCAGACAGGTGGTACAAAACCATAGCAACAGAAGGTCTGGACAATGTGGTACTAATGCAAACAGAACTCTCCATGTGTATCATTTTGTCCTCTGCCTAATGTAAAACTGTACTTTAGTTCCAGAATATTTCAATTTTAAATTAATTTTCTCACACTTGTCATGCCATCTCTTCATTCTTTACACCTACCTCCTTGTCATCTTCTGGTTTTGGTCAACTTTTTGTGATCAGGTCCTGTTCCATCTCCAACCAGGATCTGGACTCAAACCATGTACCTGTTTCTCTACCAGAAAATATTACCCCTTCTTTTTCTTCCACCAGACCTGCCACACACTACTGTGTACTGTCAGCATGAGTGCTAGGCTGATAATTTTCCTCACGTGTCCCATATAATCAACAAAGAGTGAGAAGTGCCAGTGTAGACTTGCAGAGGAAAATCTTGTCCTCCTTAGTTCATCTAGTGAATCTGGCAGCTCTCAGAGATATGTACTTTTCACTGATTCCATCAGGATTTTAGGCAGCTATGTCAAGAGGATGGTATCGTTACAATTTTAAATTTTATATCCAAACTGCCTGTTTTAGGGTGCATTTATATTAGCATATTGGTTCAGAGCAGTTGTGCAGTCTTGAAATAACTCTCTCGGTCATCTCTACTTATTGCACATTGCCTGAGTTCACAGATAGGTTTTAGTGTTTACAGACTAGATCCCTTCTGGAGACTGTGCTATAGGTGCACACCAAATGTGCTTCGGCCCTTCATAGGATTTATAGGAATCTCAGCCAACAATTGGCCCTTTACTTAGCCCAGAAACATATTCATGGATGGAATGTTCAGTCCAGAGCACCCCACTAAATCGAAACTGAAGTAAACCTCCCAATCTGCCTGCAGTAGAGATTTAAAGATCTCATACTGATTGCTTTAATCTATGTGCTATATTGAGCTAAATTATTCACTAATATAGTCAGATCTTTATGCCAGTTCAATTCAGAATTTCCTGCCCCCTTCTACTATTTCTTTACTTCTGCTTTTCTTCTATTGCTTCAAACTATCATGCACCTCCCTTGACATTGCTTTTCCTTAATAGCTCTCTTTTATACTGTTCCCACTCAGAATCTTTCCCTGTTAGTAATTTAACCCATTTGCAATTACTCAGCACATCTTTGACGAGCAACAAAAGTGAATGTAACTGTCTACAACTGAGCCATTGTTGAGACTCCTTATAGTCAATAGGAAGAAATAGGCACTTTTAGGGTATGATTCATCTTAACCTACAGTAGACACTGAATATAGGTCAGATGAATCATGCCTTTAAAGTCTTTACTTCTCCTTATTGACTATGAAGAGAGCCTACTGTGACTAGATCAGATTTAGACCTCCACACTGAAGCCATCTAAGATCAGCTGTTTTCCAGGCTGTCTTCTTCTTTTCCATCTTGTTTTTCCTTTAATATGAGTGAAAGAGAAAGTCCTGCAGTCTGGGTCCTCAGGCACATGCATTTCTAGGGAGAAGGGATAGACTTTGGCCCTGAGTAAATGGTACATGTTTTCTGTAGCTTCTAAGTGAGGTATATGCCAGGTGATATTTGTGTTAACTTCTTCTGCGTGATTCAGATCAAAAGAGGAATAGCTCACCCTTTGTACTCATTTCAGCTGAGGCAACAAGGAGCAGCATTTACATCCTACCCAGATTCAGCGCTGGCACCTTCCTAGATGAGAAAACTGTCCAGCTGTGTGAATGGCTGGCTTGCTCACCTCTCTTCCAGTGGAAAGATAGATAAAATCAATTAAAGTAATCAGTGAACATTGCAATAATTAATCACTAAAAATCAGAGTATCGACCTCTTGAGGAAAAGAAATTAGTTTAGATTTACCCAAAGGTGAACCAGGGCACTATTTGGATGCAAGTATATATCTGCCTATGAAATGAGAATTGGGTAGAGTGTGGGGATTTGGTTGCACATGCAGATTGCATTTACAGGGCATGTTGCATACTTAAGTATTTAATAAAAAAACAATTAGTTATTTACACAAAGGACAATGAGACTCCTTTGGAAATATCCATCTCATTGCCATTAAAAGCAAATAAAGTGATTATGAACAGTGTAACCATACAATTAACTGATTAAACCCACACTCTTCTCTAAACCAAACCTGCTTTTCAATATGACTTTCATGATTAAAAAAAATAAGCTTGTACATGGTGACGCATACCTAAGCATTATGAGCATAAGTGAAATTTTTAATTAAAAATGTATGTTTCAAGATAAAACAGCTTTCTCGAATGTAGGATAATGAAAGAATAAGGCTCCTGACAGAGGTGTAGCGCTCACAAAAATGACTTTGGGGAGAGGGGGAGGTAACTAAATGCCAAACAAAGTCTAAGTATTTGAAAATTACAAAAATCACTCATTGTAAGGATACTCCAATTCTACACATACAATTCTAATTACACTATAAAAAAAAAAGACAGAAAACAAACTGCAATGTTATGGAAAGTAGAAGGCAGAAAGTAGCTATGTTTCCTTTTCCCCAAAGGTCTGAAAATATTATATTCCTTTTCCTTGTTTGGATTTTCTATGATGGCACATTAAAAACATTCAAAGCCCCAAATTCTTCACAAAAATAATTAACTAGAAAAACTATGATCAAGTGATGAGCACTCAGGACTGCAGGTAATTTTGACTAAAATAAAGACCATAGAAGGAAATATGATGACTGGACGATGGAATAATCTATCATCCAGGCATCAGTTATTGTTTTGGTCAAACAATAGGGTGTTTATTTTTCACTGTAAGTTTCCATGTCATGTGTCAAAAGTTATTTTTTTTCAAATGTATTTTGCTGGGAATAACAAATTAATTTTCCTGAAAAAGGCACTTAGGAAGTATATTTTATGGTGATTGCATAAAGGCAAAGAATTCCATTTTTAGTATTTAAAGTTCACAATATCCCCCCATCAATTTTTTTTTCAATACTACATTTCCCAATAAAATAGATGCTGACACTGAAAGATCAGAGACTGGTTGTCCAGAACACTGGCTGCATATATAGAGTTTCATTCATGTGCTGACTTGTATTTATTTTTTCATAGCTTACTGTACGTTGTATTATAGTGACCAATTGAAATAAAGAATGAGAAATACCAGAGTTTTGAAGGTGTAACACCTAGCGAAACACCAGCCTTGTCAAGACAGTGAATGAGAAATACATTCTAAGTCAGCTCCAGAGAAACTAAAGTTTTAGAGATAGCACTGGGGTTTTTTTAGTGCACTCACTATAACAAAATGAGAGGTTTGTGATTGTTTTTCATAAGAGCTTCAGGACTAATTAAATACTTTTCACAGAATAGAATCATCAATTCTAGCAAAGAAAGACACAGGATATGAGAAAAACCTGTCTCCTCACAATACAGGATGTTTTTGCTGGAAGTATATTTTTCACAAATCAATCAGTCTGTTTTAAATTTTGCAAGTGGTAGTACCAGCAATTGCCTGAAAATGATAAGTATAGGAAAAAAAAAAGCTAATAGCAAATTGTTTGGGATGTCTGATAAAATAAGACAGCTCACTTCTTCTCTGCATGGAAACTCTGCCTGAATTTCCAAGCAAAGTGAAATACATAAATGGATTTTCAAAATGTATGTCACAAGAATTTATATTGGTTGAGGAATGAGAGAGGTTTAGCAAATATTCAGCTGAAGAGCAGTTAGTCTTGTTTTCTGATAAGCTGTCAGAAAACAGCTTTATATTTTGAGCTCGGATGGGCCTAATAGTTTAGTCACCATGTCAAGCATCAGTAAAACTTCATTCTGTCAGCAGTAGACTTACAGTGTGCCACTACATTTTAAAATGAAGAGTTGGCGTGAACTCTGTTAACCATAACCTCAGGCTCTTCCTGGAACTGTGATACACCCACACCATGCAGCCTTCACTGAATATCATGTTAACACTCCTCCCCCATGCACGGCTGTTATACTGTATGTGAACAGCAACAGTCAAATATAAGACTAAGAACCAGCTGCACCCTATTATTCAGTTCACTTGCAGATTTGCATACTTACCAAATACCCCCTCAGTGGGATATTTGTTATTTCTAGTATTTTACTTAGCACCAGTACAGAATTTCCCACTAAAATAGGCTTTCATGAGAAAGGATATTTATTCCTTAAAAAGACATTGGATCATAGATATATATTACTTCCAATGAATTTCCACTGAAACACAAGGGAATTTGGCCTAGAATTTCAGAAACTTCAGTTTCAAGGCATCTCTGTCTCGGGCACTGCTTTAAATGCAGGCAAGTGAAAGCTTCTAGGGAACTTTTATGCAGAATTAAGCACCTGAATCCTAGAAGTCTCATCCTCTCTTTTTTACCTTAAAAGCATGTTAGAACTAATGGACCAAAAGCTCATGCTAAATTTTGAAAACAATTTTCTGTCTTTTGAAAATATGTTAAAATCTACCTCCCTCCCCTCCAAAAAAAAAAAAAAAAGTAAAGTAGGCTTGGAACCTTGATCTCTACTTCAGCCCAGGAATGAAAATTCTTTGTTTATGCGACTTCAACTTCTAGACCAAGAAAAGATACGTTTTCTGACTGGCAGGACTTAAACTGCAATTGTCATTGAAACCCCTCAGAGACTGTCTCCTGAGAGCTACAAATTTTGCTAGATTACAAAGCTGACTACATTTCCAGTAAAGCAGTACTATAAGCTAAATTATAGCACCAAGGCACTTCCTGTAGCAAAACAGCAATTTTATTTTTCCATAAATCAGAACGAATGGAATCTGCAAATTCCTGGAATTTGCCACTTCTAAGGTATTGACATATCTTTCAGCAATGAGATCAGTAGTAGCCAGGGTTACTTTTACATGTTTGCTTTATTTTAGGAAACTGCTAAAGATACATACATAGTGACAGGCTTGGAGGTCTCCTAAACTATCAACCTGGACCTGACATCAGCTCTTACAGACACCGTAGCAGCTGCTAGGGTTCACTACAGGACTAATCACTTTCAGCTTACATCTGTTCAAATCCCATGGGACTTAATTTGACTGCTGATACTGTTTGTGATTTTTCTTAAAAAGACATTAGAAAATAAAAGGGCCGGGAATAAGTGAAATTTAAAGGAAGGCAACTGCAAGTAAGAGGTAAAGCCACAAACCAACTAAGAAGAAAACGTAGAGAACTAGAATAGGAGGAAGAGAAAACAGATCCCAGTGAAACAATAAAATAGCATTGTTACCATACAAATCAGTTACTGGTGACTCCCTAATTGACAGGATAGTCACATCTATTCCTACAAGTTCTGCCTTACTCCAAAAAAATTGATTTGGGCTTGAGTAAGTTAATTGCTCTAGGGGCTGAATTGAATGAAGGATATGAGCGACTTGAGAGAAGTAAAAATAAAGATTCACTATACTACAGCATATGTATAGAGGGAGGAAAGGGCAAGAGGAGACTGCAGTAGCATCTGTAAGGGTTCATGCACTTCACCAAGTGCTTCTAATAGGAAAGCTGCAGTCTCCTTTGCCTCCCTGCTAAATCCAACCGTGGCAGAAATAAGGTAAAGCCAGTGAGCCTGTGTTGCATAGTCGTTAGAATCTTATCATAATACCATCATCATATCAATACAGCAGTTCTGTGAGATAGTGCAAAGGGATGAGAAGAAATGGGAAAAGTGAAATGAGATTACTTTGGGTCACGAATACTTTAGGGAAGCATTGTCAAGGAGTTCATCTTGAAACAGCCTGCAGACCACCGGTTAAATCTGAATATGGTTCAAGATTTGTACAATGCTTTAGACACACACTCATGCATACAACACACACAACACACTGCTGGGAATTATGTGACCATGGGGGAGACACTTTCTGCATGCAAAATGGGACATAAACGCCACTAAGGCAAGAACTCGTATTTGTGGAAGAGAGAACTCAGCAGCTGTGACCTCCAAAGGCAAGAGCTAGGGAAGATGCCCAAGCTGTTTGAGCTAAGGTGCTCCTAAGTCAAGAAGCTGAAACCAGCCTTTCCAAAGGGAGAGTCGGACCTTGCATGGGCCAACTCGTCTTCTGGAGCTGTCTGTCCCCATTTTCTGTGGAGGGGGCCCACGACCTCACACATTATTTTTTATAAGCATCAGAGGCATTATAGAAGGCCTAATCACAGAACAAAACCTTGCACTGAGTAATAGTAGGATGATTGAGTTTAAATGAAACAAATCTACAGATTGAGTTTTTAATTCAAGAAACAGACTGTGGGAAATTAAGGCAATTAGTGAGTGATGTCAACTGGACAGAAGAGCTCAAAGATTCATATATTCCTTGTCAAATTTATAAATTTCCCCGTCATTCATTATCCATACAAGGATGTTACGCATAAGTGAGTTGATAAATATTTACCTGAGAAGGGATATTAGAGATAAGCAGAGTTTCTACAGGCAACTGAAAAAAAAGACTGAAAATATGTATCTTGAGATATATCTATCTACCTATCTATCTATCTATCTATCAGGTGAGAAGATGAAGGGACAAAGTGAGACCTGTCATATTATAGCCGTATTACATATCACAGTAAAAATTAAGACAAATACCCTCAACCATATAAGCAAGAGGAGATGAAGGAAAAAAAGAGACAGTTCCTTATCGCTGAGGATGAGATAGTGGAGGAGAAATTAAACAATCTGGATAAAGTCCCAGTATTGGAGGGATATTTTGCCCCACTTTTCATTGAAATTCATACTAAATACCAAGAGGTGAAAGGCAAAGAGAAATTAAAGGATTGAAATGAAAATTATATCCAAGATAGACACAGAAATCAAAGTTCAACTTGAAGAAGGTGTGGGAGGGAGAGGAAACAATCAAGAATATTGGTAGAAGTGACAGAAGAAATTACAAGTCTTATATCTGGGAATTGTACAGAATGGAATAAATCAGGTATTATATGAGAAAAGAACAGCAAATAAACCAGTAATATTTATTAAGGGAAAAATTAAGATTCCATCATTGGGACCTCAGGTATTTAAATTGTTTAGAAAGTAATTTGAAGGAAATAATAATTTTCCACGGGACTGTATTGAAAATAGGATAAATGCAGTAACAGATTAACAAGAAATATTTTTAAATGAACAGTATATTTCTTCCTCCCTTTTTTTTATAGAAAGAAAATTCAAATTAAATCTAAGATATAGTTCATCTATCTAGACTTTGGTAAGTCATTTCATCTTATTTTACATTGGCAATTAGTCAACAGAAGAGCTGAGGTTTAGCTAAGAACTGTACAGTAAATACAAGATGGAGACAGTGAGAAGGTGGCAGCAGTTTTTGCTGAAGGTGACACTTGTATTTGACAGACAATAGTATTAAAGATTCTTAAAAACTTAGGACAAAGTAAATGGTTGAAAGCTATCACAAATAACAGCACAAAATGGAGGAACCTACAAGTTCAATTTGGTTTCTGACATAAAGCTGAGACATACCGTCAGTATGTA